>CM016561.1:2296458-3496458 GCA_003412495.2 Echium plantagineum
CAGACTTCAATTTTTTATGTTTTGGTTATATTATTAAAGAATTTTGATTAATATTTGTCTAGTTAAACATTCAATTCGAAAGCATAAACCCTAGTTCGATGTAATAGTTTTCACCTATACATGTGATATTCTACTTTCTAGAATGATGTCAATACTGAATAACTGTGATGCATTATTATAAAAAAGAAGTCCACAATCAAAATTCAAATCTGGACAATCTTTTCGGAACAGAGGTATGATATTTGATGGCTTAAGCGATTTTATGGTGTTGGTGGAAATATATAATATTGAGAATGCATTAGAAATGCTTGTGCCAAATATATCGTCGTGATTCAGAAGGAAGAAGATGACACTGTAATGTAGCTATAACTATAGGATAATTGGATTCTGGGTATGTATTGGTGTGCATTTGAGCTGTGTGTTCCTGTTGATATTGATTATATTTGAACACTTAGTGTGTTTAAGGTTTGAATCGCTTCAGTTTGTTTTTGGCAGGATATGTATCGCAGTGTGTTAGAGTTGTATGTTTTATGTTGGTATATTGATTCTATTCGCCTTTGAAGTCATTCCAGATGCTGCTTAGTGGATTTAAGCTTTGATTTCCTTCAATTCAATTTGGCGAGATATGTACTGTGGTGCATTTAAGCCGCATGCCTTCCGTATTTTTGTAGGCCCTTCATCTGTATTATGGTGCATTTGAGCTTTATATTTTTTTGATTGCTAGTGTTTTTATCTTCTTATGTAGCTTTTATGTGGTTCTGGTTTAAGTTTTTCACTTAGTCCTTTTTAAGTTTGGTTATCCATATATTTGGCTTGTTAAACCAAATGAAACCAAGACTTGTCCCACTAAGTGGGTAGGCTATATGACTAAAACATCTCCAATCAACCATATTTTTGGTTTGATACTCGTATATATCGATGCTTTCTGCGATGATATTCTTACTGTATTCTCAGTAGTAATGAAGAAAAGATATTATGTACAGAAGCACAAATTTTTAGCGATGCATTGAATCTTAAATTTTCATGATGTCACCATCAATTTATATTTTTTTATAGGCTTTCTTATTTGGTGGTAGCGAAACAAATAGAAATAATACCCAATAGTCATGGTTTTAATTGAACCTGTGGTGACCCACCCAATTGAACAAGAAGAAAAAATCAAAACATCCTCATCTTCACCAACAAGACCAACAACCGCTACTGTAGAGCAACAAAACACATCATCATCTCAAACGACGTCTCGATTGTCTGGCTATAACTCTGATGGGTATGAAACAGCCAGTGAAACCGGATTAAATGACCCTGAAAATGGAAATTTGAATGAAAATGCAAATGAAAAGGATGCCAAAGATGGTACAAAAAATCAAAGCCAGGCGCATCCCAGTGACAACAAGGTATTGTATCTCCCATTTATTTAAGAAACACAATTCCAACGAGAGCCCTTTGTATGTTATCATGGAGGTGCATGTCCTTCTGCTTTGTTGTGATTAAGTTCCCTTTCATGTTATTGCTTGTAGCTGACCTTAGTTCAAGCAAATGATGCAAAACTAGAAGGAAATACTCTGTTCAAAGAGGGCCAGTATGATGAGGCACTGCTGAAATATGAGCTTGCTTTACAACTTTCACAAGACTTGACCTCATCTAATGAACTCCGTGCAATATGTCATGCGAATCGCGGGGCGTGTTTCTCCAAGCTGGTACTTGTTATTTTGTAGAAAACAATACATTTATAAGTACTTTTCTACTAGGTACTTCAAAATTTCCATGTGTTGTTTCTGTGTGATAAGTTCTTCTTTTCTTGGTTGGTGGTTTTCAAAGCATAGGAAACTCCAAATTTGGAGAGAACTTCATGCAAAGAATGTTGCTCATTTTATTGAATGTATATTGTAGTTTACACTGTAGCATTTTTCTATCACTAATGTAAGTAGTTAGTCATCTAGCCCTAGCCATCACTACACTTGCACTTGATTTTCAATCCGTTAGTATACTTGTTGAATATTAGTATGAAGAATTCAATCATCCCTCCAATAAATATTTGCATACTCAAATTAAAACCTTTTCTGGTATAAGATACGTGCCTCCAACTAAGAAAACTCAGTGGATAGAAGATAAACAGTTACAATCTCTTTTGTTTATCCAAGATGCCATGAGTCACCTAATAACACTTCAGAGTTCAGAGCAGTAGGTATTTATTTGATGGTGAAATTAAAGCGAAATAATCTGGTGCAAATACTTTGCAGATGGATGGAAGTTGCATCATCTGAGCTGAAACCACAAATATATTAAACTTGCTCCTCATATGTCGAGATTGGTTATGCTTTTGTCATAAGGGGTGTCTCCATTCAGCTGCCAAATAGGCCTTATTAGTTTTAGTCTTTGGTTAACTGTTTCAGGAAAACTACAAGGAAACAATAAATGAGTGTACTAAAGCACTGGAGCTAAATCCATCATACACTAAGGCTTTGATCAGAAGAGGAGAGGCTCACGAGAAGCTTGAGAACTATGAAAATAGTATTACAGGTAAATCTTGGTCTAGCTAGTTGATTGCCATTACTGGATGCTTTAATATTCTTTTCCTGTATGTTTTCTGCCTTTGCTTTCCTGCTATACTATCTGGGCAGTTTTTGTGATTCCAATATATTGGTTATGGCCTTACTCTGTCAAGGTTGACCTCCAGAAAACCAGAACATGCCCCTTATTTATCACATCATGTTATTTTTTATGCTATGATATTCTTGCTTATTATTGCTTATGTTCATACAGATATGACCAAAATATTGGAGCTCGATCCTTCTTATGATCAAGCAAGGAGGAATATTATTCGCTTGAAACCCTTGGCTGATGAAAAGAAGGAAAAGATGAAGGAAGAAATGATTGGTGAGCTGCTTGTTCACCCGCATTTTGCTGTCATACTAGATTCTTAACCAACATCTTTGTTGACCAATGCTTGAAATTTTTTGTTATTGCATTGGATTCTATACTTCATGCTCCTATTTTCCCTAATGTCATGGATCATGTGGAGTCTTGGTCAGAACTCCTTTTTGTTCAACGGTTAACCTAATCGCTCATTAAATTCTGGAAAAAACATTATGAACATTCTTCTACCCATACTTCTACTCATGTAAATAATCAGGATGCATCTAATTAAATAATTGAGAATTTATTCATGTGGGGAGAGCCTTGTCCGCATATGTTTTAACATCTATTTAGTTGGGGGAATTGTTCAAATCAAGAACGAAAAAGGAAAAGCCCATTAACTTTTCTTTTCGACTGTAGTAAATTGAATCGAAGCCATAGCGCCCCTGTCCATTTGTTAATTTCATCCAACTTCATTTTGTTCCTTCCATCCAATAATTCGTTTATTGTTTTATCCCTATCAAAACCAAATAATTTATTTGATGTTATGCACTATGATAATTTGTATGCTGCATATCTAGAAGGCTGAGAAATAACCGTTTATCAGAGGGCAGTCACTTGTTCGCATCATGTAGCATGCCAAACTAGTTTTATCTGAATTTTGAGTTCGCAATTTAGCATGGTTATTAGTGTTGAGCACATATTTATTAGCCGCTCTTTGCTTTGTTAACGCGCTTCTTGAAAGTGCAAATTCATTATTCTGTATTAATTATGCATTCGTTTTTTTCTGCTCAGGGAAATTGAAAGAAATGGGAAATTCCATTTTGGGACGATTTGGAATGAGTGTAGACAACTTTAAAGCTGTTAAGGACCCAAACACTGGTTCATATTCATTATCGTTTCAGCAGTAGCTGTATCTTCTCCTTTTATGGTGCTCCCTACCTAGAAAATAACAGGAAAAACAAACACCACCCTTCATTTATACGACCTCGGGCAGTTCACGAGAGAATGATGGTTACATTACAAACCGTTACAGGCATACCTTTCTTGCCGCCTCTTTGATCAGATATCCTCTTTCACGTTTTCTGTCATACTACATTCGATGTACATTGTACCTGTTTTATTACTAATCTGAATAATGGACTGAACTAAGAAGACTAGTTCGGTTTTGCTTTTAGTGCTCCCCTCATCCCCCGAAATGTTGCTTGAAAGATCAAACTCTATTTAAATTTCAATTGCTCTATCCAGTTTACATTTAATGCATTCGTGTAATATATAAATATCTGATATCTAAAATACACGGTATTATTTTTGGAATTTCTCGTGTGATTGGAAGGAGGGGATAAGAACAAATGTTAAGAGTGCTTAATACCCGAAGCCAACTAAATCTATCTATAGTGAGAACGAATATAACAACATTTGACTAGAAAATGGAGCATCAAAATCCTTAGCCTCTTATCACTACTAGTACAGTTAATGGGTCAAAACTTTGCACGCAACATGTTTCTCTTCAACCAGCCCTACCAACTAAAATCAAACGGATTTGCAGGTTGTTTTGCATTATCATGACCTGTCAAAGATTGACCTTGTTGCATATTAAACTTTGTAGGCTCTATATCAGTAGGAGTTTCACCACTGTGTGGAGCATTCAATGGGCTCTGGGCATCACTGCCTTCAACAGAAGTAGGTGTGACTACACTACTAGGTGTACATGTAGTGTCCCGACCGCTTGGTGGATATTCTGCATTGCTTGGAGCTTCATGCAGCTCCTCTCCGTTTGTTAGATATCCTACATTGTGCGGAGGGTAATAGGGCTCCTGGAAATTAGTCGTGTCTTGGCCACTTGTCGGATACCCTACATTATTTGGATCGGATATGGGATATCCTGGACGGTTAGTAGCGTAATAGTGCGCCTGAAAATTAGTTGGATCCTGGCTGCTTGTTGGATATCCTGCATTGCTGTAATACGATTCCTCAAAAGGTGGTGGCACGATGATGCCTGGCGCATAATAACTGTGTTGCTCATAATTGGCCACCTCAAACGGATTTGAAGATGACCCTTCTAGCATTTGGTAATTTCCACTCATGTTTGAAATTGCAGATGCAGCATCATATAAACTATCCAGCAACGATTTATCGACCCCACCATCCTATTTCAAAGGAAAATAATCAGAAGAAGAAGACATGATAGCTTGTTTCTGATGCAAAAAGAAAAATCATCCGAATCGAAGTAAGTCAGTAACTATGTGTAACAAAATGATAGGTGCTGGGACCTTCCTTGAGTTTCTTCCAAGTAAAAGATAATAAGATACATACCATATTTCTGTAGGACTCTTAGCAATTGCAGTGGAATATATGAAATCTATATGCTCCTTCCATCCCATAGAGATTGTCCACTTCACGTTTTTTTCATCGCATAACTTGTCCCATTTAACCAACTTTTACACAAATTTTTGAGATAGATCCACTTTAACTAGTAATCCATTAATTTTTTTTGAAAAAGTCAAACTGGACAGATAATCTTCGTGGAATGGAGGGAATACATCGACGACACAAGATACAAACGTGAATTATAGCTTCGGCATGTTGTGACATATATCCTATTCTATATAGCTTTTTAGTAGACTATAGATTTTCATTTTGAACTATTTCTGGAACCCTATAATATTTGTATTATTTTGTGTGAAGATCTTTATTTTCGAGCTATTTGTTTATCTTAGTATACTTATTGAACGAAAGACGATGACGTAAACGGACATGTCTAGGTCAATGGCGGAACCATAGAACTAGCTCATCATCATGGATTACCTTAGAAGATTATACTGCTGGGGTATGGAAAGGTATTTTAATCACTAGTGAGGAAACCAAGAGATTTTTCCTATGTATTCTCTGGTCCATTAGTTGGATGCAGCTATATGACATTATTAAATCGAAATTACTGTACATCAGAATGTTAATACTGGGCAACAATTAGCATCAATGACTCACTGGTCTGTAGATTGAAGTACTGGCTGGTTTAGCATCTGTAACAAGTGCAAGTTCCCAGCCTGTTGATTCACTTGTTGTTGCTGTGCCGTTTAATAAGTCTTCTGCTCAGGAGTAATTAACAAAAACTTTAGAGAGCAAGAAAACAATGTTCTATGAAATACTTCACATATTTGTAGACAGACAGAACAATACATAACGGTATAACCAAACCAACTATGATCTTGTTAAGTGGGGTCAGGCAACATAAAAATACAGAATTTTGTAAAAATTCCAGAGGGAATCTATCGGAGTAACCATGACATTACCAGGAGCAACCAGTGCTGCCGAAAGGGCATCCGTTTGACATGATTCTGCAGCTACTTCACTGTCATCATAGTCTAGACTCTGTAAAATGACTCAAGTACTAAGGAATCAGTCAACACTCACAAAAGGAAATTGAAGAACTGAAATTGCTGTAAGGCAAACTTACCATGAGATCAGGAATAATGAGAGGTGTAGCAGAAGCTGTCTCTTCATTTGCTTCACCATTCAAATTTTCTCTATCTTCAGCATCGTCCTTATTCTCTTCAACAATAATTTTTGTTGGAGATGTACTGCTTTCGTCCTCATTCTGAGAGGAAATCTATTAGAAAATGAATTCAAATATGTAGCTATGAAGAAATTAACTATCTCCATTTGATGCATGCTTGAGCACAACCAATTCAAGTTAGCTTGAGGAGCTTAAAACATCAAAGAAGAAGCAAATTGATGGAGTGGTGCCATGCTACAAGTGTTCTTTCTGAAATTTTGTTTTATTATATCATGTAGAGTTGTAGCAAGTAACTCTAGCAGTAGCCAATGATTACTCTCTTTGCTGTATGTTGTATCACTTTGTGGAGAGAGAGAACAATGCATTACTTCACTAAGTAATATAAATTACTTCGCTAAATCATACCGGAGTCCATGTAAGCATCAATGGTTGCTGGTCATCCTTTATGTACTCTTCCATGGAAACCAAAAAGGAAGCTGGGGGCTGCAGTTTGCAATTCATGAAATTAAGAAAATTGACAAAGCCATACAATCTCTGTAATAGCAGGAGATTGTGACCTGTGTTATTTTAGCGTATGCATCCCCTCGGGCGAATTCCATGCCTCTGCACATCTCAAAGAAGTTGGATAACTTTTCTGCCTGTATTAACATTTTCACACATCTTCTTAGTAGGCATAGCAAAAGACAAGAACTATCTCTGTTTTAACACGTATAATGGTTACCTGCTCTATTTCCTTCCGGTAAATTTCAATTGCTTGAACAGCATCCTTCTGCTGCATCGTGAAGTACTGTCAACAAGATGAAGTCAGCACCTTTAAGTAATTACAAGCATAAATATGCTCAAATTAAGTTAAAGTATATGAAGTCTCCTAAAAAAATACATGGAATTCTTACCTTGTCCACTAAATTAAGTATTCCATCTGTGATTGCTACATAGATATTAACACTTTCTGACGCAACCTGAACAAGAGGATTATGAGAGAACATCTTAACCAATAAACATATTTTAATGATTGGAAATAGGAGGGCTATTACTTACCAAAGATAAAGCGTAACTAATTAAGAAATTATAACGAGCTCTTAGCAGGGGCTGTTGGAAACAGAAAAACAATCAATTTCAGAGAAACAATGAAGTTCACAATACTTATCAAGACTCAATAATCAAATGGTAGAATGATTAAGCATTGATGCATAACCTGACATTCTAGAAGGCGTAAAAGAAGCCGTTGTATAGCTGGCAACTGCCCAAGTAAGCCTGGAGTGTCGAGATTTTTAGTTCTCTGTTAAGAAAATAATTTCATATGAGGACAAGTTTGTCACACAGGTTTCACTTAAGCTTAACATATTCACAAGCAATTATTCATATGTTTATATCCAGGATCATTTCAGAAGGCATGGCAGATCTCTTCAATCATCAACTTCTTGAAAATAATCAAATTATTTAAGAAGTCACCAAGCAGTAAACAAAATTGAGCTATCTTTCTAACATTTGGCTTCTTTAGCAAATGTAAGAAAAACCTTATAGAATAGAACAGTCAAATTCAATAGAAGTTACATCAGTAACAAATTGGTAAGGTGATATTACATACCGAACGTTCTCGTTGGACATCATAATTGAGTACTTTGAAGCAGTCTAAGCACTCTTGAAGATATAAAGCATACGAACGGATCCAAGAAGAATACTCCCATGCTTGAACCAAATCAATGATATAGTTAGTGCTGTTAATATAGAGACTATTAATTTGTGTATCATGTAAGATTTGACTCAGTTGAGATAATGGATTTTGAGTTACCAAGAGAACTTGACTCATCCTTGAAATATGAGATATTTAACATACGGCCTCCCCTCGAGGTATAATTTGCGAGCTCTTCACACACTGTAGGGTCAAGCTCCCTCATTGCTCGATGTATAACAAGTAAAGTTTTCAGTGCAACCTACATGAAGACCAACAATGATCACCATGTGCCATAACTTGATATTTGATTGGGTTCAATATATAAAAGAGGTCAATGACCACAAGAAAATTATGACAAGGTCACAAGGCTGTCAATGTTATGGAAGCTTGATATGTTTTGAAGAATGTCAGTGGAAAACAACGACTACAAGTGAAAAAAAAAAAAAAGAACGCAATTTCATTGAAGCTGTGATTCTAATGAAAGTGCACCTATCTGCATTTCTAATTCGAAAACAATAATTTTTTCAATCTAACATTTTCAAAGTTCGACTAAGTTTTGTAAATAATTGACATTTTAGCATGCAGACAGAATTTTAGATGAAAATTATGACAAGGTCACAAGGCTGTCAATGTTAAGGAAGGTTTATATGTTTTGAAGAATGTCAGTGGAAATCAATAACTACAAGTGAAAAGAAGAATAGAAGAATGCAATTTCGTTGAAGCTGTGTTTCTAATGAAAGTGCTCCTATCTGTATTGAACCCTTGCTATGACCTCTTTTCTTGTGGTCATAACAAGGTCACAAGGCTGTCTGTATTTTAGATGAAATACTGGTTTACTCAAAGTACTAATTATTTCTTATAGTAGTACAGGTACTTCTAGGATAACGGAAGGGATGGAATCCCTGACCCCCACCTCACCTTTTGTTCCATTTCAAACAGGAAGTGATACATAGTAAATCATTCAGCTAGTAAAAAGGATACTAAAGCAACCCCTCTATAGGAAAGTAGTCTAGTGCATGAAGAGGTAGGCTAAGGCTATGATCCTATGATGGAAGTACAGGAAGTCGCTTTTATTAAACAGAATATATGCTGTAGGCCATAACAACAGAGTTATATCATGTCAAAGAAATTGATTTGTGCTTAGGAGCATACTGCCCAATTATGTGTTTTGGCAAGACGTCTAGCAAGTCCATGGATGCAGTAAGCAACATCTGCTCGAGGTCTCCCAGCACAAACTGCATCAAAAATAACTGAAAGAAAAAGGGCGTACATAAAGAGCATGTCTTATTGGAAAAACAAAATATTTCTGGACAATGCGAAGACAATTATCTGTATAAAGTATGCACACACATCACAGTCTAATGATTTCTTCACTCTCTTCACACAAAGTAAGAAAAATAAATCACATTTGAATAGTAAATACTATGCTATATTATAGCAAAACCTATTATATACTTATATATGTTGTTTCATGAACAAGCTAAAAATCTCAATTTGTTTTAATTTGCACGATTCATGGTATAAATTCTCTTATTATCCATTTCAGTAGTAAATTAAAGCAAATGATTCAACTGACTTACTTCTTACATGCTTCTCTTTGGGCAATGATTCTTCATGGTTTGTGGCTTTAACAATGGCAATATCTATTGCCTGCAACATAATTAAACATCACATGTGCTTTAATGAAAGGAAAACACTGCCGATTCTGCACATATATAATAAGTCTATAATCACCTTATACCCACTGTTTAAGTTGGCCATACCAACTTTTGTCGAATCTTTCAGAGCTCCAAGAGCTTTTCGGAAGCCCTGTTGAGCAGAATTTCCACTACTTGCCATTATGCTCAATCTCTGAACTCAATTTCCTTCAAACAAATGCATACACCTCAGAGACCTAGCTACATCATAACGACAATTCCATAAAGCCACAAAAAGGAAAATAATCAGTTACTACTCTACTTTTGAGCTTAATCCTTGCACTCTTACTCATAGTACCTCCATAGTCTTGCAGCAAAGAAACATGTTCATATTCGACACAAACATTATAACTGAATATATATGCTTCTTTTTGCATTTCTGTATATATAACTTAACCTAGAAAATAAACTTCCACACAGAACCTAATGATAATTAAATGAAATTCTTCTCATTCTGTTCGTTGATCTTACAATTACTTAGCAATTATCTTTTAGATATTACAAAATCTGCTACCAGAACATAATCAGCTACGAAAACATAAATAGTAAAACACATACATGATTAAACCTAGCTGTATAATTTTCAGATAAATGATTACTGTAAAAACTGCTAGTTACTACATAATCCAAATCGATTTTGAAGCAGAATAGCAAACATGATTCACAAATATTCTCTAAAAACGACTAATAATTATGACATAATAGACGAATGTATCCTCCTCTTACATACGTGCATGATTACTCGAAATCGATTGTGAAGCAAAATATAGAACATGATTCTATAAATTACCACAACAACTAACAACTACTAATTTCTATATAATTCATCAATGTATATTTTTGTCAAAATCGAATGTGAAGCAAAATATCGAACACGATTCACAAAATTAGTGTAAAAACGCCTAATCAATAAATATATATATGTAGTTAGCTTTCGTACATGTATATATAATTTCTCCAAATTAATTCGTTACTTGTATATAAAACGGAATAATCGGATTATCGAGGAGTTTACCTCCGGGGGAATAGAGGCCACCGGAGATCGGAAGCTTGAGTGGCGCAAAGAGAGATGTCCTCGGAGGCGAATCTCAATGTGTGTTTTCCATGCACGTTGTACTCTTTTAACTACGTCTAAAATCTCTCCATATTTTTCACCAAATGAAATTTTTGATGGATGTTATGACTCCAGCCATAGTTATACTCCTATTTGGGTTAGCTCCAAGAGTTATCTTGTTGGCTCGATATCTTGTATATCATTGATAATAATTTATCTATCAATATATAAAAGAATTAGTGAGTAATTCTGTAGTAATATAATAATGACATAATTTAATGTGTACGAGATGAGCCATATCAAAGTTATTTTTTTTTTTCAAATTAGCGATGAGGTAAGTTTCGAATCCAAGACCTTCTGGTCAATGACAAAAGCCTTTTTTTCACTAGGCTAATCGATTAACTCCCATATCAAAGTTATTAGTTATGATTAGATTAGTAGAGGCTCGAGCAAGCATTCAGGCATAATAGCTCAATAAATCATCTTGTTACGTTGGCGCAATATTTTTATATCAATCCACATATTTTTACATTGGGGCAATATATTTCATATTTATCCACATATATAATATGGGAAGAGAGTACCTCATGTTTCTTTGAGTTAACATGAATGACAAAGTCATGTTCGAAATCAAATACTCACTCCGTCCCTAAATAATTGGTACATCTTAATTTTACAGAGTCAAACTTTAAAAGCTTTATCAATAATTCTCATTAACCAATAAGAAAAGTAATAAGGAGTTAACTTAATATTAAGGTTCATGTTCATGTTATTAGTTTCTTAGATGTTGGTGAATTGATAATCAGTTTGAATATTTTTTCGCCAACATGCAATAATAATATTGACTATATTATACAGGTTTATATTCAAGGGTTGAAATTTACAGTAGTTTCCTGAAGATGATCATAATTTACTCAAGAAACTGAACTAAACAAAACTGCAAACAAGGTTCTTCTCTGACTACTATGATGAATGGATAAGAGCACTGCCTCGAATCAAGCTCAGGTGATATAATAATAAAGCCCAGACGGCAGCAAAAAAGGTGGTATGAACGTGATATATCTGTCGATGCTGGACAAATCCTGGCATAGAATAAGTTCTGCGGAGCACTAAATTCATTGTCGGACTTATAACATGGTGCTTTGTCGCAAACTGGCAGTGGCTTCGGTAAGGGAACCTAACAGTGTTTCGCCAACCTCTGCTTTGCAAAGGGGGCATGTTGCATTGATCTTCAGCCACTTATCCACACACTCTTTGTGAAAGAAATGAGAACACACCAACTCCTTGAGCTCATCATTGTTCACATATTTTGCCAGGCAAATGCAACAGACCTGCACAAACAAATAACAAGCATAAGCGTGATAGGGGTCATGTATCAAAAAAATGAATCATGTCCACGATATGTGATTAACATGATCTGATGTGGAATAAAGACTGAATGTACTCATTCATTCTCTCTGATAGTTGGCACTTTTTAGGAAACACATATTACACCTCAAACTCCACCCCCCCCCCCCCCCCCCCCCCCCCCCCCACACACACACACCCAAAAAAAGCCCCACCACACATGGCTTTCTGATGGTGCATTTGATAATCAGTGTCATGGATATCAAACTTTTCTATATTTTATTATATGATGCAAATTCTCCCACCATAATGAAGGTCGAAACAGATATCTCTACATATCAATCAAATATCTAAAGCAAGTGAAGTATTACAATTCCCAACCCTTGATGAATATCAGTCTCCAATAAATGGTTTAATATACTGTACTAGAGTATATCATGCCATCAGTCAACACCACCCAGCCATATTCAACAATATGTTTGAAGTAGACATGGTATGATCTTTCATCTGAACAGACACTAAGAAACTATATTGTTGAAATTAGTGTGTATAACTATATAGTTGATAGCGGGAAACCGGTATGTCCAGTCTACAAATTTATAAAATAAATCAACTTGGCAATGTCGTCTCTACTCTTCTGGTTCATGTGTTCAATCAGCTATAAGACCCACTTATTTTGTACTAAGTTGCATCAGGCATCAATAATCTCATTGTTTACCCGCCAAATATAGAAGAAAAAAAATACCACAGCATGAAGTTAATTATGTAAAAACAAAAAAACTTATAATGCTTGCTTGCACATGAAGGTATAAAATGCAAAGATCTTTAAATGAAGGTTCAACATGCAGGCGTTTAGGTAAAGGGAAATTTACCGCGTCATCTCCTGATATTACTCGTTCCCTTTCTGTCCCTGCAGCAATGATGCCACCATCACCTGAAGCATTATTATTGTTGCTGATGGTCTTGTTTTTCTTCATCTTAAACTTATATGTTGGCAACGAATTGATAGATTCAGAAGTTGCTCCTCTACTTTGAGTAGGATCCTCACGGAATCCCAACACTGATATTATGCAAGGAAGACAGCAGCAGATTGTTGCACATAGGATAAATGGCATCGCGTAGCCAATACAGCTAAATGTAAGAAATACTATACATAACCTACATATCATGTCATACCTTCATAAGTCAATTGTTAAGTATAAGAAGCGTAGTAACAGTTAAAGGTTGATAAAATATAAGCTACCTATACAACTTTGGTGCATCAGATGCAGAAGTGTGACCTCCAAATATCCACACATTGCCAACCACAAACCATATTGCAAAGAAGCAATCCAATGCCATTTTGAAGTAATCCATGAGTCTCTTCAGCCTGAAAGATAGAGCTATGATATATTTGACTTCAATAGTTTTCAACTACACCAAAAGGATTGTCATATACCACAAAGACACAATGTTCCTGGAATGAAGATTATCATAAGGTTCATACAAAAAAATTGGCTTGTCCATATTTCTCTAATAGTGAAAAGTTAAACATAGACACTGGCATACAGAAACAAGCTTTTTGCAAAGAACATAATTCACCGAAAGCCTCATCAAGGCCACAAGTGTTAGCCATACATCCATCATCCAAACAATGAGTGTGACGAGCAGTTAATTTGATACATCTACTTAAGTGAAATAGTGGACACTATTCAATCGATTAGCAAACAATAGAAAACACAGTTAATACCTTGCAGTGGATATTCCAAAAGTAGTACCAGCAGGAGGGGTAACATCAGCTGCATGATCATCTACTGCCTCTGAAACCCTATTTGTAGAGTATTGTCCTCCAGTAACATTACCGTTAGAAGAACCCTGATGTGATTGAGATGGGCCTTGATCTGAGCCCTGGTTCCGATGATGATAACGCCAATATAGAAGAGGAATGACAGCTACACAACCAGATGCATAACCAACAACCCAAGCAGACAACGGAGCATGGGGATGTTCATTTCTTGACAAACATAAAACAACTATAGCTGCGACAATTTGGCTGACTGTTAGCACTAACTCTACTGATATCCAAATCCCAGAATTCAAAGGACTCCTCCTCCGGGTCCGACCACTTCCTCGGCGAACCAATGATGCGCTTCTTGAATTTGATCTTCCTGAAGCAGTAGATAATGTAGGTCTGGAATCAGACACCCTGGAACTTGTAGAAGGCTCATCACCATAATGTTGCTGCTGTTGTGAAACTGTAAGTGACCGATCATGTGAAAAAGTAGAGGATGCCGCACCACTACTTGTTATATCAATGACATGCTCGATCTCATTACGACGGTCTGTTTGCTCCATTGAAAAAGAAATTTTGCTTGTTTGGTTTTTACGATGATACCCTAGTAAGGAACCGCCCATCTAAAGCCGTTAAAAGTTTAGGAGGCATGAAAAACATGGGAAGGCATAAACAAAGCGAACCTCAGCTTGTTGAAGTCCCTCGTTGTTTACTTCAGACGGAAAAGCTACAACTCACAGAACCAACTTCACACAGGTAACATAAGAAACTCACACGTGGAGGAACACCTTTAATCTGCACATGAGAAAACCACAAAACCACCAAAAATACCTTCAGTTCCAATAAAAATTGGTATCCCCACTTCACTTCAATCATGTTCTAGACATGAACACCACTCTTTGCACTCAACTAAACCTCTTGCTAAATTTCACATGATTATAGCAGAAAACGTAATCTTATCTTTATGTTTACATCGATACAAGAACATAGGAATAGTGATTTTATTATTTCAAACTAATTAAGGGGTATATCATAAACGCTAAACTATCTACTCTTGATGATATGAAAGTGATTCCATCAGCAAAACATCAACGTAAGTAGTTCTTATAACGGACAGATAACCAAATAAAAATATTTCAAATTATTCCACTCAGTAACAATAACTCAAAGATCCAAGATCTCAAGTTCTCTGTTCACACAATTTCTACCATCACCTAAACAACAAATAGTTCAGACAATTCTCCAATTATTACACATAGACAAATATAGAATTAAAATCCATAACAAACTACACCATATATAGAAAAAAATCAAGATTTTTTCACATAACCCATTTCTATAACGGACGATCAGTGAGTAAAAGCAATACCCTTTTGGATTTTTGTCTAAAAAATAGAATAATATATATTCTCTTTGCATTATCTTAAATTCATAATAAAGCCAACTTCACAAGTACATTAAACTCTACACACAAAACCCAAATTCACACGCATCGAACATTGACCATTTCTGCTACATAATCAAGTCAAGAATCAAGAACTATATTGAGAACGTTGACCACTAAATAATACCCAAAAATCTATAAACAAGAATTATGAAATTGACAATTAGTAATATAACTTGGATATTTATTGTAAAAAATTAATGATTAACAAAAAATGATGAAAATGATAATTGGGCACTGACATGAAAGAAGTCGAAAGAGGACCAAGGAGGAGGAAAAATCGGTGTAATTTGATGAAAGTAGTGTACTAATTTCAGCAGCTGTGACGTCTTTTACTACTCTTACCTCCATTCTTTTTTGTTTTATACAAGTAGTTGCGACTCACTTTAATTAATTAATGTTCTCGAGTTTTCATTTTTACGTGATGAAATATGATAATTAATAATTTTTTATTTAAAATATGAAAAATTGTAAAAGAATTTAAATATTCTAAATATAAATTTACTAATATCGAATTTACATTTTCTTCATATTAAAGAATTGATATGTAAGCAAATTAAAATGAATTGATGTTCAAAGATGGACCGATATCCTTCTTTGAGAAATCATTGGGCGTTAATCATACCTTAGCCTTTGATGACTTGTACTGCTCAACTCTCGGTTAGATAAATTGAATGATATTTTTATATCAATTTTATATTTTTAAGAATTGATATCAAAAAATCGATATGTAAATCAAAATGAATTAAATGAATATGGAGTATTTTACAAGAAAGGCGATTGGGTTCATATGTTTTATTTTTTGTTACCTTTTTATCGGGATGGAATATTAGAATATACGCTGCACATAACGCTAGCAGCAGGTAGACTCGGTGAGCAGCTGAGCTTTCAGCTACGTAAGCTCTTTTTTCCTCCTTGTTTGGAACTTGGAAGTATTATTCGCAAATTTATTCTTATATACCATCTGACTACAACATTTCTACAAACTAAATGCTCATTGTTTACCATACTCAACTTTATGTTCCCAACAATCTAACCAACATACCATTATGCAACAGTCATGAACTATAACCAGCATTCAAATGCTAACGCGAACTCAATGAGATGAGAAGGATAATTGCTTATTAAGTTCAGTAGTTTGTAACTACTCTCTTAGGACTGTTCATTCTACTATACGTGAAACATGAACCCGACAGATGATCAAAGAAAGACATACAGTACTGAGAGATAATACAACATTAAACAAAGAGGAAAGAAAGCCAAGATTGTCAAACAAAGGTCTGATATGTAACTATGATAGTGAAAAACAGAAATCATATTGATGTATTTGCATATATTACAAGAGAAACAAGAAAGTTTCTTTACAACGGTACCTAGGAATAATAATAATGTTTTGAATGAACAATCTAATCTTAACATGTCTGTCTATAGACTATAGGTGATCAATCAGGAATGAACAATATACAAGAATCAAACTACAACCTTAACATGTCTCCCTTTCCTTACCTAAAACAATTTTCAATTGAACACCTTACTAGTACATCTTACAAACATTAAAGAATGGCTCCCTTTTTACTAGCTTCTATATAGGGAAAAAACTTCAAAGTAAATGATGATACATTTGTAACTCAAACAAAATTAATTATGCAACTAATGCCACATGATGCAACACAAGCCAAAAACTATATACAAGCACCAACAATGAATTGATCTTCAACTCACCACCTGTTCTCCCCGCTTTCGATCCCAAATCATCACTCAAACCCGGTGGCGATGTAAAATGAGTAGATGGTCCATAAACCGCCCCATGATCATCCGGGGTAAATGCTTTAGCAGGCGGCTGGGCACCAATACTGCCCCCACGACCACCGCCACCTTTATTCACCCCAATTGGATTCTTCCCAAACATTTCATCAGGCAACAACACCCTCGACACCCCAAAAATGGCCACAGGGTTCTGATCAAACACAGTTCTCGTAACAGAAGCCTGAACTATGCCAGTATCAATTGCAACCGACCCATTAATTCTAGATATATTAAGCGTAAATCTCCCTGCTCCTATCCTCTCAGTAGCCAATGTGGGTTGAACAGGGTTCACAATCGACTCCAACGAGCCCAATGGGTAATAAGAATGCAGCACATGAAACCTCAACACATCCGCCTTTTCATCAGCAGGCAACGACTGAAACCTCACATTACTAGGCAAATCCGAAAACGCATCATCGGTAGGAACAAACAATGTTATACCCGCCCCGCCTTGATCTCGTTGGAAATCTAGTTCAACACCTGAAGCCATCAACATTGAAGCAGCCACATTGAAGTTATGCCCATCTAACAACACCTTCGTTATATTAACACCTAATGGAGGCCTTGTTTCCGAGCTCATTATATCGAAATTATAGGGAACTAATACGGCTGATACAGTAAATATCGAAACATTATACGATAAATTCTTAATTAAAGACAATACTGACGCGTTTGAATTTGAAGTATGAATATATACAGTTGATTCAGAAGTAGTTACATTAACATAACCCGACGTATCGGTGGCGCGACCAGTAGCTTGGAAGAGTGTGGTGATGAGTTTTCCGGTAGGGGGGATGAGGCGGAGGACGGGGAGAGTGAGATACTGGAGCATGACGTGGCATCGGAGGATGTCGGGGAGGTTGGGAGGGGGAGGGAAGGAGGGGTTGTTGAGGTGGTGGGGGAGATCAGGGGAGGATCGTAGGATTGAGTTGGGGACCGCCAGGATGGTGACGGCGGAGCGGTGGAGGAGATCGGCGGCGACGCCGGTGGTGGAGAGGAGGGAGGAGAAGTCGGAGAGATCTGGATAGGGGGATAAGAGGGAGGTGATGTTTATACCGAAAATGGGGCTGGTGGAGGAGGAGATGAGGAGGAGGAAGAGGAGTTTGATGGGGGTAATTTGGTAAAAGGGAAATGGAGTAGACATTTTGTTTAGCTGTGAAGTGAAGAGAGGTAATGCAGAGTGAGAGTGCTGATGAGTTCACAAATTCTTCTGGGGGTGGAATTTATTATTACTCCCTCCGTCCTAAAAGATTGTCACATTTTGACTTTTGGGGGTCAAATATTACAAAATTTGATCATAAATTCTCATTAAACGATAAAAAGTAATATAGTCTCGTGGGATCTTGTTAGATTCGTCTCAATATATATTTTTGAAATATCAAATTTTTATAATTTTTTCACATGTAGAATAAGAGATATTTACGTTTCAATTCTTGTTTTGTAGACCATGAAAAGTCAAAATGTGACAATCATTTAGGGACGGAGGGAGTATTATTTTATATTCCTTCTGTTTAATTTTTATATAAAAATCATGGGAACCACTGTACACACACCCAAATATTACTAAATTGTAATATTTAATTTTTATACAAAGCTAAGCTCCGGACTTCTATTCAAAATGGACTATTACAATGTCTATTTACGGTAACCACTCGATTTTTGAAGGAACAAATCTTTTTAAAGATGTCCATAGCAACAAAGTGAAACTGAAGAATCTCTACACTGGAATTCTCACTGCTTTGCTTATTGCAGAAAGCATTAATAATTATAATGTCTTTACTCACTGTTTCATTTCACTGATTTGAATACTGTTGCACTTGACTGCAACACTTTAACGTTGGATAAAGAGGCTTCAGGAGCTTCGCTCCACATTCCTTCACTTCTAGCACATTGCATCTGGAAACCTCGTTTCTTCTTTCAACCTTCTGATATATTGATAACATTAAAATTACTACAAATAATATTAACATAATTTTAGAACTCATACAGATAAATTAACAACGTTTGTGTTTTGTTTTTGATTGGAAGTCATCAAAGGGCAATTTATAATAGAGTATTCATTTTTTACTTAATACTCCCTCCATCCCTAAATGATTTGTAATAATTGTGTTAATACTATTTGTAGTAATTTTGTAGTAATTTTAATACTATTTGTAGTAATTTTAATGTTATCAATATATCAGAAGGTTGAAAGAAGAAACGAGGTTTTCAGATGCAATGTGCTCAAAGTGAAGGAATGTGGAGCGGAGCTTCTGAAGCCTCTTTATACAACGTTAAAGTGTTGCAGTAAAGTGCCGCAGTATTCAAAGCAGTGCAACTGTATTCAAAGCAGTGCAATTGTCTGGGCTTAGGACCAGACGCCTGCATGCTTGCATATATGTGAAGAGATTAAGATGGAGCGAGGCATGTAGTTTTAATTTTAATAGTTGTATTTTTAATGGATTATGTCTGTAGGACAAAATTCATAAAATTTTATTTCTATTCGACTCAAATATTAGATAAAAATAAAATATGAGCATTGTTCAAACTGATATGTTGATAATTAGGAGTCCTAATGTTAGGCTTTTGGTTTCTAGTTTGGATTAGGTAGAAGTTTAGTTGATTACTTGTATTAAACTCTGCGGGTTTTCCATATTAGTTATCACTTCCCGAAATCCCAAGTTGGAAAGCCGAGGGTCGAGCACATAGGAAAATCGAAGCTCGCTAAAATTTCCGAGTTCTTACTTCACTTGCATTATTTACATTCCACACATTTGTTGTATTGTGATTGTTTGGGTGGTTAGGGTCTAGGGAGTGATGGTTGTTAAAATTTATTGGTATTATATTATCGAAAAAGTTGTAATAACTAATTTGATCCTTATTCACCCTCTTCTAAAAATGTTATTTAGGCTAACAATCCGCTCCTTTAATCAACTCCAAATGTCGGTGTTCACTCATAGCTCATATCCTTATCGAGCTAGTCTTTGTCCCCAACATTATACATATACATACACCACCGCTTATGAATAGACCAGTCTTCCATGAGAAATTGGAGGCTGGTTAACTATTTCCGTAACAACCTATAAATAGGACTATAGGAGTACTATTTCCCGTTTCTGTATGAATGTCTGTTTCGCAGAGGATCATCACTAAATTGTCATCCCCTTTTCATCATACAAAACCCCGCATACTTCTATCCTTCGCTACTCTCAATTTTTCCACTTCCATAAACCCTCACAATATGCCCAGGAAACAGGTACCAAAAGTATTGTCCACTGTTGACTTATAATCAGTTGACTTTTTCTTTTATTTTGAAATTCAGTCGTTATATATAGGACAATGATTTTTTCGTTCCATCAAGTGCTAACATCGAGTGATAAGATCTCTCCAATTAGTAAATGAAAAATAAGATAGAATGGAGCGGCATAATCAAGAAATGAAGTTATATATAGGTCGTTCAATTTTGACTTTTGATGAGTTGACTTTATGAATCGAGTAATTATATACGTTGCAGTTTGTACTATTTTCATCTCTAAAATTTCGTTCATTTTTGAATTTTGATGGATTGAATTTTTTAATTTTGAAATCAAATATGCTTGAACATGTTGTGTAAATGTTTTATGAAAAATATATCAAACTATTGTAATTTAACGCATTTTACTATTTAACATAATAATTTGGATTCAAATTAACGTTATGTGTCTTAATTAAGCGTTGTTTATTAATTTTGGCCATTGGAGAAGCTAACTGGGCAATGATTTGCCCATTTATAACGAAACTGAACAGTAGTTTTGAGATGCAGGGCATATGTTTGATAGTGTTCTGTTAATTTTGAAATTATAGTTTGCATATTTTTTTCTATCGTTGGTTCAGTGGATTGCCTATTGGAGTTCTGGTTTATTATTTATTCCTATATTACTTTCTATAATGATAGTATATAACTCTACATGATTTTGGTGGCTCGTGATCCGAAATTTGCAGAATTGAGAAAAAGGAGGTTCTATTGCTAGTTAATAGTATGAAATATTATTTTATTAACTTTGTGGTATAATATGCAGCGAAAAGGCGGTTCAAATGGAACCAAGTGGGTAGAGAAACATCACTCAACTACACCTTCTGGCATGCCAATGGAGGAGAGTATTTCCGGACAAGCTGAGTCAGTCACAAGTAAGTTTAGTACGCTTAGTGTTGCAGAGAATACTGGACAGTCTAGTGACGCTGTCTCGGAGCTGCAGTTTGGGAGTGCTGGGGTGGTTAATCCTGTTCCTGTGGCAGCTCCCAAAGGTATTTGGGTGCCTAAGTCACATGCAAAGAAAACTGCGGCCTCACAAGTAGAATTGGAAAAAGCACCTGCTGGTGAAACACCAGCACAACCTCAGGTCAATGGATCTGATAAAGAGGATGTGCAAAGTAGTAATTCTGTATTGAGCAAGTTATTCAAAGGAAATTTGTTGGGGAATTTCAGTGTAGACAATCTAACATATTCACAAGCGAAGATAAGAGCAACATTTTATCCCAAATTTGAAAATGAGAAATCGGATCAAGAGGTAAATTCTCTAACATGCTGGATTTATCTGACTTAGAAATTATAGTACCTGAATTAATTGCTACTCACTCCTATATGTTAAGTGTTGTAGACCTTTTGTATGTTGTTAAACAATGTTTATCACTATTGGGAATGCAAGTTTAGCTCTATATGAATATATCATTTATGACTTTCAATGGTAGTGCTCTCCTATTATTTATCACTATTGGGAATGCAAGTTTAGCTCTATATGAATATATCATTTATGGCATGCCAATGTCCATGAAAGTATGTGAAACAATAACTATGAAGGGAAAATGTAGAGTTGTTCGCATCACTCTGATGCGTGTCGGAGGAACTTTTAACTGTAAAATATGGCAGCTCTACTAAATCGGCTTGGATTTTGTTTTGTAACTTTTGTCTGAGGAAACAATAAAAACTCACTGGCAGTTAGACTTACTATGATGTTTCTGCAGTTAATTGTTTATCAGTGTTGTTATTTTGCTTGCTCATTGTGTGATGTCACTCATCTGATGTTGGTCTTAGACTCTTAGTCAATTAATTTCCTATTAGGGTCATGATGAGAACTCAGAATAATTTGATTTGAACTCATATAATCAAAGTAGATGTCTCGTATCAGCAAAGTAGATGTCTCATATCATCAAAGTAGATATTTATGTGTGATCTCTATATGTTTTACTGAACATGCTCTGTGGGTATTATCTACAGGATTAGAAGATTATTTTTTATGATTATTTTTTACAGTCTACATTCGTGTATTCAACCTTGATAAAATAATTAACCTTGTTTCTATTTCCTTTTAGATGAGGATACGGATGATAGAGATGGTCTCTAAGGGTTTAGCTACTATGGAGGTAGGTCCGTTTGGAATCAGATTCTATCTATTTAGTGCGAAGTTCCAGGTTTAGCTGTTTATTTCAGGGAGAAGTTCTAGATTCAATTCCATAAAAAAATGTCTTTCTCAGGAATAGCCATTCCACATTCTTGCTTACCCTATTAAATGACTTCGTTTTCTCTGTACATTACCTGATACCCTTTCAATTGAGCAATTATATAATTTTGTTAGTTTTCTGTAACAGGTCTCCCTTAAGCATTCTGGGTCTCTTTTTATGTATGCTGGACATGAGGGTGGGGCTTATGCCAAAAACAGCTATGGAAATATGTATGACTTTGCCAGAGATAATCTCTTTGTCGATTGTGTTTACCTTATAATTGATTCATACTCATTCACTTTCTTTTGCTGCTTGATTCTTTTTTCTCTATCTGTATTGTAATTAAGTAATGCATCTCAGTAAAAAGAGTACTTAACTCATAGCATAAATGTAATTGAATGCTGATACTATGATCTGTTTTTTCATAATCTTTCTGACATTGTAAGAAAATTTTATAGGGAAGATGACAAAAAATAGAATAATGAGAAAGCAGTGCATCTTCAGTTCACAATCAAGCGTCTTTAAGGCTCCCATAGATTTAATAAAGTATCCTGGAAATTGTGTTGCCTCCCCCCTCTAGTATCTCCCTTTGTTTCTAATAAATTTTTGTACTGGTGCTGGATTCGTCAGACCACTTAAATCTTTTGCATGTCTTGCAGATTCACTGCAGTTGGTGTTTTTGTTCTTGGGCGGATGTTTCTTGAGGCTTGGGGTGCCCAGGCCAGAAAGAAACAAGCGGAGTTCAACGACTTCTTAGAGGTTTGCTTCCTACTCATTTTTATTGGTTACATAATTCATTATATGCTCACTGATTTCTGGGATTTCCATGTAGATATTATCTAGAATCGTCTTTGAGTTCAGTTTATCTATGGATGTGATACTTTTAATGTAAGGTTCTGTGCATAAATGTTCTGAAGTTGAGTATGGCCAGAAATGGTTGGTCTAACTTGAGCTCAATATATAGCACAATAATTGACCAGTTTATTTCTCTTCTATCTTCTGGTTTAAGCATTGTGAGTCTGAGATATATGAAAAATCACAGATGCATTCAAATCTAGTCAATTTAACTTTCTCACTCGTAACAGTATCGATGAATGGTGATGATGGTGCATCAAGGGTGGGGCTGCTACATCTATATTTATAGCAGTCCAACTAAATTATGATCTGGTGCCATACATAAGAAGTTAAAATTTAGATGAGGTGCAAGCATTAGTTGAAATCAAATTTTATTTGTTTGCTGCATTTTCAACTTCTTTGTTCAAGCCAGTTTAGTCTGGTGTCTTTCAGTATATAATGATCTCTCTAGCCTCTAGTTACTGACACATTCCTGATATACTTTTCAGCGGAATCGCATGTGTACTTCTATGGAATTAGTAACTGCTGTGTTGGGAGATCATGGGCAACGCCCTCAAGCCGATTATGGTGAGGCATACACAAACGTTTTGGTAATGAGAAACTGCTAATTCTATCAACAAAGCCTAGATAATTAAGTAATTCTATCAATGTATCCTAGCTAATCACATCTCATATTTGTGCTTCCAATGAAGGGGTTAATGGGGATTCTATAAAGATGTTGTACTTCGAGTAGTGTATTGCTAAGTCAGTGGCACAAAATAATTAAGTTAATGCCCTCAATGATGATATATCTATTCTTTTGAAAATATTTAATTTCATTTGTTTGTGGAAGTATGATCATCATTATTGTCACAACCTCTAAGTACCTAGGCACCTCTCTTACTCAACTACATATATAAGTTCCATGTGTGTTTTTATATTAGTTGGGCATCTTAACTTCTCTTCGACCTTTTAGTCAATAGTGTTAATCTTGCAAGCAAACCAATTAAGCTGTTTTTATGTGATACCTGATATGCTTGTATATTCATCTTATTTCTGTTGCTTGACTCCCTCTCAGTGTCTCCATCTCTCGGCGTGGGTTCTTATTCCTTCTAAAAGTTGTCCTAGATAATATCATGTCATAACTATTGAACTTTCTGAATCTTTTCTTCTTGCAATTACTGTCATATGTACAGTTGTGGTGACAGCAGTGACAGAGTTAGGAAATGGAAAACCAAAGTTCTACTCAACCCCTGATGTAATTGCCTTTTGTCGAAAGTGGCGGTTGCCTACAAATCATGTGTGGTTGTTTTCGACCAGGTGCTCATTTCTTGCATTGTATTTCTGAAAGATTTATTGGTATTCTGTTGCTTTGAAAACATGAGTATTATATATACTAGTAGTCCATTGCCTATTTATTTTATTTCTTACTCTCGGTTATTGTCAATTACTCCTTCAGATATCTTGGAGAATAATTCCATTTTCACCTGATATTAGACTTGGATAGAAAATTAGGACAGACATGAGAGTTATAAGTAGTGCTTTTGTTTATGAGTTGTGGATTGCAGACAGATAAATGGCTAATGATTCACTATTTAACTGTATCGAAAATGTAGGTGTCCTACTTTATGATGCAGTAGTAGTTGCTGTCTTTTATTCTGATATCAAAACTTCTTTTCTAAATTTGACTTATTTGAAGCTGTAATTACGCTCAAAGCCTACAATATTGATGCTAATGAATATAGCTCTATCTACTTCTGAAGGAAGTCGGCGACTTCATTTTTTGCTGCGTATGATGCTCTTTGTGAAGAGGGAACTGCAACTTCCGTGTGCAAGGCTCTTGATGAAATTGCAGATTTATCTATTCCAGGTATTTGATAATCTATCCTGAATTAAACTTACTATCTCCTTCTGTGCTCATTCTTCCATATAATTTCACATGGTTGTACTTTGCTGAAAGTAATTTACCTAATATTAAGAAATTGGATTAGGTTGGGGGTCTTGGGTCTCCTAGTCTCCTCAGTAGTTAAAAAAAAATGACCAGCAAATTGGCTTGAACTTTTACTAATAGTAAAACAATTACATGTGATGTTTGTACAATCTAACGTACAAACCTATCCTGTAAGCTCTTGGTGATCCACCTATTGGTTAGTGGCTTTAGAAACCCCTGAGATATTCCTCATCACCTGAGAATACTGCCATATATGCTTCCTTATGTTTAGACCAGCATTTTCTTGCCTGTTCTCTCTTCGGTCAAACTGTTATTGCCTTATGGAAATTTCATAATCATAATTAAATGTGAAATTGGCCATGTATCTGTTGCCAGTTCTGGCTTTACTCTATTTTCTGATTATGAACTGACATTGTGGTTGCACTTTTTTGCAAATTTTGGTTCTTGATTGATCTACCAATTCTGAATGTGTACTTCTTATGTTTCTCAATCGGGTGTTGCAGTGGCGTGCCATTATCATTTTCTTTTTCTTTCGCTTGATTTTCAGGTTCAAAAGACCATGTAGAAGCTCAAGGTGAAATTTTAGAGGGTCTTGTTGCTCGCATAGTAAGTCGTGAAAGCCCAAAACAAATGGAGCAAGTTTTGAAAGATTTCCCTCCACCACCGCGAGATGGAGGTAAGCTAAATGACATGAGTATATTTCGAGTGTTATTGCTGTTCTAGCTTGCTCTTCAATCCTCTATAAATACACCATGTTTTGTTAATCTGACCGTATTTTCTTGCTTTAAAATATGGTAGTTCATGTTCCTTAAATAGTTAATATACTGAATCTATCTTTCCTCGTCTCCTCCCTCAATTCTAGTATTTATTATTACCTGAACTATTTTCTTTATAGGTGGCATGAACCTGGGACCTAGCCTCCGTGAAATCTGTGCTTCAAATAGGTCTGATGAGAAGCAAGTAAGTTGAAGCTTCTAACATCTTTGTATTTCTGAATTGCATGTTATGTTTTCTAATTTGTGAAGTTATGTCTTTAGCAAATGAAAGCTCTCCTTCAGAGTGTTGGTACCACATTCTGTCCAAACCATTTGGATTGGTTCGGGGATGAATCATTTGATGTAGATTCCCGAAATGCTGACCGATCAGCTCTTACCAAATTCTTACAAGCAAATCCAGCTGATTATTCAACTAGGAAACTGCAGGTGAGTATGTACTAGTCAATTCCTTTAATGTTAATCTTAGAAAAAACACCTTCTTTTGTTTTTTCCCTCTAAGTACAATCTGGTTGAGTCGTCACCTACGATTCATTTACACTTTCGCATTACTCAAGTTGAATGCTCTGCTGTTTCATACTTTAATGCATTGACAGACATGCATACCATTGTGCCAGTGGGAAGGTGAATGCTTTATTATATATTGCGTAATACATAGTGCTGTTAATGGATCGGCATGTGTATAGTTTACTATGTATTACTCAATATCGACAAATATATATTGAGTAATACATACTTCTTACGTGTAAGTAAGTGTTAATGATAAGGTAATGATGATGAACATCACAGAAGTATTAGGCGTAAATCACTTCTGAAGAGCAACACTTACTTATATGTGTATAATTTCCTTTTATCAATCATATTACAAGGGTAAATATTACTATTATGATACTTCCATCAGTGATCACAAGATTAGTTTTGTTTCTTTGTAAGAAATGAATTAATACTTACACTCAACAAAAACTTATACATATATTACAAGAAGTGTTAAATTGACCATTTATTCGCTTTATGATTGGTGGAGTGTTTGACCGAAGTTAAGGTAGGTTAATCAATAAGGGCACAGTGGAAAATCTTATATATGAAGATACCTTGAACTTTGTAAAAGATCAAATATATTGTAAACAAGCAAATTTTGCTAAAACATCAATCTTTGGTAAATGGAGGAACTAGGGGAGTATGCTCAATGTTTTACTAATGCTTAACACTCTATTTTGGCTCACACGACCGTTCCATTGCTGAGCACTTTCAGTTGCAACTGGACAACGTCTTGTTGTCTTCCTATCAGAAAATTTGCGATGCTTTGGTTTCACCACATAACTCAGGAGAATGTATTTTCTCTAGGAAATGGTTCGCCTGATGAAGGATAAACGTTTTCCTGCTGCTTTTAAGTGCTATCATAACTTCCACAAAGTCAACTGTACTTCAAACGAGAATATTCATTTCAAAATGGTGATCCATGTACACAGTGATTCAGCCTTTAGAAGATACCAGAAAGAGATGAGGTCTTCTCAAACCTCTTCAACTTTTCTTTTATCATTGGTCAACCAACGTATATCTCTCCATTGTACTCTCTTACAAAAACTACCTGTTTCAGGTACAAGCCAGAGTTATGGCCGTTGTATAGAGGTAGCTTTCCTGTTTCTAATTTACTATGTCCTATTTCGTTTAAAGCCATATTTTCGCAATATTCCTTGCAAGGGCTGCCATATCTCAATGTGTTTAATCTTCTATTTCTCTAAATTATATTACTGGTACATGCAAAAAGTAATGTCATAAGGAAAGGGAAGAAAACAGAACATATTCCTTCATGGTTGACTTCCAAGCATGAATCGTTAACAATTGTGATAAGGAATGCATAAATACATGTGTAGTTATCCATACGTAGAAGATATTGACTTAGGTGTCTGGCGTCATTCATGCATGCGTGAACATTGGTTCAAATTTTGTTTGATTAATATTTTTTCTTATTGAAATAGTATTATATTGATGTCGTTATACATGAAATACCAAAATGATTATAAGTTTACAAAATAGCTGTCCCTACTTGCTGAAAACTATGAGTATGGGATGGTACAAGGTTATCAAACCTGCTGCTAATTGTGTATGTAGGTCACAGATGGGAATAAAAAAGATTTATGAGATCATTATACTTATGATTTTACCGTTTTGGCGTCTTAGCATCGATGCCAGTTCTGGATTCCTTTAAGAGAGTGTTCTCTGCTCAAGCAGTTTTGGAGTTTCTTTAGCTTTCACATCTACTTCTCTCACCTTTTACTGTGTTGTTAATTTTCTTGACGACCCTCTTTTTATGCTTCAGTTTGTTTCTTTCTGATCCCTCTCTGTCCATGTTGATTTGTCAACGGCGATCATTGTCAAGAATCTGTGGGGGTCCATACTAAAAACAATTGTTATAGATGGATAAAACCCAAAACCTTACTAATATACCTTTAAGGTTTCAATCAACCAATGTAGGACTGGGTTCTCAATACCCTCCCGCACTTGTAACCCAATCCACCAGCATGTTAATATGTGGCCTTAACCAGGGCTGGCGCCCATGTTAAAAATCCGTTGAGGTCCATACTAAAACCAATTGAGTATAGATGGACAAGCTTGTGAGCTTATTAATATACCGGGAATGTGATAATCAACCCATGTGTGACTGGGTTCTCAATAATCACATCAACATCACTGACCATTCATAGTATTTGGCTTATGCAGGATTTTTTGTTGATTTGAAGTTATTCAAGGTAACCAAGGAGAAAGCTCTTGAGTTTGTGAAACATAGTGATGGCCCGAATAATGATGATGATACCAATGGGACATCTGAGGTTGGAGGCTTACCTGAAGAGGATGCTAACCTGATGGTCAAACTGAAATTTCTTACATATAAGGTTTGTGTTGTGAACTTGTTCTATAATATTTTCCATGATATGATATTAATGCATCCTCTGATGATTTTCATGTAAATCTGTTCAGCTGCGAACATTTCTAATTCGGAATGGCTTGCCGGTTCTTTTTAAAGAAGGCCCAGCTGCATATAAGGCTTATTACTTGAGGTGAAGTTTTAAGCTAACTACATGGTGTTCTATTTGCTAGACATTATCATCATAAAGCTGCGTCCAGTATGCGTATTGTGAAATTGGAAGGAAAGAAATTGGAGCAGCTAACTGGAAAACTGTTAAACATGATGTGGCTTGCTTCGTTATACCATGAAATGTGTATATGATGCTTTGGCCACTTCCATTTTCTTGTTATAGTTGTCTTTAAGATCAATGCTTAATTAGTTGCATTATTTAGCATGTCTAAATTTTATTTAGGAAATCGATAATCTGAATGCTGCACCAACTTATTGGTGATAGTTCAGTTATGTGAACCACTAAGTTACTCATAGCACCATACAATGCCTGTCACCAGCCATGTTTAAAAATAATTTCTTGGGCATCTCTTCTTCTTAAAGAAGATATATTATGCTGAGGCTATGATGGGTTTGATGTATTGTGCTGAGGCTAATCTGTGATGGGTTTATGACCGTTAACATTCCCAGGCAAATGAAGATTTGGAATACCTCGCCAGTGAAGCAAAGAGAACTGAGCAAGATGTTAGACGAATGGTATGAGTTGCACTCATTTGTTTTTGTTCTCTCTGTAGTTTACCATCGTGTCTAAGAGGAGCTTCCACTTTCAGGGCGGTGTACATACGCAGGAAGTGCGGGCACACACAGCTTTCCTCATCTGTATACCTTAATGAAGCTGAGCCATTCCTTGAACAATATGCAAAACGTAGCCCACAAAACCAGGCTTTAATAGGAGCTGCTGGAGGTGTAGTTGGAACTGAAGATTTCCGGGCAGTCTTCAAGGATGGCATGAATGAAGATGATCTGGAGCCTGAGGAGGGCGCAGGACAGCTTAGCCCTAGTCTGCCTATCAAAGATTCCGTGACTAAGGATGAGGGTCTCATAGTTTTCTTTCCTGGTAAGATAATTTTGGCTTTATAGTCCTTTGACATGTGTGGTTGGTTCATGTTGCTTCAACGAACAAACTGCATTCTTAGAGAGCAAGTGTAGCAGTATTCAGTAATCCATGGAACTTATTTCGGCTAATATCCCTACTTCTATGAATGATTGCACCAGTTAATGGATGCAATAAAACAACCCAGGAACTTATCTTTGTTCTGTTCATATGGAATCTTCTATTATGCAGTGAACTCTTACTACTTAATTATTTGAGCAAGAGGTTGTTTATCACTCATCAGCTACCTTGACCTTCAACAGAAGGAAGAGATCTTGAAAATATCTTTTGATATCCTGTTAGCAAGAAACGAGCAATGTTCTTCTCTCTATGCAGACCTAACTGGGAACAGTTTATTATTTTTCAGAAAGGCGGTAGTGTTTCGACTGTGTAGTTCTAGAACTCATACCATAACTTAGCAAACCACATTGGGTTTTCGGGATTCATTGTTGTAAGAGTCTCACATGTCAGTATAATCTATAGAGCTTACCACTGATATAGATTTATTACTTCTCTTGTAAAATCAAGCATTGTTACTAAAAATGCAATTTCGATATGTTAATTAATTAGCCTGCAGGTATTTAATATGGTATCATATAAAGTTCATTATCTCATTAGCATATTAAATCCACTTTTTAGGTATACCTGGTTGCGCAAAATCCGCCCTTTGCAAAGAAATACTAGGTCGTCCAGGAAGTCTTGAGGATGATCGACCCATCCATAGCTTAATGGGTGATCTCGTTAAAGGTATTGACTGAGCTAACAGTCCCTTATATTATATTTAAATTGCATGTTTACTATTATATCCTGTCATCCAGAAACTGTTCTGCATCTTATATTTTGTTATACCTAGAAACTCCATACAAGGCTATTGGCATATGTGTTCCTTCCCATTCTTACTGCTGTGCTTGATCCAATATCCGAGTTGTTAAAACACTATCTATTATTGCTTCGTTACTTCTATTTTTATCCAAATCCATTCTTTTGATTATTTTCCAGCTTAGGCGTAGGAGGAGATTGGTTTCACTAGTTATGCACTGTCAATGATCATGGTTACCTCTGTTTTACAATATTCTAGACCCTGATTATAGCTTGTAATCATATACATAAGTCTAAGATAACTAACTTTGTGATTCAATCATCAATAGTGATCATGTAACTTTAAAATCTGGATTAATGTGAATCTTAGCGCTGCTTAATAGATCAGATGGTACACCATCACAAGCTCTACAACAACTGGTCATATTTCTAGTGATAGAAACAAGAGTTGGACATCGCTTTATGCAGTGTTTCTTTTGAACAGATGGCTTATAGATATGAGATAATCATACAGTATGCATTTTGCATCTTTTTGATTTCTGGCAGAACTAACAGAGAAAATACATCTCTAAATAGTGGTTTCTAGTGAACTTACTGTTTTATGGAACAGGGAAATACTGGCAGAAGGTTGCTGATGAACGTCGGAAAAAATCTTATTCTATAATGCTTGCTGACAAGAATGCTCCCAATGAGGAAGTCTGGACACAGGTAACTGAGTTCTCCATGCCAGAAGCATAAAGAAAAAGTTGCAAGTGGTCTACCACCTCTCATTTCAGTTATATAGCACGAGTACTTTCAGTTGTTTCTGTTTCATGATGATGTCCCTCATCTTTATCCAGATTGAGGCTATGTGTCGAAAGACTAAAGCATCTGCAGTTCCCGTTATTCCTGATTCAGAAGGTTTTTTTTCTCCATACTATTTGTTCTTTTTGATAGAAGGCTGTGTTAATCATGTTTAACTTAAACGCCTATTTTACATATGCGTAAGTGGGAGAGGTGTGATATTTTAAATCTAAGAGAGATATCTTTTCTTCAATTAAATATATCCTACTGTAGCCATCAAGTTAATGTAAGAGTTTTTATAAGCCTGCACATATATGGAGTCTATATATTACATATATAGGGAGCATATATACATATATATAGAGTGTGTATATGTGTTAAGTCTTGTCTTTGATACACATTCAGGAACCGAGACAAATCCTTATGCCCTTGATGCTTTGGCTGTCTTCATGTTCCGGGTGCTCCAGCGAGTTAATCACCCGGTTGATCTTGATTCCCTAATGAGCTAATTCACAAGTTCTCTCAAAAATAGCGTTACGGTATACTGATACTTCTCTTCCTGTTTCTGCAACGGTTCTTGCAGGGCTCTCTAGACAAATCATCTCCAAATGCTGGCTATGTATTGCTAATGTTTTACCATCTTTATGAAGGGAAGGTAGGTAGAAAAGCGTATATTGAACAAATTAATGGTATCATGTGATATTTAAGTGATTCCTCTTTATCTGTCAGAACCGGAGAGAGTTTGAAGCAGAGCTAATAGAACGTTTTGGCTCCATAATAAAGATGCCTCTCCTCCAATCTAGCAGGTAAGTCATATCTATGTATGGTCGAGACTAGCTGCGTCTGTTTCATTATTTTAGCTTGGGTGGTCCATCATAACCTTCTTCCAATACTCTTTTTGTATTACTATTATATTCCAATACTCTTTTTGTATTACTAGCTGATGTGATTGAATGTCAATTGTTCTTCTTTTTTGTTGTGTACTTAATCTTTTTTTGCTGCTCATGTACCAGGATCAAAAGACATGTATGACATTCCATTGTCTTTGAATGTAACACACGAGTGTGGATGTAGCACAATTATATAGCATGTCTAATTCATTAGCATGACCACTTGAACTGATTAAGATTTAGTGCTGAATCAGAACTTCATTTCACATGTTAGAAGTATCTACTTCAATGTAGTTAGGGTTATTAATGGCAAGGATGTGAGAAAGAATTATCAAAACGATGATAGTAAGTTGTTCCAATGGTAAAGGAGTTTCACCGAGATGTTTGGGTCCCGGTTTAACTTCTTACGAAAAGTAATTGAGAAAAGAAAGATTTATACTACTAACAAATATTCTTAGTGGAGTTTCAGCACCCATGTAATTGGGCTTGTTGCTCCTGCATTCAGACACTTGTTGCTTGTTAATCATTATGATATTAGCATCATTGATTGGCAGCTGATTGTATTCTACTCAGCAAAAGAAGCAGAATAGTATACCTCTCAAGTCCATTCTATCTGTAATTTGGGTTGTGAAATTTGATTTTGCATCAACATTAGTGTGCAGTACGTAGGCCTTTTTTGTTAGTTCAGTATCATTTAGGCCTGGTGTCATGCAGACTTTTTTGGAATAGATGCACTTATAAGCATCTCTTAATGAAATAAGGTGATGATACCTGCATTTTTATTAGATATGTATTAAGTGATCACGATGCTGGTATTTTTACTTTCTATCTTCGTTGATTGAGGTTTCTGTGTTTCTTATCCAACAGATCACAGTTACCTGATTCTGTCAAAAATGTTATCGAGGAGGGAATTAGTCTCTACAATCTGCACACCAGAAAGCATGGGAGGTTAGTAATGGTGATCTGAGTGCATCTTGGTTGACAATGACTAAATGAGAATTGCCATCCAGTCTGTCCCCACCAAAATTCTCTTTCTGATTGTAAACCTTATGTATATATAGCCAACTTATGTTAGTGCCAATATTATTTTACTAGTAACTAGTCGAGTATAAAATGATTCTACTTGACCGAATAATTACTAATTTTGAAAAGTAGGGCAGTTCAAAATTTCTAATCGCCGTGAAAGGCCCGAGGTCTTTCTGTACAAAACTTCTCATAATGCTCTTGTTAACAGCAATTTTTTTATCTGCCAAATATCGCATTAGAAGACCAATGTTGCATTAGAAGACTATTACCACACAAATGACAGTGTTACTCTTCATATTTGTGACCCGCATGTAAGCTATGTTGGAATCTATTGTTATTTGTTATCCTTTTTCTAATATCTTAGAAAATGAATTTTGGTTACAACCTTACGCTATCTAGCCTCTTTTGTAGGAAATGATTTGCTTTCGACTGCACCTTATTGTTATATCTCTTGCCCCCTTTATTCTCAGCTATTTATTCTGTTACTCTTGGTTCTGGTAGGTTGGAATCTGGTAAAGGTACATATGCAAAAGAGTGGGCTAAATGGGAGAAACAATTGCGAGAAACCTTACATGGAAATTCTGAACACCTCAATTCCATTCAGGTCCATCAGTTTAAATTTTGATGACCTCCTTGCTATTCTCTTTCCACGTCCAATGGAGTCCAAGATTTTATATTCTCTGGATCTTGAATGTAATTTAATAAAACAAAAAGGTTCACTGCATTACCTACGCTTCTTATTATCTATTGTGAAGTAGTCAATAGTCTTTACACTTCAGAATTGGATCATTGGTAAGAGAATGTTGGATTGAATTTACAGTTGATATATGGAAGAGCACATCCATAGCTATAACAATTCATCTGCATAATCTCGTCATAGCATAGAATATAGACACAGCGTAAATGAAAGTGGGTCCCGAATTAACCTGATCATAATCTTTCTAACTTCCAGGTACCATTTGAATCCGCTGTTAGCAGTGTCTTGGAACAATTGAAACCTATTGCGAAGGGTGAGTATAGTACTCCGACCAGTGAGAGAAGAAAATTTGGTGCCATTGTTTACGCTGCAGTTACTCTGCCCGTTCCCGAGATTCTCGGTCTTCTTCATGTTGTAAGTCATAGATGCTCGCTATTCCCATACATTTCCCATCTTTTTATGGCTTAAGAATATGCTTTCATTTGATGTGTCCCAGCTGTTGTCGTTGTACATCATTCTTATATGGATAGATTTATTTTATCAACATAAGTAATTTATTGTCAAAAGACACAGCTAGTCAATGCAAATTATTAAAAAACATTTGTAACTTTGTATGAATAGACTTCCTTAACAAAATAGGTAGAGTCGATGTCAGATGTATCTAGTCATTGCAGCAAACAATGTAGCCAAATCTCGTATGTTGATTACCTGAGTGTAAAAGTTGAAGCAAATATCATCATAGATGGATACGGGTTCAAATTGCTATCCATCTAGGGCTAACAGTGGCATTGCTGAGGAAAGGAGATGCTTATACAATTAAATCATCACATTTATTCCACATGCCTTGAAATGTAACTTGCAATTATGTGCTAGTCACCTTCCCTCAAGGTTGCACTTCCTATATCTATCTCTAATGTACTTTTATTCCCTTTCCCCCTTATAAATGCAGTTAGCCAAGAAGCATTCTCAGATTGACGCTTTAATGGAGGGAAAAGACATGGAAAATAGTCTTAAAAATTGCCATGTGACGCTTGCACACAAGAGGAGTCACGGTGTTGCTGCTGTAGCCAATTATGGCTCCCATCTCCACCAAAATGTGCCAGTGGATATGACTGCACTTTTGTTCACTGATAAGTTGGCTGCACTGGATGTTCGCCTCGGTTCGATCGATGGCGAGGAAATAACTTCAAGAAATGAATGGCCCCATGTAACATTGTGGACAGCTTCGGGAGTGAAAGCTCAAGAAGCAAACGCATTACCTCATCTGTTATCAGAAGGGAAAGCTACTCGTGTCGAAATTGATCCACCAGTCAGATTAACGGGAACACTAGAGTTCTTTTAGACGACGGTTGATATTTCCATCTACTGAAGCCTACAGAAATGGGGAGTTACAGTAGATGCAACGCATGTAGCTTTTGGTAGCATGAAAATTTTGCAGGATATGAAGGCCTAGAGGATAATACGTAATGCATGCAGCATTTGCTAGAAAGCAGTTTTTTTGTCTTATTTTCAAATTAACTTATTAGACGACTACTAATCACATAATTGCTTTTAATTTATAAAGTAAAATTCAGTAGAGTATAGAGAGCAAATTGTTGAAATGGTTCTTGAAATTGGGTTTAGGTTGTCATGTGGTCCTTGAAACTACAAAAGTTATAACTCAGTTCACGATATTGGCCAATGGTTACTAAATTGGTCCAAAATTTAATCAAGACATTAATTTTGAATGCCCCAATGGTTAATTCTATTATTACTATTCTACTTATTAACAATGCTTGTAACTCACGAAGAGCGTAGGCCATTAACATTGAGCAACATCGTTAAAATTTGGACCAACCTGCAACCGTTGGCCTATATCGTAGATTGATTTGCAACTTCTGTACTTACGGGGAGCAAAAGTCAACTTGAATCCACTTTCGAGGCTAAATGATGATGAGCCATATCAGTCAGCCATAAACTTTGCGTTTGTGGATGGAATCCCCCGAGAAGGGTTAGAATGGCAGTTCCTGCCCCTTGGGAGGTCACAAATAAATGACCACTCGAATCGGGGTTTTGAGCATAAAGATTCCATTGACCTGTAAAAAGGGGGCCTAGTAATACGTCTAAGAAATTATTCCATCGAACGTACTCCCCTCTAGATCCAGGAATAGCGACATGTACTAAATGTCACTGTCCAAGCCAAGGAACTTACGCCTAAGAGTCCTGATAAATGATGACTTAGACGAGATTCAGCATTTTTGAACCACGAAACGCTCGAGGATCATTTCAACAATTTTTATTGTCAATTGGGGAATAGGTTTAGTTGAACAATTAACATGATTGACAAGTTCCAAAACAAATTGTGCACGAGGATGATGTTTAAAGGGTAAAAACTATTTCCAAGTCCCTACTTTCCAAGGCCTGAATTTTTTTCGAAAATACCCTTACCGAACCAGTGAATTCAATGTTGGAAGGGATACTCAACCTCAGATTTATTGGTTCGGTTCTAAACAACAATTCAATTTTTCATTATTATATAGTCGAACCAGTGAATCTAAGGTTGTATATTCATTCCAACCTTGAATTCACTGGTTCGGTAAGGATTTTTGTGGAAAAATTTGGAGCGTTGGAAAATAGGGCCTTGAAATTATATATACCCTGTTTAAAGTTATCTAGTTACTGAACAGTCCTACTTTAAATGAGACCATCCCATCAGATAAAGTTGGGTTCTGAGTAGACGGTATTGACTGATATCCGATACAATCTTTAATTTACCGGACTGAAAGATATAAAGGCAATTGACAAATGACGGATGGAAATCAGGTTAATATTGCATACAAGTTTAAAACCAGAATAAGAAATTGTCTCCACAAAGCTGATCAGTGATCAAAGCTGATACAAAGCGGTGATTTTTTCGTGCAGTCTCTACCATGAACCTTCGGCACCCACAGTTGGGTTCTGGAAAGCTTTGAAATTCCAGAAAGTCTTCAGTGAGTATGGTTCGTACACTTTCACACCCTCTTCGGTGATTTTTGCAATCTGCAAAATGTTCAGTTTAATGACTAACAAAAAATATTGTTAAAACTGCTTTCACTTATCGTCCTTGGTATTACTCTATGCGGCAATAAAAGATAACGAGTTCAACAAATAAAACAAGGTAAGCCATGAGAGTTTATTTTCTGGTGCTCACTGTGAAGAACACAACAAAAGAGGTTACCAACAAACGAAGTGACAAGCCTTTTTTGAATGCTGCACATCAACTAGCAGTCATATAAAAGGGTAATGTCCGAAGGAAAGAAAACAGACCTGAAGCTTGTTGACAGCCGATCTATCACGGTACAGCAGCACACGCATGCACTTTTCTAACAACTTCACTCCCTCTTCAAAAGTCAAGTCTTCTTTCCATTCATCACGAAGAATAGGGCGTGCCAAGTGATTACCGAATCCAGTAGCCAAATGGTCATCCTCGTAATGCACACCAATCATGTTGACCTGACAGGTCGTACATTGAAGAAGCTGAGTTACCAAGCACAATACAAATAGTTTTCACGTCCATTTAGACATGTGTGACATAAAGGTGATTAGTTACCGTTCCAAGGTATTTCTTTCCGTTTTTCACACCACCAAGGACAAGAGAACTCCACAGAGGATCAAATTTATTGCGGCGATTGTACATCACGCGAGTTAAGTAGTTATGAACCTCCTTAGGACCCAAAGAGTTTCCATCATCCCACATGTTATCATAAAGGCTGCATCATTTAAATAAAGATAGTCAACGGCAGAACTAGCAATTTTGTAAGGAAGAACCAGTCATTAGGAAACACACTAACATTCCAACAAGATCACAGAGAAAAAAAGATACTCACATAAGATCATCAAGAGAACGTAACAGCTCCTGAAAATCACTAATTTCTCCACTAGCACCAACGAGAGAATGCTTTCCAACAGACTTCATCCGTTCCACACTCTTGTAGCGGAGAGTAGACCCATAGGAACCTGTAATCAGATGCACTAGTGTTTAATTTGTGTATAAATGACAAAGTGTACAAATCCATGTATGCAACTACATTTGCAAGGTTTATCATCTACAACAAGAGATATAAAACAAGCACTATCTACAAAAAAGAGTTGCAAACACAATCTGGCCCCACTCATATTTCTCTTTAAGTCACTCGGATTGGTACTCATTTTACACCCTTGTACGATTCAAAATGTGCGATTTAGCCCCTTAGTCATAAAATACTCACCCTACTCCTTTTGTTTTATTTCTGCGAGAACGGGTGAAGTATGTTCTAAACATTCAAAGAGGTCATATAGGAGAAGCTAATTTTTACATTTTCTGCATAAACATGGATAACTAGTTAAGTATTTCCTTCAGATCTCAAAAGGGGTAATTTGCACTTTCCAAATTTCATAGAGGTGTAAAATGGACTTTACCCACTTGAGTTCATGAAACACTCCCATCCCTACAGCAATACTATAAATATGTACCCCTTCATTTCATAAATTAGACAATGCAGCATAAAACACATGTCAATAAAATTCTGATAAATCTGGGTATTACAGGCTGAATTAAGTAACGCACCTCCCATATCAGCAGCCATAAGAATACCATCCTTGTACTTGATACCAACTACAGAAGTTCCAGTCACATAAGGAGACCTAGTTTCCCAAATCACAAATTCACACAAATAACATACATTATTAACATGGTTGTCTTGAGCATTACTCAGCAAATTGAATTAACATCAAAACAAGTTAAGCAATTTTCATTTGTTAAATACCCACTCCCTCCTCAAAATGATTGTCTAGTTTGATTTTTCAATGGTAAAAAATTGACAAACCTGGTCATCACATAACTTTACTAGAACAAAAATATCTTTTGATATAATATAACCTAATACCATGCGACATATACAAAAAAAGAAGTTCAATCCATAAAAGATTCAGAACTGGATAATTTTTCGGGATGAAGGGAATGCACATTGATCATCGCTAATCACTAAACCTATAAACCGCCAATCATAAATTTCAAAACTAGACAAGTTTTTTGGGACAGAGGTAGTACATGTTTATAAATTTCCCAAGAAGCAGCTACTCTTAAACACTAGTCACTAAACTAACAAACCCTAGATAATAAAACTCAAAACTGGACAATCTTTTTGTAATAGATGTAGTATACAATTTATCGATTTCCAGAAAAAAACAGCCACCTATAAACACAAATCCCCAAACTAATAAACCCTCGATAATAAAAGTTCAAAACTCGACAATCTTTTTGGAAGAGAGGTACTACATCTCCACCAATTTCCGCTATATTAAACCCTAGTTTTACTTCAACAACCAAATAACTCCAGTAGATCTCAAATAGAAACACGTACAGGAAGTCGATCGATATATACATATATAACCACTAATTTTAGCCTAATGGCCAATTACTCGCAATCACGAATAAGGGCCGATTATATATATAGAGAAAATGTCATATACATACAGGGTTCTTTGAGAATCTTCAGGAGATGAGAGCAGAGTCATCTTAGCTGGAGCAGAATTGTTTTCCTGATATATAAAGAATGTACAAATATATTAATTATATTGAAATATAAACAAAATGAAGTGAATTTGAGATTGAAGAATCTTCACCTTCATCATCTAGTATTTTGATGAGAACTGATTTGTTTGTCTCAAAAAGATTGTCCAGTTATTTGAGGTAGAAATGTGTCTTCTTTACCAAGTTAATCTGAGAGGGGTTTTATAATGTTGACCCTAATATGTTGGTACTCGGGTCGGATATTGTTAAATTGAGTGTAATCCCGAGTCCAGTTCGGGTATTTGACAAAAAGTGGGCCGGAATTATTATCAGTCATACTCGGACCAGATCCGTAAGGATATGAAAATTAGACTGGAATCGGTATTTGAGAAGAGGCTCGAGTTTGACTCGTTCATAAATAAGCCGGGCCTCTAGCTTGTTTTTAAAGTAAGCACGAGACAACTCGTTAGATATATGTTGTTTTCTATTGTCAAATCTTGTGTAATTTAGATCGTTAAAAGTCTCGTTCAACCATTCAACGACTGTTAATGTTGAGGATTTTAATCATGTTGATTCCAATTCTAGTGTTTCATGCTACTTAACAAGAAAGTGATGTACATTTGCGTGTATACCAGAGCCGAATGAGCACATAAGAATTACTCTCTCCGTCCCTAAAAGATTATCACATTTTGACTTTTGTTAATCAAACATTACAAAATTTGATCATGAATTTCCATTAAACGATAAGAAATAATATAGTCTTGTAGGACATTGTTAGATTCGTCTCAATATATATTTTTGAAATATTAACTTTTTATAATTTTTTCGCTTGTGGAATAATAAATTTATGTTTTAAATCGTGTTTTGTTGACCACCAAAAGTCAAAATGTGACAATCTTTTAGGGACGGAGGGAGTATATAATACTCCATCTATCGCTAAATGATTGATTCATTTTTGATTTATCGTGATCAACAAAACATTATTTAATACATTAATATCTCCTATTCTAAGAGAAAAAATTATAAACAAATTGAGATTTCAAAAATATATATTGAGACGAATCTAACAAAATATAACTATGTTATGCCTTATCGTTTAATGAGAGTTCATGATCAAATTTTTTAAAATTTGACCATGAAAAGTCCAAATGTTTCAATTATTTAGAGACAAAAGAAGTAATAAATTATTAATACTATAATAATAAGCTGGTCACACTTTTATTAGTTTGACGAGCTCTATGGATGAGCCGTTAATATTTAAGTTTCTTCATTAGTAATTTGTTACTCCAATGAAACCTGCATGTTTAATTTGTTAAAAAGTACTACCTTCATTCTTAGATAATTTGGTACATTTTGATTTTTATTAGTCAAATTTTACAAAATTGACAATAAATTGTCATTAAACAATAAGATATAATATAGACTTATGAATTCTTGTTAGATTCATCTCAATATATATTTTTGAAGTATCAATTTTTTATAATTTTTTCATATGTAAAATAAGAGATATTTAAGTTTAAATCGTGATTTGTTAACCATGAAAAGTCAAAATATACCAATAATTCGGTATATTTGATTGTTTGGGATAAAAGTACTTTATTAAGTAATACTCCCTCCGTTCCTATTTACTTGATCATTTGGAGAAAAAACACTTTATTAAGGAATGAGGAGAGTTTACTAATATATCCTCAAAAAGTAAAAAATGTGTTGAAGTACAATTACTTTATTGAAGGGTAAAAAGAAGAAAATGACTTTAAAGTTGCATTGGAAATACAAACGATCAAGTATTTTGAAATGTCCTTGAGAGTATTTTTTATCAGGAACAAAAAGTACTTTATTATGGACAAAAATGAAAAAATAAACTTAAAAGTCCATTGGAATTTGGAAGTGTAAGCAATGAAACATTTTGAAAAATGATAAAATTTCAAAACAATCAAACATACCGAAACAAAGCGAGTAATATATTCTAACGTACCTATTTTAAGTCGGAAATTTGTATAACTCAAATGACAAAATTTAGTACATACTTATACTTTGTACACGTACATCCACAGGAAGTAAACTCAGCCTATATGATAATATGAATTCCATCATCACCCTTCCATGGAAACAGCAGTTGTGGAGTGCTTTAAACTCTCACAGCCTGGACAATTATGCAGACTCTCATGGATGTAAATGTCACAATCAAGGCAGAAGATGTGCTTACACTTCGGACAAGTAACGCATGCACCTCGTTGGTTTCCTACATTGCAAGAATAAAATTAATATACTGATTTCCTAGACCGCAAGAAGAAAAGTGGCAGGAGAAGAAACACAAACTATGTAGTTTCTATGTACCACACAACATACGATCTATATGTTTTTAGAAGTTTGTACACAACTTAAAGCAGATCAACCAAGTAAGGCAGATCTACAAGGCCGAAAACATGCGATCTCTACGTTATTGTCACAATGACTGTAGTGTTCACATGCATTTACTTAACAATTGGTAACAACAGATGAAAACGATTTGGGCCAATTTTTACTACAGAATAATATAAATAGTTCACTAATTGATTTCTACGCCTCAAATGTCTCTTAATTTCCTCCAAACTTGGACTCCCTGAGTACCTCAGCCAGCATTTCTCAAGTCATGATGTAAAATTGAAATATTGGGTATGCTCTTTCATATTGAGTACTATATATGGTTATTATTATATAGCAGCAGTATAAGAATAATTTGGAGTATATCCTCACCTGGATTCTGCAGGTTTTGCTGGCAACCAAAGCAGTTCTTAGCTGAATTTTGATTATACCTCAGAACTGAGGGAGATACATCATCAAATGGGGTTATCGGAAATAAATGGTGATATGACCTTGCCAAGTGGGGAGACGAGACAAGGGTCAAGCCACAGATACGACATTCAGTAGGTAGCTCACATACACGTGCCTTACACCTTGGACAAGTGTAGCCTACACCAACTTTAGCCTCTTTATGGCAAGAACATATTGAAATGACACCTTCCGCTGCTCTCTGTGGAAAGCCCATCTTGATCAGATTTGAGATTGCAAATTCTGCTATAGCTGGTGGTGGTGGAGCATGTTCCAGCACTAATTCTTTCAAATGGAGCTGCAAACAGATTATAATTAGCAGACAATGAATTCAAACATCTTCACTTAACATCATCATCTTAACTCCAAAATTTGAAAAACACTAGTAAAACTCGTAGAGCGAGTTCAACTAACCTCATCCAAAGCCACGTAGTACATACCACCTGTTTCTTGACAGAGATATTTGCATATATAGAGTTCAGCAGATATACCAATGACAGAGCACCTTATCTTAGATTTCTTACACTTCTGTATGGTTTCCATAATGTCTCCCGGATCACATGTACTAAGTGCTGAGTACAAGATGAGCACCTCACGATGGCCATATGAAGGAATTTGGTTTAGAAGTTCATTTACAAGATCTAGACCATTCTGGAGAGAAGCATCACCAGAGCATTCCAACTTCCCCATTAGAGCTCTTATATGAGCCTCAGGGCTTCCAGCAAGATCTGTCAAGCAATGAGCAACCCCGTCTTTCAGTATCACCAAACCAATTTGACTTAAGGGATTCTGATCAAAGAACTCCCTAATAAAAGCTTCAATGTGTTTGGCCATCACAGCCATGCGACTTGGTTTGTAATCCATCTCAGTGGCCGCCTACATAAGTAAGGACTAATTAAATTGACAATGAAATAATCAAAACACGAAATGAACAAACAATATTTGCTCAATCATTTTTATTCGAATGACCTACCTTGAGTTTTACAAGAAATTAAGGCAAGTGTTAATGTAAATGTGATGTTATAGCCTTTGTTTGAAGTTACAAAGAGTCCTCGGAAAACATATATGTAACCTAATTGATGGTGGTAAATTTGTAATAAAACACTGGTGCTAAAGCACACTTATGCAACTACTAACGACTCGTTTATTCACTTACCTAATGTCTCGTTTATTCACTTACCTTGGAGAAGTCTAAGATAATGTAGAGATAGCGGATGAGGCCCTTCTGAATCCGAACTGCAGAAGCTGTACGAAGACGCCTGCGATACTGAGCATGGTGTAATGCTTTATTGTCAATAGGACGCAAAAGCCCAGATTCATCCTCTTGTAGAGCCTCCCAGGATCTTTCATCTGTATATGTTCTCTCCCACGCGTCACGGTCTCCTCTATTCCCTTCGTCATCTTCTTCTTCCTCTTCATCTCTGTTGAACCCTTTGCCTCCTCCATTGATGTCCTTCTGCAACATATGCTAAAAGACAAAAAGAATTTAGTGGATAAACATCCAACTTTTGTCCATGGGTAGCATCTAGCATATGACAAGAAGAAAAATTTCAAGTAAAGCATTAAAAAATGAGAAAGATTCACATGGAACATAAGAAGAGAATGCATTTGATTGATGAGTTAATCCCATTGAGTAATGACTATATGTCATAACAAATTGTAAAAGCTAAACAAGGAATTTATGTGAAGGCCAGAGACAAAGTCGTAATATACAGTACTAAAACTAGATCTTTACATGAATTTATTATAGAGTTTTAACAAATTAAACACCGAATCTTAGTAGCGCTGGAAGTTTAATTAAAAAAGAGAACCATAGACCAAATAACAATCATATGCAAGATGAAACTATTGTATACTTTCAATCCAACAAAAAATGAAAAAATAGTATACGACTATACTCTCAAGTTGCTTTATATTTTTGCTTCACGAACTCTGTGTATGATAATTTGGAATATCTTTACATCTTACTTTGGAATATCTCCGTGTTTAATTTGGAATATCTTTTAGAGTTTAGTTTGATATTATTATTACATTATACGTGTAAATAAAAAAAAAATGTAACTAATAAGAAGATGGACACAAAAACCATTATACTCGAGAAGGACAATCAACACTACTCTCACCATAGCAAGTTAGCAACATCAAAAAGGAGTTTCGCGCGGTTCTTGCTCAATCCAAGTCATATTAAAGTAACAATCAACAATAACCATTAATACTCATTAAACTGTGGACCGCAAACACAGTTCCAAGTACATAATTTGATTCACTTAGTATTACTTAAATATTGAAATAAATAAATAAATCCAACAAGAAGAAAAACGAGCTCACCAATTTCTCAGTTTAATTGCTTAAATATTGAAATTAGAAAAAAATCCAAATTTAGACCCAAAATAAACTAACCAAATCAAACCCCCCAAAAACAACAAGCAGAAAAACGAAATCAATTACCTGAGGAGGTATGAACCGACGGAGAAGATTGTGGTCGACGGAAGATGATTGAAGAAGACAATGGTGGTCGACGAACGGACGATGGTGAATGATGGGGGTGGTGGTCGGACTATTGACGATGGGGGGGATTTTAGGGTTACAATGGTGGTCGACGAACGGACGATGGTGAATGATGGGGGTGGTGGTCGGACTATTGACGATGGGGGGGATTTTAGGGTTAACTGATTTGGGTGATGAAGAATGACAGTCGACTGTTCGGCTGATGAAGTTAGTTTTGGGTGGGAACCACTAAAATAGTGTTTTTTTAATCAAACGAAAAATAACTATTTTATCCCTGGGTGACATTTTTTTTTTGTAAATTAACCGTACATATGAGTTTCGAACTCACGATCTTCTGGTCACTAGCAAGAGCATTTTCCACTAGGCTATGCGATTAACTCATAACCCCTTGGTGACATTCTTAAAAACTACACTCAAAATAATCATTTAACTGAGTCAATCGAATAGCCTAGTGGAAAAGGCTCTTGCTAGTGACAGAAAGTCCTCGATTCGAAACTCACCTCATCGCTAATTTATAATAATAATAAAAAAATCATTTAACTCCTCAAAAAATATTACTCCAAACTATTTTACCCCTGGGTGATTTTGCACCGTGTTGGTGTGTATAATAGATTAGGTTTTGATTTAAGCAACACTTAATGAAACGTTGTCTTAAAAACACGGGCTACGTGATCCTTGAATAACGTTTGTTGAATGTTGTCTAAACATGATTTTGTATTATTTTTATTTCTCTCCAAACTAGAATATAATGTAAATGAATGATAGTATCATACTTTACCTCAGTTCATCAACACGTAAAACAAAACAACATTTAGGAATATTACTTATTTTTTAAAGGGTCTCAGTTGATTACTCAATTTTTAAAAATTTGTCTCAATCGACCTATTGGTCGCTTTTTATGGCTGGTCGACGCCCGATCAACGCACGTGATGACCATTATTGAGGGCTTTTATTTTTTTCATGTCAAAATTAAGTGAAAAAAAATTGAAAATTAGATATAAACTCAAAACCAACCCTTAATTTCGACATGAAAAGGCGAAAAAACTCTTAATAGGTCATCACAGGCGTTGATGAGCCGAAAAAATGGCCAATAGGCCAACTGAAACAAATTTTAAAAGTTGAGTGATAATTGAGAACCTTTAAAAAGTAAGTGATTAATTGGTAATATTAGAAAAGGTAACTGATGTCCCCAATCATTAACTTTAAAAGATTCGATTACAAATTTTCGATTTGAGCTGTTTCTATTACTTTCTTCATCCTTCTTGTTAAAAAACAATGAATAATAACACACCTGTATTTTAATTCCCAATCCACAACTAAAAGATTAAGAATGTCCAAACCAAAATCTGGTCATTTTTTCGAGGTGCATGTAACATCTGAGATTCTTGTTCACAATCATTTTCGTACTGTAACAATATAATACTTTCTTTATTTTATAAATAATGGAGGGGTTTGGTAGTTTTATTATTGTAAATAATAATAAAAGATCACGCCCATACGACAAGATTAATTATTCCAGACTTCGAATAATTGGATGATAAGTGCTTACGTATTACGAAGCTCAACCTCACTTTGTAATTATCCTAAATTATTTGTATTTAATTAACGTGTTTCAATTTTCTATGCTTTTTAGCAGTTATGCATGTACCACAAATTAATAAAGTAATAATTCATTCATTTATTAGTTATTGTTTGTTCGATACTGCTTATTATTTTATGTGTTAGGAGATTTGATTAGTTAATTCAATTCAGTTATTACATAATTTTGTTTCAAAATAATACTCCCTCCGTCCCTAAATGATTGTCACATTTGACTTTTAATGGTCAAAAAAACACGATTTAAAACATAAATATCTCTTTTTCTACATGCGAAAAAATTATAATAAGTTGATATTTCAAAAATATATATTGAGACGAATCTAACGAGATCCCACAAGACTATATTATTTCTTATCGTTTAATGAGAATTCGTGATCAAAATTTGTTGTAATTGACCACAAAAGTCAAAATGTGACAATCTTTTAGGGACGGAGGGAGTAGTACTATTTAAATACACTACTATTACTATATATCAACTAACTCACTTCAATTATAATATTCATTTTAATATTTTATATTGACAAAATTGCTGAAATAGTCCCCGATAATATGACCGAGTACATTTTGGTCCCCCATAGTTACACGGTTGCATGTTAGTCCCCGAAAGTGGCCAAAAAGTTGCACTTTAGTCCCCACGTCAAGTTTTCCATTAACATTTCAGGTTTACGCATTAAAAATTGGGATAAAAATATAATTTTTAAGACGTGAAGTTGATTTTTTGCCCAATTGGTGCTAAAATGAAACTCCACAACCCTAATTTGGGTGAAGAAGAAAGGGAGTTTTTGCGGGATGGGGATGTGGAGTTTCATTTTGACACCAATTGGGGCAAAAAATCAACTTTTAGAATTATTTTACTCCAATTTTAACGCCTAAACCTGAAATATTAACCGAAAACTTGACGTGGAGACTAGAGTGCAACTTTTTGGTCACTTTCGGGGACTAACATGCAACCGTATAACTGTTGAGGACCAAAATGCAACTTGATCATACTATTGGGACAATTTCAACAATTTACTCATTTTACATTTGACATCAAATATATACTTTTATCACTCTTACAATTATAAATCTACCCTATATACATAATTGAGAAAGGAGACAATTAGATGTTAAAACTTAAAATCCCATGTTCTCCTTAATTATAAATATTTATTTGTTATAAATATTTTGAACAATAATTAACCACAAATGCCTTCATTTTTTGAAAATGATTTTACAAATTAAAGATCGTATGTCATTTGTCACATTAAATTTAAGCTTAGTTAACCAGAATTAGAAAATATGATATGAAATGTTATTCATTAACAACAAATCAATAAGCATATATTTATAATGTGCAAAGTTCGATAATTTAAGGTAATTTGCACAGGTTAAACTATGTACGAATATTTAATTTGATACAACTGAACTTGACGTTGTTGATTAGTGATTATATATTGATATAAACAAAGACGAAATATCATTTAGTCAAAACCTAATTTGTTGGAGTGTATTTCAAATTTATAATGTGCAAAGTTCGATAGTTTAAGGTGATTATCAATTACTACTAATTGTTGTTTAAAGGTCATTAGTCTGCAACTACTCTTTGCTCAATGCCCCAAACTAACAATATTTTTGGAAGACTTGTCTTCACGTATATAGCAAGGACGGAATAATTTATTTTTTAAAAGATTTATTTTGTGAACACAATCTAAGGCTAAGACCAATTCAATGTTGACTAGCATCATCATCGTTGAGCTACGATACATTTAATTTGAATAAATATCTTAATAATAACATGTTTATTCACACAAAATGTCCCATGTTATTTTAATTCCAATATATTATAGTATCCAATTCTGCATGAAACACGCACAATAATATATTAATCGGTCTCAGTTACCCGCTCACCATCAATTCATCATATACAATTTGTAATTTGGACCATAGTGATATAGTTGTCTTTCCTTATTTGTTCAATATAAACTCATATACTCTTTCACAAGTTTTGGTTTCATTCATGACTTTGAGGGAATAAGATACATTTAGTTTTAAAAAACATGAGATTAAATAAATTTCATTATATGTTACGTCCAATGATAAATATATTATTTATGTTAATATTGTAAATTTTTATTAAATGTAGTATATATTATCGTGTAAATTACGAAGTACTATACACATCACTATGATACCACCTATAACAATCATATAGTCACGTCTTTCGTTTTCACTTTTCCTTATAAATCTACGGTTATTAGCCCTTTTATTTATTATTGTATTCAAAATAAATAAAATTGATAACTATGCTCAAAGTCGATAAAATTGATATATCAATAATTAATTCTTGACAGAATATGCTAAAACCCCAATTATTTTAGTACATATACCTGCATTTAATTTTACAATAGTCTGTACTAGGATAAAGATTTGGTATTTGCCTCGCATTATTTTGTTTACTTCCGTCTTCAAATTGGGCAACTTTTCCCTCTCCATACCATATACTTGATATATATCCAGCTACCTTAAGACTTTCTTCAATTCAGTTGAAATATATCAGTAGTAGTAAAAGAAGATGCACAAGTTATTTGCGGCAAGGTCCTTGACCTCTTCTTTATTCTCCAAGAAGACCCCAACTCTCACCTCTGCTTTCTCCACTTCCTTTATCTTTGATGATACCCTCAAACAGGTGTTGTGTTTTTACCCCTTTTAACCCATTATTTCATTACTTGTTTTATTCTTGTTAAGTGGAATGGAATTATCTTGATCAGTTTTTTTGTTTTTTTTTTGAATTTTAGTTTTGTGTTCTCATTTGCTGAAATGGGGTATGATGACTTCGGCAGTTTTAATATTTGGTGGTGCTTTTTTTGTTTTTTTTTGCAAAAATGGAGACTTGATGTTAAGTGGATGAATTTTCTTGATCAGTATTTTTTTATTTATGTGGTTATGTGTGTGGAATTGATTTGATGATGATTTTGCAGTTCAAAGAAAGTGTAGCACAGTTTGCTCAGGAGAATATAGCTCCTCATGCATCCAAAATAGACAGTACCAATTATTTTCCCAAGGTGGGATGATTTTCTTGGTTACTTTCATAGGTGCTAATTAGGCCAATTTTCATTTTTCTTATTGAATTGGACTGGTTTCAGGATGCCAATTTGTGGAAACTAATGGGTGATTTCAATCTGTTAGGAATTACAGCTCCCGGTAAAGTTACGATATTCTATTACTGATTGACAAAATAATGTGTGAATTTTTTGATGTAAAATGGTTGGAGGTTGAATAATAATTTTGTTGATTTATTTAGAGGAATATGGGGGAATGGGACTTGGTTACTTGTATCATTGTATTGCTCTGGAAGAAATAAGCCGAGCTTCGGGAGCAGTTGGCCTTTCATATGGTGCTCACTCTAACCTCGCGATTAATCAATTGGTAACTTGTTGTACATATCAAATATTTGTTCTTTATGGGAATAAATGGATAATTACTCATATTGTATTAACCAACTTTGATGAATTGGGTAGGTGAGACATGCAACCCCTACACAGAAGGAAAAGTACCTCCCTAAGGTATTTGCTTCCACCAGAATTTATCTTTGTTCCTTAGTTTTATGAAAACTGATCCTTAGTTTTATGAAAACTGATAATGTTGAAGTTGGTTTCTTCTTCGTGTTTGTTTATTGCTGTCTACTAATAATATCTATTGTTTTCTTGTTCGATGTCTTCATGATCAGGGTAGGGTGTGCCAACTTTCCAAACCATGCCTATGTGCCGCCTTTCTTTTATTTTGTTTTGATTTGTTTTCCTTTTTCACTTATGAGGAGATATTTGGCAAATTAGCATTATAGTTACGAGTTTCTCAATTTTTTACTAGAGAAGAACATGTAAACACTGTTGGAAGTCTAGGCAACAAATATTGCAATATTAAGCTGCATTAACACTTCCACTTGAATGTTTAGTGTCAACAAATTACCTTCTCAAGTTTTTCATTAGATTGTTCATAGTCTGGAGTAAATTACAAGGAAAGGCTACAGAAGGGTGTATAGTGTTGCTTGATTTATACCCAAAATGTGCCTTCTTTTATGCTTGCCGTTTTCTAATGATCCCAGTCTTGCGTTAATTGAATCTTACACATGCCACATTATAGAAGTTAGCCCATGTTTGGTATATCTAAATCTATATAGCTAAGTGAAACTTAAGGACATTTGAATTTATCAATTCTTTATATGATGTTACTGATCCAAATCTAATACATATGAATGTGGTGTTTCTTATATATGGCTTTAATTTGATCTTGTGTAGCTAATTAGTGGAGATCATGTTGGAGCTCTTGCCATGAGTGAACCTAATGGTAATTTGTTTGATATTGTTTTCTAGATCATTTCCATATGAAAGAACTGTTAGTGTTTATTTGGTTAAGATTTATGGTTTTTTTTTTCAGCTGGTTCTGATGTTGTTAGCATGAAATGCAAAGCTGAGCGTGTTGAAGGAGGTTATGTTCTAAATGGGAATAAGATGTGGTGCACCAATGGTCCAATTGCTCAGACTCTGGTACTGAGTCTTGTCTTTGACTTCTTTATGTGGGATGACTTCATGCTTAAACTGGTCTTTTCCCCACAAATACCAGCAACGTTTTTTGAAGAGCCATAAAATACGAAACATACGTAGAGATGAATAGGGGTTTCATTGACTTTGACATCATGCATCAAGGGGCATTTGTCCAGCCTTTCAGTAAATATATAACTATACATTCTGCTACCTTTTAAAGCATTTTTTTTTGTAAACGATGGATAAATTTGCATTCTGAGCATCACCACTTGTTTTTCCTGACGGTTCTGTTTGATTTAGGTGGTTTATGCGAAGACTGATATTAATGCTGGATCAAAGGGCATCACTGCATTCATCATTGAAAAGGGAATGCCTGGGTATGTGCTAAGATTTTACCCTCGCTCCAGCAGTTAAAAGCCTCATATAGTATTATCCAACCAGTATTTTGATGTGAATGGGCAAAAACCCGTACTGAAGAAGATTTTTTTGGTACTTGCTAACTTCTGTTGACGGTGCAGATTCAGTACTGCTCAGAAATTGGACAAACTTGGGATGCGAGGGAGTGATACGTATGTTTGCCCAATTATTTGCTAAATGTTCATTGCTCTTCTCAAATTAAAAAGGGTCTTACTGGAAAGTTCTTGAAACTGCAGATGTGAACTTGTCTTTGAGAATTGCTTTGTTCCTGAAGAAAATGTTCTTGGTCAGGAAGGAAAAGGTACCAACTGATGACTAATTTTCTTTTATAGAACAAGATCGGATGTGCTAGTTGTTACTTGAATATTCTACTTATATTACTTTAAAGGCCATTTACCAAAATGAAACTGTCCTCTTCTTATGCGTAATTAATGTTATAAGGAAAGGAAGAAACCAAAGAAGACTAGATACATATGCGATGCCATTCCGAGTTTCTGGTAAAGGTCATCTCTTGATGTAGTAGTTGGAGAAGTCTATGAAATCTTATATATATTGGAGATATATATGCGATGTCATTCTGAGTTTCTGGTAAAGGTCATCTTTTGGTGTAGTAGTTGAAGAAGTCTATGAAATTTTATATATACTGGAGATGCATGATAAATGTTTGAAATTCCTCTATCTGAACCTTTATATTGTCTAATGTGTTGCGTACATTTATGTTCTCCTACAAATGGTTGTATAATCTCCTTGCTATTTTGTTCTCCCATTATCATGATGTTCCAGAGCGCTATCGGAGGTAACTATGATTGTCTGGGGACGTAGCTAATATAACATGAAATGTGGAATCTACCATTTACAGAAAAATTCTATAACATGACCTTCCATTTTTTGCGCAGGAGTTTATGTCATGATGTCTGGGCTAGATTTGGAGAGGCTTGTCTTGGCAGGTGGTCCAGTTGGTATTATGCAAGCTTGTCTAGATACCGTCCTTCCATACATTCACCAGCGAGAACAATTTGGCCGGCCTATTGGTGAATTCCAATTTATGCAGGTTCTTATATCCTAAAGCTTGAACTTTCTGTGATGGTATTATGCATGCACCTTAACCTTTCATATTTAATGTTGATTGACGTATGCTTGCAGGGTAAAGTTGCTGACATGTATACTTCATTACAGACGGCAAGGTACCTGATTGTAACTTTGAGGCATCTTTTTGAATTTTCTGTTAACTGCATAGTTGCATTGTACACTGCGGCTAATCTTCATCGTTTCAGGTCCTATGTCTACTCTGTAGCAAGGGACTGTGACAATGGAAAAATTGACTCGAAGGTGCTTGAGACTATCAAATTATGGGAATTTTTTTTGTTTTAATCTCATGAAAGCATTACTTAGTGTATTATACTATTCTAATTTTTTTTAATCTATTTTTAGGATTGTGCTGGAGTTATACTCTATTCAGCTGAACGAGCAACCCAAGTTGCTCTTCAGGTGGGTAACAAAAACCTTGGCTCTATTGAATGATGACGAATTAACGATTACATTTGTAGGGGCTGACGAACAACTTTTCATAACATAACCTTTGTGTGACTTTTCTTCAAGAGTTCCCCCTGTTCATTTTCTGCTGATGTTGAAGCTTTGCATGATATGCCATAATACTTAATCCTTTCCTTTTTAGTTGATTTCCTCTCTTTTCAAACATATCGTATAATGTGTTCTTGTCTCTTTGTTTGATTTATGACAATGACTTACAAAGCTACAAAACTAGATAGAACCGATATTAGCAACATTCATACCTGTTAATCCGCTAATTTGATGGACTGGCTTGTTATTGTAGGCTATTCAGTGTCTTGGTGGAAATGGGTATATAAATGAATACCCAACTGGACGATACCTTCGTGATGCGAAACTATATGAGATTGGAGCTGGCACCAGTGAGATTAGAAGAATGATAATCGGGCGACAGCTTATGAAAGATCATTAAGCATGGACGGATGAGGACATTATACATGGTCTTTCTTTGGACATCACATGACATAACAATTTACCTGTTTGTTTCTTTTGTATATGAAAAATGTCCAATTGTAGATCCTAGTGTCTTAGTCCTCGCTGTAATAATGAACTACTCTGTATGTAACATTGTCATTTTATTCCAAAAGAATAAATAAATCATCAAAGTGAAGATGCTTCATACTTCATTTGTTTTTTTGTTGACTTCCTGAAGTGTAGTGAGAAAATGTTTAGTGATATTGACTAGAAATGCATATAATTAACTTTAGCTTTACCATCAATGTTTTTGTTGGTACATAAAGCTTAGGGCGATAAATGGTGCTCCAGTTCATGAAATGTAAAGCCTTTAGACTATTTGATTGCTTACCCTATGCATTTACATTTACCTTATCCAAGGAGACTAATGGCGTATCCACCCAAGGAGTGAAATCTTTTAGGCTCTGTGTACATTCACCTCACCCAAGGAGAACAATCAGGTATGAAACTTCAGCATCCTTCGCTGCTCTTTCTGATTTTATATTGGGTCATGTCTTGATACATATTCTGATGGTTCGATACGGTGAAGAATTTGGCTCCGGATATAAATGAGGTCTTCATCACCAATTTTCATTCTTGAAAATAAAAGGATTATGTAAGTAACCTGTTCAACATTCAATTATCTTTATGCCTTTCAAGAATTGGACAGGAAAGTTTCATTGGTTAATGAAATTGATATAAAAATTACATCTTATTCCCTTTTTGCCAAAATGAGTATTGTTATGAAACACAGAGGACCTAAAGACATTGAACCCCTTGCAGGTGGATAGGGCAACAATTGACCACAAAAGCACCAATGTTAGGCTCAAGAAAATGCTTTACCAGGTTTATCTCTTCAAGCTTAATATCAGTGCTCTAACCTATGCTGCTACTTGGTTATTTATTTTTCTGAATTGGTGTTACTAAGATTTGATTCATAAAATCCTTGTATTCTAAAGGTTGTTGTTCTCTTCAAAACGAGTTTGTAAAGAACAACTGTCCAACTCAACTAGTGACTGCTTGGTCATGCATGACTTGTCTTTCGGATTGCCTAGACAGAAACATTCGCGATCTTACAATTTTAGAGTATGAAGAATAAACAGAACTTTTCCTTCAAGTGTACAGGAAACGTCATACGAAAATATGTTAATACAGGTAAGCTTACATGCGGGCGACTTCTGAATTTATTTATTTGTATCAAATTATTTATTTTACAATGTGTTCTGTGAAGTTCGATACTGAAGGAAGGTCCTAAATATCTCTAGGACACTTCGGCATCAGGCGTCCTGATAGTCTATATACTGTTATGATCTCATTACCTCTGCCACTTATTGAATGTAAAGTAGATGCCTGAACCACATAACAAGCTGCATAACCATGTTCAAGGTTTGTTTTAGTCAGTTGGGAAACCTTTTTCAGATTGATGGCATGTCAAACTCCTGTAGGTTTGCTAAAACGTCCGGTGAACTCTCTATGAAGTCTTGCAATGATAATTGGTCATAATAGGTTACAACATTTGTTGGGTAGACATCGTTTGACATGAGATCTCTACTATTAGTCTCAGCAGTGCTTATTTTGTTAGGCTGTTGAAGATTCTTAAAAACTCCATTTTCTTTAAATTCATCTTCTTGGATCTCGTTTAATAAATCTTGAAGGTTATAGTTTATCTCAAATATGTCTTTGTTGGGTGCATTGTCATAAACCAAATTGCAGTATGCACTAGTGTCAGTGCTCTTAATGTTGCTTGGAGTGATGTCAAGAGGAGGGAGTTCTTGATTAGCCAGATGAGTATTGGGAATGTGCCAATTATTTGGTAGATAATAACCAGCAGCATGGTTTGATCTTGTGCCTGAGGATGGCGAGGGAACGCTCGTTACACTTGACAGGTAGTCCAATTGGTTGATGGAAGTAACCTGACCTTCACATAATTTATTTGACTTGTTGCCTTTCAGCCGAAGACGATACAGGACCCAATCATCTAGCTGCACAAAAAGCGAACTACATGAGTTAATCTGATTTTCTTCAACGTTTGCTTCTTCAGTTTCTTACATGTGAGATAGGCCTCTTTCCTTACTGAACTATTTTCTCTGTGTTCTCATGTAACTGCAGCTGAAAGCTGATGGTCGATTCTGAAGGCTAAAGTGAAACCAGGACACACACATTTGTCATGTGCAATACTGAAAAGATTTTGGAGTAACAGACTCTACTTACTCGCATAGATCCATTTAAGCGAGGCGACTGCATTTCAGTGTCGGGAAGCCTGTACTCCGTCATAACCCAATCAGTTTTGGTCCCGTATGGAGCCTTTCCGGAGTAGAACACTAGCGCTTTCTTGAACCCTATTCTTGTTCCAGCAGCACTCAGAATAGGGTTGTCTGTTCCTGTAGCCTTCCAGTATCCTGAACAAGTTTTTCTATTAGGCCTTGTTCCATTTTTGTATTTCCTGTCTCTCGGACTGAAGAAGTACCATTCGTCATCTCCATATAGAGCTTTCTCTAAGTGAACAAATTGGAAGTGAAAAAATAAATTAAATACATTAACATAAACAATAGACAAAAACCGAAGTCACTATTATGGACAAGTTTTCATACTTTTTTGGAGTTAATTTTTAATATTTTTTTGGCTCTTGGATATAAGTGAATACATCAATATGGCTCATTGCACATACTATTCGACCCCCTTTGTTCGTCTAGCCAGGAGTTTCTAAGAGGCAACGAGACATGTTGGTATAATTATTTCGATCGAAAGAAAACAATAAAAGAAGAGCAGAACACAAACCAGGAAGCTTCCATGGGTCAAAGTTATAAAGCTCTACTTCACCAATTATACAGTCCGAGAATGGAACATAGTTCACCTTGTTTTGCAAGTAGTAAAGGATTAATTCCTCATCTGTTGGATGAAATCTAACACCAGGGGGGAAATATTCTCTAGGTATGAGTCCCATCCTCCTACCAGTGGTCTGCATTTTGTTTTGCATGATGATCATGCGTATCTTTTAGGTTATGATGTTTCAGTGCTGAGTTTGTAGCCTTATGGATGTTTTTATACTAGGTTTTTAACTCATATAGTTATCATCTATAAGATGTAGACATTGGTTAATTAAAATACTAATGAGATGGAACATGACAGGTTACTTCAAAATTTGATGAAAAATATTTTGAGGCACCCCTCTTGTTCTTAGTTCTGTCACAATTGACATTTTCCTACTTTTGTTCTTGTCACTTGCATTTGATTCTTTATGATTTCATAATCGGCAGCATTTGATGTTTCGATATTTATGTTGTTTTTGACAAAAAAGGAATTCGGGGGCGGAGGGTGGTTGGGGACTCAATTTTGTCACTTGCATTTGACTATTTATGCTTTTGTAATCGATATGTTAGGTGTTTTGGTACATATTTTGTGGTCTGGTACCATCGTCCTTGATGAATGGCGGGTTGGGTCAACCGTGAAATTTGACAGTTGTCAATTGTATATGATTATTGATGCTTTTATAATTGACAACATTTGATATTCCGATATGTGTTATATTTTGATAGAAAATGAGTCAAGGGCGTAAGGTTGCCCCTGGTTTCCTTTATAAATTCACAATATAGTGCTTTTTTTTTAATTTGATGAAATATATTATTTTCTCCTTACCCAACTTAATTCTTTTCGCTTGTATTTGATTGTTTATGATTTCATATTCAACAACATATGATGTTCCGAAATATATAAGTGTATCCGTATGACTTATGAGTATCCCAAATACTCCCTCCGTCCCTAAAAGATTGTCACATTTTGACTTTTGTGGTCAATTACAATAAAATTTGATCATGAATTCTCATTAAACGATAAGAAATAATGTAGTCTTGTGGGACCTCGTTAGATTCGTCTCAATATATATTTTTGAAATATCAACTTATTATAATTTTTTCGCATGTAGAATAAGAGATATTTATGTTTTAAATTGTGTTTTATTGACCAACGAAAGTCAAATGTGACAATCATTTAGGGATGGAGGTAGTAGTATTTTTTTCCCCTGCATTCATTGTCTATATTCTCCTTTCATTGTACTAAACGAGCCGAGGTTCTTAAAGACACATTGATGACTTGGACTTCACCTAGTAAAGTCTCCATTTGGCTTGTACATTGTACACATAGACATACACTTAATATTATGAGTGCGTATGAAACATAGAAGTTTCCTTCATATCTGAAAAGCTAATTAGTTTTGAACGATATTCTATTTCATTATATTCTTAATGAGTGCGGCAGAAGGTTCAACACTTCTAAGACTTCGATGTTGAATCAGAAAATTCGATGAGCTTGAAATAGTTTAATCCTTCTGAGTGGAAGGTGGTCAATCCGAGTATCTTTAAGGAACTAATTGTCGATTTTATCTCATACAATGAGACTAAGTTGTGTTGATGTTTAATCCTAGAAAGAGAGTATATTATTGTAAATAAGTCATAAAAGTGGTATAAAACCATAATTGTTTGCATTGTGAATTTGTGATTGATGTAGCGAGAACTACAGATCTGAATAATAATAAAAGATATGTAGCTTTCGCTACAGATGTGAATTTGTGATCCTCCAAAAACATCTACACTATATATAATATGGGAAGGAAAGAATTAGTTTTTTCATTTGAAGCCCCATAATTTTTTCTAACCAATAAGAAAATGACATTTGTTAATATTAAAAATAACCTTTATTCATATTTTAACTACTCATCGTGTAATCTTAACGAATTGTATACTTTTGTATTTAATATTGATGCATTTATTGTCCAAATTCATTTTTGATTGTATACAATTCTTTTGATATTTTATCATATATGTTACAAAATTTTAACAATAACAAACAAATTATACAAAAAATATAATTGTGAACAAGAAAAATTTTTACAAACTGGAATGTGTACAAACGGTTAGTTTGTATAACGGCTGAAGAGATAGTATAACTAATTATTAAGACTAGTCTGCATTTTGAATTTTGATTCTACTATGTAAGTAAGTATATAGGTTAGATTTAAGAAACAATTCATGTTAGTTTTTCAAGGGGGACAGCTAATAATGCATGCCCGTGACAGTTACCACTCGAGTCTCGACCTTCTAATGGCTTCTATAGGAGTGACTTTGGACTAGACCATTATAAATTCTGCTATTTCAGAACATGCAGTTATGCAATAATTGATTTGCTAATAAGTGATCGAGCGAAGCTGACGAAGTCCCATCATATACTTATTTTTTATTGTTGCAAATAGATGATGAGTATTATAAATAATGAATAAATAAAATTCTATGTATCTAATAAGAGTAATATTTTGGTGTTTTAAATAAAGTACGAAATAATGTATCTTTAACAAGTATTAAATTCGAGATATCTTTATAAAAACTCGAGAAGTCGAGTGAAATATCACAAAATTGTGAAACCATCCTTAAGAGGAAATTGCTGATATGGTCCCAAAAAGTGGGTCAAGGTTGTCATTTGGTCCTCGATAGTTCCACAATTGGAATTTTTCGCTGAAATTGGACAAAAGTTGTAATTTAGTCCACAATTAACGGAACCGTTAAATTTAACCGTAGTTGTGCAATTGGCCTCCACTAAATGTTTCGTGAATTTTAATGGTTCCGTTAGTTTTTGGACTAAATTACAACGTTTTGTCCAATTTCGAGAACTAATTTATAACTATTAAACTTTCGAAGACCAAATGACAAACTCGATCCACTTTCTGGGATCATTTCGTCATTTGACTCCCATCCTTAATATTTGAAGAACATATAATATGAATTTTATATACCAATAGAAAGGAACATATTGGGTATATGATGTAAACAAAAGATCCGATACAATCTACGGCTTAATTTTATGTTAAGAAAACTAAGTTAAGGATTGAATGTGATTTTTGTTTTGACATTTAGGTGCCATCGAGCTAACAAAGTCATTTTCAGAAAATTGGGGCTCTGAATCCGAGGAGTTACATATACCGTTTGTTTATTTATCCTTTCTTAGTTGAGTTCACTCGAGCATTATCAATGGTAGGAGCATTCATTCAACTTCCACAGCGTTTAGGCTAAAGCTAAACTCCGTACATACATGTCGATAAACGGGTGACTGGCACATGCATTCCTATGTTTTATATTCATGAATTCGTGTTTGATTAGATGCGTTCGATTTTAATCCAAGTCAAACAATAAAATCTCCATATATTACTAGTTTTTTAAAGTAATCACGATTATCAGTTGTGCGAATCCACTTATTAATCGCATACTTATATATGGGGCTTTATAAATTCACCACTCCTCAAGTCCTACCAAAGGTAAGAACTTTTGCTTGCCTATTATTCTACTTTTTATGTTCCTTAATTATTGTTAGCAAACTATTTAGCTATAGATAAATGGTTGGTAGGTGTATGAAGTACTTGCATATATTTGGTTGGTCTTTAAATCACTTCAAAGCATCTTAGAATAAAATCAATTCCCTTTTTCCTGTCCGAACTTCACGTGTTGTTTATATGGCCATCTGGGACATATTTTGTCGGATTTGCTAATTTGTATTATTGTTCGTTTCACTATATACCATTTCATTTTTTAAATGAAACAGTATATATACTTTATTAATTAGTCATGTTCTTTTACATTTGAGTTTGTTAATCATATCAAAGGGTAATTATTTTACTGTTGTTTAATGAGTATTTATTACATCTTAATTAACATTAAAGTTCTTGGAGATTTAATGTAAGGGGACATTGAGATTGCCTAATGAAAAGACTCGGAAAGAAGAAACAATAATTACTCGTATTATGGCAAACTAGAAAGCTAGTCATCTAGAGACTAGAGCGAGCTTTACTATAAAGTACAATTATTGAATTAGAGATAGAGTAGGAGAACATAAAAGAAAAATGGATAGAAATCAGTATATTCCCTTTCTATATGTGTATTTTTGTCAAATTATCAAAATGGTATCAAAAAGTGGGTCGAGATTGTCATTTGATCATCTAAAGTTCAAAAGCTATAAATTATTCTCCAAAATTGGACAAAAATTGTAACTTAGTCCGAAAACTAAAGGAGCTGTTAAAATTTAACATGACATTTGGCTCCGCAAGTTGAAGCCAATTGCCCAGTTTTAGTTAACTCTAACAATTAACCCTCCATCACTTGTTAGATTAAGTCGCGATTTTTGGCCAATTTTAAAGACTAATTTACAATTTTTAAACATTCGACGATCAAATAACAACCTTAATCCACTTAATACATATCAACCATTTCTTCTCTATTATTAATATGTATGTATATAAATGATTCTCCCAAAGTTAAGTTAACAATAAGAACTTTTTTATATACATAGTTAAGTATAAAACATTTCAGTTTATATACACATTACTACAAACTAGTGAAATGAAAATCATATACAAAAGATGCGCTTGCAACAATAAGAGCTTATAATATATATTTCTACAATATAAGAGTTCAATATTTAAAATAAAAATGACTTTATTAAATTATTAATTAAGACATATTATAATCTTTGTATATGACACATCATATATAATTAGCACAACATAAAAAACCTTTGGCAAGAATGATGCTTAACTTATACACAATCAATTCCTGGCGTCGTTTAATTTTTTCACAAAGTAAGTATAATTCAAAACAAAAAGTTCAATTCCATAAAAATGAAATTGTGTAAAACATTGAGTTTCCACCCAATAAATAAATGCAACAACGACGACACAATATAAGATGACAACGATATTGGGACATTGAGTACTTCTAATTTTAGAGTGTCGCCACATTGTTGTCAAATTCTCTACTATTATTATTATTCCTTCACAACCCAAAATATGAATAAATAACCCCCCTATGGCCCTGCCTTTAGCTGGAATATCCATGAATAATAAATTGAAATTCATAAGTTAATTATTCATTCTCATAACAATTCACACAAACATAATCTTGAAACCCTCCCTGATACTCGAGAGTCGGGACAGCACATCTGCACATGTACGGGATGTGTAAGGATCGTTAGTGCGACAATTTCACCACTTTATAATCTTGAACCCTCCCCTCCCCTCCTCACCACCCCCACCCCTACTCCTACCTCCCCAGCAATGTGGTCACAGGACTTATAATAACAACAGAAGCTCAGATGCAACAGAAGTGAGACCCCAATGGGCAAAATAAATATACTCAGAGTTTTACCATCAATGCTTTTGAATAGAAAAAGTTAAAATTTGAAAGCTTTTCCTCTCTGCATGCACCTAATAATGCCTTTGTAGTATTGTCCAACGTCGTTTTTTGGCAACTCTCTTAGCTTCCAGCATGCAATTGCACCAGTATGGACCACCCCACCCCACCCTACCCCCACCCCCACCCCCACCCCACCCCCCAAATAAAAAATACCAATCAAAACTTTGAGCCTCTCTGACAGTTCACAAGATCTCTTTACCTTGATTCTTTTTTGTTTCTTCTCTTTCCTTCACCATTTGATCTTTGGCTTCTGCCTGTTAGCTGCATGCTCACATGCACCTGAGCTATGGAATAGGAGTTTGATGTACTACTGTATTACATACTATTTCTTTTTATAAAGCAAATCGACTTCGATTCTTGAATAATTATAATCCATGTTACTTCTCCTTTTATTTTTTTACTGGTTTCCGTTGAACAACCCGAATTTTGCCAAGTCATTTTGGGAGAAGAAGGGTCTGTTTTCGTTGCCTCCGACGCCAAGAAAATCCCTTGTTAGACTCCCTTCTGCTTCATTCCCTGCATTCGATTTGTTTCTTTGATTGCCATTGTTGTTATTCTGCATCATCATCAGTAAAGCATTAGGGTCTGCTGCATTTCTTGATGCATGATGATGATCAGAGGCTGCAGATAGTGTTTGATCATTGTCTGAAGGCATTAAACCATTCATCAAAACATTTTGAGGATGATGATGATGATCATTTTGGGATGAGTTCTTGTTTTGGTTGAGTATGTTGAAGCTGTTGCTACCTAAATTTGAGAAGGTAGATGAGGAGTTCATGAGACCAAAACCATTTGTCCCAAAAATTGATGGGTTGTTTGTGATATTCCCACTTCTTGTAGACCCCATTTGTGCTGCTTTCTGGAGCAAAGCAGTTGCAGACATTTGAGGTGTTGGGTTTGTCTGTTGCTGATGATGATAGTACATTGAATTCAAAGCCTCAGAAAAATTGTTTCCTTTGTTGTTTACTTCTTCTTCTTTCATCAGTGTTGAAGATGATGATGCATTTCCACCCCCGAATGACGACGATTCTTGATGCCCTCCTCCTCTATTGAACCACTGATTTTGTGCAGATAAACCCAACATATTTGGCATTAGTTGATCAGGCAAGTTTGATGAGCTTGATGCCAAGAAAGCATTAGCATTTGGATTAGGATTATTATTGTCCAACCACATGGGCAATCTTGTCTTTTGACCCTCTAAATTGAGCTGATGATGATGATGATTAGTTGGGTCTAATCCACTAAAAACTGCTGAATATTGGGGGTTGTTTAAATTTCCACCAAATTGATTATGAAGATTATTAGTACTAATCCCATGTGGAGTTGTAGAGATAATTGCCGAAATGGTCCCAGTAAGTGGCGTACTGTTGCACTTTGGTCCCTGTAAGTGGGACCGATGTGCAAATGGTCCCTGAAAGTGGCAGACGGGTGCGGATTTGGTCCCTAAAACTAACAGACCCGTTAAGTCATAACGTTTTTGGGCCAAAACACTATTTATGGTAACGTTTGGGCAAACTTTAGTATTAATCAAACTATGTAAGAATTATTTATTACAAAATAGCCACAATCATTTATTAAACTATCTAACATCATTATTCAACCTCATTTTCGAACAAAACCCAAACGTTTCTCTCATCATCAGAAACCCTTACCCAAAATTAAAACCCTAATCAAACTACAAAAATATATCCTTTGAATCAATGGTGGCTGTGTTACGAAATAGAGGTGCACGGGATGATCCTGTATATGGTAACCCTCATCCATCTTGTTACACTTTTTGAGTCACCCAAAAATGATTGTCTTCGCTCTAGCTTGGACAATTGGATCGTTCCATTCCCAAAATCCACAACCAAATCATTTCCTTGGACACTTCAAGAATCGACGGCCACCTTCAATTGAATTGAGGTAAGCCAATAATCCATGCTTTCTTCTGTCTTCTTCACGATTTTTCTTCATCTTGAATTGAATTGAGCTAAGAAAATTGTGTTCTTAGCTATGGAGTGTATATAATATGAGAACACATTCTTTTTTGGAGGCAAATGGTGTTGTATAGTGAAAAAGGAGAGATTTTGGCGTCAATATCAGTGGTCCCTAATCCCACACTTGTAAAAAAAAATTTTTTTGCCCCAAACGTTACCATAAATAGTGTTTTGGCCCAAAAACGTTATGACTTAACGGGTCTGTTAGTTTTAGGGACCAAATCCGCACCCGTCTGCCACTTTCAGGGACCATTTGCGCATCGGTCCCACTTAGAGGGACCAAAGTGCAACAGTACGCCACTTACTGGGACCATTTCGGCAATTAACTCTGGAGTTGTACTATTCATCAAATCATTTCTGAAGTTGAGATTTGCAGTTGGAACTGAAGTAAATCTTGCACTTTCTTCAGCTAATGCATCACAAAATGCTCGGTGTGTTATGAAGCTGTCTTTCCTGTTTTCCACATAATAATAACCGTTAAGCTAAAACGATCATTTACTTTTATCGTTTGAGAAAAAAAAAAGAGTCAAAACAATCATTTCAATCTCACATTTAATTTAACATGCAAACTCATCATCATATACATAGAAGAATCCAAACAATTTCATCATCATCTAGCAATCAGTTAACTGTGTTCTTGAACTACTTTAATATAAATGGTGATATTAAATTCACATGCAAATGAACCCAAAAAGGAAAAAAAATATACCTTGTGCATTAAATGAAGGTTTAAGAAAAAATCGTCATCAATAGCATCGATATCGATATCAGTAATATGCTGGACCTAAAGGAATCAAAGACGCTGATATTTTTTTTTCTTGTAAATTAACGATGAGGTGAGTATCGAACGAGGACCTTCTGGTTGCCAGACAAAGGCGATGATATTAAATATAAATGATTGAAAGACATGGATGGATTGTAAATTGTACCTGGAGAAGAGTGTTCCACAGTCACATTTATACTCTCTGGTACCACAAATCTTACTATGAGCCTTCCAATCAGATTGGACAGCATATTTCTTTGAGCATTTTTCACATTTCCATTTTTTCTCACCATGTTTTCTGCTGAAATGTTTCTTGATTCCTGTGAGGTCTCCAAGTGCTCTTGAAGGGTCATGGTGTACACAGCTCTTTTCAGGGCAGATGTAAACCTTCTTCTTCACAACTTCAAGCTTGTTTCTTTGCTTCAACTTCCATGGAAGATTATGACCTCTCCTATGGAGCTGCAAATTCTGGTCCCTTTGGAAACCCTTGTTGCAGATCTCACAGATGAATCGATTCGTCGCCATCAATGACTTTGGTGAGAGTGCTATAACCTCTGCATCTGGATCTGTTTTTACAAAGTTCATCCAAGCTTAACAACTATAAACAGATAATGAAATATTCTACCTAGCTATGAAGGTCACGAAGTTCGTTATTACATCAACATCAACATGTCTTAATACGTTTCTTAACAGGCTCCCGTCTGAGAGGGGTAAGAGGGGGTTGGATAAAACTTTGCCACACACCATCATATGTAAAGAAAAACAACAAAAATAAGTGAAAATGAAAAGCTGAACCTGATGGCTTACCAGGATTACCTGGCATGTTTCTCTTCCTCTTATTAGTAGGTGGATTTGAAGAGGTAGGGTTAGGGTTGAGATTAGGGTTTGGATTATTAGGGTTGGAGATGGGAATATTATTATTAGGATCTTGAAGATAACCTCTCATGGAAGAAGAAGCAAGTGAAGAGAGACCATCATCAGACATCATCTTGAAGAAAAATCCAAATGAAAATATATATATTTTTAACAAAACAATAGTAATAGTAACAAAAGAAGAAGAACAAACACAAACACAAGCACAAACACAAACAAGTTTGTTTAGTTGAAGAAGAGATATAGATATAATTAATATGGATTTATGTGTATGTATGCAATAGTATGGACAACAAACAAAGAGAAGCAAAGCAAAGCAAAACAACAGATTATTTGTTGTTTGAGTAAAACATACAAAAACAAAAGATGCCCTTCTTCTATCTTAATTCTCTTTGAATTCTTCCTCAATAAAAATACAACTTTCAACTTTGTTTTTTGAGCACTAAATACCATGAAAAATAGTCTAGTTGAGCTAAAGAAACAACTACTATCTCTCTCCTCTTATCTCTCTCTCTCTGATTCTCTCCCATATATTTCCTTATCTTATACGGCTAAAATATGGAGTCGGTCAGCAGTATAGTCATGTGCGGACCACTTTATTTCAACCCTTTTAGTCATCTTATTATGTGAATCTGTGTAAATTACTGCATATTCCAAAATAGCTGTGTGTAAATTTGTTGTATGTATGTAAATGATAAAAATGTGAGAATTTTGGTGACTGAATACCAGTTCTTTTTGTTACCATTCAAAGGAAGTTAATTTAAGTTTGGGATGAATAGTTAATTCTGCATGGCTACAAGTGACATCTAACTAATTGGAATTTTTGGGGTAATAAATTTGGGATATGCGGAGTTAATCGTTGATTTTCCCGGTAATGTGTAACCAAGTTATTACACCTTGTTGGAGACATATTTGTCTCATATTATACTCTAACTTTCTATTAGTTAGCAATTTCTGTATTCATGTTTGTAATATCATTGTAGTCACAATTCATCGCTAATTATCAAAAAAAAAAAGTTATTACACTTTAGTTATCGACATTTGTATTATTGCAAATTAGTCTTTAAAAATGGCTCGAGTATTGCAAATTACTATTTGTGCGACTTTTGTGGATTTGTTTATTTGCGAACGTGCAACAACGTAATTAATGAGATTAGAATGCAATTTCATTTCGAGTGAGATCAGAAATCAACAATTACCTCATCACTTGTGGATCGAATACATATCGTACTTCATTATTTTTGAAGAAATTAATAATACTAATAACATTATCATTTTTTGGAACTATTCAATTTTGTCACTTTAAGTAATTTTATAATGTATTGCACACAGTTTGGATTGTTGCTTTATTTTGAAGTAATACAAAGATAGTCAAAGTATAATTAGTGTGTTAAAGAATGTAGTCAATGTACGTATAAGTATATAGTTGAAAACAAGAAAACATCCGATAAGGAATGTCCATGGACAAAATAAAATAAAATGATGAGCTCATATTAGGTTGAACATAGGGCCTTAGGGGTAGTATAATAATAAGAATGTGGGTTTGGTGCTATTATAGTGACATAAATTTATACTTTTATCTTTTGTAAGTTAGTAGTAAGACATCGGAGTAATAATTATTGGTATATTGATATAGTCAAGCTTACTTGACATGTATTTTACTTAAGAATTTTCAAATATTCATATAAGGAAGAATTTTCAAATATTCATAGAATGAAGAATTTTCAAATATTCATAGAATGAAGAGAATTTTCAAAGAAATATCCATATAAGGGGAGAATTTTCAAATAATCTTTAATTATACATATATATATAATATTTTAAAATCACTTATTTAATGTCACATACATTTACTCACTCATCACCTATTAAAATATTTTCAAAATATATATTGCCTTTCTAAACATCGGATCCCACCAATTTTCATCATTTTCAAAGTATCCCCTTAATCTATGTTTGTTAAAAAGGTAGAATGTAAAAATACACGTGAAATATCCTAAGAACATATAAATGACATTTACTTTAAACAAAAAGAAGTTAGCGATGAGATTATAATGATACGATGATATTATAAATAACGAATATAGTAATTATTGATCATTATTATTGAGCCAAAACCTACTATTAATTAAAAGGTATGGTCAAATGCCACTAGTCTATTGAGTCATCGATAAATGATATTTACTTTATTGGTCGTTCAACAGTAATACATAAATAATTCACGTGTTTTATGTTGTAAATATTTATATAAACGCGCATTATTGTTTGTTAAGTTCTTCAGTGTTAATTGCATGACTGTCTTTTTTTGTTTTCTTAAGTCAGATAATATATAATATATATGGTCTATATTATTGTGACAAGATTTTAATAATATAGATATATAGAAAATCGAATGTAAAGTGTAATATTTTCGAACTGTCCTATTTAACGAATCAGTGAAAGTAACAAAATCTAAGCTAGTAAAAGGTAGAATCATATCTCATAGAAAGGATAGATTTTTTAGTTATTTCATAAACAGTAAAAAGTACATTTCCTTTACAGACATTCATATGTTAAAATAATTAAGCCATAATTGTTTTTTGGAGCATTGTGTGAGGATATAGAGGGGCAGTGATGTGTGTATACAGTATATATATATCTAGCAGACCTTAAAAAGAGGCATATCTTGTTATTATACGGTGCCGTCCCGTGAAGTCATCATAAAATGTCTTTGGATGACTGATGAGTGGAACATTAGGTGGCTACGGTCCCGGGACCAACTGCTTTAAATTGATCGAGTAACTCGATACTTATTATCTAATTCGACAATCTATTGAAAGCTTTAATTAACAAATTAGGTTTGGATATCACTTTATATTCAACACCGGGTCAGCCCGAAATCCACCCAAATATCAGTTGAGTCGGAAGCTGAGTACGATTTCTTACTCGATGTATGAATCATCATAATTACGACTCACCAAAATGTCCGAACTAGTAACTTGGTTTTCCCTTACTCGACTTGTTAAGGACCATAAGACCACACCTGCCTTTATTATGGAATTTTGTGTGTGTTTAAGATTAAGAGTCATGTAGCGTGCTACATCTATTATTTTTATTTTGTTAGTTTAACTTCTGATTATAAATTAAATAAGTGATATTATTTTGTATTAGAATTATTAATTAATTTTTGTACTAAAAAAAAAAAGAAACGAGAGGTCATTTCTCTCACAACTCTTCAGGCATAGTGGTCAATTTGTTCTTGAAAATCCGGGCGTCGAGCACAATTGAATGTTGTTCTTGAACCTCGGCTTCAAGTACTATTGGTTACAATCTTGACATTCAGGCATTAATTCATCTATTCACAGACGAGTATTAACTAAGCGTTTTAAATAAAATCAACGAGTTATTATTATAAAAATTGAATTACTACTTCCTGCCATGCGCTTCATCAAAGTGACATCTATAGATTTTTACAATCTATGACAAGTTGCATTTATAGATTAATTTATTTAGCAAATTAAACAAAGAAATGAATGGGTTAAAAAAACACGGGTGATGGAAAAAGAAGCAGAGATGGACTGTTTGTAGGAAAAGAGATGAGTGATAGCTCTTGATGTGTCTCCTATCCAACGGGACACACATACAATAACATTACGATTTTCAAGAAATTCGATGTTATTATTGAACATTGGTTGTTGGTTGGTGTGTATGTGTTTGGTGGTATGTTTTTTGTTGTCATTATTTTCATTTTCAGAACTCAAATGGAATATTTTGTAGTTTTCTTATCATTCTCATCTTCACAGGACAAAATGTCCCTCTCTATTTGGCTCTGTGTGTAACACTACTTAATACTTACTCACTTTATTTAGTTATCGTTCTGTACTATTTTCACCTCATATTTTACATATATATCCTTAATTAATAAATTAATAATTACATTCATATATTACCTTTGTATTTATTGCACTTTATATATTAAATAAAACTTTTAAGAGGAAAAACCTAATAGATATTGCTTTGAAATTGTAAAGTGTCAATTAAAAAAATATATAAAATATAAAATATCAACTTGAAAAATAGAGACTGAGCATTAATCTTTATTTGTTAATTTAATACTACAAGTCTTTGTATATTGTATTTGTTTATATTTTTAAGGAAATTATATTTTTAAGGAAATTAAAATTAGAAAATTGAATTTAAAATATTAAACATATGTATAGTAATAAACAAATGTATTTCTTATAAATCATACAGATAGGTAAAGTCGAATGATTTTTATTGAACTTATTATTGAATTTAAATTCCGAAACCAAAATAGATATGGGACGATTGATAATTTGAGCGTCCCTGATAGTTTTATCAAATTCTAGTTTAGTCTTCGATAGTGGCATCGTTGCAGTTTAGTTTCTGAAAATGGTCAAAAAGTTGCAGATTAGTCTCCACGCACGTTAACTATTACGTTAATTTTTAACACTAACACGCGATAAGAGGTCAATTTTGGAACAAAAAGAAATGAATTTTTAAGACTTAAACTCATTTTTGGTGTCTCATAAAAATTCATTACAAAGCTGAAATAATTTTTTTTTTTAATTTCTAACACCAAAAATGAGTTACGTCTTCAAAAAAAATTATTTTTTTGCCCCCAATTTATTAACCTCTCATCACGTGTCTGTTAAAAGTTAACGTGAGACTTATTTGTAACATTTTGTCCACTTTCAGGAACGAAATTGTAACAATACCACTATTATTAAAGGCTGAACTATAACTTAGTGATATTATTGAGAATTATTTATGCAATTCATTTTGATAAATTACATAAAGTGAAGTGTATTATCAATAAACAGCTCAGCATTAAGGAGTCTCACGAAGGGGTGTCTAATTTGGGATTTGAAATAAAAGAATCTTTTGAGCTGACTCATATTTATGGTCCCCCGTTAAGGAATTGATGTAACATACGGTTACAACTTGATAAGTGTAATAATGCTTTTGTGGATCATATTCATCCTTACAATTTTTCCTTCTTTTTTCCACTATATGCATATAAACCTATCGTTTTCTTATAATAACCATGCGGTATTATTTCTGCAGAAATTTCTACATGTAATAAGCATCCAACTTGTTATTATTTCTTCATATGGGAAGGTTTGGGTTTCTATGTACATTGGATCTCTCGACTTTTTATCTTTTCAATTTACAATGAAAAATATGTCAATTTATTATTATTATATTCATATAACTCCATCTAGTATGGAGTATAAATTATTGATGTAGTTCTAGAAAGTGGATCAAAATTATTATTTGGTTCGTGAAAGTTCAACGTGCAAATGAATTCTCGAAATTTTTTGGCCGATAGCACAATTTACCGTTAAATTAATACCTTCGTAATTCTGGGACTAATATAAATTGCAATTTTTGTTGAATTTTATCGAGAACCAAATGAGAACCACGACTCACTTTTAAGGACCATATTTCATCAATTTCCTCACCCACATTTTCTCCATCTATATGTTACGAAACAAAATGAAGGTTCCAATAGCAACCACCATTTATGAATAAATGTGAATTGAGTAAGCTAAAGTACTAAAGAACATGATGATATTTTGTTGTTAAGTATAAACATGGAATGATCTGGGGTCAAACACCAATTGGCCTCTTCGATAATTAAAAGAGTACTCATGATGACATGCTTCATCTCATATGAAAAGCTAATTAAGAAGTGTATTTGTGTACAAAAATATTTTGATAGTGTTTGTTGCTTCTAATGGAAAAATGATGAGTTGGTTTGCATGGAAGAAGACAACCATTAGGAAAAAGAGAATGGCTTAACATGGAAAAACAAATTAGTTGGCAACATGCACTGATTTACTTTCATAATTATAACTAAGCATCTTAATAATCCCACTCCTTTACTTCGTACTAACACTTGCATTATTGTTTTCTCAACAAAACTTACTTCCAACTTTATTATATGTACTTAAAGCAGTGTTATAATCACTGCTTTTTATGGCTCTAATACGAATCAATAGTAAAGTACACTTTCTTGCGTACAATTATTTAGGAAGAATACATACATATATATGTAATTCAAACGAGATAATTGATGAAATTGTCTCAATAAGAGGGTGATTGTTGTACTTTGACTTCCATAAGTGGTAACGATGAGCAAATGGTCCATGTAATAAGTGTATATCATCTACGCAAATGATCTCTAAATTAATATTTCCGTTTAACGTTAATGGAGAAAGAAAATGTAATTCTATTTTAGGGATCATTTTCGCATGCTGTGATGATGATACACACTTACGAAGACCATTATCTGCCACATAATGCACAATTACATGGATCATTTATCAAACGCAATGATCACGTCTTATATATAGGTCGAGACTATTTTGGTAATTCCGTCGAACTCAAAGAATTAATATTTATTAATGTATTAAAATACAGAAGGTCTTCAAATAATTGAATATTCATATAGGGGTAACTAATTAATTAATAATAACAGTATATTTACATACAATAATAACGTTTATTTTTTGAAACATTATTATTAAGAGCATATATAAGGTGTTTTATACCCACATTATTGTATGCCCCACATGGAAAACATTATATTGAGATTGATAAGTAATAATCTGATGATGAAGCTTCCTCATTCGTTATTAGTTGCTCAGTTGCTTTTCACAAACAGTAGAAGTGAATAGCGTATGTTATTCATCAATCAGTTAGGTTGTTCCATCCATCACTATACTTGCCCCCTAAAACTATATTATTATAACAAAAATTATTATAATAATAATAATTATTATTATTATTACAAAGTATTACTCCCTCCGTCCCTAAAAGATTGGTACATTTTGACTTTTGGTGGTCAAACTTTTAAGAAATTTGATCAAGAATAAGTATCATTAAATGATAAGGAATAATATAGTCATGTGGAATCTTGTTAGATTCGTCTCAATATATATTTTTGAAATATCAACTTCTTATAATTTTTTTCGGATGTAGAATATATAAGAGATATTTATGTTTTACATTGTGTTTTGTTGACTACCAAAATCAAAATATATCAATATTTTGGGGACGGGAATATTATTGAAGCATCGATCGCATATTTGACTCAACAACCCCTATATATTTGTCCTCAACTATTTGGAGCTTGCTATTTTCACTACATATATGTTCTCTTGATTCTCAATGAAGAATATATAACTCCTACATTTTCTACCTACTCTAACAATATCAATTATATTTTAACTCCTAAAGTCCAAATCATCTTGGGAATGTGAGAAATACATGCATCTCTGCAAACTTTATGATGTATGCATATTTTGTTTATAATATTTTCATTCCACTCTTAAATATATAATATTGTGAACCTTGACATTCAACTATAATGACATTTTGTTGCGTGTATAATTAGTCATAATTATTTTGTTCTCCAATAATGTGAAGTGATGAGATCGATTAATTTAAATTTTAAGTCAGGTCATATATTATTAAGTACTCCTTATGTACTTCAATGAAGTATATATTTTGTAGAATTAAGAACTCATTCATACATTTTTATCGATCCCACTCATTCTTTGATTTTATTATATAACGACTTCAAGAGAATTCTCCATTTATATCACTGAACTTGTCGATCTATTGGTGAAATTGAGTCCGGATTCGGTGCATCAATAATTCGGTGCACCCGGTGCATCAGGTACCCATTTAAAGGTTTTATGTGGGTACTGTACCCACTTGAAACTTCATCATTGGTACTTGTACCCAAATTGTACTATAACAATGGTACAATACCACATATTTATTTTGGATTGATAAATATGTGGTATTGTACCATTGTTATATTACAATTTGGGTACAAGTACCAATGATGAAGTTTCAAGTGGGTACAGTACCCACGTTAAACCTTTAAATGGGTACCTGATGCACTTGATGCATGGAAGTATTGATGCACCCAATCTTTTCACGGTGAAATTTTCATAACGATTGATTTTAGAAGGTCTCATTGCATTCATAAATTGTATAACAGTGGACTGATAAATCTCAATTTATCGCTTCTCTTCTCGATCAATAATACCTCCATCTACACCTTTAACACATTCTAAAAATATAGGACATACTCCTAACAAGACTTGATCACTAATGGCTATTATTTTTTGTTGTTATTATATACTGTATCTGTATGTGGTAATTTGTTTTTTAATGAAAAATATATGTAGAAATTATGCTTACAAAAATGCATGGCTTGAGATTTGTAGTATTAGGAGCAACGACAAATAGGTACATGGTCGTGACTTATTCCTAAAGTCACGGGTAGGCTTTCTTCACATTCCTCCAAAGTCCAAACTAGAGAATTCCCAAAAAAATGATGTGTATTAAATTAATTACTGCATTGGTTTCTGTCTTAATTCTTTTCACATTTCTATTTATTTTCAGATAGAAAAAGGAATTTCACATTAGATAATTAATTTTTCTTTTCCTTGTTGACTTTTGTCTTATTGGTTCATGCCTTCATGGAAGTTGACTACTAAAGTCTACAGGATCAAGTCAAAATAAATAAATAAAACTCCTCCAAATCAGAAATAATTTATACTCCGAAAATCAGCCCAATTAATGCCTTGTGGTCTGTGGACTGTGGATGTGTGCTCGATTCTGCGTATGGATTAGCTTAGTAGTGAGCTGAAAGCCCAATATTTAAATTGATAAGTGGTAACGATGGGCTTGGGTTAGGGCGGTGGGCGGACCTGTGGACCAGGTAATAACGCGATGCCTTCTCGAATTAGGATAAAAAGTATTGCTAAATATCCAAAAATCGAAACGACTTTGCTTTCAACACATGTTTTGTATAAAATGACCCGATAACTCGATATTCAACGACTGACATCCAGATCGGGCTAGAGCAAACAACCACGAAACTACTTGCTCGGTAAAGCGTTAGCCCGAGCACCAACTCTATAAAATCACTAGCTTCGGCCTTCGATAGTGTTTTAAGATATTGCTTTTTTATACTCCAAATATTATATACTCCATTGCTAATATCTACACCATTTGAATTTAAGGAGTAACTGTCAATTTTGGTATGATTGTGTGCTGAAAGAATACAAGAATAATTTGGTCTCTACACTAACATGAAAGAAAAATATCTATAATCTTAAATTTTGTGTAACAAACATGCAACAAAACATCAGGAAATTAAAGCTTACAAAATGATCTATTCCTGGCATAAATTCATACCAAGAACCAGATCAGACAACTTTAAACTCATGAACAAACAAATTTATTCGGATTCAGACACAAACTCAATAAACCTGTGCAACAAAACTCCAAAATCCAGACATTTTTCAAGAATGTCCACCATTTACGGTCACAACCAAATTCCTGCAAGAAAAACAGTCCCAATATAAGCCACTAGACCATTAATGGATAAGCCAACGCCACCTGAGACATCAGGCGTGGCGTCGTCGTTCCCTGATACAGGACTATCTGCTACCGGGGACTTCTTCTTCGGAGTTGATGTAGTTGGTGCTGGAGCTGGTGCTGGAGTACCAAACAGAGCTAAAGGCTGAAGCACATTATCAACTTGATAAACTGCAAGTTGGTTATCAGTATATATTGCATTAGCCACAGTTGCAGTGTTGACCCCTGTTGATATATTCACCTGATTGTTCCCAGAAGTGGTTACATTCAGGGGAAACTGCCCAGGGCTGTTGTTACCGGCCTGAGTCCTTAGCGGGTTGCTTACCGTCTGGAATTGGGACATGGAGAGGAAATTTGGGATTACATGGTATTGCAATAGTTGGACCTTTTGTTGATCAGATAGTGAGTTCAGGGTGCCTGATTGGAGACTCGAGAACGCGTTGTCTGGAGGCGCAAACAGGGTCATGCCCTGGTTGGAATTGTTGAGTTGAGTGTTGATCTGATCGCCTAATTGCGTTGCTTTCAGGAGTCTGATTAACAGGGTGAATTGCCCGGCTTTTTCGAGAATTGCGGTTACGTTGGTTGGGCCTGCTGGTGCTGGTGCTGCAGCTTGTTGTGCATAGATTATACTACATTGAGTTAGGATTATAAAAACTGGAAAGAATGAAATAAATTTCATGGCCATTTTTTGTTTGTTTTGAGGCTTGAAATTGCTTAAGAAGTTGTGGTAATGCAAGATCAGGTGATGTATTGAAAATGGAGTAAGATGAGCTTTTAAAGCTTATTAATGTTAGGTGAAGAGGGTCTATTTTCTCTTGTTTGAAGCATCTTAATGAATATTTGGTGAAAGGTTACATTGCAATATTAGATGAAGCAACTACTGATGAGTTTAGCAGATGATTTTTTTGCTTTGAAACACAGGAAAAGAAAGTGTCATGAAAAACCAGCTCCATGTAGGGTTGCTTAGCCTTCACTTCTGTTATAAGTTTATAGTTAATGACTATAATTGGTTTGCCCCACAATTATAGTCTATTGATAGATTCTAATGAATCTCGATGACGTGTTATATTTTATGTCACTCAGTTAAGATCATGACACGTGTTTTATTTTCACCTTCTAAAAACAAGTAGGATATGCATCAAGATCTTAACAACGGAATATCATAACTTGTAACATACGATTTATAGTCATTATTATATATTGTTGTAATCATGGAAAATGGACATCCACTTTGAATCAAAATGAGTGAGCATGCTGTCATAATTCATATGTTCATAAGACTTTTTCTGTCCTGAAAGCTTACCACTTGCCACTTGCCAGCACTTTGAAATCATTGGATCTCCCAGTTAATGGGCCTTTTTTTTGGGCCACCTCGATTTATTGGACAATCTCAAGCGGAAGGTCTCAGTTTGTAAGTAAGCTTACTCTTACAGTCTTACCATTCTTACGTTTCAGAGACCGTAACACCGTTACATCATGAGGTAATCAAAAAATTAATTATTCTTTGAATCTATGTTGGACGGTGGGATTTAGATATTTTGGATTAAATATTCGAAATTGATAAAAAAAAAAATTGAGCGATAATTCAAATTATTTAAATGTATTTAAATATAAACACAAATCTTAATTTTAATATTATTTTTTTCTTTCTATGTATATAATTTTTCAAAAAAAATAATTGTTCGATTGCATAACACGAACTGATGTTGCATTATATTATTTTGTATTATATAATCAGATATAGTTAATATTTTTACACACTATAGTAGGAGGTATTTTAATGCGTCTGAGTCTTTGACAAATCATATTGTGTGTTAACTATATTTGTTAATAAAAGGAAACTATCACAGTCAAATCTATGAAAAAATAGTCATAATATTTAAGAAATTGAAAATATATTGATTCGATGATTCAGATTTAACTAACACTAAATTACTTACCACACAAGAATTTTCTCGGAGTATGGACGTGCTACTTCATTGATTTTGTCAGGTTTTGTTCGTTTGCCTACGGCGTTCATTAAGCAAGAAATTTACTAGTTTAATGGTCAAATATATACGAAAAATATCAATGAATTTGAAATTGTGGGAATATTTTCTAGTACTATATTTGAGCATTTAGTCAAGCTAAGTGTGACATGTTATTGCTTCTAGATCGACCATGAATATGTTCTACCAAAGAACATATAGTACGTTACTATTACTCCATTTTAGTCTAATAATAATCATTAACAATTATACAGAAGAGTCGGATGTTAAATTCTCGATCTCACTGTCTCACAGTAAAAGTAGTACTATATTCATTATAGGCAATATGGTACATACTTTATAATAGTTTGTTGGCTGCGTGCATAATTTTATCTACACATGTATGTTATTATATTCACGTGATTAAATTATACTAGTATTATTTAAGGTTCTTAACTTATTGATTTAAATTTCATTCTCGTTAATAAGGAGAATATTAAATGTACTATTTGAAGATAAAAAAAAATTAGACTAATGTACTTAGATATGCTTTGTTATCATGTACAGTAATTTTCAAGTTTTGGCTTAATCAAGCATCCTGATTCCTGTGTTTCTAAATTGGTGATCATTCTCAATTTGTTAGGTTCCTTAAAGAATCACATTATACTAGATTAAAAGTAAATAAATTAAAGTACATTACGTTATTTAAATCTGTAACCTCAACTAAACAAGATGACTTTCCAATCATCTTATATTAGAAGAAGTTGTTGGCATCTAATGAAACTAACACATACCGGAGTAGTAAGTATCCTTTAATTATTGACAATATTTATATATAATGAACTATAAATTTAGTTAGCAGTTTAGCAATATCGATAATCCATCAAGTAGTGGTTAAAACTGTATGTGATCACTTTCAAGAGAGTACGTTCAACTTCAATTCACTAAATATGCAAATTATATACTATTTGGTTTAGCAATTCGAGTATTTATTTTGTCACGTTGTTTCGTGAGACTGATAACAATCAATATTAGTGAATTATTGTGTCCATTAAAGTGAAATACATTTTTTATAAATGGTAGAAGTTACAAATTAAATAGTAGTACTATAATAAGAAATTGAAATTACAGCAAAATAACCGCTTTGTCTTTGACATCTACCTAAAGAATTTTCGTTTTTTGGATATGACTTGAAATCCAATACACATATTGTTCAAACTTTCAATTCACGTATTGCTAGAACTTTGCTTTCTGGATGTGATCCCAATCTCCGGAGTGACTAAAATGCCCAAAAATGAGTGAGCGCTGAAAGTTGGCCAAAATATCTGAAATTTCAACAGCGTAAATGCTTAAAAGTTGCAAAGAGAGCCGCTGAAGCTAAGTAAAAAAATATGTTTAAAATACTCCTTTATCAAGACTCAAGCCTGACACCTCTTAAAAAGAAGATTAAATTCCATATCACTAGAGTTAAATCGAATAGTCTAGTGGTTATGGCTCTTGCTAGAGACCAAAAGATCCTGAGTTCGAAATTTATCCGTCACCATAAATAAATTAAAAGATTGATGAGAAGAAAATATACTCCAGCTAAGTTCGATTTATATGTCACATCAATTAAGGGAAAAATAAAAGGTACTGAATGATTATTGATCACCTAATTGATTCTCCATTATATTGTTGTCATCTTTTTGGCTGGATCAGTGATAGATATTGATTGAGTATTAAATTTGTTACCCTGAACATCAATAGTTGAATACATCTTTATTTGGTTCATCATCAAGTCTTTAATTGCACCATCAACACATCACACATGCAATAATATGTTTTAATATATTTGGTTCACATAATAATACCATTCATACGTAGGAGTTATGCCCTTTAATTTATTCCTTGAATTTGATGAAGTAGTTAGGGTAGTCATCTTTTTCATTATAAATGAGAAAATATGAGTATGTACAATAGTAGTGTGTTTGTTTTAATTAATTACGTGATCGAGTTTCCAACTTGTGTAGTATTTATTATATGGTCCATGCTCATCTATCATCATCAAAATGGGTCTCCATTATTAGATTCAGTGCTCAATTACAATAATATGGGAAACAAATATTAAGAAAGTTAACTAATAGGAGGAGTACAAAGTTAGAATAAAATATGAAATAATTGTTTTCAATAATACTTGAACCGAAGATCTTCTACATAAAAATTGGGTCAGATATTACCAAATTATTGAGCTATCGAGTATACGTTCATATTTTTCCTAGATGTTTCATCATAAGGTATTTTTCAAACTACAACAACCAATATGAAAAATAGTTATCAACATAACAACTCTCTTGTGTTAGAAGTTAGAACTTAGATATGTTAAAAAAGCGAGTGTGTAGAGTGTACTTTTCCTATATGTTACTATCATAAAACCCATATGGAGAAGCAGAATAACCAACAGACCATACACTTCTTTTTCTGTTTCTAATTGGGATATGAAATGGACAATAATTACGGGACCATTTCACATGCTTCTGTGTGACTTAATAAGAGGGGAAGACATCTGTCAAACAATCGACCAATTCTATGAGTCAATTCTATCTATATCGAGTCAATCGATCATCATCTGTTGATTATTGTTAACTCGTTTATCAAATCTAACAATTATAAAATTTAAATTATTAAGAAATATAACGTCTCCATGTTACTCTAATAATATTAACATGATGATTTTGATAAAATATTTATCATTACATGTTAATAAAGAATGTATATCTTATAAGTTTGATTATTGAGTAACAAACTGATTAATTTTGTAAGTTGTAACTTGTAAGGATAAGTGAAGCTATCATTTTTCGTGTTACAATAATTATTTATCATTTTTTGTTAGTTCACCAATAACAGATCAGACAAATATGGTAACTACTTTGCAGTATGAACTCCATTAATTAAATAAAGAAACAGGCTTCAATTTGATCACAACCTAATAAACCTGCTCTGTATTATTTACACGATTTTCCTCAGAAAAGAAGAAAAGTCAAAAGGAAATATTATAGCTGGAAGGCAGAAAGGATGAGTAGGTGACAAGTAGTGTTGCTTATACGGTTTCTTTTTCTTCTGCCTCCTATCTACTTTGCCTAAAGCTTTAAAATTCTTAAAAAGCAAAGGGGAAGAATCAACCAAATCAATGTCTCATCGCCAGACACACAATACCAATTATTTAGAGACGGAGAAAGTATTATAAATATTGAATATATCGAATTTAATAAATACATAACCAAAATAACAGTTTAGATCGTGTGACGGTGATATTATGGAATTAAGGTTTAGACATAATACTAAGATTTATGTAATTTACATTATTTGGCTGCATCATTAAGGACAAATATCCTGTGATTACTGGGAATTTGTATTTCCAGATATATAGACAAAGTTAGTAGTGAAGGACAAACACAATAAAGCATCTCAATGTGTTATATTCCATCGGTAATGAGGCTCAAAATTGTTTCCAATTGGCTTCAACGATCAACACACTAACATAACTTCCTTAGGATTAGACCATTATGTAGATTCTATGATATTTTTTGGGATTGTACGCGTTACATTAGCCGACCGAGTTGTTTTCATACTTCGAAACCATCAACCATTAGATTACAAAAAGAATAATGATAATTATACTAACGAGAAAATTGTTAAAACAGTTTCAAATAATATGTACAAGTTGTACTTTAGTTTTGTAAATATATCATTTGCCCAAATTGTTCCTGATACGTTGAATTTTGATGAAAAGAGGGATTCGAGCGCACATTTTTAAGAAATATCTAAGTATTGAAAATTCTATTTTAATTCTTTTTCTGACAAAAGATAGACTAAAGTGTTCATTTTCAACCAATATCGAAGACCATTTGGGTATATTATGCATAAGTGCATTTACATGAACTAAAGTACACAACTTACATATATTATTATTTTAGCAATTATTTACCATAATATTACAGATTACTTTTACATGAAAATCATGAGAAAATTAAACATAGTACTCCCGAGTAGCATTATATTATCAATACAGATCATATAAATAAATTATTTTGATTTTAATTCGAATAACCTTCTTATCACTCCTTATATGTTACTCAGCTTAAGTTAAAAATAAGTCTTAGCGAGTTTTTTAGTTGAGCCATTATATATACCATGATTGAATCATAGTGTTGTTGGTCAGTCAACACCTAGTTCTTTATTTTAGCTTATAAGTTGCCTTAAAATACCATGATTAATTAATCTGGAACTTATTTAAAAACACATATATACAATCATTAATTAGATTGGGTGAATAATTGGTCACTTAAATCAAGTATATATAATATGCAAATAATGAAGACCGATCAAAGGACTGATAAGCTAAGTTATCCTACTTCAAGATATCATGATAAAATACATTCATCTATCCTTAAATGATTGGTACATTTTGACTTTCATAGTTAACAAAATACGATTTAAAACGTAAATATCTCTTATTTTACATGTGAAAAAACTTATAAAAAATTGATATTTAAAAAATATATGTTGACATGAATCAAACAAGATCTCATATAATTATATTATTTCTTATCATTTAATGATAATTTTTTATCAAAACTTTTAAAATTTAACAACAAAAGTTAAAATGTATCAATCATTTAAGACGGAGGAATATATATACTAATAGTAGTAGTACACAAAAATGGAAAACTCATTAAATACGTTCAGATGATAAGCCCGCAAAAGAAAGCTCATTATTGTTAAGAGATAACAAACTCAATTTCTACGATTATCAAGTCAAGTAATAACTCGATATTTCAATTATCGGGAAGGTACTCTGAATTCTAATTATAGTTTGTCAGGTTTTGGACTGTGTATTTTTTTTTTTCCATAAAGAGATATCCTTTAATTTTATTAGTAGAAATAATTTATTACAATCATCAAATATCAAGTCTGTGTATTTTGAATCAACTACTAGGTGGTTGTTGAATTACTCTTTTGGTTAACAACACAACCCAAAAATTATATAAAATGCATTTGTATTTTAAAAATATAGTATTATGTAGCTTTTAAATATTGGACACACTCGACAAGTTATCAAATACTTCCTTCAGTCTATTTCACTGTAATTTTACGGAAAAATTGTTTCTAAATACTCGTCACATTGAATTCTAATGCAATATTTGATTTTTAAATTAGGTGATATTTTGTTTACTAATTATGTATATAAATGTAGAAAATCATTCACTAATTAATTCTTAATTGACGTTAAAATAATTTAGATCACAACTAAATAAACCGAAGAAGAAACAAAATATTACTCAAGTCCGCTCGGACAACCTTCGGATGTATTATCGAGTCAAATATCAAACAATCTAAATCTTTAAAAGCCTCCCCAATCAGATATTCTCTCCTCACTTCCTACTACCCACACTTACCGAACCTACAAAAGCAAGAAAAAAACAGAGTAGCAGCAAAGCTCAACCATAGCTCACGTCTTCAACATTCATTACCCCCCCCCCCCCCCCCCCCCATCGCCACGTCATCATCTCAATGCCGTGACGCCAACGCCTCCTCAATCCTCATCTCCGCTTCCTTCAAATCCCATTCAATTATTCACATATCAATTATCAATATTCATAAGCAACAACAATTTTAAAGCTAAAAATTTGTTGTTTTCACAATCATTTATCAACAATTCCCAAGCAACAATTGTTTTTCAGCTTCATTTTGTTGTTTTCATAACTCAGTTATCCATAACTGATAAGCAACATTACATTTTAATCATATTATATAGTTTTAATTATAGTAATTTTGTTCACGCAAAAGAGTGCTTAGAAGTAAACATGAAAGTATTCGATATATAAGAAAAGTAGATAATAGGCTAGTTTTGTGTGATAATTTAGAGAGAGAAGTGAAATGAGGATGATGAGAGAGAAAATGTTGTTTGTTTTTGTGTTTGTTTTCTACTGTTTGTTGTTGGCGGCAATGAGGTCATTTGCCGCCAATGTAACGTATGATCATCGAGCGATTGTTATCGACGGCAAACGCCGACTGCTAATCTCCGGTTCCATTCATTATCCCCGGAGTACTCCTGATGTATGTACAGTATTTTTTTGTATTCTGCTTTATTATACGATATTGAATACGTAGAATATGTACCGTATTTTTATGTACTGTATTTCTTTTTTGTATTCTGCTTTATTTATGATATTAAAAGTACGTGTAATATATACTTGTATTATTTGAGCGTTGCATTATGTGAGGGACCAAGAGCGGTGGCTTTTGGCTTGCTCGCACATGAACTTGTAATTATTATCAATTGTTTTTTTTCTTTCTCGGAAGTCGAATTTTAGTATGGACTGAAATGGGTGAATTATAGTTGAACTTAATCTACTAGGATATTTTGTTTCAATTTCGTTAGTTAAAAATATGTATGTAGAGCATATGATTTTTTTTTGTAAAAGTTTTTATATCGAAATTACAATATTGTAAAATAGTTTAAGTAAAAATAATAATATTGATTTAGATATGACAATAATGAATTATATTATTATGAACAATGTGTATTTATTTCGGAATAATTTTTTTTTACTAAAATGAATTTTGGAGATTATGTGAAATCTAAGTAATGTGAATGAGGAAAATGCAGATGTGGCCAGACTTAATACAGAAATCCAAGGATGGCGGTTTGGATGTAATCGAGACATATGTTTTCTGGAATGCTCACGAGCCGGTCAGAGGACAGGTGATTTTTATATTCATACAGTCATACTAATATCTTGTAGGGTTTCTTCGGTTATCGATAATAAATGTTTTATACAGTATCCATGTTTATTTTATTCTTTGCTTCTCCGAGGTCCTAGGAATCTTAGGAAATGTATAACCAGAAGAGGAAAGCAAAATAATTTTACTTCTTTCCTACTCCGTAATCCGTATGTGATTGCCCTCTAGGAGGTTTAAACTTCCATGAACATTAAGTACTTGTTTAAACTGTAATTTAAGCTGATTATGGAGATGGATCCTAGAGTAATGGACGAGCGGGAGTAGACTATACGGCAATCACTCTATCAGAAGTGTAGTCATTATTTTTAGATGTTATAATCAACTCGAAAGAAGTCTTATCTCACTAATTCGAGTCGGGTATATGGATTATATATTGACCATTTTAATGTTAAGCCTATAACCTTTAGGTAGATGACATGTTAGATGAATTTTATTTGGCATAAAATATATTTTAAAGGAAAAATGCGATGAGTTAATGGCGTGTCAATCTTCTCTGTTTTGGTGAAGTTTGATTTTGAAGGAAGAAATGATCTGGTGAAGTTCGTGAAATTGGTCGCTGATGCAGGATTGTATGTACATTTGAGAATTGGGCCTTATGTTTGTGCCGAGTGGAATTATGGGTAAAATGACTCTTACCATATTGCTTATCCAATTACCTTATGTTATCGGTTGTTTGTTATAATGTCTCTGAGAGTTCTCTTTTGTTTCCAACAGTGGATTTCCTCTTTGGTTGCATTTTATACCGGGGATCAAACTCCGAACAGACAATGAACCATTCAAGGTTTCTCGATTTATACCTTTTGCATAAATGCTCTTCCGGAGATTGTTGCGGGTGATGAAATGATTGATTATGAGAGAAATTTCTGTTTTAGGTGGAAATGCAGCGATTCACTGCCAAGATTGTGGACTTGATGAAACAGGAAAAGCTTTATGCATCTCAAGGGGGTCCAATCATATTGTCTCAGGTTTATTTGTTTATCTAATTGATGGACCATTTGTAATCTGTATATGGTATTCTTTTACGGAACGGTTGCGATTACTGCTTTTCTATTACAATATCTACAATGAACAATTGACTAAATTGCAGATTGAAAATGAGTATGGTAATATTCAATCATCATATGGTTCGCAAGCCAAACCATATGTCAATTGGGCTGCGACAATGGCCAATTCTCTCGATACAGGGGTGCCATGGGTGATGTGCCAGCAAGCAGATGCTCCTGATTCTGTGGTGAGTTTCCTCTCTTGAATGTATCATCCGTATGATCCATTGCATAAACTTGCTAATCAGTCTTCATTCTAAAACTTCTGTTGATTTTAGACTGGCAAAACCTGCTTGATTTTATGCTTGAAACTGATGTACTATTCTTAATGTCATAGATCAATACCTGTAATGGATTCTACTGTGACCAATTCACCCCCAATTCAAACAAGACTCCAAAAATGTGGACTGAAAATTGGAGCGGATGGTAAGTTGTTATGTTTCAGTTACTTATCATAGATACAGTGATGAAAAAGTTTAGTTACTAATATTGCTATATAGTCTATAACGTCATATTTTTCCAGTCTAACTGATCTTAATATCAGGTTTCTTCCATTCGGGGGTGCTGTTCCTTATAGACCCGTAGAAGACCTCGCGTTTGCCGTGGCACGTTTTTTCCAGCTAGGTGGAACATTCCAAAACTATTACATGGTAATCATACGATGGATTTCTAAGTTATGACACTCCACAAGTTCAATCATGTTAACTTCGGTAATATCTCCTTTCTGTGACAGTATCATGGTGGAACTAACTTCGGCCGTTCAAGCGGTGGGCCATTTATTGCTACAAGCTACGATTATGATGCTCCAATAGATGAATATGGTACGTCAGGATTTAGTTCTTTCAGGAAAAGCACATCATTAGCTCATTATCGATAGTCTGATAACCGAAATCCGCTTACATTATTCTATACAAGATGACTTAACATTTTTTTCTTCTGAGCTTTAGGACTTCTACGACAGCCCAAGTGGGGTCATTTGAAAGATCTGCACAAGGCCATTAAACTTTGTGAAGAGGCAATGGTAGCAACCAATCCAACAACAAATTCTCTTGGTTCAAAATTGGAGGTATACCAGACATCCAGAATTATTTCCTTTCTTGTTGTGACTTTCACCGGCTCTCTTTTAATGTCATGTAAACCAGAAAATCTATCCAATTGATCTTTCTACTTGAGCTTTGTTTTCCATATGTTTGTGTCTAGTGCTTCATTTTTTACTAATGAGTTAATTCAGATATTCTTGACAGCCTAGAATTTTCTTAATCGGAAGGATCTCCTCATGGCATATCTAAAACACACCATAACTGGCAGAATTGTCAAAGTCGAACCTCTGCAAAGTTAACACTTTGCATCTTAAGTTGTGGCTTTTATTAATACTAATAGCACATGCACCTGGGTAGGAGAACTCTTGGAATGGTTGGACAGTGGCTGTACTACTTGAATCTTAATTTTAGATTAGGAAGATTTGTAAGAATTGAAGTGATTTAGTACAATTACACGCACACCAAAAAGTGTTGTCAGTATATACATGTATTCAGTCTCACTTATTGTTACTTCTGCATTGGAAATGACCCTGTTTTAGGCCACTGTATATAAAACATCAGGCTCGTGCTCAGCTTTTTTGTCCAACTGGGATATTTCTGACGCCTCTGTGAAGTTCCAAGGCAATTCCTATCGTCTACCAGGATGGTCTGTTAGCATCTTACCTGACTGCAAGAATGTGGCATTTAACACTGCAAAGGTTGGTGTCTTGACCAGTTATGACTCAAGAGCTAGTATTCTTTCAGAGAAGGAAAAAAATTTATTTTGTCAACTAATGCTCTTTTTGGCAGATCAACTCTATGTCTACCTACACAAATTTTGTTGGCCCCTCTTCAAAGGATGATATTAATTCACTTGCATCAATGTCTGAGTGGAGTTGGACTGATGAACCTGTGGGGATCTCAAGCAACGATTCTTTTACTAGACAAGGACTGGTGGAGCAAATAAATACTACTGCTGATAAGAGTGATTACCTGTGGTATTCTGTAAGGTACAACTTGGTAAAGCTAACTTTGAAACATTTATATCATTATTTTTTCTTACACATTGTTTTCTGAAGTATGTTCTGTAAAAATATGTGTAGCATTGCAATTAAAGGGGATGAACCTTTCATCCAAGATGATTCTCAAACAACTCTTCATGTGCAATCACTAGGTCATGCACTTCATGCTTTTATCAAGGGCAAGCTTGCAGGTAGTGCAAAATAATTGGTGTCGTCAGCACACTGTTTAATTTCATAAAGTCCTTCTGCCTAGACTATTCTGGAAAGCCTATTTTGATTTCAATAATAAGATAACATATTATTGGCATTTTAAAGCCTGTAGCGTGGGCTTGGAGCCTTGGACAAGATTTCTTTAATCCCATCTCCTGCCTATTATTTTACTGTTGGAGATTGTAAATATGATTCAATAATATGACCATATTCTCCTCAAAAAGTTTTGGGCTCTCCTTGCTTGTTGGGAGCGATAGGGCATAGAACTATGAAGCTTGCTCAAACTCTTCCTTACGTTATATGTCATTTACTTTGTTAAATTAATGTTGATTCGATCTGATGCGTCTATTTTGAGAGCATATCTGATGATCTTTTCAGGAAGTGTCAGGGGAAGTTCCAGCAATGCCAAAGTTACTCTTGATGTGCCGGTCACCCTCACATCTGGACAGAACAGAATTGATCTATTGAGCTTGACAGTTGGGCTTCAGGTTTGTCATTGTAAATATTTAGATTTTTTATGATTTGGTTTGTTAATTTCAATTCAGTTTATCTTACTCTAGACAAGTTGGTTGTTAATATATAGTCCTCCCTGAACTGCAGAATTATGGAGCATTCTTTGATTTGGCTGGAGCAGGTATTACTGGTCCCGTGCAGTTAAAAGGTTCAAAAAATGGTTCCAGTCTTGACTTATCTTCACATAAGTGGACATATCAGGTATACCTTGTACCATGGCAACAGACTCCACTGTTGTTGTTTTTGTACTTAATGAGCGTCCTCCGCTCTTATCCTTTCTATCTAATAGGTCATTCAAATAAGTATTCTTTCAGGTTGTCTTGCACTTTCTTAACTTTGTTTTCCTACATATTGTATCCTGAAACAATAAAAATTATTAGTAGCAGTTTTTTGCCTCAGTTAGATTTGTGGTTTGCAGGAGCATCAAAATAAGTTTGTCAGAAAAATTTCTTTTCCTTGCCCCCAGTAGAAAATTATTACTGTGATCCTAAAAAATAAACCAATTTGGGAGGTCATATCCGTTGCCATAGCATATTTGTACTCATAACTCTTAGAGTCTTGTCTTGGTTACGTTTACCCTGTATTGAGGCACCTTCGTCTTTCATATATCTATTTACCTCCTTGAAGTTATGTCATTAAGCCATTTCTTGTATTTTGCATCTCCAATATTTTGTTTCTGGATGAAGGTTGGGCTGAAAGGGGAAGCCTTAGGCCTGTCTAGTGGAACTTCATCTCTTTGGGCATCTGATTCTACGTTGCCCAAGAACCAACCTTTGATATGGTACAAGGTAGTACAAACCTCCTGTATTATGGGACATGATATTATGTATCTTTATATATGATTTGCCTCTTCAATACTCTGTAGTCTGTATATGTTATATTAAAGTATTGATAGTAATGTTCATCACCTGTCCAACAGACGAGCTTTGATGCTCCTGGTGGAAATAGTCCCTTGGCACTTGACTTCACTGGCTTGGGAAAGGGCGAGGCATGGGTAAATGGACAAAGCATAGGGCGTTACTGGCCAACCTACATTGCTCCGAACAGTGGTTGTTCAGACTCATGCAACTACAGAGGATCCTATAGTTCAAATAAGTGTCTCAAGAATTGTGGGAAACCTTCTCAGCAACTGTAAGTCATTAATTTTAACCAAGTTACGAATTCTCCTTATACGGATTATTTCATCTTTCTCATGCGCCACTGCTCTTTGTTGCAGGTATCACGTACCTCGATCATGGCTCAAACCAAGTGGAAATGTCTTGGTATTATTTGAAGAAGTTGGTGGTGACCCGACAAAGCTATCATTTGTGTCAAGAGAAGTTAGCAGTTTATGCTCCCGAGTATCTGAATCTCACCCGATGCCTGTTGACATGTGGACATCAGACAAACAGAAAGTAACTAAAGCAAAACCAGTAGTAGCACTTCAATGCCAGTTACCTAATCAAGTAATTTCCTCCATCAAGTTTGCAAGCTTCGGAACTCCTCATGGAACATGCGGAAGTTACAGCCATGGACAATGTAGCAGCGCCAAGGCGCTATCCATTGTGCAAAAGGTTGGTGTTGATTATTCTCACTTTTACTTCACTACATCACTCGATACAAGTAACAATCAACTACATCTGTTGAATTTTATTTCAGGCTTGTGTTGGATCAAAGAGCTGTAGCGTTGGGGTATCAATTAATACATTTGGTGACCCTTGTGTGGGAGTTACAAAAAGTTTAGCTGTAGAAGCATTATGTACATAATATTATCATCTCCACTTTATTGGGTATTCAGGAAATTGGCGAATTATTCGCGTCTTTCTGATTAGTTAAATTTTACATAATTACCAATGAAAAATAATAAACTAAGAAGGTGATGCTTACACTCGACCAATAAAATTTAGAAGAAAAGAATCATATTGATAAATTGATGTTTAGGCATATGTATTATAAATATATGAAGCATGTACGTGTTTGTGTAATCTTTAGCTAAGCTAATAAGTACTGTTATCAATAAACTACGCATGAAAATCGATTCTTCGATACCTTTACAGGTATAGTTACGTGCTTTGTATTATCAAATTTTTTCAACCGATAACACATTAAAATTAATGAACGTATAATTTTTTAAGGAGAGAGAAAATCAGAAAATACTATATTCCAATAATTGATAATTGGCCGCTTTCTAAATAATTTCCATTGATCATTAACTCATTGTCACATATCTTAGATTATATCTTCATCTAATTATCTACATGATTTGTTAATCAATGTTATAGTTGGGTTGTCAGGGAACAATGTCAGTTTGAGGTGGTGAACCACTAAAAACTTAAATATGATGATATTTTATGTAGACTTTATCACTCTAAGTCTAACCTAATTATTTAGTGTAGTAGTTAGTACTCTGAGAGTGTATCACATCTCATACTCTTTTATATTCGACTCTTTTATATTCTTACATGATTTATACATTTTAATTTTTCATGATCAATAAAATACAATTTAAAATATAAATATTTGTTATTGCACATGCAAAAAAATTATCCCTTTATTCCAATTTTTTTGTCTCATTTATTTTTGTACAAACTTTTAGAAAAAATCAAAATTACCTCACATTATCAATTTTCTTTTCATAAATTTGAACTAGATGAAATTATATTTTGGTATTTCTAAAAAAGGAAAAGAGGACAATTAATTTGGAATAGAGGGAGTATAAAAAGTTGAAATTTTGAAGATATATATTGAGACGATTCTAACAAGATCCGACGTGATCATATTATTTCTTATCATTTAGTGAGAATTTTTTTATCAAACTTTTTAAAATTTAACCATGAAAAGTCAAAATGTATCAACCATTTATGAACGAAGAGAGTATCATTTTGCCATCAAGATATTTTAATACTGAGCATGTTTAATGAACATGAATGATAAAGAATTAAAGATGGAATGAGTATTTGTATTGATTAGTCAAGTTATATAGTCTCGAATGGGATATAAAATTATTTTAATTTGACTTATTTTGACACACTCTTAATTATATAAAGTACTCTATTTTTATTGAATATAGTTATGTTTTACGTTTCCTTTATATATCAATAGTTCAATAGGAACTTATGGTTCCATGCACTTTCATCGAGTTAAGATCTAGCCTCTCAACTAACTCTCTTCTTTTAAAATATAAATTGAATTGGTATAAAAGACTAAAATTATATAAAAGAATAACAAATTGTTCAAAATAAAAAATATAAATGCAATAATCAGTTTTTAAAAGCCAGCTCGCGACTCCTCTCAATAGAGACTGAGCTTCGAGCCTGAACACACCCGACTCGGGGGACAAATCTAACGAGCAGTCCCCTTAGCTGGCCCGACCCACAGCTTTACTGCCCCAATAAATAAATGATTAAAACTAACCTGAAAGAGTCCCTCCTCACGTCCCACGTCATATACAGCACTCACAAGTTAAATCGCACTTTTTTACAACCGTATGCTCTGATTCCGTTTTACACGCATTTATAATCCCCATATAACTTTCTCTTTCAAATTTCCTCAATTTCTGAATCTCCGATTTTGTTTAATCAAATTTTATCATAATTATATTTTTACCCCTTTTTATTGCATACTTTTTAATTAATTATGCTCTAACATTCAAGATTTTTACGAAAAAAAAATATTTAATTTGCGCAAATTATTGTGCTTTTTTTATCCCTGGGGCTAGGGTTTTTTGTTCTTGTTCCGTTGTTTAGATTATCATTGGTAAGTTTATTGAATTTTAAATCTATTTAGATTTTCACATTTTCCATTTTTTAATATATGTTTCGATTAAACTGGCGCATGGGATTAATTTTGGGGTTTCATTGATTTAGTTTCTATGTTTGAGGTTTTGAATTAATTTGGATATATTAATTGCAGTTTCGTTGGAAATTTTGATGGTTGACTTTTTAATTTTGAACTCAACTGTTTCTATATATGTATATGTTGTATAATAAGTGGTGAGAATATATCGAAGGATAGTTTTTTCCTCTATTTTGTACAATTTTTGTTGTTCATTTCTATAAAAAGTGAAAGTAGACAATCTTTTAGCGATCCATGTTGTAATAGTTTTCGATAATTGAAAATCAAATTGGACAATCTTTTAGCAGTCGATGTAGTACTAGTTGGTAGTATTTAATTGATAATTTTGTATTCTTGATGTGATGTTCACCTTTTGTCCTTTTGTTTATCCTCTACAGTGAGGTGAGAAATCTAGCAACGGTCGTCGAAAGTAAACTCTTGAGGTGGAAAAGAAGATTCTTGCTTGCATAGACTCTGCTTTTAGTTTATTATATATAGGCTGGAGATATTAAAATGTCTCGGTTTCATATAGAGTCCATTAATTTGATAATCTGTTCCTTTCATTTTGCTGAATGGCATCCTTTGGAATAGCATAAGCTGATCAGGCTCTGTAGCCCCGTCACATCGGTCCTATATTCGCAAGGTTATCACTAACACCTACCCCTGTTTGGATTATTACTTTCTTTATTAAGAAGTCAAAGGTTGGCTATTGTACCATATTGAGAGACCAGTCTCACAGTGGTTAGTTAAGACCTTTCGCTTGTATTAATAAGGTACAGGTTCCATTTCTGACCAATTGGTTTAACATGGTACTGGTTCCATTTATAACCAATTGGTTTTAGCATGGACCCCATAGATTCTTAGCATACGAGAACTAAGTTTTGTAAAAGCCAGATACTCTACTCATATAATATTTTCTATTTCATTTGGCTTATTGTCCTTGTTATTGATGACTATTGCGTTTGTGTTTGTTTTAGGATTTGGGATCAAGGATAAAAATTTGGTATATAGTGATAATCGGGGTAAAAGTTTGGGTAATAAAAATGTTTATCAAAAGAAATTCAGTGCAAAAGAAAGTTTCGGAGGGTTTTTGTGGTTGCTTCGGGTTTGGATCCTTTCGAAAGCCTAGAAAAGCAAGGCCCTTTAGGAGCTTGGAAGATAATAGTGTTGTAGCTTCACGTGAGCTTCTGCTGGATGAGGAGGAGGAAGAAGATGAGGAAGAGAGTTCATATAATGGAGATGCAACTGACACTGGAGATGTAACTGATACTGGAAAGGAGGATGATAATGAATTTCGTAGCCCAATTAAACGTTCGGAAGAGATCCTGAAAGCAAGAATTCTGAACGGCATGATCTGCAGGGAAACTCCGGTCAAGGAAACCCATGAACTAATACGTTCAGAGGTGAGCATAACAAAATAAAATAAAAATTTCGAACTTGTTACGTCTGCTCGGTATTTCTACCCTGGAGCGGTTCCATGGGTATGATGTATGTCAAATATGTGGATTGATATTCTACTAGAGCATGAAGTACTGCCTAGAAAGAAGGAAAAAGAAAAAAAATGAATCACTGCCTAGCGAGTAAATGAAGTTGAACGTATTCATCTTCCTTGATAGACAAGAACTTCGTGATTGTAGTTGAAACATTGAGTCAACAAACTGACAAGTAATCTGTAATTTCTCATTGTTCCAATGAAGAGAAGGATACTTGGAGCAGGTTATTGGAAAGCAAGGATAGGGATACTTCTGTTTAGGAATGAGAACGTAAACACCATAAATAACCCATGCAACTGTAAAATTCTGTGAAGGATGATCATCAGAAAGAGTCTATTGAGTTCGTTTTGTTTGGTATGAGGAATATGATTTATTATTATACAGTATACAATATCTGGCTCTTTGTCAATGCCATCTTTACACTTTTTAGCTGGGACTGGATAAATTAGCCTCGAGTATGATGAAGTTGTTCTTTTGTTTTCCGTATTCTTTCACCTACGATGCCTTAGTAGATTATTTTATATTTTTGTGACCATTATTGACCTTTGGATGTTAGCATACAATTTAATGAGGTGATACGAACCTTACTGCTATTCTTCCTGAAGGATGAAGATGGGAACAGGATGGTCAACCAGTACATCCGTGAGCATAGGATTGGATCTGGCAGCTACGGGAAAGTGGTTAGTCCATTGCTTTCTTATGAAATCATGTTTTACTAAAATTAGGTATTGTGTTATTTAACACTTTTATCAATGGCAGGTTCTGTATCGGAACCAGGATGATGGGAAACATTATGCAATCAAGGTCAGACATGCTGATATTAGGTTATATGAACTATTTTCCGTTTATGCGACTAACTAACTTGACTTGCCTATTCTTTGTTCACAGTCCTTTCACAAGTCTCATTTATTGAAGCTACGGGTAGCACCATCGGAGACTGCCATGTCTGATGTTCTTCGTGAGGTACATGTCTTATTATTGAAGCCTCCGTTTGTTTCGGATTTCTAGTCTCTAGAATAACTGTGACCTTTATGCATCCTCAACCCTCTTATGTTTTTGCATTTTTATGTTCTTGGATCACCATTAATGTGAACATATACTTCACTATCGTAGCTTTATGTACTATGTGAAAATAGCCAGAATCAGGGGTTTGTCTTGATCACGATTCTTATCTTGCAAGGTCTTTACAATTTATAATTGATCATTTTTATTGATTGTGAATCATGAATAATCAGATTCTTTGTTTTTCGTATTAATTCCTTTTCTCTCTTATATTTGTTAAGAACCCTTAGGGGTCCATACTGAAACCAATTGGAAGTAGATGGATAAAGCTCAAGACTTTATTGATCCCTCCTGATCTTGCATTATTGATAGAATTTTAATTGCCTGAGTTTCTCAATAAGCTTAGACTACATTTTTCTCTGTGCATCTTGCAGGTTATGATCATGAAAATATTGGGCCATCCAAATATTGTTAATCTAGTCGAAGTGATTGATGATCCAACGATGGATCACTTCTACATGGGTATTCTTTCACATTTCGAATTTTCTTTTCTCATGTTTGTTCTATTTCTATTATGTTTTAAGTATTCATGCAACCTGAAACTGAAGGAAGGTGCTCTTTACTAACTGAAAATCTTGTTCTTTCATATCCAGTTCTTGAATATGTGGAAGGCAAGTGGGTTTGTGAGGGTGCTGCAGGTAGCCTGGGAGAAAATAAAGCATGGAAATATTTGAGGGACATTGTTTGTGGCTTGATGTATCTCCATGCACATGTATGCCGTAGAACCTTAATTGTTGCTAGTTTTCATTACTGTGACATTGGTCTGGTGGCATAAAGGGCAGTCTCGGTTAAGTTAGCTTTTTTTTACTATCAAAATAATGACGATAGATTTTCTTTTTGTGCATACCAAATAATTAACTATTGGTCCTCAGCCTTGATAAATTCCAAACATGACAATTTGTTCTTTGTACTTCTCATCTAATTCCTTCGCTCTTCTCATCTATTTCCTTCCTTTAATTCATGCTTTGAATTGTCTCATAGTTTCCTTCTGGAATTAATACTAAGAAGATTGAATAGAAATGAGTTCTTTTTAACATGACTGCGAATGTAAAGCTGACCTTTGTCATGCGACTTGTTTGATTTTGACTTATTTGTCTTCTTGTTTTGTATGCTTCTTTATCTTAACATCTCTATTTGCTCCACTCTGACAGAATATAGTGCATGGGGACATTAAGCCTGACAATCTTTTGATTACTGCTTCTGGCATGGTGAAGATTGGGGACTTCAGCGTCAGCCAAGTGTTTGAGGTGATTTTCTATTTATTCAATTCTCATTTTGCAATGAGAGACTTCGGGGGAATGTTAGTGTGAGAGTCCAAACTCCAAACAAAAGACTATTTTATCATCTGGTGTGGTGGTGGAAGCGAAGGATGAGATGGACTTTTATATTTAGTATGGATATTAAATAGATTAACTTAATCAAGTGAAGTGGTCTCTCTTTTACTGCTCTGAATTTTGAGGGTAGGTCCAGATTAAACAACTCCTATTACCGTAGTTGACTGAAATGAGTAGTTATACTGACATACTGCTCTGAGGGTTAAAAATTGATTTTTGCTTGTATTGATGTATCACTGTTTCTATCATTTATGTTAAAAGGAAAAATAAAGCTTGAGCAGATATACTACTACTTCCTTTTAATATAATTATGTTGAAGTGTTTTCATTAATTCAATGGTATACACAGGATGGCAATGATGAGTTGCGGCGGTCACCTGGAACTCCTGTTTTCACCGCACCTGAATGCTGCCTAGGTATGGGTTTTCTTCTGTTAGTGTTGGTAAATTCAATCTCAATAGAAAAAGTTTGCCTGCTGACTTTGTGGATAATTCTCCTTAATGCAGGTTTAACATACCGTGGCAGAGCTGCTGACACATGGGCAGTTGGAATCACTTTGTACTATATGGTATTTGGTAGCTATCCGTTTCTTGGAGACACTCTACAGGATACTTATGACAAGGTGTTCACTTATGAACTAAATTTATATAATATGCTTACAACTTTACATATTTTCGATCTACTTGTTTTCTCTAATCCTATGGACAACTTTTGCAGATAGTCCACAACTCGTTGGATCTCCCTGATGACTTGAACCCCTTGCTTAAGGACTTGATTGAGGGGATTCTTTGCAAAGGTACTGATAACGAGATGACTCCTATCTGAACTGATTCTGATTAACATGATGAATTATTAAATTTCATGTATCGAACTTCTGGGTGAACTAATTCTGTTAATGTGTTGAATTTCAGAAACAGTTTTATCTTAATATTCTACGCCCTGTATTAAATTTGCCTCTGTTATTCAAAAAATCTCATTGTTCTACAGATCCTGCACATAGGATGACTTTAGAAGCAATTGCTGAGCATCCTTGGTTCGTTGGCGAAGAAGGGCCACTCCGGCAGTATCCTTGCTGGTGTAAGCGTGAGAGGTCGCTCAGCAAAGATTCTGAAAGTAGAGATACTGAGTCATGATACACTTGTTCTGTATAGTATAGAAGAATGAAGATATATCTTTATTCAATATAGTTTGATCAAGAGGTGCAACAAATGATGGTTAACGTGCACGGGAGGAAACCAGATTTGTACAATTTTTGGAGATCTTAGTTTTGAGATGCTTCATATAACTGGAACCAGCAGATTTGTAATCAGGGCAAGGCTTACATATGTTTTTCATTTATTCAGGGAGTGAAATGAAAAGAAACCAGGCTTTCTTCTTCGTGAACCTTACAATATAATCAGATTCCAGTTTAAGATAAAAGACATTCCATCTTTTGTTATTTTGGCGTGGCGTTTTGTTTTGGTTTCGAAAGAAAATCAATAGGGAGTTCAGAAGAAGTATTATAAAATTGGGGTGCTACAAAATATTGGATACTTTTTGAAAGTATCTTTAGGATATTTTACATAATAATCTCATGATAACACATAATTATGTTTGTATAAATTTCTGCTTGAACATGATACCGAGAGTTGGGTAGTACACAATCAATAAAGACTACCCTATCTAATTAAAAGGGGTACTCAACTAGGAGGGAACACCGTCCCAAATTCAACAAAGGAACAAACTATGCTTGGGGATAAAACAAGGTAAAGAATTAAGCACGGTACGAAATTCATTTTTAGGTTTTGTTTAATGTTGGAATTATTATATAATAAATTTTAGAGACTGATATATGTATTTTCTATAAAATAATGTAATTTTTCAAGATGCATTGGCAGTCAACGAAAATAAAATACTCAAATATAGAGATGAATGTAGAGGTATCACAAGATGTATTTTAAATGTTCAATGCAAAGATGTATTAGACTAATGTATGACTACATATTTAGTGTAGATTTATATGTGACCATATTATTGTATATTTTTTGTATATAATAGTCATGCGTATATATCTTTTCAAATTAACCTTTCAATTGTATATAATCACTTTGTACTTTCTTATGTTACATAACTTCAACAATATCTATATAATTATATAAAAAAATAAACTGTAAAAGTAGAACGAGTTCGCACAGGCTGGACTGTGCACCAACGGCTAGTAGTTGATTGTTTACGGAATTCAACATATTTTTATACTCATGTTTTCCTTTCTGACCCTCGCTTTTAAGGTTACTTTTCATTTTAAAAATATTATGTAGGGTATAATAGTAAATTTTCTTAACCACTTCATAAAGTATTTTTTATCTAAACAATCAAATATTTGAAATGGAGGGAGTAATATTTTGCAATCTATTTATGTAAAAAGAAATTAGCTTGGTCATCGACTTATTGAATGTCACAATAAAATTCGAAGCAACCCCATTATTATCAAAGTGTAATGTTGCATCTCATCCAATCCTCCTTATTTACTTGTATGCGAAAGTTTCTTCATGGATATTAAGACATATTAACGTATATATTAAAAGTCAAGATAGACATATAAACGAGAATTAGATAAAAATTGGAAGCATAGTAATTATGAGAAACATTTATATTTAGAAAAAAGATGAGTATAGTATAGCATTAATTGTTGGGTAAAAAACGAGTACGGGGCGATTGGCATGAACCATTTACGAATGGTCACTTTCCTCAATAGCACACATCAATAAGCATCACTTGCATCTGTTCGTTACATAGTTATATTATATATACTAAACAACTTATTTGCAATACAATGTGTAGAAAAATAATCAAATTGTAATAGACGATCCAAAAACCGTTTTCAACTTTTCATATATACACTAACGGCTAGTTTGCAAGAACAAGTGTTGAAGGAACACCAAATGGCTTTCATCAATGATGATCAAGTGTGGGATTGGCAAGTTGAAGACTGCTATTTTGCTGATTTCAATGTATCACAATCTGACTTGAATGGATCTTCACAGAGCGACAAGACGCCAGTGAAGGGTATTATCGAGGATGATTACCTCTTGGACAACGTCGTAAACAAGGACAAGCGTGAATGTCATTGGAGTGAGTCTTGGCGCCAATCAAAAAGGCGACGTGTGTTGCCTTTTGATTCTGAAGTAATAGATGTTGACGTTTGTTCTGATGAGGCAAATTCTTCTGCTTCTCATGACTTCAAATGAGGCTGGAGATTCAGTTAACGAGGTCTTATCACGAATGTCGAATTGGCTTTGTGAAGATGCAGATGACACAGAGTTACCTTGCCATGAACCTCTAGACCAGTCCGTTGAAAGATGGCTTTCTAGTTGCTTGACCAATTCTGATATGGAACTTAACCTCGACGAAATAGATGCAGATAGATCATCTGATGACAATAAGGAAAATGGTATGCTAAAATTGCTGCATACAACAGAATCAACTATATTGCCAAAGTGCAATATTCGCATTCACCGTAACTCAAACTCTGAAGGTATAAAATCGATCATGGGGACATCATATTCGTCGACAGCACCCATCGTCTACCCATTTACATTTCTCAAACCCTGCGGTTTTAGTGGAGACGTGACGTTGAAGGACATAAACCGGAGAGTACACACCCCACCTAAGTCACAAGAAGATTACATCTGTTACTCAACCTTTTCAAGGAAGCCTGTGGTGGCGAAGACAAGACTTCGCACTGGAGGTGGAAAAGGGAGTATTACAATTATGAGAACCAAAGGATAGTTGATCAAGAGATGCAACAAATGATGGTTAACGTGCACTGGGAGGAAACCTAGATCTGTACAATTTTTGGAGATCTTAGTTTTGGGATGCTTCATATAACTGGAACCAGCAGATTTGTAATCAGGGCAAGGCTTACATATGTTTTTCATTTATTCAGGGAGTGAAATGAAAAGAAACCAGGCTTTCTTCTTCGTGAACCTTACAATATAATCAGATTCCAGTTTAAGATAAAGACATTCCATCTTTTGTTATTTTGGCGTGGCGTGGCGTGTTGTTTTGGTTTCGAAAGAAAATCAATAGGGAGTTCAGAAGAAGTATTATAAAATCGGGTGCTATAAAATATGAGAACTTTTTGAAACTATCTTTTCGATATTTTACATAATAATCTCATGATAACACATAATTATGTTTGTATAAATTTCTGCTTTAAACATGATACTGAGAGTCGGATAGTACACAATCAATAGAGACTACCCTATCCAGTTAAATTGAAGAGGGAGCAGTATCTTGTCTTCTTCATATGAGGGTATGGAGCAAGTTGTGTAACAATCAACGCATAGAAAGCTTGAATATCCAACCAGTTATAAACTTGGCATTTTAGAGATTTAAATGACAATGAAAAAATGCAGCAACATATTAATAGAAACACAGTTTTAATGGAGCATACAAGAGAAGTTCTGCTAAGTTCAAACAGAACTTCAATGGTAACATAAACACACAAGGTAGTTTCAAACAGACAAGTACTTGAAGTACATTTGAGGAGTATGACCTCAATTTATTCTCAACATTAAAGCAGATAACATAGATAGATGATAGATAGCAAGCCGCAACCTCAGAAGTCGATGAACCAGACTTAGTCTCCCATCCACTGATGGACAAACAAGCCATTGTTCCGGAGACTCTGGAATATGCTCATGCAGTCTCCACATGAATCACCTTTGCAGTCCACAGGATCAGTGCAACGAAGAAAGAGCTCATCAACATGGCATATTGCTCCGGTCTTGAATAATTCACTGAGGATTGTAAGCTCCACAGCCCTGGCATTCATCCTAAGGACGACAAAGTCTCCTTCTTCAACTATTGCACTAAACCATCGAACAAAATCGAAGTCTCCTTCATCAAGAGGAGCATCCATATATTCCTCAGGATCGAGATCTGAAGCATAATCAGTTCCAGCAAGCTGTGGATGGTAAATGAAGGTGATACCAGGGTTGTTTACATGAGAAGAGATCACTGAAGTGTTATGATCCACCATGAAGAAGTTGAATGCATGAGGCTGGATGGGGTAATACAACTTGACAAGCTTAGGGATACTTAAATTAGAAAAATCTCCTGCACCAACATTGATATACATTAATCTGTCTCTTGATGAAATATTCATATGATTAACCAAATATGAAGGTTCATTTCCAAGCTGATCGGGCGTTACAAGCGGCTCGATGTACTTCATGAATGGCTTGTTGTTCGTAATTGAAGAGCACTTATCAGGTAGTAGAAAATGATCAAAAGAATTAGCATTTCCAAGTCGCTTTTTAAATATCACCAGGGTATAGGTTCCAACGCGACATAAGTGCACAACTTCAGAACTCCTCAAGAACGAGGAAATTGGAGTAGCAGATCTAACCAAACTGTCAGTGTAGAAACTATGAGAGCCAACCAGCATAGCGCCGACTCCACCAGGGCGTAGAACACGCTCAATCTCTGATACAAGCAGAGCAGGAACGGAGACCTTATCAAGAGCTCTAGAGAACACGAAATGGAAAGAATTACTCTCATACCCGAGCTCATACACAAATCTCCTCTTTAGGAGGGAGAAAAATGGGTGCCTATCAACAGCAAGGGTATCAGCAAACCCCAATTCTCTCAATGCCTCTCCAGCTGAGGCTGCTCCTTCTCCAACACACAATGATTTCGCATTACCAACCAACAAACCATTATTGATCAATTCCTTAAACACATTCTTGCTCAAATTCTTGCTCTCTTCACAAGGAATTACATTCAAATGGCGGAAGAGCGAAAACGAGAAATCAGACATCGGTTTTGTTAACCCACTGGAGTTCATAGATGTCTTTGTTCCAAAATTCATAGTGCATTCATCAAAGTTCAACATGAATGACTCAGAATACTGAGCTTCATGAACCATATGCATAATAGAAACAACAAGCATACACAGTGCAAGTAAAGATCCTCTCAGGAACAACCTCTTAATCAATGACCCACGAATCACCTCCAATCTGACACCCTTCACATCCATTTTTTCTCAATCGAAAACCCTTTTTTAGCACAAAGTATCTAAACCCTTTTCACTAACTGGTTCAACAACACAAGCGGTGATCAAATCCAAGCTAAAGATTTGATCTTTACTAAAAGTTTCCCAAATAAATTGGAAAAAAGATTGAAAATTTAGCCAATAAAACTAGTAAAACATAAGATTTAGCGAGTGCAAAACCTGGAGGATGTGTGGTTTCCACCCACCATTAATCCTATTGACATTTGGGAGCTTAACCAGGCTTTTCTTGGTGTTCTTCTCGACATTATTGGTTCAAAGCAACAACTAAAATCCATGTTTCTTACCATGAAAATCAACTTGATTACATTCTTGATTATACAACAAATGTTAAGACAATGTATTTGATTTGATATAGTATGTTGTTTGAGTAGAGGTTTAGATGATGGTTTGAGAAATGGGATGGAATAGTGTGTGATTGAGTGGATCTAAAAGTGTGGAAGAATAATGAGAAAAGTGTGAGAAGATCATAGGAGAGTGTTGGGAAATTAAAAAGATACTCTTAGAAGTGTACGAACCTTTGGATGCATAATCTGTCGGCTACTATTACATATTTTAATTTAATTTTTGAGAAATTATATTTTGTTTGTTTATTATCTTGAATCAAATAGGAGTAAATTATTAGTATCATAAATAAGTAAATCCTAGAATAGTTATAGTCATTTTTTTTTAAGTTTGACAAAAACATAGAAAGTGGAGTTAAGCTGAAGTGAAATAGTAGTAGTATAGACAATTGGGGAATGTGTTAACTAGTTTGTTAACTAAATCTATATTATTAGATCTATTTATTTTCTAATTTTTTTAATCTTGTGACTATTTTAGTAGATTGGAGTATTACTTTAGTTAAGTTCATTAAGTTGAGTGAGCTGAAAAAAAAATCTTCCCAAGACTCTTTTTTTTATATATTTGGTTTACCGTAAATTTCAATCTTTTTATATTTTTCAACATATTAACTTAATAATTTTAGTTTAAACATATTTTGAAAAGGTTTTAAATTCAATTATAGACACGAGGTAAATTTTCAAAGTTGTTGCAATACCAATTATGTTCACAAATTCACTCGACTTTTAATCAGTTAAATTTCTCAATCCAATAATAATCATCACCAACCAAAGAAGGTGATTCACAAGCCTTTGCATTGAACGGACCCTATTTTTTAGAAGAAATAAAAGAGTGGAGGTTGAAGATACAGCCTGGGCAGAAGAGACCTAGAGGTGGGGGGAGCCTAGTACCCATAACCAATCACATCAAAGTAAAAAAGAGATAGCTTCACCTTCAATAATGGGGCTTCGCATTTAAAGCATTCCAGAAGACTTCACATGTTATTGCTTGCCATGTGTAATTATGACTCATAACTTGTACTTGCCTCATGCTTATTCAATTATTTGTTGGAGCTTCACTCATCACTGGTACTAACCATTAGGTACTAGGATTCAAAATCCCTACCAGCCCAATCATAAAACTATCAACAAATTAATCGTTTCAGATTATCCCATGTACTATTAATCGTTTCAGATTATCCTCTGAAACCTTTTTTTAAGTTTTGAAAGATAAAATAACTATAGTATCCCTGTTACTATTACAAAGTATAGGGGCAATATTACTATTACAAAGGAATTGGGGTTTGATTTTAATTATTTAAAATATGTCAATATTGTCCCATATATTTTGTAATATTGACAGGTATATCATAGTCATTTTATCTTTTAAAACTGGAAAAAAAAATTTCGGGGGCAATCTGAAACGATTAATAATATAGGGGCAATCTGAAACGAAAACGATACTATAGGGGACAAAATAAGAATAAACCATTAATGAATAATTAATATCTATAGTATAGGTTCGGTTTTGAGTAATACTAGTATTCATTTGACAAGGAACTTCATTTTTTTTCCTACAAACTTCTTGATCAAATGATTGTAAAAAAAACATTAATAACTATATTGAGATCTTGCATGAACAGACAAGTTACGATTGTATGAACAAACAAGTTACGTTCAAATAAAATTAATTTATTTTGAAATTTGATGAGATATCACTTTAGTGTTTGTAAATGTGATTGTAACTACTCCTTCTTTCATTAGTTCAAAAGAGTAGTTACAATCATTTGTTTCATTTGTGAAACGTGAAGTGTTATAATGAAAATTTTAAAATATGAGAAGAATTCAATTTTTTTTTAAAAATTTATGAAAAAATAAATGATTATTAGAATTAGGGATAAACAGATAATATATATTAGTACTAAACTTGTTCATAAACCCTTTTTTTATAATATTTTATATCATGTATCGAAGAGTCCTTCATAACACAGGAGACAAATTTTTATAAAGTAAGAAGTGTCGAAGAAGATTAGAAGAGAAACTGTTGGATCTCTTCCCCAACTCTATAGAATCAAGTTCTCATCAATCGAATTGGACTAAGATCCCGATAGACGATAGTTACTTATTTTAGAGGTTGTCATCGGATAAATGGGCCAATAGTCCAGATTGGACATCCTCCGATGGGCCAACTTTTTAATTCAGAATTGGTTCGGTTTAGGCCCGTTATTTGAGTTGCTTGTTAGATACTTAGATTGGTCTATTCACAATTATGGACTAGACAATGTTTTTTTATGGAAAAATATCAACATATAAATTTGCAAGTGGTTCATGTTATAATAGGAAGCTTGATGATGATAATGCAGGTATATATTAGTACTTGTAATTAATATTGTTTCGTCTTGTGAATGGGATTACCAAAGTCTTCAATATTAAGCTTCCTTGTTAGTCTCTCAATAGTCAAGCTGTAATGACCATATTTATTGATTAAAGTTATATTTGTACCCTACGATCATCATGAACATTCTCTCATAATATAACCAATGTGTACTAAAAAAGTGATTAGTCGTTCTATAGTCCCTCCTTATCCAACTAACAATAAATCATTACAAAGCTAACGTAAAAGGTTCACAATTATCTTTTGACTTTGTGTCTTCGTAATAAAATTAGTACGTGTGAAGGTTTAATAATAGTTAAGTTGATTAAGCATATGAGTCTCTGACTAAAAATTCGTAAATTTAATTTTCTTATAAATATTTGCATGTGGTTGAGCTTGTTACACAGAACTTTTCGTGAGGTTTTGACTGAGAGGGTTTGCAGAATTGCAGTAATGTTAGTATACTCAATACACAATAGTGACAAAATTCCCAAAACAAAAATCAATAATACTAGGAAAAGATACGCAAGGAAGAAGAGATTGTAAGGTTTATTGATAATGTTAGAAAAATAATTAAATGTGAGTATAGGACCATGACTTTGACCCCATGAGACCAATAATTAGCCAAATCTTAATTGTCAGATTCCATTGAACAAGTTATTAAAATGAAGTAGCAACACTTGGCTACAATTTAGATGAAGGACACTAATTTAAGTAAAGTTGACTTTATATATTGCCCATACTTATGGACTCCTCACCTGCTAGACAATAATACCACACACTCAGAGTTAAAGACTCAAGAGTTGCATTGAAAATAGTATCCCCCTCCCCCCCATCCATTCTTATTGATAATACACAAATATTGTGTATGATATTTTGGTAAACATATTTTCACAATAATTTTGATATGTGAAATTTCAGGGTTTTTTTAACGTATATTTCATTAGGAGGCGCACAATTGAACCGTGAAAATAGTTTGAATGCTTAGTTACTTTGAATAAAAGAGATATAGAGTGATATACTACCATGCAATTAGTTATGACATTAATTAACATTCATTATTGTTATAAGGGTTAATGGCTGGGGACATCACTTATCTTTTTTCAATATCACCACTTAATCAATTACCTTTAAAAGGTTCTCAGTTGATCACTCATCATTTAAAATTTGTCTCAGTTTGTCTATCGGCCACTTTTTCGACTGGTCGATGCCCGATCAACGCACGTGATGACCATAATTAAGGGATTTATTGTTTTTTCCATGTCGAAATTAAGTAAAGAAAATTGAAAATTAGAAATAAACTCAAAACCAACCCTTAATTTCGACATGAAAAGGCAAAAATACTCTTAATAATGGTCATAACAGGCGTTGATCAGCCGGAAAAATAGACAATATACCAACTGAGAAAATTTTAAAAGGTAAGTGATCAACTGGTGATATTGGAGAAAGGTAAGTGATATCCCAGCCATTAACCCTTATTACAATCATTTCATTTTAATTAATATTTATTTATTAGTATTATTTTCATTAAGATATATCATTTCATTGTCACTGTTCATAATGTAATCAAACTGGTTTAAAATGGACTATTTTTTTTATCATGACTTAGTATTGAAAATAAAAAAACATTAATCAAAATAAATTAGTAAACTTATAATAGTAGAAAGGAGTTGCATGGTAGTGAAAGCAACCCTCAGTATTGGGGTGTGGGGGTGGGGTGGGGGTAGGGGTAGGAAGTGGGGTGGGGTAGTATTTATTGCCCTGCACTGGACTGCTTTCCCTATCAAACTAAATGAAAGCAGTATTCTTTAGCTTACTATTGAATTTATCAATCTAACACCAACTAATCTTGGTGAACATTCTCCATTACACTACATTATTATTATTCCCATTAATTCCACTTTTAGACCCCTCTGTTTTATAGCCATTAATTGTTTTATTGTCTCTTCACTTTCATTCTTTATTTGGATTCTTTCTTTTTGAAATCAAGTTTGAAAATAATTTTGAAATCAAGATTGAATTTTTATTTCTTTGGTTATGATGAGCTATGGGGAGAGCAACATGGGTTCCTCTCAGGTGAATGAAATAGTGGGTACAAGTGGAAATCAACTGAAAGAAGTTGTTGTTCCAATTGATGAGGTAATTAATTTTGTTTGGTTTTTTAGTTAGTTAGTTATATTTGTTATAAATATTCATTGTTATGATAGTACAGTACATTTAATTTGCAGTTTTTTAAGGAAGATTTGAATATTATGATTAAAACAAAGGCTGCACAATTTTGCATAAATATAATATAATATATGGTTATAATCTATCAAATATAGTATGATAACATGTTTTAGTATTAACATGATTATTTTGATTCAAACCAAAGGAGTATCAATTAGCTGTATAAAGTTTGTTATAACTGAAAAATAAATTGCGCAATCTTTTTGAAATGGAGATAGTACAAGTTTTTTTTTTTGTAAATTGGCGAGAGCTTTTCCACTAGGCTATTTGATTAACTCAGATATAGTACGAGTTTTGAATGGTTCTTTTTCGTTTTGAATTTGAATTAGAGTCGAGGGTTTCTTTCTGTTTTGAAGATATCAGCTTTTACTTTACCTTTTTTTGAAGTTGGAAAGTGTTAGCCCAGGTGTTACCTTAGAGAGGTGGAATGAGGTTGTGCATATATGAGTGACCTTAATGTTATTGAAATAGTCATCAATGAGTGTTCTGAATTGAGTTAGGTGCATAGTACTCCGAACAAGAACAGCAGTCGATCGAATGATTAGTAAATGACACCCATATTTTATTCTGGTTCAGCAACGCTTATTCTAATTCGCATACTCAAGTATAGAGTATGTATTGAAAATCCAGTTGAACATTGATTAACAAAGACATTGAGGTGTCTTAATAAGGTTATGGCCTTTATCCATGTACAAATGATTGGTTTTAGTATGAATCCTCATGGACGCGGACTATTAATAGTATAAGTCCCTATAACCTTTTCAATCTGTTGATAGTTAGGATATCCGACCTCACTCAGAAACCAGCCCCTCAAAGGTTGTTGTTGTTGAGTCTATCGGAGTGCTTCACTGTCATCCTCAACTTGTATGTCATAGACAAATTTAGTCCCTTTCTAATGTTTTATATACACATTGCAGCTAACAATGTTGTGTGTTGTTATTTTCAGATATCATCTCATTCTGAAATAGTTGGGGAAACACATGTTAAACCTTGGAGGAAACAAAATCTGTTGTTGGAGATACCTACTCGACAGATAGAGGACGCCCAAGAAGAACTTGTTCAAGTCAAAGTGAATTCTGTACAAACTCCTACTTCTAGAAAAGTTAATTTCATGTTGACTCCTAGTCCTGATGAATCGAGAAGAATTGAGTCGCCTGGCCCCTCTTCCAGCAGAGGTCGATCACCCTTCAAAAACTTTTTCCCAAAGTTGAGCTTTAAAAGCAGAAGTTCGAATTTAGATATCGAAAAGGCCGCTAACTCGGATTCAGCTTCTACTGCTACAGTATCCCAAGAGAATTCATCCATAGCAAGGTCATGGTCACTCACCAAGATATTTACTCCTCATATTAATAGGACTTCTTCCTTGCCTACTACTTCATATGCAAATACAAAACTAGAGCATGCCCGCAGCGGAAGTGTAAACAAGTATCGAACTTCTGATGTAAGTGCTTCAGATGCTACTTCTGAAATGTTTCTGTTCCTTCAACTCCCGCATTTACCTAGTCCAATTTTCTTATATAGAAGAATCTGGTGTATATCTCTCTTTAGTTTCGTGAATAAACTTCATAAGTCATGTTATCTTTATAGAGAGAGCATTCTTCTTTTTCTAAGTTTATCCTGTCTGGTGCAGCTAGTCCAAGTCTCGTCACTAAGTTCTTACAAAATACGATACACCTCTCTGGAGTAGTAAACTTACATATAATTTATCTAAATATGTAGATGAAGGAAGAGCAATTGTGCATTTCTAGATCACTCTCTGTTCCTGTGACCAACAAAAATAGAAGCTTAAGAAAAATGGATTCATTTATCCGTGTGATTCCAGCAACCCCTCGATCAAAAGATGCGGACTCAGTATCATCTGTAACGACTCCAGCAGAAATTTCAGGTTGCCTTTCGTCATCATATCCCTTCAAACAAATTTCTCTCTTTGTTCTCCTTAGCTATATAAATGATAAAATTCCTTTTGAGGGAAGTTCACGTATTATCAATAAATTAATTGCTTCACTATACTATATGTACTAGCTGATAAACAAGGAAGTTTCTACATCTCCTTAAGAATTTTGCCTTTTATTTTCTCAGAGAATAATGAATTAGGTGGTGAAGATATACCAGAAGAAGAAGCAGTTTGCAGAATTTGCATGGTTGAACTATGCGAAGGTGGGGAGACACTCAAAATGGAATGCAACTGCAAAGGCGAACTCGCTTTGGCTCACAAGGAATGTGCTCTTAAATGGTTTAGCATCAAAGGTAACAAGACATGTGAAGTTTGCAAACAAGACGTTGAGAATCTACCTGTGACACTTTTGCGTGTCCAGAGTACTCAACTACAAAATGCAGGAGTGAGTAGGGTACTACATATGGAAACTAATTCCTACAGGCAAGAACAATACTATTTTTTTAAAAGTAATCAGGCGTATCATAATTGTAACACTTCATGTTACTCATCGCATTTATATTCTAGTTGTCATTTAACTTTTTATTCCTTATTTGTTAGAAGTTGTTATGCAAAAGATTTGCTACACATGTCGTTGTCAATTATTAGCAGATAACATACATCTACCACCGACATCTGGTGCTGAGTTGGAATTAAGCCACCATGTAGTCTTAAGTTTAACAATATGTCTGAATTTCTAAATCTTGTTCAATATGGATTTTTTTGTAATATAGTATAAATAGAAAATGACCATACTATCTCCAGTTTTTGAGATACTAGATACCAATTTATATTCTAATGGTGAATCAGAATAATGACATCTACCTTGTGGAGTATTTTTATATGTGAAACTAGTGCTTACAGTTTCTTTTCCAATTGCAGAGTTTGGCAGGAAGTCCCCATTCTTGTTATTGTGGGCATGCTTGCCTACTTTTGTTTTCTTGAGCAGCTCCTCGTACGCTTCTTTCTTTGACAACATGCTATTTGTCAGAGGATAGAGTATTTGATATTTCTACATCAATATGCAGGTTGGAGATTTGGGCACTGGTGCAATCGCAATATCACTTCCATTTTCTTGTGTGCTTGGTCTCCTAGCATCTATGACTGCTTCAACGATGGGTATGTTTGTTGGTCAAAAGGAATGTTACTGTAGTGATCTCTTTTACCAGCGTGTTTAAAAAAGAAAGTAATATTCCTGTATTAGTTCACTGAGTGGTTTCCGATGTAATCTTTTGTTTGTGCAGTGAAGAGTAGGTTCGTCTGGCTTTATGCATCAATTCAGTTTTCCCTGGTGGTTCTCTTTGCACATATATATTATTCTCTGGTAAGAAGAATATTGGAAAAATGCATTGCTACTTTTAAACGCCAACGTGAACACATAAATGCACAAATATTTTCATAGGGAACATGGTATCTCGGTGACTTATGTTTTCATCTTTGGGCCTGCAGGTGCATGTCCAAGCAGTTCTCTCCATTCTCCTGGCCACCTTTTCGGGATTTGGCGTTGCAATGAGTGCCAGTTCTATCCTTGTGGAGATACTGAGATGGAGAAGGCGGCGGCATGTTTTGAGAGCTCAGCGTCCTGATTCCCAGATCGTGTGACAATGAAGCTGATGACAACCTCGAATTACTCATGTCGCAAAAGATGTTAGACTTATGGTCCCATTCAAGTGAAGCAAACAACTTCAAGGTACTACTAATACTAGAATGGTGAATGGGGAGTTAAAAGATCAATGTTCGTCATGGATGATAATATAGATTATGGACAACTTAGATATGTACTCGAGTAATGTGCAAAAGGTCATATATGATGACAAGCTTGTTTGATAGGAAATTAAGTATACCAAAATAAGAACTGCTCCAAGCTATATGATAGTATGATACTCATGAAAAAAGATTTTGTTTATGCTTCATAGTGTTTGCTGGCTTCAGAAATAATCCGGATGAGAAGGTGTAAATTGTTATTGTTTTTGTTTGAGTTTGTTTTATGTTTGGAGGAATCTAATCTAACTATATATAATTGGGGAAGAGTGGAATTAAATATTATTTTGAAACTCCATGTTCTCCTAAAATATAGAAGATAATATAATACTCCCTCCGTTTCTTTTTATTTGATTGTTTGGAGTCTTTTTTCTTGTTTCAAAATATTTGATTATTTACAATTTCAATGCAACTTTTTGCAATTCTAATGCACATTTTTTCAATTCCAATGCACCTTTTTACAAGGTCTTTGATTTTTACACTCCAAATTTTATAACCACACTCCAATTTATCACTTTTTGTAGTTTTTTATAAAGTAAATTGAAGGGTAAAATAGAGAAATTGGAGTGTCTTAATCAATTTTTGGAGTGTAAAAATCAAAGACCTTTTACAATTCTAATGCACATTTTTACGATCCCAATGTAATTTTTCACAATCTCTTAATAAAGTACTTTTTCCCAAACAATCCAAATAAAAAGAAACGGAGGGAGTAGTATAATTTTTTTTTTTTATAGTATTGTGTTTTACTATAACTATACATGACTATCCATAAATAGTACAAGATACTATCTCCGTTTTTTATTTGTCGTTTTAGTAATTTTTTTTGTTTTTATTACTTATCGTTTTATATTTTCAAAGTAGTTTTTTATTTAGTTTTCCTATTATGATGGTCATAACTAACGAGTTAACTCGTTACTTACTTACTTTATATAAAATGGTGGCTCAAACATCCTGGTTTCCAGACCCCTAGGTCCTAGGCGCTTGGGACAGGGTGTCGTCCCATCACTGTGTCCATGGTACTTAGTTGGCGTGCCAAATTTGAACTTTTTACCCTTTCTTTTTAATTTTTTTCTCATCAATATATATGAATATAGTTTTAATATACAAATTAATTATTACGACCATCGTTTCAAAATATTTAATTCTTTAAAAAATATATACTCTTTTCGTCCCATTTTGTCCTTCCACTTACTATTTTTTTGGGTCAAAATTCAAAAAAATTGATCATTAATTTCTAATATCCCATAAGATATAATATAGTCAAATTGGATATTGTTAGATTTGTTTTGATATAAATTTTTGAAATATCAACGTTTTATAATTTTTACATTTATAGAATTGAAAATATTTACGTTTTAAGTTGTGTCTCGAAGACCGTGTAAAGTCAAATTGGAAAAACAAAATAGGAATGAGGAAGTATATTTTTTCATAATAGTTGATTAGTTACGAAATTCAATATGTTTTTGTACTGATGTTTTACTTTTTAACCCTTGCTTTAGAGACTATTTTCATTTTGAGAATATTATGGAAGGCATAATACAGTACTAAATATCTTAATCTTTTAACAAAAATATTTTTGGCTAAATAATTAACTATTAAACTTTTCAAATTTTAACTAACATTTTCATTTGTATGCATATAGAATAAAATTATTTTCTTTCATAAATCGTAATATGATGATGGAGAAAATTCAAATGAGAATTAGAGCTTTTACTATGATTGACACAACTTTAATATACGCAATTGTTATTATTATTTTTTCATTATATTGTAACTAACGTTATATTCCCTCCAATCCAAAAAGAGTGTAGATTTAGAGATTTCACATAAATTAAGAAACATTTAATGCACTCAAAATTTCTATCTCTACCCCTATAAAAGCAATCATTAGTGGTCCATTTATCTAATTAAATACGAGGCAATCATTATTTGATTTGAGTCTTTTTATGCAAATAGAGGTATTAAGGAAAAAAGTGATATATTTTACATTGATTTATATAAAACTACATTATTTTTGAATATTTTAGAGATATTTAAAACTACACTCTTTTTGGATTGAAGATAGTAATTTATACGCCTCTAATAGTAATAAAATGTGTCGCTTCAAATGGAAACAACTTCCTATGTTTTACTTTCCAAGTTTTATGTTGGAACACATGCAATGCAAGTTGATGTCTAGCAAAAGTCAACCCCATGACTAAAAGCAAAGACTTAACTTGTATTCTTTTCATTTCATCCCCTAAGCAAAGGAAAAGATTTCCTAATACAACCTTTATTGCTTCTCTAATCAACCCTTCATATAAATCTTACCATTACTATTCCTAATCTTCATTTTCAACTCATCTCCAGATCTCACAATGACTAAACTGCTACTTACCTTCATTGCATTCACTTTCCTCTTCCTCCTCCCACACTCTCGATGCCATGATTCACCCGACTCTCCCCCCGCGCCACCCGTCTCCTCTCCGGCTCCTTCACATTCTCCTTTCGCTTCTCCTCCTGGTCCTTGGTCTGTATATCTCGCACCAGAAACATCCCCTGGTCCTTCTCCTCGTTGGAATGGACAGATATACGGCTTCCATCACTCTCCCTCCCCAGCTCCAGCTCCAGCTCCAGCTCCAACTCCAGTCGCGGCTGATATGAATCATGCGGCTATAGAGAACTTTGAAGCTGCTAAGGACTCTTCCAATGGCGGGAGTAAAGGCGGGCACGCGGCTGGCATTACTGTCGGTGTTATAGCCGGAGTTTGTGTAGTAGGTCTGGGAGCGATGGTGTACAAGAAACGGCAGCAGAACATACGCCGAGCTCAGTATGGATACACATCAACTATTGAACTTCTCTAGATTTATCTACATAGACTATTCATTATATACAGAGAACATAATTGTTTTGTTCAATATACGAAAATTTATATAGATTTGTTTATTTGCAGAACGCATTTGTAATCAATTAGTTTAAACTTATCTCACACAATAAAACAGCATTTCACAGCTAATTCTTGAACTCATGAGTCCTACACGAGGCACGGCTAAAGCTTTCTCGCATCGTGGCCTCTCCACTAGTGCCAGATCTAAGATCTCATTAAACATATTTTGAAGTTAAAATTGTTAACTTAATTTTGTATTTTCAACCAATGGATTTTATTATATGATAAAATAAAATTTACACCAACAGTTCAGCTAGTACAGTAGAAAACAAAGATAAAAGCATAAAAATAGAAGAAAAAGATAGAGCATTAGAGCAACTCACTTACCTCAACTACTAGTTAAATTCTTGAATTTTCCGGTCCTCTTGTCCAAAGGGAGACGTTCGAACTTACCATGAGTCCAAGTTAGACGCACAACTTGTGGAATTTGTAGAAGCGTCTTGTGGGTTGCTCCTTCCTTGTCCATATTTTCAATATTATTTACAAATGCATCACACATAAGTGAGAACTCAAGAATTTGAAGATGCACTAAATATTCGAAACGTGTAGGGAGCTCTTTCATTGATTGACAATCTAGAAAATCTAATTTTTGAAGAAAGGGCAGAGAATTCTCCTCCACGATCACACATATTAGCTCTTCTAAGGACATAAGGTATAAGTAGTTGAGTTTGGGAAATCCGGCAGCTTTGAAGCACAAACTTTGTCCTTGGTAAGCACCATCTAGGATGAGAGTGATGAGATTAGGTAAATGATGGAGGTATTCCAGTGGGTCATTGCTTAACTTGCTAGCTCGAAGATTTATATATGTAAGTGTGTGAAGAGAAGATATCCATTCTGGACTTTTTTCCAAACGCCCTACCAACTTTAGTGATTGAAGTCGAGGAAGATATGTGGACTTGAAGTATTGAAAATCAATCATCTCCTCTTTGTTCACTGCATAAACATACAATTCACGGAGTTCACTCAGATTCCCAATCGAAGAACAAAGCTCTTTTCCATCTTCCCTCTTCAGCTCCGTAATCCCCAATATTCTTAGCTCAAGTAATTTCCCAATCTCTGTCACTATTCTGATGTTATCCACTTCACTTGCCTCTATGAAATAAAGTCGTCGGAGGTATTTAAGATTACCAATCCTACAACATGCCCTAACACCTTTGGGATAGTTACCAATAAGGAGATGCCTTAGATGTTCAAGTGTTTCAATTTCAGCAGGGAGTTCTCTCACACCAGTGTTCATCAAATTTAAGGTTTCAAGACTTCGAAGATTTCCAATTGATTTTGAAACAGATTTCACATTTGTGTTTTCAAGGCTCAGATGTTTGAGATGAAACAATTTGAAGATCTCATCCGGAATCCTCTCCAATTTAACATTATTAACATACAATACTTTTACTAGCTTTGGACCATGAGATAATAGATGAGATAAAAATTGGTCAGATGTGTCATCACCGCCAAACATGTATAGGGAGCGAATAGACTTACAATAGCTTCGACCTTGTCTTGAGTGACGAGTGATGGATCCATGAAGTGCTAATCGTCTCACATTTCTTTGCAAGATCTTCCCTTCTTGCCCATTCACTATGGTAGTTATGTTTTGTTCATTTGCCTTTACAAGAATAATGTGTCGTATGATATCATGTACTCGAATGATGTTAATACGTCCATCATTGAGAGTTTCTCCAACTTGTACTAAACATCTATCAACAAGTTCATTTACATAACCTTCTCCTACTTCTTCTACTGTCATGCCATCTATTTTCTCAACAAATCCTTCCGCACTCCAAAGTGCAACTAGAGAATCCTTAACTATTAGATAATCTTCAGGGGAAATGCTCAAGTGCAGGAAGCAATTTTTGAGATGGGGAGATAAGTCATAGTAACTGAGAGAAATCAGTTTGGACATTGCATCAAGTTGGCTATTTCGCCCCATTTCAATACCTAGACTTTTATAGAACAACTCCCACTCTTCCATGTTCTGCTTCCTTGTTGACAAAACGCTACCAATTACCACAATAGCCAGTGGTAATCCTTCGCATTTCCTTAAAATCTTTTCGCATATTTGGTTTAGATGTTGGGGGCAAGAAATGGAACCTGAAAAAGCTTTTTTGCAAAATAGTTGCATTGCTTCTTGGTCGGGCAAAGGTCTAAAATCATAGACACATCCCCCTGCTCCAGTCTTGCTTGAAGCTTGACCGAGTTCGTTGCTTCTTGTTGTTAGCAATACTCGACTCCCAAATTGATTCCTTGGAAAAGCTAAATGGATAGCTTCCCAATGAGTTACATGCCAAACATCATCAAACACAACAATGTATTTTTTGGTGTGAAGAAAATCTTTAACAACCTCTTTTAGCCTATCAATGTCCTTTGCGTCCAATTCTTGAGGGAGTTGTTGCATTTGCTCTTTAAATAATTGTTTGATTACATCTTTGAATAACTCCTCCAGTTTGAATGATTCCGATACAGTGATCCACACATGACAATCGAATTGGCTTCTCACGAAGAAATCATCGTAAACCTTTTTGACCAGAGTGGTTTTACCCAGTCCCCCCATGCCTACAACTGAGATTACATTGCGTCGGCAATCTGCTTTGAGAAGCAAATCCGTAAGCTCTTTTTTGGGTACTTGGATCCCGACGAGATCAGCTTCTTCCAGTAACAACGCATCGCGTCTCTTATCATATTGCATATTGTTCACGAGAGAAAACCTTGAGGACTCGACTTGTTCTGAAAACAAACCTTGATACTGGGTCTTATATCTCCCATGTATTTCTGAAATATCTCTTACTCGCTTCTTGATTTCTTGTACTCGAGTTGCAAGTTTATGTCGAGCTATAATAGCCCCAGCTGACTTGGTATACATCTTTTGGAATACACCACGCCATCGACGATGATATGAGCGTCGTATTACAAACTCATCAAGAACATCTTCGACATCATAAGCGACATCACGAACTTGGTCAACCCAGCTTCTCACATCAGGATGATCTTGAACAAGCATGTCTGCTCCTTGGAGAAAATTCATCATTTGATGAAATTCATCTTTTATGCTTTGAAGCTCCCCACCTAGTCCTCCAAGGAATTCAATTTCGTTTCTTACGACCGTTGTGAGAGTTAACAGGACACCAGCTAGTACGTTAGCCATTATTGAATTCGATCTCAGTGGTTTTGGTATCAAGTTTCAATGCTTTTTCGTACTATTTTTTTTGGAGAATTATAACAATCTGTTTTTTTCTCTCTTTTTTTATAATTGGCGATATAAATGAGAGTGGTTGTGAATATCGAAAATCTTAATTATTACCGAAAAACATGTTTGGACTTCTTAGTTATTACATTTACACATAAGCATGTTTGGAGTTTTCTTTATTAGTAGTTTAGTACATATACGCAGAAACTGGAAAGCAAAACATCGGAAGTTGTTTCCATTTGAAGCGATACATTTTTTAGATGATATGCTCATCTTAAGCGTCCTTATTTGGCTAGCCCATCGTTCATTAGAGAAGGTAAATCCGAGATGTGCCTCTAGCGGTCAGGTAATCCACCTCAAGAGTGCCCAGACTCTGGGTCAACCCACACACTTATGGAGAGTTACTCATGCATTTGCGGTGGATCGAACTCACACACTTATGAGAAGCACACTCTTATAGTGAAGCGACACATTTTTTTTTATTTTTAAATGAAGCACCCTTTAATTTTATTACTATGAATAATCGGACCCAAAACCTCTGTTAAAGGTGTCATGCTTGCCACTAGGGCAAAATGTCTTGACGTGAAGCGACACATTTATTACTATTACAAAGGGGTTTGCTCATGCTTTGTTTCTTGTTCGAAAATTGAATTTTATTAGTCGAATAAGCTCGAATCGTCGAAAGATTGGAAGGACAAAATTACAAAAAGTTGATCTTGAAAATATATAATTGTGTTTTTTGCTTTAGTAATTATTTGGAATACGTAAAAGAAATGAAATGTTTAAGTATCGGATTTAAATGGAAAATTGTTTGCATTGGAAATAAAGTGAATATTTTACAACATTTGTTTGGTAAATCGATCAACACACTTATCTTAATCATGAACACAAAAAATAATAGTTTGAATCTAAACAAAATAATCATGGACCGAAAGGAGTCTATAACTAAATTAATTAGTACTAAAATTTATTTAGTAAACAAATACTCCACAATAAAAAAAACTAGTAAAACCACACCAAATCGCATTAATTCATAGAACAACTAAATATAAAAGGATTAGCAAAAATGATTGAGATTAAATCCTTAAGCATGGAGCTTAAGTGATTTTTGACTATTTACTTGGCACTTGTTGTTAAAATTGAGTCTCTCGCCAAGACATGATATTTTAAAAGCAAATAACTAGATAAAATGAATATTTTTTTTACCTTTGAAGCATAATTATGAAAGAAATTATTTTAACCACACAAATCGAATTTGACTCTATTAATCTTACAGTTCATAATTTCCATACTTAGAAAAATTGTACTATAATTATATATATCTAAAATTAGATATTTTTGTACATAGTTCGGCTTGTACGAACTTAATCATCGTTTTACAACATATGATTTTTTATTAATACACAAATATAACATTTCGATTATTAAATACATCTTAACAAAGTTTACTTTTGATGTGTAAAATGATATAATTCTTACAAAGCCCTTTTCTAAAAGTAAAGGTAAGAATATATTTGATAATATTTGCAAATATTTATGGATAGTAGTTATTATACAAAATATTTATAAAAAATCAATAATTTTATTATTGATCTAATATTTTGTAGGAGAACATGAGATTTCAAAGAATTTCAAAATAAATTATAATTTCTCCCGTCCACAATTATATATAGTATAAATATGTCAAAATAATAAAAATAAATTAATATAGATATATAATCGACATTTTCGATCAACTACAGGGTAAATGGTCAAATCCTAGTTAAAATTTCGCTAGATTAAAGTAAACGGGCAACAATACCCAAAAGTTCTGTAAATTCCACATTTCCTCCCCAAACATTCTTCATCTCCTCCATCGTTGAACCAAAAACCTAATCCACCATGATCAGCGTTCTTGCTCAAGTAACCTCACATTTTCCCATTTGTTATCCAAATTTATCTCATTTTATGTATATAAATATATATTGATTGGTTTGATTTTTGTGGTTTGTTTCAATAGGAGCGTCTCCTTGGAGCTGCGCTTGGAAGCTCGGTAATAGGAGTTGTTGTTTTTCAGCAGCGCCGAAGTATTCACAAATCTATCTCCGATTTCAATTCACAATTTTCACCCAATTCTCAGGTTTTTTTATTTATTTTTAATCTGTTTATTACTAATGTACTCATGTTTGCTAATTACTCGGTTTATCCTAAAAAGATTGTTCAGCTTGATTTTCGACTGTGAAATTAACGAGCTTTGTAGCCTTAATTAACACAAGGACTGTGATTCGAATCAACATTTTAACGTTAATTGGAAATGCTAACTTTGATATGTGTAATTGTATATTATACAACATACGCGGCAAAGGTTAAAAAATTGACCATTGAAATTTAAAACTGGGCAAATTTTTTGTGTCGCTTTAGTATAATGAAACATTTATGGTTTGTTTGGACGGGTTTGAACCTAGATATTGCGGTGTAATGTAGGTGAAAGGTAATTTTAGTTGCACTTCGTATCGTTGATTCACCTCATTTTCCTCAACTCCAATTTGGGTGTAAGCGAAAGGTATATTTAGTTATATATTCCACATTGACAAATAAAATTAGTATCTAAACAACATTTTAAAACATTCACTTAGGTTTATGTTAAGTTTTACCCTACTAAATCTAGGCAGATCGAAGTGAACCAATAGCATTGTAACTGGTGGATGGGGAAAACCAAAAGGCATTCTTAGCCATATTATTTGGTCACATAAGTAGTCACATAAGTAGTAATACCCACTTATGTCATACTTACTCCTGGGCCTTTGAGTTACGAGTTTAAAGTTGCACATTAGCGGCTTTTACATGTTTCACATTGAACCCACAATGACATTATGCAACGTACATATTTGAATTGAATTCCCTTTTTTCTTTTTAAGATATGGGATTTTGCGTTAAGGAAGTTACCATTTATCTCTTGTGGGATTCACAATAATTTTCTAAAATACATAATTTGAAACTGGAAGTGGGGCTAGTTGTATACAATGGAGTCTGCCTCTTGTAGGTCTATACAGTTGAGCTGTATGCAATCTTATGATATAATAAAAGATATGGCCGACAATGCAAATTTTATGGATGGTTGCTATTATTGTTAATAATTATACCCTAAAAGGCCACAAAAATCTTAGTCATGAAGATATCTGTGTCAGGGTCGTTAGGGTTATTTCCTTAGGAGCTTATTAGTATAGAGTGGAAAAGGCTTCAGACAAAAGTCTTCTTAGAAACCTAGCCAAATATGATGGACTTGCATTACATCATGTGCTTTGCAAGACGGTCTTTCTGTTGGGTTAGTTACTGTGATACAGGTTAGAATAACTCTTTTTGATACAGGAGCTTATTAGTATAGATTCGAATAACTGTTTTACCTCTAACTCTAAGTCTAACTGCTGTATGCTGTCTCTTCCCTTTCTCCTCAGTTCAAATCAACCCCATCACTGAACACAAGCAGTTTCAAAGTAGCGCAAATAAGCATACAACTGAACGTGCAACTATGACATGATTAGTTGAAAAGAGTTTGATACTACTACCGATTCATCACTTGCTGTGTATTATATAAGTCTCATCGCCATAACTAGCCAACATAGAATTTTTCATTGTTCTGTTTACAAATATGCTGATTAAAGTACTGCATTTCTGGTTGAGGTATAATAAACAGCAAGTCATTTCTTCTGTGTTTTTCATTATTTAGTATATCTTCTGTGTTTTTCAATGATCAGCATTGTGAAGGGTGTTTTCATTTAAAATTAAATTAAGCACCAATTCGATAAATACTCAAACTTTATCAGCTTAAGCTCTCATAATGTGCCTTTCAAAAAACATTCACCTTGATGTTGTCCACTACCATGTTATCTTCAGTATTCCGTGTAATGGTATCTATAAGTTACTACTTGAAATTTCTTCCAGGTTAGTAAACCTGTCATCACCAAGAAATCTCGCTTAGAGTTGGGACATCTTTGGAACAAGGCCGTAGATCAAACATTGGGCTCCCTCATAAAGTCATTGAGCTCCCGTGGATGGTAAAGATGTTCAAGCAGTTCATGGAGATCATTTTCAAATTGAACCTTTTATCCATGACACATTACATGTCTTTGTTGTAATTGTACGTTTTTGTTTTGATAGCGTAGAAAGATGCCCATTGCATGTGGGCAAATTCAGCGAAGGTGATACTACTTCTGATGAATATGAAAATCACATTGTTTTTCTGAACTATGTTGAATATCAAAATTGTCTAACCTTTAAATATACCAAGCACCTAGTTACATGTCTCAAATTTGGACTAAGGTTGCTGAATGTTCTGTCTCATAATTGTTGTCCACAAAAGAGAGAACAAGAAATCTTTCAGCCGAGTAGCGCCACGCTACTGCTAATACTCACAGGTGCTAGTGAAATTTAAGTCGCTTAGGCACCATCCCTTACTTTTTAGGTTCTTATTCGGAGTTTTAACTCTTTGGTATTCTTTCTAGTGTTACCTTAGTTTTTGTAGCAGGAAGAGAAATGGAAGGTTTAGTCATTAGTGGATACTTTCAAGTTTTCGTGGGTCAATGGCCTTTGATGAAACAAGTTAAAAGTCTATTACTACCTCTAGTCCAAAACGAGTGATGTTTTTCATGTCGAGGAGAAGATTTTGACATCAATTACTAATTATTCTATATTCTAACAAATGTGAAATTTGTATAATCGGATTTGTCTTTGATAACAGTTTCACAATTTATCTTCTTATAATTTGTTAGCATATTATTTAAGAATAATTGATGGTCAATATTTCACTTCGATATGCAAAAACGACGTTAGTAGTATTTATTTTGGCTTGAAGGTTGTACCGGAAACTATACCTTTATAGATAGAGCAAACATGTTTGATTTCTCATAAAGATTGCACATGAAATGATAGAGATGAAGCTACTCTGACTAATTTTAGTTACAATACTACCCATAGGCCATAGCATACTACAGAAACAAAAAAAGGGACCAAAAAGGTTGAACTGAATATCAGAGGAATTTAATTGGCAACTAGTTTAAACTGTTTGCACTGGTGCAGATTTAGTCCGGTTCAAGTTGTTCCTTCTTATGATCACGACATAGTAGATGCTAATTGCCGAAATGACAACAGACGCCGCGCCAAGCACAATGCCAGCAATGCCACCTGCTCCTAGTCTCGTCTCTTGATCAGCATTGCCTGTTGATACACTTTCGTGTGCCACATTCGACTGCACGGTTGCAGCCAGAGGCCATGGAGCACCGCTGTGCTCATTTAGAGGCGTCTTGGCGCTGTGTGTTTGAGCATTGGGATGGAAAAAATCATATGCTTCAGGTGAGAAAGCATGGGGACTTTCGTACCCGAGCCCGTGGGGAGCTCTGTCCTGAGCTCTAGCAATGGAGAGCAAACAAAGGGCAGCAAAGAGGATGAGAAATGGTGCAGACTTCATTTTACTTGTGCAGAAGTGATGTGGTTTGTAGGAAATATATGGTTTTGAGCTGCATTTATAGGTATATGGTAGTGGGGTTTGCTTGGACTCAAATTTAAGACAAATAAAAAGCAACTAAATGATGGGAATAATTTTGCATGATATTCTTAATTAATAAGGCTGTCTTAACTACCCTTCTTTGGGAAGTTATCTTTTATTCAGTAATAACTCAGTCTCAGGAAAAGTTCAAGAAAGCAGAAAGAGATGATGATGATGACTTTCTTAGAAAAGTTTGTTGTGAACACTTTGTTTGTTGCTCATTAATATGGAGTGCTACACTCAGTTGATCATTCCCAATTTGCCACCATGACCAATTTCATTAACTTGATACAACTTATATTTGTTTCGGTGATATAATAAAGAACAAATTTCCGATTGCAGTTTGATATTAGATAGTTACACTATGAAATTGGTATATTAATATGTTTACACATTCATTCTTAAAAATGCAAATATTGTACAATAGGAACTGATAATGTACAATATATATCACCTAAAAACCATACTCTAATATGCGTAGCATTTATGGGGACCAAACCGGAATCACATTATCCGAACCAATTACATAATCACAAACACACATGTTCCTTAGATAAATAGAAGAGTTTTCGCGGAGAAGTCACCTTTGACTAGTAGTATTTCTTAGAAAAGTTTGTTGTGAACAACCTCTACCATATCTGTTTATTGCTCATTAATAAGGAGTGCTTCACTCAGATGATCATTCCAAAATTTGCCACCCTAACCAATTTCATCTACGACTTATTATATTTGTTTTTGTGACAAAAAAAAACTAATTGATGATTGCAATTTTGTTTCATATATAGTCACAATCTTGAAGAGTACTAGTGCCTCAAAATAGTATATATGTTACACGATTCTTTTAAAAATAATAAAATTGCACAATTATTTCTGTTTTAGTGTCCAAATGAGGAACGAATAATATGTAACATTTAATATATATAAGATAATATTCTAATACATATGTCATTTATGAGGACTAAACTGGGAATGCATTATGTCGACAAGATCGATAACTAAGTCATGATTTAGTGACGTGTCACTGCAAACTTTTGTGCACAAACTTATTATGAAGTGGTTCCCCTGGTATGGCTTGAGAATTATGTTTTGCTACTTGAGTGTGTTTGTGGGAATGCATAGGTGGGGACTGCAATTAATACAATTGAAACTGCGGAAGGTGAAGGCTCTAGAAGAGGTACGGGTTGAAAACAGTTTCCAGAGATCAATCTTTATCAACCCTTATCAACCCCCAAGCACTGGCATTGTCGCCTCAGGTTACACGTCAGAAGGATTTATGCATGGGGCGAGTAGGAGGGTTCAGCCTACTCACGTGTGTTAAGCAAGCAGAGTAGTCAAGCCAGAGAGGAAAAAAAAAAGAACGTAGAGGAAGTGTAACAAGCATCAATTGATGAATAACCTTAGTTGAGTTTCACTTTCTTCGACTAGCAAGGGAGAAGGAAGTCGCTCCAATCGACTCGGCAGGAAGGCATAGACTTCCCATTTCTTTGTCTTATTAGCGCAGGTGTTCGTCAACGATGAAAGCCGCTGAACTTAAGACTCGAGTTGAGAAAGAGGGCTAGGCCCCCGGGAGGGCTTTTGAAGGAACTCCAGTTCAAGGACTCCAGTCAAAGACAGAGAAGAAACTATTGGCGAGTGCTGCTATTGCGAACTGGGAGTTGGCGCCTACATAACGGATTGCTTGCTTACCAAGCCACAAGAACACCTGGAGCATACTGGGTTTTCAGGAAGGTTTTGGGAGATTATTCTTTGGCTACGCTTTCCAGGGGCGGACCCCATATAGTTCAAGGTGGTTCATTTGAACCACCAAAAATATATGTAGTAGAGTTGGTAAGATGAGATAAATTCAGCATATTGACCATGGTTCGATCCCATTTTGCTTCACATTTTTAAAACAGAATGTTTCAGTCTTTCTTCTCAAAATGAGAGTAATGTTTCATCCCGATTCCCTTCTTACTTTAACTCCTACGTAGTGAAAAACTCCTAAATAAAGCTCAACCCACAAGTTTTATATATACAAAATCCCAAATTTACCTATAAATACAAATTTTCAACAACTTTTATAGTATGAAGTTTCCTCAAAATTAATTCATTTTTTATGCATTATCCCCAATATAACACTATGAGTTTATTATTACACACTACATATATTTTATTAATTTGCATTTAGAAATCACTAAATAAAAATGATAGTATTCTTGAAGTAGAAAGTTATGGTACTACTAAGATTTATCCTCCTAAGATTTCTCTAAAGGACTATCATGCAATTTATACAAAATCTATGAATCAAATTATGTAATTAATGCATTAGAAGAAATCATAAAAGAAAATTTCTTAAGAGAATCGTAACCAATCCGCTTCTTGAATACTTATATTTATTGGACCGACGTCCTAAATTTATTTTGGCATCTAAACTTGTATAGACTTATTAGTAATTGGTAAAGATCCGAAATAGAAAAACATAAAGTATAAAGGTCAATATATTATTAAATCATTAAAAAATTAGTACTATATTTTCGAACCACCCGTCCACATGAGGTAGATCCGCCCCTGTTCATATCATGAATTACTTAATATCCCTAATAATTATCACAATGGTAAATTTATTTCATCTTTAACCTTAGTGCCCAAGCTTAATAGGTGTACTTATGTATATGTGCTTTTTTAATCCACTCATTATTAATTAATGAAACCTATCACTATCCTTAATTAGTACATTATCAATCACTCAACCAGAGTGAAATCACAGATTTATACTAATGGTATGATGTTAATTTATTGTATTGGCACTTGTTAGAGATTCAATAATCCTAAAACACATGCAAATTCTCCTTACTCAAATACTTGATTTTTAAAAGGAAAAAGTGTTATTTATTTTTTGCTTGTTGCTGTAGGATTTCATGGATACCTTCAATCATCCTTAATTAGTAGTCATAGAGGATTAAAAAATTATATATATATATTTAGGGTTGAATCTCTCTTATCGGTGTCAGAGACTCTTGACCTAAATGAATTATAAATCAAAGGATATGTCCTAATACTTCTAATAGGAGTCCATAAAGGGAATGGATCCTCGAGATTGTCTCTTTCACTCTTTTTCATTTCTCATATATAAACTAAAAATTCACGCTCTGTAGGATTTGAACCTACGACATCGAGTTTTGGAGACCCACGTCGTACCGTAACTCCCGGAACTTCTTCGTAGTGGCTCCCTTCCATGCCTCATTTCAGAGGGAACCTCAAAGTGGCTCTATTAATGTGTATATGCATTTTGGCTTTTTTGTGGATAAGTCTGTTAAGTGTCTATGAATTTCATTCTAAAACTAATTGACAATAGATGAAGTAGTTCAAGATCTTATATATTAATCCGGAAAGACATCGACTTTCGATGTGGGATGTGCTTCTTAACAAAATCAACTTTGACTAATAGTATGAAAATATTATCTTTCAAATTTTCAAAATTCTAAATAAACTAGGTATATAGATTTTATTATCAAGAGGAAATATATATACTATTTTATTTGAATAAGATTTTATTATTAGTTATGGAGTTTCATTGTTTGCTTAAAGGTGCAGCAAAGGCAATGGTTTCATGGCATGATGAATTGAATGTTGTTAATATATGAGGAGGTTTCTTGTGTCATCTCTCCCTCTGTCCCCAACATTATTACAAAGGTGAGACGCATGCATGTTTCTTTATTACCAATTACTGTAATAACTACTACACCTTACTCCTATTTCATTTTCTTAATTAATTGTTTTTAAAATACCCCAATATTGATATTTTTATTATAGTTCACGAGTTTCAGTTAAAGGCGCCCTTCAAGTCACGAGAAACGTATATTATTGTTTCAGTATGATGAATATAAAATTAGCTCTCTAAAAGAGATGAATATTGGAAAGATAATATAATAATATAATGTGCCTTTAGTAACTAGAGAACATGATCTTATAATTGCTTGAACAAAGGCACAGCCTTAATGTTGTCTCTATATTATTCCCGTTTCGTTTCTTTAAGGGGACCAGGTAGCATGCAACTAGCCCTATTCTCTTTATTACCATTTCTATAGCCTCTTAAATTTGATTTCTAGAACCAAGTTAGAGACAGGGGCGAAACTCGAATTTTATTAGGGTTGGGTTTTTATAACTTTTTGGATCGAATTGAATCAAGTCGATTGGTTTTTCTGCGTGCAAGTTGAAGTCTAGAATATAGAGGAGAACCTACCGATTCGAGCCGTTTCAATTTCGATTTGGTTTGAGCGGTTCGCCAGAAAGCTTTATGTGGTAAAAGGAAATAATTGAACAAATTAATTCTTATAACTTAATTGTGAAGCAAAGCCTAATGAGATTAATGATTAGTCGAGTAACGAGCTAGGTCTTCAATGTTCGGCACCCCCATTAGGTTCGGATAACATCTTTGCCGGCCGATTTGATTACACCGTGTACCCGACTTGTTTGTAAGAGTGTATGCTAAATTGCTAATGCCACCATGTACTTTGAGAGTCTTCATAAAGGCCGGGCTGATGCAGTTTATATTAACGGACCATACCTTAATATGTCCAATATCATTGGGCTGTATCTTAATTGGACTAGTTGGATATAGTCCTACCTGGGCCTTAGATTCAAATTCTGGTCGAATGTGATGACTGATGACCCATAAACCGACTCTTCTATTTTATTATAGGAAATTTAAAATTTGTAACAATGTCTCTTTCAGTTTAAATATAGCATATAGAAAATATAAGAAAGTATTTAGAAATAGAGGTGATATAGCATATATATGATGATTGGAATAGCTAATAATTGAAGGACAGATAAGCAAGAAATATAAAATTGATAAAAGTGTTGAAATAAACAAAGAAGAAGATAAGGTAGGTCAGTTGGCTCATCACTTGTCATTATCCTTAAACAAATACCAAAAATATTACTACCCAATCAAACTAACAGACTCTGCCGCTCTTTATTTTTCTACTATTATTTTTACTTTGTATTTTAAAATCCAAAAGTTTGATGATGATTACATTTCAAGATGCCTCATCACCACAAATACAAAATATTATAAAAAGCTTAGTGGTTAGTTGTTTGGTAATATATCCTACTCTTTTTTATTGAATATGTTAAAGATGATTTGTGTAATACTTAAAAGCCCTTGTTATCAATGCATGGAATTTTTGAATTATCTTAAAATCGATTGAAAATATAATGAGTAATAATTCGGTGTTAAGATGTACATCTCACATTAGAAGTCGATGTTCTCCCTGATTAATATATAAAATTTTGGGTTACTCCCTCTATTGTCAATTAGTTTAAGGGTGGAATTCATAGACTCTTAACATGCTCTCTTAACATGGTATCATGAGTCAGCAAGCCCGATTTAATGAAGCACTTGTAACCCGCCGATGTTGTTTCGGTAAATAATACCGGTGAGAAAAATTTTGCCGACGATTGAGTTACACATGAGGAAGAGTGTTAAGATGCACATCCCATGTCGAAAGTCGGTGTCCTCCCGAATTCCGGGTCAATATAATCAATTAAAATTCCATAAACTCTTAACATGTGGATCAGATACTGGAAATTTTAAAAAATTAATAAATAAAGTTAAGCGGATAAGCATTAGTTATATATAGAGATGATATATTGGGTTTGGGGGAATCTAGGCATTTTTTACTTAAAATGATGAAAATGACATCCATAATGTTTTGCGATGCAGCTCAAGTGTTGTCGAAGTAACATGTAGGTGTTCGTGGTCCAAATTCGCATAATATATACCATCAAGATATTCTACTTTATGAAATTCAATCATGACTTGCAAACAAACAATACTTATATTATTCGTTCACAATTTTTTATTGTAGACTTCATCTTATATTTCGTATACTTGTTATCTCTTCCTTTATAGTAGTATGTATTAATAATCTCATTTCAATGAAACTACTACATAAACGAAATTTAGACATCAGGACTTTTAGTTATTAATGTTCCTATACAATATAGAGAAATTAAACTTATGTAACATGAAGCCATCACAAACACCACAATCGATACTAATCAATTGTGTAATTTATAAATCACACTACACAAGTCATGTATATGTGACGGGTAGAAGCCATGTGCTTAGCTTTTATAAAGATGGGTACAAAATAAACACTTGATAACAGTTCAACACATATATAACACCTTGTGCTCAATGATTATTTATACCAAGAATGGCCAATGCACACATACTTTTGAATACAAATGAAACCACAAGAAAGAAAAATCTAAAAAGATATTACAAATACATAAATATTATCAAATTGAAATCCATAATTTACAATTCATGCATCTCCAACTTCATAACACAACTTGAATTTCTCCCTTTCATAATCAATTTATTAAGCATTGCTCCTGAAGGATGCTAGAGCCTTGATGGCTGATGCTCTTAAAACGAATTGATGATAGAATGCAGCAATTGCAGCTCCCACAAATGGTCCAACCCAGAAAATCCACTGCAAATTATTACATACATATAATTAATGTTTATATATTAATATACCAATTACTATGATTAAGAAATTGAGTTTATTAAGTCACTCGACGAATAGTAACTGCAGATTCTTCGTTGCAAAAAGAATCGAGTTTAAGTATATATCTTACATGGTCATCCCATGGCTGGGATTTGTTGTAGATAACGGCAGCTCCGAAACTCCTAGCGGGGTTGATACCGGTCCCGGTGATCGGAATAGTTGCCAAGTGAACCATGAACACGGCGAATCCAATGGGAAGTGGAGCCAAGACCTTCACATATTCATACATGGTCAGATTCGATATTCCGTTTATTTTTATTTGAACGACCTTATTATTCAAATCCGTTATGATATACTTACAGGGACGTGTGAGTCTCTAGCGCTCCTCTTGGGGTCGGTGGCAGAGAAAACGGTGTAGACCAACACAAATGTCCCAATGATCTCGGCAGCTAAGCCGGTGCCGATGGTGTAGCCGTGGGCAACGGAGTTGGCGCCGCCGCCGTACCTGTTGTAGTGTGCCTTTTGGAAGGCTTTAACCAACCCAACTCCACAAATTGCACCAAGGCACTGTGCTACCATGTACATAACTGCCCTAATAAGTGATACTTTTCTTGCCAAAAACAATCCGAATGTCACAGCCGGATTGATGTGACCACCTATAATTTATCATCATAAATAAAAAATTTAGTCTAAGCATAAATAAAAACTATAGTCTAAGGAACTAATTAAGTATAAAAAATAGAATTTAGTTTAGTTGCTTATGTAAAACAGAATTAGGTTTTTTGGGCACGTGTGAGGATGAAACCGTCATTTAACGATTTTTACGTACCCTAACTGAAATACATGAAATAAATGGAGAAATGTCTCAATTGATTATAGTCTATAGCTTGAATTTTAATCAGATTTGGCTCTCATGAAAAGATGAGATTGCATCTATTTAATAATATATACGATAACTATTTACCAGTTAAACTATATTATGTCACACCATGTATGTATTGTCCTAGAGTCACGATTACTTTTTTATTTTAAGGAATATTTAGTAATTCCAGAAGCGACTTATTTATAATTATTCCTAAGATTTACCAAGCAACTAATAAAATGGTTGATGAATAGTATTGATGACATACCAGAAATACCGGCGGTGCAGTAAACAAGGATGAAGATCATGCCACCGAAGGCCCACGCAATACCGAGGATTCCGACGCCGCCACACTCATCGCCACCGTGTGCAATGTCAGTTTGGCTTTTGTAACCAATAACCGTTAAAACAGTAATATAGAGGAAGAGAAGTGTGGCAACAAATTCGGCAATAATTGCTCTATAAAAAGACCATTTGGTCAATTCATCAAAGTCGAGTAGAGGTGCTGGAGGAGGGTCATGATAGTCTTTTCCATGAAACTCATGGCCATGTTCATGTGATGGTGCTGCCTCCACTTCTTTTGTCATCTTTAAGATGAAAAAAACAAGAGCTAGTTTAGGTTTGTTTGAGTGTAGTGTGTTGAGGATGAGGAAGTTAGTAGAATAAAAGGGTTATTTATATGAGAAAAAGGGGGGTGGAATATTATGTATGTGGAACATAATTATTGGTTGTGCATGTATTATAGTAGTTTGTAGTAGTTTTTTACTCAAATTATGAACCGCCCAAACAATTGTATAGAGTATGAATTATTGTCTTACCAAAAGAAAGAGTATTACTTATTAGCTAGCAAAGGTCCCACTTACTAGCCACCCTTGTTTCTCAACGGCTCTTGGCTACACTAATTTTCATTATTTTAAGGGGTTAATGGTAGGGATGATCACCTACGTTTGCCAAATGTTTTCAATTAATTATTTATGATTTAAAATGTTCAGTCGATTTCTTATGTTTTAAATTGTGTTCCACTTGGTCACTTCGTTAAAATTTCCGTCTAATTTCATTTATGTTGGTCACGTGTTTATCACATGACAATTAAGGAATGATATTTTAGTCAATCATCCTAACCCCCCTCCTCCCTCATAATTGGCTGAAACTTTTTGGTCGGGAAATTATGGAATGATTATTCCATTTTGTATCTTAAATAAAATACATTTAGTAAATGACCAAAATACCCTTAATGCAAGTCACGTGTTAGTCACATGCAAACCTTAATGGTGGAGTTACAAATTGGTGATCGACTGGAACGTTTTAAAATATAGGTGATCGACTGAAATGATTTTAAATCATAGGTGATCAACTGAAACGGTTTAAATCATAGGTGATTGACTGGAAACATTTGACAAACATAGACGATCATCCTTGTCATTAACCCTTATTATAAATCTTTCGCTCGATGTCACCTAATCATAGAGTGGTTTCACGATTGAGCTACTTCTTCTTAATTCATAAGGTAATTAATTCGAATCACATGTATGAAAAAGGGATTGAGAATTATTGTAATGAATAACCAAAATGTTTTAATTACTAGGTAAAAGAAAATTTTGTCCCAAAATTTCTGCATTTGGGAGAGAATATGATGGAACCATCTTTCAGAAAAGAGTTATACGTACTTAGCAATATACTATCTGCATATGCGAATCTTTTAAGCAAGAAAACGATAGCCTTTCACAATTACGGACTTTCCATATAAATTTATGATTGCTAATCATTAATCTATTAATTTTGTTTAGTGAGCTGTTAGTGGTATGATGAGTTGTTTGTGACATCGTACATAATGTAATTCATTTTCATTCTACATGTTTATATTAACAATAGCGAGTATATTTACTGATTTACATACTTATGTTAACAATAGCAAGTATATTTATAGATTATCGTACTTTTCAGACTATTATATCAATCATAAATCTATTTAATATACCTTCTGCAACTAACAATTACGGATCCCTATACAGAAGAATATATTTACAATAATTATTAGTATATACTATATACTATATAGTTTTCATCTCAACAAGCTCGTTTTACAATTCACTATAGTCTATAGTTAGAATAGTGAGCCTCTATATACATATTGAATTTCCTAAAAAAAAATGAACAGATGATGTACCTATAACCGACTTGTTGTAGATGAGATTAAAAACATCGAACATAAAACTTAAAACAGAGGCAAAATGATTGAGTTTATGTATTTAGAAATAACACATTGTTGTCATTTATTTGGTAAGATGATGGCTACCGCCAGACAAATTCAACTGGAACCACCTATAAAGTCCAACCAATTATATCGAACATGTGGCTAAGATTGTTATCCATCAGATTATGATGTATGTTTATAAAATTATTAGTTATATTAATGATTGGTTGATTTTGTTTTATATTTAAAAAAACTAAAACATATTGTAAATGTAATATAACAAGTACATGAGTTCAACTTTTCTAATAAGCTAAGATGGCTCGTCTCCAATTTATCGAATATTATTAATATTATTGTAGTGTTTCATCATATGATCTCTTGCCCAAGGGATTAGCTATGTACTCTGAACTAGGCGGAACTCGAATTCTTTTGATTGACATTGTCCTAATGGAAATTTCACTAATTCTTTTATTATTTTGGTTTATATTTTGTATAATTCAATTTCTTAAACTTCTAGAACAATAGAGAATTAATAAACTCCAAAAATAACTGGTACTGAATTTCGGTTTGACCATTTTGCCCTCGTAAGAGAATGGGGGACAAACAGAAGAGCAAAAGCCACTATGCTCCATTTTTGTCTATTATTAATCCAACTCATACTGATAATGCGAGGGCAGATATGAGCATTATCCCAGAATTCCATGTGAGTTTATATTATTGTTTGTTCCTAAAAAAGGCTGCTGCATACCACATTCTACATCCCCATATGGAAAAAGGAATAAAACAAAAACAACCAAATCAGCATTTATTATACCATCTCCAACACCTAACATTATTTACACCTAACATTTCAAGGGATTATCATGAAAGAAAATATGATTTTAATGTGATATTTGAAATGATAGAGAGATTTTATTAACTATACGAACTAAAATATTTGGGGCATGTGTCCACAATCGACGATTTCGGTTTCTTTTTGAAGTATGTTATATTATCGTTTTTACTTTGATATTATGGAATTCACGTAGCAGCTGCTATTCAAAGAGTATATTCCTGGAAATCTTATCGAGTAGATGTTCGATGGTACTATTGAACTATTCCACCATCAATAATAAATTGATGAAACCTGAGGGAATGAAGGTGGAATTAATTCACTCAATGCATTTTAACTTTTCCAGGGTCATCTCGCATCTATAAGATTTATTATTGGGCCGTCAGTAGTTTATCACAGAAATCGGACTTTTCAAATGAGTTGGTTCCCTTCTAGACCCAATTATTCTAATTCTAAGCCCGATTCCTCAGACTCCTTAATGTATTTACCATGGAGTAGTATATTTACACACGCTGACTAATTAATTTCTTGACCTTTACATAAAATTAAACCTACATTCATGATAAATGTTACCAAGTAAAAAAAGCAACTAAGCAAATTAAAAATCTAAAAAATATGAGTATATAAACGAAGGAATATTTTTGCGCCAAAATAAAACCGGGCATGAAGTTTAATGAGTCTCGCGAGCTAAAAGCTCCATCACAGTGTACATACCTGCTATTGAGGTAGCCCAATGTAGCAATGCTGGACATCAATTATTGCCTTGGACCTTGGTCACTTCGGAATCAATTGACGTTCTCAAGGTCGAAGTCTTTGATCATCAATTATTCATTGCATACAACATAGATACACAATTATACTAGGAGTAGTTTTTTTGAAAAAATGTTCGTAATATTAATTTTTGAAATTTTTCTAAACTGTAGTTTAAATTGATGGTTAAAAATATGTATGAATGTTTGAAAATATCAATCATTTCATATTTAAAAGTATTACTCCATATACTATTGTGAAACTGAAATAAATATGTATTTTCTTAAAAAATCTGATAGCTCTATATTTATATTTCTACTGAGTCAATATATATGGTATTTTATCTATCATTTTCTTAAAGATTATTTATTTTATTTTTACACAAAATTTAATAAAAATTTGAATTATTCTCACAAGCAACTTTCCTCCATTTTTTATTTTCTTATTTGACAAAATGGAGACATGAAAGGAAATTTTATTTTAGACAAAAGAGTTTTCAAATAAAAGGACGGATAAAGTGTAAAAGTAAGAATAACATCAACGTTTGAGAGGTGAATCACTTAATATACTTGAACACAATAAAATTAATGTTTTAATAAGAATAACCTCACAATCCACATTTCAAAAATTGATATTTTCAAGTTGCTAAAAGGTGATATAATTGGGCTCCAAGAGAAGGCAGATAGGCAATTGATCGGATCCGTAAACAATGCCATCAATTTACTCGCATCACGGATTACTGATTGCGTCCACGGAATTCCTTGCAAGTTGCAACCATCCACCATTGTTCAATTCCACCATTGTTCAATTTCATGTGCCCAATTGACATATAATATTAGATCCTTGTCTTAACTTATATATATAAATATATATATATATATATATATATATATATATATATATCGATATACGGAATATGTCTTTGCAATGTATAACTGTATTTATTATTCTAACTCGAACTTAGTTTGAAAGTATAATGAGAGTACTTAACAATTTTTTTTGTTAACTTTAGTCTTGAGTTCCACTACCTCCACGTCTGAATTACAATATTTGATTTTAAAATTATTTTGGGTCGATATATGACAATGACGAAAAAGTAATCTACAAAAAAAAAAATTGGGGATGAATAATAACGTAACTATCATTCTGTTAGATTACATTTAGCGGAAATATGAGGGGGAAAATTGAGAGGACATATTGCTTTTTGGACATGAGGGAAAAAAATCACAAGGAACCAATGATATGTTGTTCAACTTTCAACTATCCTCATTACAGACCAATCAATGTGAATATGCCATTCAACTATTCCATACATAACATTACAAAACGTATGTTCTTAATCGAATGATTTATTGAAAAAGGTTCTTATTAGTGATCAGAAGGTCTCGAGTTCGAAACTCACATCATCGTTAATTTATATAGAAAAAAAAAGAAAAAAAAATGGCTTACACATATATCTTAGGCTAAACGATCATATCAACCACTTATATTTATAAAATACTAATCAATCATGTATATATGTTTCAAACTATTCTTCTCAATCACTTATTTCTGCAAATGTGTAATCCATTATCTATTTTGTTAATATGTCGTTTATACTATCATGTGTGAGGCAAGTAGCTCATTTCGATCATTTCAAAACAATATGAAATAACTTACCTCGATTTTGAATATGAGATAGTCCACCCAATACACACTTTACAAAAAATTAGTGAGCGAAGTCAGTTATATATATATTGAAACATATTTGATTGATCATAACGTTTGAAATATAAATAATATACTAAAAATATTTTAGGAACATAATAATTGATGAGACCATTTGTCCTAAATCTTGCATACATTACGTTTTACATACGGAAATAGTCTTGAATAGCAAACAATTACGTACTAAAGTAAAAGTACATCTCAAATATTATGAGCATAAAAGTTTATTGGCTTATTCACTATTTGCCCCCTAAAGTATCGTCATCGTTTCAACTTGCCCCCTAAAGTATTTATCGTTTCAATTTGCCCCCTGTAATCCTTTGAGATGCGTTTTTTTCACTAAATCAAGCTAAATGACTATTACACCCTTATTACTATTCGAAAGTATAGAAGGCAACATTAATATATTTTGTATAATTAATATTAGACCCTCATCCCTTCTTCTCCAACACACCCCACCCCCACCCCCACCAAACTTCATCGTTCTCGACACCCTCTGCTTCCACCCCCAACCTCACTACAGCCTGCAAATCTAATTTATCATTCACCAAAACTTTCTGAAAAGACATACAATTTAAACAAACCCAAGAAAATTCAAACTTTCTGAGAAGACATACAATTTGAACAAACCTAAAAGTGATTTTTTCAAGAACAAAATCAGACCAACAATCTTTTGGAGTTTGAGATAACTGATGGTAACATTCAAACTATTAGAACAATTTTTATAAGCATTTAATTGGACACAATTAAAATTTCATGAGCTGCTAAAAAAGATCTGAACTTTACCTTTATTGTGTTTTCTTAATTTTTAAAAACACTCAATTGGACACAATTAAAGTGCCTACAAATGTGCACAGTGATTCGTTCCCTTATATACTTGCTCAAATTCTCTGCAAGTTTGTGGAAATGAGCAACTATGTGCAAATTCGTTCCCTCTAATATAATATTTCATTAGATTTATTATTTAAATTATCAGTTTTAAAGGAATACATATAGAAAAGGCTATGTTAACTAAGTTTTGAATTATTAATGTCAATGAGTGACATTGAGCAATGCAATGTCAAGAATTTTAAATTAGTTGTGTGTTTATTTTTTGAGATTGGGGTGTTTGATTATTGATTTTCTTGAGAGACGTAAAGGTGTGCATAGGTGGGGGAGGGGGTATACTGGATTGTAGAAGAAGAATGTGTAGTGTGGGGGTGGGGTGTGTTGAAGAAGAAGGTGGGGGTGGTGGTGGGGGTGGGGTGTGTTGGAGAAGAAGGGATGGGGTCTAATATTAATTATACAAAATATATTAATGTAGCCCCTTATACTTTCGAATAGTAATAAGGGTATAATAGTCATTTAGCTTGATTTAGTGAAAAAAAACGCATCTCAAAGGATCACAGGGGGCAAATTGAAACGATAAATACTTTAGGGGGCAAGTTGAAACGATGACGATACTTTAGGGGGCAAATAGTGAATAAGCCAAGTTTATTCTATGGTAGAGATCTGAAACAGAGGACATTGAGGAAAGGATTGAACGAATAAGAATGGTGTGATCAATAAATTAATGAGAAAGAATTGAGGGAGACCAATCAGACCATCACTTTGCTTCCTCGTGAAAAGACTAGTCACACAAAACTAATGTAAGAATGCATTGTACTGCAGATTCATATTAAATAAATTATATTTAAGGATCAAATATTTTATAATTTTTGAGTCCATGAATTGGATACATCATCAAGATCTATGGTTCATTGTATGGTATATATTCATCATATAGTATGATTTTTACTCTTAGTTTATTACGAATTTCACTAATAATACTCCCTCCGTTTCTTTTTATTTGATTGTTTGGGGAAAAAGTACTTTATTAAGAGATTATGAAAAATTACATTGGGATTGTAAAAATGTGTATTGGAATTGTAAAAAGGTGCATTGAAATTGTAAAAAGGTGCATTGGGATTGTAAAAGGTGCATTGAAATTGTAAACAATCAAATAAAAAGAAACATAGAAAAAATGCTCAAACAATCAAATAAAAAGAAACGGAGGGAGTATAATATAGTATGAATGTGATCTAATGCATCCAAGTTCTAGACTAATACTTTACATGAAATTTCCAGTTGTATGAATTATGGATAAAGTCACGATGAAAAATAAGTAATGAGTTAAATAACTAAAAGAGGATTTATATTAATTAGTAGTTTCTCTACTTATTTATAATACTATTTTACTTATAATTTCATCATTATTTTATAATTCCTCATCTTTAAATCTAATAATCATTTACTTAAAATAGGATTTTTTTTATTTTCCATTTACCAAATTAAAACATGGAGGAAAAAGTAAGACTGTGAGAGAATTTTTAAACTTTTATTAAAATTTATGTAAAAATAAATGGGTGTTAGATATATAGATAGAGGGAGTATTAATTTGAAAGATTTAATTGAGATTGTAAATACTCCCTCCATCCATAAATGATTGTTACATTTTAATTTTGGTGGTCAAATTCTAAAAGATTTGATTAAGAATTTTCATTGAATGAAAATAAATAATATAGTCATATGAGATCTTATTAGATTCGTCTCAATATTTTTTTTTTTGTAAATTAGCGACGAGGTGAGTTTCGAACCCATGACCTTCTAGTCACTAGCAATAGCCTTTTCCACTAGGCTATAGGATTAACTCTGTCTCAATATATATGTTTGAAATATCAAATTTTTATAAATTTTTTTAAATGTAAAATAAGATATATTTATATTTTAATTTGTATTTTATTGACTATAAAAGTCAAAATATACTAATGACGGAGGGAGTATAAAAGTAGAAAGTGAGTAAAAGCCAAGTGTAACCAGCTGGCACGAGCCAGTGAATAAATCTAAGCAGGGTCTGATGTGGGCCCTGTTCACGTGCAATCACGTGTGGTATTGTTACATGCTCGTTTGGGGCGCCACGTGGGGTTATTTGGAAACAGTAACTTGTACGTGTAAGTAATCTAGAAGCTCACAACTCACAAACTGGTGAGGACAAGTTTCATTAGAAGACGACAAATTTGAGAGAACCAATCAGTCTATCTCTTGTTGCTGCTTTGGATATCGACACAATTAACTCTTCTTCCCAATAATGCCCCTCTTTGCAATTTTGTCGTTATTCACATCGGTGGATTGTAGTCTGAACCATATTCAAGATAGAAGCAGGATGGTCAGATTCACTACTTGAATTATTAGTGGATCACAATTCACAACTTTGAGAGGAAATATAATCTGTCTTCTTTTGAGGATTTTATACAAGTACTCATAATTTATGTTCATTTATATTTGTTTTTTAGTATACATTTTCATATATAGTCTTATCATTTTCTTAATTTACTTTAATCTATTTAATATATCAAGGTTGATGTGTATGTATTTACTCATTCATTCACATTTCAATTACTCCTCCGTAAAACTCATTTAATTTTTTATTGTTATCAATCGAGACACAACTTAAAATGTAAATTTTTATAATATGATAGTATGTTTGAAAAAGTATATAAAGTTGAAATATATATTAAAACGAATTCAACAAGATTTTACATGATATATGATTTCTTATTGATAAATGAAAATTCATAATCAAAATTTTTAAAATTTAACTCAAAAAAAATAAATTAATCCTTAATTACATTTAAGAACGAGTGGAGTGATATTATGAATTGATTAAAGAAAATTAAAAAAGGATACTTTTTTATTTATTTACAAGTTAGGGAATATAATTTAAAAACTTGTTGTTGGCACTGAAATTTTTAATGTATTGATTATTAAAAATGACATAAGTATTATTTGTTCTTTAAAATTTGATTTATAGGCTATAATAAGTATATGTAAAATTTTAAATTTGTCAAATTTATCTGTTAAGGTAGATTCAGTCATTGAGGTGACAAAAAAGACATATGTTTTTAGTTGGGCTTTGATTCCCTTTTCATTCATTATTAATTATATTTCACATTTTCATTTTTAGCCCTCATTTATATTATAAGAAGTTACATTATAATTATACATGGATTAATAGTAAGGGTGATTTTCTCATTCCATCTATCGCTAATTACACTCCACATTCTCATTTTTAACCCTCATTACATTATAAGAAGTTGCATTATAATTACATATGGATTAATAGTAAGGGCATAAATATAATTTAACATTAAAGACAGCGTAGAAAGTTATGATCCTCCTAAGATTTCTCTATAGCATTATCATGCTATTTATACCAAATTTAAGAATCAAATTGTGAAATTAATGCATTAAGAAAAATCTTAAGAAAAAAATTATTAGAAGAACCGTAATCAATCCGAGCTCCAACACCCGAGTCCCGAAATATCATACGAATTCATGTATTCACTTCAATTCGTAACTCGAGTTTATAAACAAACCTCATGCATTCCTTCATTGATTTATAAAAAGGAAAGTTAAATCTACACTTGGATTAAAATATAAAAAGGTAAAAAAGATGATGCATGGATGCTCAAAATTCTAGAAATTTCTCCCAAACAAAAACAAGTCGAAAGAATATTACTCCGTATTTGGATAAATCAATAACAAGACGTGGCATTGTTTGATAAAGTAAAGAGGATCATGCAAAACATAAAAATAAAAAATAAAAATAAAAAAACGAGATAGAAATGAGTTTGAACTTTGAAAAAAGAGAAACCTTATCCACTAAACCACCCCAACCCTCAACTCCCTCTATAAAACCAAACCAATATGTTCAATCCCACAATACAAACTACCAAAATATTCATAAATAAATTAAACCACCATTTCTTCATCAACTACTAACACAAAAAAACATCAAACAAAACCATTTTAATGGCATCTTCAAAGACATATTTCTCTAGATCAAACTACCATTTTTTACCTAGTGAGACAAACGGCCCCCTCACATCCGACACAATGGTCGAGTTCCAAGAATCCGACATATGGAACACGTCATCCTCCGAATCTCCGACAATTAAACGTAACCTCTCAAGAAACTTCTCTTCTCCGGCGAGGAGGGAGAGAACAGCCACCGTAACCGGTGGATCCCCGGCGTCTCTTCCGGTGAATGTACCGGACTGGTCCAAGATACTCAAGGAGGAGTACAATGGAAATAATTCAAGGGTTACTAACTTCGACGACGACGACGAAGATGAGGATGATGAAGATGGTGTTGATTGTTACGGTAGGAGGATTCCGCCGCATGAGGTGGTTGCAAGGCAGTTGGCTAGGACGAGGATTGTGTCCTTTTCGGTGCATGAAGGGGTTGGGAGGACTCTTAAGGGAAGAGATCTTAGTAGGGTCAGAAATGCAATTTGGGAAAAAACTGGGTTCCAGGACTAAATGTTTTTATTTGTTGAAGGGGGGTGATAAGCGTAATTTTACAAAAAAGTCGAGCAAGTTAGTAGGTCGGTTATTTATTGTTTTTGTGGAGAAACTAGGGAGAATATAGTGATTTTTAAAAAAAGGTTTTCTCTCAATTTTGTATCTTTCCCCTCCTATTTTGGTTTCTTCGATTCTCGCCCCTCTTCTTTTCGGAAATTGACGGAAGAGTGCAGAGGCGTGCATGTAACCTTTAACTTGGTTTAATTTTGGCGAGGGAAATTAGAAATGAGTAGAAAAAATTGATCTGTACGTAGTTAATCTTAATCCATAACTATTTTATTGGTTTTTTTTCTATTTTTCTATTTTTCATATTACCCGTTTTTCGTTACAATGAGATTTGAACCTTAACGTCACAAACTATAGAATTATGGTGAGTTAATCGAGTAACCTAGTAGAAAAGGCTCTCGCTAGTACTAGAAGGTCTGGGTTTGACACTCACATCATCGCTAATTTACAAAAAAAAAAAACAAAAAATTATAGAATTATGGTTATTTATTGCATAAACTGAATTTGGAAAATAATTGAAATCTAGTTTGAAATTAATGTTTGTGCAAATTGGAATTAATGTATAAATATTGTTAGGATGGTCCTTGTCTTCATAAATTTTGTAAACATTTATTGTTACATAGTACTCCATATATTATTGAAATCCATAATGTTAGTTAATGCCATGATTTTAGCCAACTATGAAAACAACTTGTATAATTATCTGACAAAGATTAAATTAGGCAGAGTTTGGTTAGATACCCTCTTGGATTGAATGAATTATATGTACAAACGTGTGTTTCACTAGTTCACACACCAATAAATCACCTTACATGTACATAATACTTAATACTTTTAAATAATAAAATTTCATATTGAATTAAAATAATCAATTTTAGAGAGATGTCAAAAAAACAAGTGTACTCCTAACTAATTTGGCTTTGAGGAAAGTGGAAGTAAATGAAATGTCTTTCTGGAAAAATAAAGTAAGTACTTTCCACTTTCCAGTTAGTGCTTTCACAAACATTTTAACTTTAATGATCAAATCAAGCTCAACAAATTATGGATTAGCATCTACTTAAATAATTGTTAGTGTTTAAAATGCCAATTATCCATTGCCATTAATAAGGCTCGGGCAGAGATATGACTCATATGAGATCTCCACCTGAATTATGGACCGCCCATTTAGTGTATACAACTAACACTGGGCTAGACTATGATAAAAGATTAAAAAAAAATGTAACCCTCGTCTTAATCGTTTTCATGTTCCTATTTTTAAAATTGGATATAAAAATGAAATAACTTGCGGATGTATCTCGGATAATTAGGGGAATTGAGATTATGTATTAACCACTTCAACACAAGGTACGTTTCTTAATGAAAATCAAACTCATGTTGTGGGAAGAGTATAGATTGCAACTATTTAGCACCCTAACTCTTTACCAATTAAGTTATGTCTTTCGTCTTGCTAGAACTATCATGAAATGATGTAATTCAATATATATTCGTTATTAGATTAAAAAATTCTACTGATATGATAGTAATTTAATTCGATAGACTATCTTAATATAGTTGAAAATTGTAATTTGTAAGCCAATTAGGTGAAAAATGATTGTAAGCCAATTTCACTAATATAGTAACACTAGATCAATAAATAGTTGAAGAACTTGATTAGATGTTCGATTAAGATTCAGATCGAACTTTTAAAATAAATACTCCCTCCGTCCCTAAAAGATTGTCACATTTTGACTTTTGGTGGTCAACAAAACACGATTTAAAACATAAATATCTATTATTCTACATGCAAAAAGATTATAAAAAGTTAATATTTCAAAAATATATATTGAGACGAATCTAACAAGGTCCCACAAGACCATATTATTTCTTATCGTTTAATGGGAATTCATGATCTAATTTTGTACTATTTGACTACCAAAAGTCAAAATGTGACAATCTTTTAGGGACGGAGGGAGTAAATAATAACATGACTTGATATCGATAACTCGACATAATGTATCTACCCGATCAAGTTATCGAAAACTAATTGGATAACACCCACTAGAGTCTAGAGAGCACAAATGGAAACGACACAAAATTGGTTCGTTCCTCAACTACTCTCCCAAGCTTCCCTCTTTGACCAAACTGAACCTTAAACCTTTTGTAATCCAACAACCCCATATTCGATCCCGCGTTAATTACTAAAATGCCCTCATCGGAATCTTACTCCTCCGCCGCTTCGTCCGACGCCGATCAGGAAATCCCTAATCATAACCCTATTTCCACTTCAATTGACCAATCACTCGACGCAATAGAAGACCAATTAGCCTCAATTTCGATACGCCAACCCCAAAAGATGCCGTCTTTCGACCAGGATCATTCTGAACACTTCGTACTTGCTAATGAATCTTTGCCAAAAAATGGAGATAGTAGTGAAATTGTCCAATTAGGTGAAAAAATTGAATCTTCTTCAAGAAATGGAGAAATTGGTCAATTGGGAAGTGAAAGAATTGAATCTTTGTCCACCAATGGAGCAAGTAGTAAATTTGCTCAATTGGGAGGCGAAAAAATTGAATCGTCGCCGATAAGTGGAGGAAGTGGTGAAACAGGTCAACTTAAAGGTAAAAAAACTGAATCTCTGTTTAGAAACGGGGAAAGTAGTGAAGTGGGTGGATTGGGAGGTGAATTTGATGGGCATTTGGTTGAGGAGGAGGTGGAAAAAGTGAATGCTAGCCCGTCGAGGGGGTGGAGGAGTAATTGGGAGTTGGAGGAGGGGAATGGAGGGGGGAGTCCTAGTAGTAGTGGCTATGCGGGAGAGAGAGGGAGTAGCAGTGGTGGTACTAGTAGGGCGTCAGGGTTTATTGATGATGATGATGAGGATGAAAACAATCATGGTAATAGTGGTAATCGTGTTGAGATTCGAGAGATTGAGAGTGATGGTTCGGTTAATGGTGCCCAACGTACTCTGCCGGGGGAGTGGGTAGCTGGAAAACGCCATGGTGATGAGGTTAGCTGCATAAAAGTTCTTAACTTTAATGGAGATTTGTTTATTGGAAGTGTGCATTTATTGGATATAGGTTAATGCATTTTAAAGTGTTATTTAGAGTTTAATGGGTTGTATGAATGCTAGTTGGTTTCTATATATTGAAGCCTAGAATTAATGAGTTTTTAGTTTTGGCTTCGAATTGTGTTGTTTAACACACTAATCTTTATGGGTGGCACATGAGTTGTATTGTTGATTTATCTTCCTTTGAGGAATGTATTACTGACTGTGAGGTGGAAGTGGAACTATTCTTGTGCTCCATTTTGTATACGAGAGGGACTGGGTAACAGTTGCACATAGTTGTTGATAGATAGCACCCGTGGATGCTCGCTGTTGTGCCATAGCACAATGTCGTATATGTTAATGATGTTAGCAAAGGGGGACAATGAAAAGGGTGCTTGTAAGGAAACAACAAGATCAACATGATAAATAACTTAAATACTATTTAGAACTCGAAGAGTATGAAGACGAAATATTTGAGAAACTACAACTCCAAAGATAAAGATCGAGACGAGTGACTGATAGTTGATATAATTGTCAGTATAGAGTTCTTGGTTCATTGTTTTAGGCACGAATACTTATTTGCTACTGATTCTATCTATTCTATGTCTGAGTTCTGTAGCTTTCGGTTAACCTTGATTTGTGCTCATTCTCTGCTCTTTTATTGCAGTGATGATCTATTTCCTATCATACTATCTCCCTGTAACTACTAGGTGACCAGATAGTAGCTTAAACGAGTAGATGCTTGTACGTTAGTGTTCCATCTGCAAGTTGCAGAGGCATATTATAAGTTACAATTTATATTCATATGCTTCCTGTGGAGGTTGTCCAGAGTCTAAAACTCCGAATAATTTTCTCGCTGCCAGTACGATAAATGCACAAGTCTCCGCAAAGTGTCATGAGAGCTAGAAATTAGGTAAAGAATATATATGTAGTGATGATTCATGATTGGCGTATTGTGGTGGCTAGAACAAGCATTGGTTGCGAGAAAATGCAGGTGGGTGGCTGACTGTAAAAATTAAACGACAGGGGTTTAAGACTGGATAATCAGGCTGACTTGTAGGCTGAAGGATATAGATACCGCAGCTTCAATTTAGGCTGTTTAGTTGAGTATTTGTGGATTCCGCCTAAACCCCCCCCCAAAGAAATCCAATGCAGGGGATAAAGAAGAGGGGGTGGGCTTCTTAGTGAAGCTTGAATCTCTTTTGAATTTTTTCTTCTTTTATATGCAGTTTGTATCTATGCATTGTCTTCCAGTCAACGTGATCATTAATCTGTTTGGTTGGTTAGTGCATACCATTAAGAGACATGCTGTCAAGATTTCCACTCAAGAAAATTATCTTACTAAAATGATGAATCATTGCACTAGCTGCACTTCTTATCTATTGTGACGTAGTAGATAGTGTTTGCACTGCACTGTTGCGTTAATTAGAAACAGACCCCCTGTTACCCCAGGGGTAAGGTTGTCTCCTATCTGCAGAGGAATTGGGCATGTTAGTTTATATGGTTTATTGCAAAAAATGTCTGTTCTTTGGTGAAACCAACAACCAACTTATAACTACTAATAGTGAAATCGGATTCTCTTGTTATCTCCCCTTGAAAGTTAAAAGTGGAGCCGTGGTTTTTCCACTCACTTGTTGATAGTGACCCTCCACTGGCAGTGTAAAGTGGAATTGGAAAATCATTTCCCTAAAAATTCTTCCTCGACCATTTATTAGCAAGGCATGTATAAGTTTGATTTTATCTTATTATCTATAGATTCACCGACTTGATATGTTAGATGTAGTCCTGTTCTCTATGGCATATATTCCGCAGCTAGAATTCTCTAATAAGGTGACGTTTTCTTAATCTTTGAAACACAGGACGATGCTTCTGTGGCATGGAGAAAAAGGAAGAAGCACTATATAATATTGAGCCATTCGGGCAAACCGATATATTCAAGGTCTACATCTCTGTCCATGAAAAGTGGGGGCACTTTCAAATAAATAATCATATAGTTTGTTGTTAGCCCTAAACTAATATTCTTCTCAGTTTTATTTTATCAACATGTCATACTGATATTATTGCCAGTTCAGTCCATTTTATAGTAAGTTCATCGTTTTTCCTGACTAAAAGGTATGGAGATGAGCACAAGCTGGCTGGATTTTCCGCAACACTGCAAGCTATTATTTCCTTCATTGAGAACGGGTACATTTGTATTTCCAACTTTTTAACCTTTTTGGTAATGTTCACTATTTTTTCTCCTTTTCTTTTCCTTTCTATTTTGGCGAGTTGCAAAGAACACAAGGGACCCTAAATATAATTTTTTTTATCACTATCACTTTCCAGAGGAGATCGAGTGCAGCTTGTCAGAGCAGGCAAGCATCAGGTTAGTTGCACATGGAAAGGCCTAGATTTCTCAATTTTTAGCAGAGCATTAGAACTTCATATCACTTCGTGCAATCATGCTCTCTTGCTTTTTATGAACTGTTGCCTTCTAAGAATGACCATGTACGGGCAATATTACTACATAATCTTGTAAGAAAATGTCGTTGGCTGTCTTTTCAGAAACCAAATTAAGGAAATTACTTTGCCATCAAATATGTAAAGTACTATCTGAATTGGTAGAAATGGCTTCAACGAAAGTTCTTGAAGCACTGGGTATCATAATGAACACAGTAGTGTCATTGATTATGTGAAAGCCCTAACTGAGTGATGTAAATATATTTCCTCAATTTAAATAAAATCATTCTAAACTAGCTTATCATTGGAGCCTCAAATATAAAGAAAGTATCAGAGCCCTAATGATGGGATATGCTGACATTGAGTCTCGTTCAAGGAATTGAGGGGGTTGGGTGAATGCATACACTAAGCCTATCATTACCTACATGTTTCATGGTTTCCATTTTCGTTAACAAGTATCCCAACTGTTGCTGCAGATAGTTTTCCTTGTAAAAGGACCTATATATTTAGTTTGCATAAGCTGCACAAAAGAATCTTACGAGTCACTAAGGGGGCAGTTAGAGCTTCTCTATGATCAGGTATCTTTTGTTCAGCTGGGGTTTTCGAGCTTATCTATGATTCTTTACCTCATATGTAATTTTCCCCTTTTGGCAGATGGTACTTATTCTTACCAAGTCTGTAAATAGATGTTTCCAGAAGAACCCAAAATTTGACATGACACCTTTGCTTGGAGGCACAGATGCTGTTTTCTCATCACTTATCCATTCTTTTAGTTGGTTCGTATGTTCTATTCTTTTCAACCATTTCAACATAATCGCTGCTCGTTATCTATATTGATTAGTAGACCAGTGTTTCAATTATTTTTATATTTTTTCTTTTTAAGTAGGAAATGTATCTATTTGAATACATTTTTTGGTTGGGGGTGGGCAGGAGTTAAGGGGAACCAGAGAAATTAAGATTAATTGTTACCTGTTTGTGTCGTGATACACAATTATGTCACTCCACGTTTTGCACTGTACAAGTCAAATAAGGAATACCATATTATGTGATTTATTGACTCGTTCGACTTGAAAAAACATGGCAGACAAGTAGAAAATTGTGTAGAACTCTACAGTAAATTAGTTGCTCACTGCCACGGGTATGTTCGTGGTAAGGAGTTAACTGACTCTTAGAAGCCTGCCTCTACTTGACTCAGGAATCCAGCCACATTTCTCCATGCATATACATGTGTACCTCTCCCTTATGCTACGAGACAGGTTGCATGTTCCATCTTGCAAGATGTTGCTGAATCTGGTGTCCTGTTTGCTATATTGATGTGTAGAAACAAGGTCTTGCTCTTTACTTATTTATTTATACCATCTTATCATCCATGCCCCGTCCCTCCTTTTCTTATAGTCAATTTCCTTGTGTTTTTATTATGAGTTAACTCTGGAATGTAGGTTATTAGTATTGTTGGCACAGACAAAGAATTTCTTGATCCTGATGATATGCTGCTCCTTTCCAATTTTGTCGTGTCCTCTGAATCATTTAGGCAAGTCCAGTTTACCTTACTACTTTGATATGCATTGTTTCATTGTCTGTACTATATTGTGTGAACCACCTCATCAAGCAACATGATGACCATCCACTAATTAATAGCCTCATTAATACTCTTCTCTTGATGGTAAACTATATCCACTGGTGACATCTTTTTGTTATGGTCATTATTTTAATTTAGTAGTACAATCGGAGTCATTTTTTATCAATGAGTTGTACTAATAATAACAAGTACGATAATACTTCCTCCATCCAGTATGATTTTCTATTGTCAAAATAACAACTTTTGAAGCCTTAATTGATTCGTAGCTTTGATTTAAATCAAAATTATCATTTCAATAGTTAAGTACATAAAAATACTAGCATTTGATATGCATTCACCAAATATTATAAAAATACTTGGGTTAAAATTAAAAAAGAAGAAGTCAACTCTCAAAAGTCAGAACCGTGCAATCTTTGTGGGATGGAGGGAGTAACAATACTACAAGATTTGCAGTATGAAAACATTGTGGATGTTTAATGTATATTGAGAGGTGTATGTAATACATAAACTGTCACTTTTGAAAATTGGCACGCCCTCATACATGTAATTAATTATTTATGATGCAATAGACGCTGCATAAGTTGCTTATTTGATATCTTCCAGATTTTTACTCGAACTTGTATGGAAACATTGTGGATGTTTTATGCATATTGAGAGGTGTATGTAATACATAAACTGTCACTTCTGAAAATTGGCACACCCTCATACATGTAATTAATTATTTATGACGCAATAGAAGCTGCATAAGTTGCTTATATGATATCTTCCAGATTTTTACTCGCACTTGTATGGAAGCCTTCAATGAAAATGAACTTGTTTGTTTACATTGATTACTTCACATAATTTCTGTAGCCTCTTTTCTTCTCTTTTTTGGTTTACTACTTATAAACTTATACTATTTGTGTACAGGACTTCCGAATCTTTCTCACCAATTTGCTTACCGAGATTCAATGCCATGGCTTTCTTATATGCTTATGTGCATTATTTTGATGTAAGTTGGCTCAAGATTCATAAGATCGTTTCCAGCCCAAGCTTTTTATCTTATCAGAAACATCCAGTAAATTATGGATAACTTATGCACTATGGTCCCTATTATGCGCTACCCCTACGACTAATCATGGCTGGTGATATCTTTGATAGGCTGATACGTACTTGATTTTGCTTACAACAAGTTCGGATAAGTTCTATCATCTCAAAGACTGCAGGTAACTATTTTTCAGGGTTTGACCAAATCGTCACTTCACTGCTACTTATTATCTTTTCTGAGAATTTTTTTATGTAAAAAATACTTAGCTGAGTATATGATATTGTTGTTAGCCCTCTTACAACTCTGTCTTATGAAGTAGGGAATTTCCTTCTTAATTCGTTTGTTCTCTTGTAGGGTACGTATTGAAACTGTACTCTCTAAGTCAAATGTCCTAAATGAAGTTCAAAGATCTATGTTGGAAGGTGGCATGCGCATTGAGAATTTACCTGATGACCCTCCTCGTTCTACAACTTTATTTCCTCAACTAAGCAATCCAAGAACTGAAACAGTATCCCCAGAAAGCTTAGGGGAAGCATTGATTGGGATAGGAGGTCCTGCTGGGCTTTGGCATTTTATTTACCTTAGCATATATCATGACCAATTCGTGGCATCTGAATTTTCATCACCTGTTCATGGTTTGAAGCAGCAGAAAAAGTAAGCGTCATTAGACTATGGTGAACTTTGGTTTTATCCATAAGGACGGTATACAGTAATGCTGAGCTTTGTGTTTCAGGTTGTTAAGAGCCTACCAAAAGTTGTATGTGTCAATGCATGAGAAGGATGGTGGACCTCACAAAACTCAGTTCCGAAGGGATGAAAACTATGGTATGTACTTCTTTCCTTTTGCTAAATGGTGCAATTAATCACAAATGATTTTGTCTTTTCTCCTGTTTTGTTTCCAATATTTCTCGGGCAGTTATAATTACTTGATAGATCATTGTACGTTGCAATCATTTTCCATGTTTTACTAGGATTATCATTGCCCTTGGTGTTCTAAAACCCTGTTTCTAAAAATCACGTGGAATCAGTGTATGATATGTACTATTGGAAGAATGCCAGGTTAAATCATATGTATCAAATATATTTTTGGAGGTTCAATTTTTAAGAAGCTAACAAAAATGAATGAAAATGATGCATTTAAAAGAAGAAAGGAACCTAATAATACACTGTGATCTTGAATCCCTTTAGTCTTAAGCTGGAGATTAATTGGAATCTTTTTAGATTAGTTGCACTTGTGTGAATTTGTTATGTATTTAACTTATTTGATAAAATTCATCAATATTGTCTCATGTTCCCTGATTCTCTGAGTTGATTTGGCTGTGTTTTTCAACAAGTGACCTGTTTGAGTTTAGTGGTGCATTGTTGTTACATTCATCGGAAACTTCATTAAATTCCGAATGTGCAAATGCTTTGTGGCTTAGGCTTGTAGTCCAACAAGTTGATTGTGTAGTTGCCCATTCTTGGTAAAGCATTCAATGAAACCACATATAATCCGAAGAATTACATCAGCATTGTTGATGAGAAGTCCCACCTATAGACGTAGTCTTAGCTTTCTGAACTTAAGTCACCCACTATAGTTTCTACTGTTGCATGTTCGTATCTGCTGAGTCAATGAACTTACCTATTCCTTGTGGGCTGTTGCAGTTCTACTATGCTGGGTTACACCAGATTTTGAACTTTATGCAGCATTTGATCCTCTTGCAGACAAGGTATGAATATGTGTGGTCTCTTCAAATGCTTCTTCTCCATATTAAATGTCCCAAGTTTGCGCTAGTTCAGCTGCTTAAGCCAGCCATGGTTAAAACTTGGTGTGTATTTGAACAATCATTCTCCATATGAAATATCCAAGTTTGTATTAGTGCGGCTACTTAACCAAACCATGGTTTTAGAAATTACCGTGTATTTGAAAAAATGTATTGTTCAATACGCCTTTTAGTTTATATATCTAGCGGACTTGACATTAAGAATTAGTTCTGGACCAGTAGCAGCAATACAGATTTTCATGACGTCAAATTTTTACCGTCATGGAATTTCTAGTAATACAGAGTATGGCTAAACCAGTGATCTACTAAAAGCTTGATGATGATTTTCTAGATCAGAAGATGTATCTTGCTTCCATCACCATTATTGGTCTAAAGACATTGCAGAATTGAGCACCATTTATCTTCCAGTGAAAATCTCAAACGGCACATGATACAGTGTTCTTCTTTGTAAAGTGAACATTGGATATATAGTTCCTTCATTTTAAGAACATTATGAAAATGCGATGGATAATCTGTGATATGATATGAATTGGAGAAAATTGGCTTCCTGAAATTGACTTTAGTTAATTGGATACGCTTGACCTTCTAACCTGAAGTGTTTAAATATAAATATGCAGGCTTTGGCAATCAAAACTTGCAACCGGGTTTGTCGCTGGGTGAAAGATGTAGAGAACGAGATTTTCTTTGTCGGAGCAAATTCTTTCTCATGGTGATTCTCTTACTGCTGTAAATTGTTATATATACTACGAAGCTTCTCAGACCCCCTTCCAATTCTCATCGTTATTTGTTTATTTATTTATCTACTGTAATTTCTAGCGGTCCCAGCACAACCCTCACTATTTTATGCTCATAGTTGTATAGTGATTGACCTCCATATATTTGCTTGAGTCTGTTTTCCTAGATTGTTTACAGATCTCTATTTTGTGAAGGATTGCGAGTGGGCAAAGTTATCTCTTCGCCGCTTAAACCCATTCTTACATGGCTCGTAGCTGGGAAGTCTCTCCGCGTTGCAGCATATTTTTATAAGTTGAAGCGTTGACGTTTCTCGGTTGTTTCTTCTTTCCCTTCCCTTAACGAATGCTATGGAATGTGTACGAGCAGATAGTGTATACGTGTATGATATTCCTTAGTAATTAGTTCAGGAATAATGTGAGATTTGTAATATGGTCTGTAACTCATAAAATTTTGGAGAACATAAAAATGGACAGATTGATAACTATTCTTTATTTTGATATGAAAATAGGACGGTTATGCTTTATAATAAAGTATATGTTGGTGGACTTGTAGCTAACCTATACCTTCGGAACCATTCTATTCGAATCAAGCTGCATTTCCTTTAGTCATTCATATCATTATACTCCCTCTATCCCTTTTTGTTAGGGCCATTTCATTTGGCACAAAGATTTAGAAAAATTCAAATTCATCTCACAATCTATATTTTCCCTCCACTTTTTTGAACTAAATGGGAACCAATTAAGGGATTTCTATTTTGGGAAAGTTTCCCTATCAATTAGGGATGGAGGGAATAATATTTTCATAATTTTTAACATGTTAATGTAAAGCTGATGAGTGTTAGTTGATGTCAATGACAAAATTGTGAAAGAAAGACAAAAATACTCATGTCAAAATGTTAAAGATATTGAATTTTTTTGAGTTGGACCAAGAAAATATGTGAGTGACCCAAAATATACATAATACCTAACATTAGTGATTGAAAATATATAATAAATATACAATAAATGATCGATTGATATTTTTTAACAAACATTAATAATCAATGAAGTTATTTGCTCAATAAAGTTTATAAACCATTGACTTAATTAACATCCTATAGGCTATAGCCAATATGTTGAAGTTGTTGGGTTTTGTTGGTCCAATAATAGAAGTAGTCCAACACAAAGTCACCAGCCCCTATTTAGTACTCCCTCTCTTTTAGTTTATTTAATTGTTTAGAATTCTTTTAATATTTTAAAGTATTTGATTGTTTATAATTTCAATGAAATTTTAAGGTTATATTTTCACCTCTTCAATAAAATAATTTAAAATATTTTTTTACTTTTTTCTATTCAGGACCTTTTTTATTACTGGCAAGAGCCTTTACCACTATGACCATTTTTATTTTCTGAGGATATATTTGTGAACTCTTCTCCCTTCTTTAATAAAATGCTTTTTGTCCAAACAATCAAAATTATTGAAACAAATGAATATATATTGTTTAGGTTCTTTCATGCATGTGGTTAAAAATTTATAGTTCCCTAGCTTTGTATCTTAGGTTTGTGTGTCTTCTGGACTGTTCTTCATTTATCGAATATCTTAGGTTTAGTCCATCTAATAGAATCTAAGCGAGTCATTAATTAATTGATTAGTGGAGTGTTAGGAGGCTTAGGTCTGATGTTCCTGGGTTCCATTGTTGTTATTATGAGCTTTAGTCAATCGATCATGACACTAAACAAATATTCCTTCAACACAATATAAGTGATCGAAAGATTTCGAAGATCCATCAAAATACGAAAGTCGCGATATTTCAAAAAATGAGTATAGCAAAAGTGAGAAGTTTCCGATGACAATAAATGTCGTTTCTGAATTCTAAGCAGAGGAATATCTCATCAATACATTATCTGCAAACATGGAGCAAGATGGATTCAACAGTCTTACACGATGATGAATACTTGAATCTGAAGCCATGTGATTTGCTGCAAATAAATATTCATTTATTGCAATAATCAACTCAAATTGTACTGTACTAATATTAATATGTTTGCTTTAAAATGCTATTGGATGTCGTCATTCAACAAATAACATGATGGTCAACTGTTTTCGACTTTGGATTCTCCACTTATTGTTACAAATACAGTATGTATTAATGTTTCAAAATAAATGTTCTTTTATTACAAACTGTAGGCCGTAGACATGCACATAACCAGCGAATTTAATTTATTCAAACATGTACACTTTTGACTATAAAAAAAAAATTCAACTCTATATATATGACACATACAATACTTTTGTAATTGATTGGGCTCGATGAAAAATATTGATAGAATAATCGAATTCATGATCTTATACTCCATTATTTTAATACTCTTACAATTATATAGGACTCGTACTGAAATATATATTGAGCCAAAGGAACATAGCATATGTGAGAGAGGCTATGGTGGTCAAGTGATGTGAGCACCAATTGACGAACATATGTAGTGTAAATAATCGAGAGGAAAATATCGCGATCATTGGCCTTTTAGTCTCGTTAAGTTATTTTTAAAATTTTAATTTATTGAAAAGAGATGAAAAAGACACATTATGTCAAATGTTGTTTGTATAAATATAATTAGTCCTCATAAACATTAAGATAAATAAAGACAGAGGGAGTTTTAATTTTGACAAATTTCAAAGACTATTTATATAATTATCTTATGAAACATGAGCAAGGATGTATCTACATTGGTTAGTCCTTATTCAATCGATCAGATACTTTTAAAAATAAATTAAAAGTATTTTATATGTTTAAAAAAAAAATTAAATAATAATTACCAATTTTGTTTATATTAAAAGATATTTGAGTGTTTTGAATATTCATTTCAAATATCTATTTTAGAGTACTTAAATCGCTCATAAGCATGAGTATTATATGTAAGAGTAAGGACATTATCCCTATTTTAATATTGAAATAGGAAAATATGAGAAAAATGGTACTTATAATGATGTAGAACAGATTGACATGAAAAGGGTGGGCTTCGCATCCACCTAATAACGACAACGATCCATCAAATTCAAAGATAAGTCCATTACAATAAATTTATTAATTACGTAACATGTTTTTATTTAGGGTCCAGCCCAGACAAAAGTGGGTCCAATGGAGGCTAAATAACAAATGTTTATTGACTTAAATAATTCCTTTTCATATTAACAAAAAGCAATTGGACAAAGCAAAAGGAGAGATGGAACCCTCCACCTAGAACAAGAAGAAAAAGTAGACAACAAACAAAAGTTGCAAACAATTGCAATGGATTTGATTAGAGGGGAGACAAAGTGGAGGAATGTAAATATAAAGAGAAAATAATAGAGAATAAAATATAAAAGAATCCCCACTTTGACTTTGTAAATTGCTAATCATGCACCATTGATTGAACTAGATGAGTAGATGTTATAAGGTCCTAGCTATTTTGACTTTAAGGTCAAATCTTTCCTCTTATCATAATGTCCATTGTTGGACCTAATTTTGTTAGCTTTGCATGAAATTGGAATGACCCTCCTCCCCCAAGTGACCATTTAAGATAATGCATATAGGTAATTTTTAAGAGCTATCGTATTTGATTTAGAATAATTATATACTCCATAGTATTTGTGGGTCCGAGAATGATAGTAAACATGCTGAAAATATTCGTGGCAGTATATGAGGTCGATTGATTAAATCTAACAACTTATTATCTATATACAATAAGTGTCGAAATATAAGATTATTTGTTTTAATTTTTTTTTCTTTTGTAAATTAATGATAATTTTTGAGATTAATTAGATATTGAGCAATTATTTCATCAAGTCTCATCCCTTAATTTCTAATATCATTTCAACGATAAAAAAAATATATATATATAACTTGTAATATTACTATGTTAGTAGTTCCAATCCTATCTCACTTTTTCTTTTTAATTTCAAATAGTTATGTATTGGACTAATCACTTATAAAGCTATTGTATTGTTTATTCTATTTTGTATCATTTTATTAAACAATGATTGAGTACAAAAGATTCATCTTAACCTTATACTAATTCTTAATTATTTCAGATATTCTTTAATATTCGAATCGGGCACTCTTTATATCCTAATTGCTTCATGACATAATACCCACTTTCAAAAGAGAAAAAGACGAACATTGTCATTTCCCATTAAAGTATCAATCAAGTTAGGAAGAAGTAAATGTTGATCGCTCAACAAAATTTGTGGCATCTGATTCAAGCTTCTAACTAGAAGATTTTGGATTCAAATTTTATTAGACATAATTGGTCTCATAATTCATCTAAAGAGTAAATTATCGAGATGATCCCAAAAAGTTGTTTGAGGTTGTCAGTTGGTCTTCGGTAGTCCAAAAAATGCAAATTAGTCTCCAAAATTAAACAAAAGTTGCAAGTTAGTCCAAAAATTGACGGAGCTGTTAAAATTTAACGGAACCTTTAGAAGAGTGAAGCTAAGTCAATTGCACAATTCCCGTTAGATTTAACACATCCGTCAATTTTTGGACTAAGTGGCAAGTTTTGTTTACTTACGGGACTATTTTGTAACTTCTGAACTCTCGATGACCAAATGGACATCTCAACCTACTTTATAGACAATATTGACGATTTCCTCTTCATCTAGAAATTTCTATGTTCGTTATTTATAACAAAATATATATGAAATATATGCTTTGTTATTACCCTTAATTTCACAAAAATTGTTTAATTTTTTTATCTTTTGATGATTAATCATTTTGAACTTCAAATTTCGTGAACGCTTTTTATGAAAGAAATAAAAACGATAGTACTTCAAATCAAAGTTATGTATACACGTTAAGATTTTAGAATTGGTTAACTAATATGATAATTGAATGACATTATCTCTGAAACTGAAGGGTAACTGATGGTGAGTGTGGGTTTATTATATATTGTTGCATTTCTGTCAATAATTATAATATTGTTGGGATCATGTGAGCGCCCTTTCTACGCATGCCAAAAGCTGATGAATATGCAATGCCATGCCACCTATATTCTTTTTCAATATATTTTTATCTCGTATTTGATGAATTAATATTAAACTTATTCACTCCTAAAAGAATTAATAATAAAGTTCTAAATGTATACATTATGTAGTGTATTTAGTTATTATGATCTCTACGGTCCGCCGTTTAAGAGTTGACTAGTGCATATATATATTTGAAGCATGTAATTGAATGTATTATTGATATTTGACTCGAGTTTTAAAAAGGTCTTTGGCTCATTAATTATAACTATGTTAAGATGTACATCGCACATTGGAATTAAGTCGATGTCCTCGTGGGTCAATATATAAGATTTTGGGCTACGCCCTTATTGCCAATTGATTTATAGTAGAACCCATAGATTCTTAACATGGTATCAGAGCCAAGTCCTATATTCTTTTTAAATATGTAATGTTAAGATGCACATTCCACAAATTCTCTATTACCATTTTATGAAAGAAAAAAGAAATTTGTTAAGTATAATCTTACCTTTATGTTCAACAACTTAAAATACAATCATGAATTATACAAAACAAATTTCTTTCATTTAGATTCAATAAAAATGAAAATATTGGGACAAGAGGTGAGTCGGTATATCCGTATATATATTGGCTTGAATTTGTTACAGACTTATACCATCACATGTTATAAACTGTTTAGATCAGTTATTGTTTGTGTAATTCTCTTTTGGTCAATTTTTTTTAATTTCAAAAATACATTGGTCCCACGGTTGTATATACAAGGGAAACAGTTATGTGAAAATAGACTTTTAATTTAGCCATCAGGACATGCATGTATAATTTAATGATTAAAGACAAGGTGATAATCGCAATAAAGATGTTTTGACATTGATTATTGTTAAATTATATTTTTTAATTTACAATTTATATATATATCTAATCAAGAAACCTTCACTACATATGAAAGGAAATTTAAATTCTTATAAAAATTCTATAGTGTTTTATTTTAAGAAAAAAATTACCCATCACCTTCTTATAATGAAAATTTTACGGTGTTGAATATAAGAAATTGATCATAATACTATTTATTTGACGTCGGACGAAAAAAAAGGTGCAATGTGATGTGCATATGGCTTTATTATCATGGTGTGAAAAGGCCAATGTATTCATAATGTGGTCTGGGAATTAAGAAACTGTTTCCAGGGTCCAGACCATATAATACTCCAAGTCTCCACTCAATTACTCAATGGTCCCAAAAAAACATTCTTTCTCAACTACCAACATTTTCCACTCATGTTATCTAAATACTGTTATGTTTTACTATACTGCATACTTACATATATGGAACTATAGATGAAATTAAGTTAGGTGTCCCACCAGCACAGGGGCGGACCTGGGATAGGAAGGGTATCGGCCGGGTACCGGCCTCTCAGGTCTTTTTGATTTCGTTATATATCATATACATTTTCTTGGGAATGTTTTGATATATAAAATAAAAAGTGGTATAATTTAATTAAGTAAAAGTGTAGCTTAGTTGATTAGAAACTTCTTTTAAAAGGGTGAAGGTCATTAATTCAAGCCCTTCAAAGCTCATTTTTAACATAATTTGAAACTTTTGTTGACTTTTAATACTTTTTCATTAAAATTTTGGTTTCTTTATTTGATTTTTTTCAAAGTTACCCCCTTCTTTAGTTTTGTTTAAAGTTGGTCCTCCATTTTATTTTCATTCTGATTTCGCCTCTCCACTAATATAGTCTGGTATTATTGATCGTTTACTTGTGTTTGAGTTGTATTTAAAAATTTTACCGCTGGTCATTGGAATAAGTAAAGGATACTCCTCTTAAATAATGAGTAGTACACTATTACTAACCAAAGTACAATTTTTTAAAGCCTACTTGTAAATTGTAATGAGATACAGTACAGTTCGAACGACAAACTATTGGTACACCACTTTTATAAACAAGCTAACAACATATATGATCATTTTACAGCTAAATGAACTTAATATTAATATATATGTACTAATTTGATTCTTCTGAAATAGTACGAAGAAAATTCAAAGCCCAAATAGGACTACTACTTATGATGACGTTAGGCCAACTCATGTGCAAATTAATTACCAACAACTAGAGAGAGGTCATAACTCATAAATATGGGGATGCATCATTCAAAAATTGTATATTTTTTTTACTTTAATATTGTAAAATGGGACTTTTATAAAAATAAGGAAAATTACAAAAAAAAATAAAGGAGAGGACATAATGAATAACATAATTATATCTTTTTTCGAGTCAATTCTTGTGTGTTAATAGATTTGATGATGTTAATTTCCCTTTAATTAGTTAACACAAGGTTAATTAATACTTCCTTGATTTTTTTTATATATGAAAGGTAGGTGACAAACATGCAAATACAATCTAGATCAAATCTTGTGTCGCACAATAATAAAGGTTTTGCCATAGTATTAATACTAACACACATTAGTCAGACTTCAAAACACTTTATTTATAAAGTGAGTAACTCAATTTCAGGTGAGCAATATGAAACGTGATATTATATAAAGACTTATAAATTTTGCATTTAATCATTATATTTCCAACAACTATATAAATATTGTGTTCGCGTTATTTTATTCACGAATTAAAGCGTAACATACACTTTTTTTTACCATGTTCCTAAAAACGCCTAGATCTACCATGCAAGAACGAACAAGTAACATAAACTAATGATACCCACATTGAATAAAATCATAAATAATAAATGTGTTTGGAAAATGAAGGAACGAAATGAAAGCTTATAGAGGACAAGTAATGATAGCTTACCTTAGCCAAATGAAAACATATGACTAATGAAGAACAAGTTGGACCATTTTGCCCAAAATTTGAATAAGATTCAGACCAAACAAGAAACATCCTTGACTCCTTGCAAAATGACTAATGCATGTTACCTAATTAAATAAAAGCAGTCTGACATTATTATTAATACTCTCTATTACTATGATTTATGATGATCAAGACTTGACAATAATACTAAACAAAAAGAGGAAGATACTGTGCCACCAATATCTGACCTCCGACTATTTGCTCTATTTTCGTGTAAGAAAACATTCAACTTCTCTGTTTTCTTCTGTTACTATATAGTAGTAGTATTGAGTAGTAGTAGTAGTATAAATGTATAATCAATTGAAAAAGCTGTTTCATATTGTAATTGATTGGTCATGTCTATTGCCCAGAAGGAGAGATGCCACCACTCCAGGCTCATGTATACTCCCTTCATGGGATAAAAACTTATATTTAACGTTTTGGTCCACGGGATATAGCTCGAATATAATAGTGAAGAATTATATAATGTTAGTAATAAGTGTCAATAGTGTCGCATTTTCAGGAAATGTGGATTCATCTCTTGTAAGGAGTGGTTAAAATGAATGTTCGATCTAGTCTCCTTATCAACTTGGACATATTACACAATTTATTTTTTTCGTATACTCCACGTAAGTATGCGTGACAACATGAGTCGTTAGTATGATGGTTTCATAATTTTTGATTTTTTAATTTTTAATAATGAACTTTTTTAATTGCAAATGGATTGTATTTATATGTATAGTTATATACTCCTTTCGTTTCGATATGTTTAATTATTTGGGAAAAAGATATTTTATTAAAAAATGATAAAATATTACTAATATGACATTAAATAAAGATTCACTATGTTGTACGGACTATATAAGTACTTAGTTCCTTCCATCCGATTTTATTGATGTGGTTTTTTAAGTTTTGAATACGCAAAAGTTCTTTATTTTCGATTTTACCCCCACTTTCTGAAACGTTTCATATATGGTCCGTTTGGATTGGGGTGAATCAGGGGGAGGAGAATATATTCTCCTAGGGGAAGAGAATCAGGGGGAATCAGGGAGAATATATTTTATTGTTGTTTGGGTACCATGATTTTGAACTAGGAGAATCAGGGGGAATCAGGGAGAATAGTATATTTTAATGCTTAATATTGTATTCTCCTTGATTACCCTTGGATTTGGAGGGTAGAGATTTTGAGGGGAATGAGGGGTAATGGGGGTGAATCAAGGGGAATAGTTTCTCATAGGGTAAAAAATTATTAGGTTCCCAAACACAAAAAAAAGCTAAATTCTCCCTGATTCCCCTTGATTCACCCCAATCCAAACAGACCAATAATGTCAAGGGTCATATAATGTCTGAAAAATAAGACATCGCATAGACACAGACTGAAAATACACATGAACGAGTAGACTTGGTAATAAACTGATGCTTGTAATGATTAGTGCACAAGAGGGTTAGAAGAACTTAATAGAAGATTAATTTGATGATTTGTTTAATAATTGTGTAGTTGTCTTAACAATCATTGATCTGAATTGAAAGTGTATAATAATACTCTATATTTTGTGAAAAATATATCGTCTTTATTGAGTATTTTAATGTGGTTATTATTAACATGATAGTTAAATTAAATTAAAGTTATGTATGTCAAATAAGAGTATACATTTATATATACTCCAATTCTAATAATTATGTTAAGAGTTTATGGAGTTTCACTTTAAAATCAATTGACAATAGATAGAGTGAGTAGTCCAAGATCTTATATATTGACCCGGGAGACATCGACTTTCGATGTATGATGTGCATCTTAACACGCTCTCTCACGTGTAACCCAATCGCGGCGGAGTTTTCCTCTCCGGTATTGTTTGCCGGAACATCGGCGAGGTGACACTTGTCTCAATAACTTGAGATTGGCTCATGATACCATATTAATAGTCTATGTGATTCCACTCAAAAAATCAATTGACAATAGAGAGAATAACCCATAATCTTATATATTAACGGGGTAAAAAGACTTCGTTTTTTCATATGGGAGTTGCATCTTAATATTATGAGATCTAACCTCACTTGCAGGCTGGAGCACAATATTTTTCAAAATTGACTATCAAAATTTTAGAACTATACGCATTTTTATTTATATACTACTAACACAAAAGAGCATGTGTTTCTTTATGAAATAGAAAATCAAAGACATTATTATTTCATTGAGTAATAGTTAAGATTTCATGATAACATTTAAAGTGACAATGATTAGAAATTTTAATTTTACTTTTATAAGAGAAGTAATTATGACTATATTAGCTTAGAAAAACCAATGGGAATATAATTGATGCATTTGACATTTGTTCCCCCAAGAGATGACTAGAAACTGCAGCAAACAGAGAAGAAGATTTCGTTGGTTGTGGTGTGGGATTTGACCATGGCTTTTGTTTTGTGATACTCCTCCATTCCAAATTATTTAGCTATTTTTTATTTGGGGAAATTAAATTTTAACAATTTTTATCATAAATTGTCTTTTACCGATAGAAAATATTATATATAGTCATGTGATATTGTCAGAATCTATTTCAGTATATATTTTTGAAATATATATTTTTTTTATAATTTTTACTTTTGTAAAGTTAGAGCCTAAGCGACATTGACAGATTGGCAATTATAATAATAATTAAAGAAGGCTAAATCCCTAATTGACAAGCCGAAACAAGATTAATGATATTAGCAGCGACATTAGTAGTACATATTAAAATCAAAGACTCATCTAAAAAGATTAATGTAGTTGACAAGCAGAGCATAATATAAATTCAAATTTATACAATAATAGCATCAATCAGGGTTCAAATTTATAATTTATAATTCATAATATAAGAATTGAATCTTTTAAAAGTATATAAATAAGTGAGCGTCATATATAAATTCAATACGTCAATAAAAAATTCTCAAAATTAATAAAAATGACTTTGCAGTCAATTTTTTACGCGTATTTAGACCTTAACTGAAACGTTAATAATTCGATTTATCACATCTTTATAAAAGTAAAGATAATCATGAATCTCATTAGCATATTATCATTAATAGTTTTACGTAGTGTATAATTTTAGCACATGTTACCCTTAATAACTTTTTACAAATTATAAAAATAATGAATATGTAATTAATGTTGTATTTGTGGATGTGTATGCGCTATGTCACGATATTATAGAACATAGCATTATAATTAAGTTGAACCTTATAATTAAATTTGAACCTTATTAATTAAATTTGAACTTTGTTTAGTATTATATTAACAATATGATGACTCATACTCCTTCCCTACTTCATCGCCTACTTAATTATTAAGGTTAGCTTAAGTAGTCATCCCAATTATATATGAGATTGAGTTATTACTCCTTCCAGTTTGTTTATTTGTCTTTTTGATATTACACATGTAAAGTATTAAAAAGTGTAATGAAAAATCACATTGTACATTAAATGTACAAATAATTAAAATAATATCACTGGTCTATTATTTTTATCTATGTTAAACAAAAATAATAGTCATAATTACATTATAAATATATAACTAAAATTATAAGGATCAAATTCAGATTTTGTAATTTAAAGATACAACTCAAAAATTTAAAGAGAGCGCAATATAAAGAATCAAATTCAAAAACAATGCGAGAACATTCATTGTACTTATTAGTTAAGTCTAATACAAATTTAGAACTATTTTGTAACGGGAAGGAAGATTTTAAAATAAAATTTGAAAATAACGTTAATTTATGAATGTGTATCACTTTGTAACAATTTTGGCTCCTCCTAAATAAATGAAAAAGGTCACAGCCTAAGACATAAAAACAGCTGCAGCATAGAATACTGCAATTTTTTATGTCATCTCCTTGTCTTAAGAACACCTCTGTGTCTCTTCCATTTCACCATCACTGTTCCCCCCTCCTTTTGTTGGCATTTGAACGAACCATGGTTTCATATCTCTCTTAATATTTTGTCTAATTCATGTGTTAACTAGATTGTCCACCTAAGCAAAAAGGGGAATAAAATTGCTATAATTTCACCTTTTTTATTTTAATAAAGTTAAAATAATTTGTTGTGTAGGTTGAAATTAGGAAATTGTTGTCTTAGCTGTTTTTCAAGAACCAGAAACAATTAACTTTTTCTGGGTATTTTTTTTAAAGTTTGGGTTATTTGGTTTGGAGTTAGGAAAAAGCTTTGAACTTTATCTTTAGTAGTTAGAAGGATCTTCATTTTAAATTTATTTTCAAGTTTCATAACTGGATGAGAAAAGAGAAAAAATTGTGCAGAAAAAAGCATCATTGCTAGAGGCTGAATAAAAGGATTGCTGATTTGGGTGGCATAAATGGTAAAGTTGTGATTTTTTGGGTGTAATTTGGCTATTTTGAATGAGAATTTTTGTTGTTTTGAGTATGCATTTTGCTAATAAGAAAAGCTTCATTATGCAGATTTAGCTGTAGACTTCATATATATAAGGTAAGTTGTTATTTGGGAAGTGAAAGAAAGTCTTTTTTGTTGTGTTCTTGACTAAAGTAATAATGAATCTACTTCTTCCACCATATATGCCCTATTTTTACCTCCTTCTGAGATCTCTGGGCTAATAAACCGGGGCGTATCTAGGACATTATTGTTGTGTGTTCGGATTATCATTTATAAAGTTTAAATTTTCGCACAACGATACATAAATCGCAATAATTGCTATTTATTAATGTAACAAATATAGTTAATATGTAACAATGGTTTGTAGAATCTTTATAAAAAATTGTTAGGAGGGGTTTGAACTTTATAGAATCTTGGTCTGAATTCAGCTCAATTTTGTTTTTCTTTTAGCTGTGCTAGGAGAAATATCCATTTAAGTTGTCTAGCATTGAGAAGAAATGGCTATGGTGGTGCAGCAACATAGGGAAAATAGCAGTGGTAACATCAATAAGCATCTTGATGCATCAGGGAAATATGTGAGGTATACGGCTGAGCAGGTTGAGGCATTAGAAAGGGTTTATGCGGAATGCCCTAAGCCGAGCTCTTTGCGCCGGCAACAACTGATCCGAGAATGCCCCATTCTTGCTAATATTGAGCCTAAGCAGATAAAAGTCTGGTTTCAGAATCGCAGGTAAAATCAATTATTTCTTGCGTGTTATGGTCATTTTGCCATAACGTGTACACTAATTTGTTATAACCGCGATTAAAGTTGGGATCTTTCTGGTTAACTGTTGCTTGTCATGTGAACTAATCACGGTTGAGTAGGTTTATTTGAATTTTATAGTTTAAGATGAAGACAAAGCACACAAAAATAAAAAGTGTATTTCACTTCACTAATTATTAGTAAGAATTGTAAGCTACTGAAGAGTTTTAGAGTACTGAGTTGGCTTGGAAGATGTAAATAATGGGTTTCTGTTATTGTTTATTTTAATTGTGTTGTGAAGAATAAAAAGTGACAAGATTTTTGGCTGATTTAGGTGCCGTGAGAAACAGAGGAAAGAGGCTTGTAATCTTCAGTCTGTTAACAGAAAACTATCTGCAATGAACAAACTATTAATGGAAGAGAACGATCGCTTGCAGAAACAAGTCTCCCAGTTAGTTTGTGAGAATGGGTATATGCGTCATCAAGTTCAAAGTGTATGTAGTTGTCCTTCTTAACTGAAACGTAAATTATTTGGAATCAATCTTATTTCACAGTGTGCATCAGATTTATTTTCCCATCTCTTTTGGTTCGGTTATTCGTTTGGCAGCCTCCTCAAATAATGTTTTTGACATTTTATTCAGTAAATATTAAATAATGCTAAGGCGATTGAAGAATCGTGTATATATCCATTCTGCATTTCTGCCTACTTAGGATGAAACATTTGATCTGTGCCTTCCATTGTTCAAAATTATTTCTGAGACGAGGTTCTCAATTATTGCACCCATGATATATACTTCTTGGATGATGTTGCAAGAGTCTTGACTGTGCTTTGCAGGGTACAGGAGCACCTAATGATGGAAGTTGCGAGTCAGCTGTCACAACTCTGCAACATTCTCTGAGGGATACTAACAGCCCTGCTGGGTAATCATATCTATCATTCTTAATATCTTACCTCCTGATCTGTGGCATTATCGTGCTAAAGTTGTATCTATTGATGTTGTTATATATTAATCAGACTCCTCTCGATTGCGGAGGAGACCTTGTCTGAGTACCTTTCAAAGGCTACAGGAACTGCTGTGGATTGGGTGCAGATGCCTGGGATGAAGGTACCCAGTTGCTTTATTTTGGTGGATTTTTTTGGTGATTCAATATTTAGTACATGTGCTGATATTTATTTAATTTTTTCACAGCCTGGTCCGGATTCTGTTGGCGTCTTTGCCATTTCACATGGAAGTAGTGGAGTGGCTGCTAGAGCATGCGGTCTTGTAAGTTTGGAGCCCGCAAAGGTATAATCTGATACTTTCTATTGTACCACGGTTTACTTCCTTCTAAGCTCTTCCTTGAAATTTGTTTTGGTGATGCTGTTGCCGCCTATTTGAATCCCAACTAAACTTTCAACTAAACAGATAGTGGAGATACTTAAAGACCGCCCCTGTTGGTTTCGAGACTGTCGGAGCCTTGAAGTGTTTACCATGATCCCTACTAGTAATGGAGGTACTATTGAGCTTGTGTACATGCAGACTTATGCCCCAACCACATTGGCTCCTGCTCGAGATTTCTGGACTCTCCGATACACAACTACTTTGGAGAATGGTAGTCTTGTGGTATGCAAATAATTGAACACTAACATTCTTATAAACTTTGTCTATGTACTTCTTTATTTTATAGATGCAATTTTATCTATATATTATTTCTTAACTCTCTTTAACCAAAACCCAGCACTTTAAATAAATTCATTGTGTGAAGAGACCTGTATATATCCATCTCTATCAGTTAAGTGTGGGCTAAATATTCAGATTTTCATTCACATAAACTACCTTACTTGAAGGGAAGTCCATCTGTAAATGAAATTTCGGCAGTGTTAAAGACCGGCTAACAAAGTATGATATCATTGATATGTAATCATAACCAAAAGCTCATATTCTTTTTAGCCTTCTCTCTGTTAGGAAGCTCTTACACATATATCACGCTCAAGATGAAGAGCCGGATACTATTTGTATTATTGCATATTTTGTTTTCATTATGATCTTAACTGTTTTTGCATTACGAGTCCTTGTGTTAGGTGAATTTAGGGTTTTTATCATTATACTTACTTTGGCAGGGTTTATTTAATAAGTGGTTGTTGTCATTTATCAAGGTGTGTGAAAGATCTTTATCTGGGGCTGGGGCTGGTCCTAATCCAGGTGCAGCATCTCAATTCGTCCGCGCTGAAATGCTTCCATCTGGTTATCTGGTTCGACCATGTGATGGTGGAGGATCAATTATTCATATTGTTGATCATGTGAACCTTGAGGTTATTAATCACACTTAAAGTTGATTTTTTCGTACATCTATTTGGTCACCTTTATTGTCTTTATTTCTTAACTCTTTGTAGGCTTGGAGTGTGCCTGAGGTCCTGAGGCCACTATATGAATCATCAAAAGTAGTAGCTCAGAAAATGACTATTGCGGTGAGAACACTTAATCTTTTATATAATACACCTTCTGAAGACTGGGTTAAGGTTATGTAACATAAATACACATCCCCAAGATGGCCATTCAGTCATTCCATTTTTTCTGTCATTCAAGTAGTAGTCCTAACAAATTCTACGTGTTTTGTTTTGTGGACATGGTTATCTCATCTTGTTCCTTCCTTTCAAAATCACAATGTGGAGCTTGATGCTGCTTCTTATCAGTGTATTGAACTTTTGGTTACTTAAATTAGTTGGAGTCTGATTTTCAACTAATAGGCCAACGATTTTTATACCAAGTTGTGATAACGGCACTCCACTTTTATAAGAATAACGAGGAAGTGGAATGTCATGTTCACAAAATGGAGTGTAAAATTCATTAGCTAACTAATATTAGAGCCTTCTGTGCCATAATCTGCCTTACATATGTGGATATGTTTGAATCCCGATTTCTTTCTTCATGCGTAGCTTGTATTCTCTCCAATGTCTCCATATACATTGACTGGTTAATTAATTGAGTCCATAACCCAGATCATGTCCATGATATCTTTTGTTTCTTTAGTCACCTAATTGGCTCATTTATTAAATTCGATCGCCTTAAGACAATCCTATCAGTTGACTAACTACTAAATCATGCTCAAAGGCGTTTCGATATGTAAGGCAAATAGCGCAAGAGACAAGTGGGGAAGTAGCATATGGGTTGGGCAGGCAACCAGCACTTTTGAGAACTTTTAGCCAGAGATTAAGCAGGTATCCATAATCTCTCTTTATCTTGTATCCATCTTGAACTAATTGACCTCATTGTTTTCAATATTTTACTTGCACCAACGACTCACAAGAAATATTTCTTCTAAAGAGGCTTTAATGATGCCATCAATGGATTCAATGATGATGGATGGTCATTGTTAAGCTTTGATGGAGCTGAAGATGTAATAGTATCAGTTAACTCAACCAAATCCCTTAGCAACTCTTGCCACAGCTTTCCATTGGTTGGAGGCATCCTCTGTGCTAAAGCGTCTATGCTACTCAAGGTATTTGACCTTTTAATTGGGGGATACCCTCAATTCTTATATGCTTATGCATGTGGTATGTTGCAATTTGGTCTTATTTTATCTTCAATTAACGGAGTAAGGTGGATGGTCGCTAGAAATTCATCTTGCTTGCTTGATAAGTTTGTAGGCTCATTTTTTCAGATATCTACAACTTCAATATTGGATTTGTTTGACAGAACTAACCCTGTGATATTACTATGTAGAATGTCCCACCTGCTGTCCTGGTTCGGTTTCTAAGGGAACACCGATCAGAGTGGGCAGATTTCAGTGTTGATGCTTATTGCGCAGCTTCGCTGAAGGCTGGCTCGTTTCCATATTCAGGAATGAGACCAACAAGATTTACTGGTAGTCAAATCATCATGCCACTTGGTCATACAGTTGAACATGAAGAGGTATGACATGATGCCCATTCCTGGACAAAGAGATCTTAAGGTGTAGTTTGTTTATAGGTTATTTTATTTAATGGTCATATTGAACTCAAAACCAAACTAGCCTAAAGTTGCAGTTCTTCATAAGTAATTTTAATAATTTATTTTTATTATTCCCATATTCCATGTTTGGTGAAATTGTCATGCACTACTAGTTGTAATGTTGTAAACTTAACTATTTATGAACTTAGATAATAAATACTTATTAAGAAACACCAATCAACATGACAAATAAGATCTATTTTCTTAGATAAATGGTTCAAAAAATCTATTTAGAAGGGTAAAATGTCAGGAAGAACAAAATGTAAGTGTTCACATGTTCATGTTCTTTTCAGAAACTAACTATATCAGTTTCTGAAATAATATAGTTATCGTTGATGAAGGGTGCAACTTCTCTTGTTATAGCTGGTTGCTGTTCCCTATTCGTGCTTTCTTTTTATCTCATTTTCTTCCATTGCAGATGCTTGAAGTAATTCGACTAGAAGGCCAGTCTCCGGGGCAACCAGATGCTTTTAGTTCGAGAGATATTCACCTACTTCAGGTTTTGCTTCTATCAATATGACGAAAGAAAAAAATTTATAAAATCTTTTACTTTGTCATTTACTAACCTGTAACACGATTAATGATAAGGCAAGGTATTATTTTCTCTAAACAATCATTGAATGGCAGATGTGCAGTGGAATTGACGAGTCTGCAGTTGGTGCCTGCTACGAACTTGTTTTTGCTCCAATCGATGAAATGTTTCCAGATGATGCCCCCCTTCTACCATCAGGATTTCGCATAATTCCACTTGATATAAAATCAGTTAAGTTTAGCACGGGCAATCTTGATCATTATACTCCATCATTTTACAATAGTTCAACCTAAGGGATCTTGTTGCTGTTGTGAGTGGTCTGTGAGTGTTCACTGCGGTAGCACCATTCATTGTGTCATCATAGGGAGTATAATTATCAAGTTTTCCCAAGCAAAGCAAATGTGCATGGAAGTATGTGTAGTAAAATAAGTAAAAGTGGAATATACGTGGTCGGTCACCTTCCTGTGACTAACTGGAGCTGTTTTTTTTATTCATCCAGAGTGTAGCTTATTTGTCTTACCATCATGAATTAATTTGAGGGGGCAACTTGCCAGATTTAAATTTGATGTTTTAACTGCAAAATGATTACTGATTCATCGATATCTGTTGAAGAACTTCTGACTGACGGAACATTATTATTGATATATTTCTTACAGGGTGACACTAGGGATTCGTTGGCTCATAAAACACTAGATCTTGCATCAAGTCTCGAGGTTCCAGTTGCAAACAATAACCAAGGAGATGCTTCCTCATCTTACTCTGCACGATCAGTACTGACAATTGCATTCCAATTCCCAGTTGAAAATAATCTGGAGGAGAATGTGGCTTCAATGGCTCGCCAATATGTTCGCAGTGTAGTGTCCGCAGTACAAAGAGTTGCTACAGCTATATCTCCTTCGCAATTGGACCCTGCTGTGGGGCCAAATCTTTCTCTTGGATCTCCTGAAGCTTTAACTCTGGCACACTGGGTGTGCCAAAGTTACAGGTAAAGCTTATGATCTATTATATAGTAATTTCCAAATAACATGAGACTTCAGAGAAAAGGGAAGGGGTGGGATACTGGACAGGGAATTTTAGGAGTCGTGGGGGAAGGAATGAGAGGAAATCCTTTCCGAGCATCTGAAGTTCTGAACTAAAAACCTATATTTCAGTTTCCATGTTGGTGGAGAGTTGCTCGGCGGTAATTGTTTAGATGGTGAATCAATGCTGAAGAATCTATGGAATCACCAAGATGCCATCTTATGCTGTTCACTCAAGGTTTGTATTACTCTTATTAACTTGATAATAGCTTTCATGTCTTCTTCAACGTGTTCTCTTATGAGCAAATGTGAATGCAGTTTATATTAAGAGCTGATGCTTCTAAGTAGGCTTTGAACATCAAATCAAAATGTCCTTGATAAATTTCTGTAAAGAGGTCAAGTAGCGATTATTGTAAGTAGTATGTTGACTTTCTTGGATGGTGCAGTCTCTACCAGTATTTATGTTCGCAAACCAAGCTGGGCTAGACATGATGGAGACGTCTCTAATGGCTTTACAAGATATTACAATTGATAAAATATTTGACGATGCTGGCCGAAAAGCATTATTTTCAGAATTCACAAAGATCATGCAACAGGTACAATCTACAGATAGATCTTGATTACTTTGAGAAAATGGAAAGAATATGTTCTCTACTCGAGATTTGAAGAAAAAAAACAGAAATGATGAAACATTAGATCCTTTACTAATGTGTATATGCTTGTTCCAGGGATCTGCTTACTTGCCTGGAGGGATTTGTGTGTCAACAATGGGACGACATGTTTCATATGACCAAGCGATCGCATGGAAGGTCCTTGCTGGAGAATCCAGAGATAATGATTCTGCTCATTGTCTTGCCATATCATTTGTTAATTGGTCGTTCGCGTAGATTGATGTTGCTTCAAGTTCGGGTTGGCTTGGTGTTAGCTAACTGTAGGATGACGAGGGAAAGAACTTTTTTGTAGTGTTGATGCCTTGTCCTCTTTGCATTATTGTAACTTAATTTAGTGTGTTGTTTTGGGATATTTTGAGTGGTGTTTTAATTTATATTTTGGGTATGAAATGAAAGACCTCTTGCTGCAAATGCGATCAATTCGTTGAATGTGTCTTTAGTTCTTCACAAATATGTAAGTATCATAGCCTTGACAGTATTTTAGTAAACTCCTCCATGACACGTTTGATAACGACTAGTTACTCTTCGATCATACGATATGTAGGTATCATTAGTAGCATGGCACAAATATACAATTACATTAAGGTTGCGTTGATTTAATCCACGGAAGGTATCGGGTATCGGGCAGTGTAGATCGACGAAGGGGTGTGCAAAGCTATGAAGTCATCATGAAATAAACCCTCCCATTTGTAGGATCAAGGAGCTGTGAAACGACTAAAAAATATGCAACTCATTTAGTTTCTTCAAAATATGAATGCTTATGCTGCCCTCTATTGTTCTGAATTTACGTCATAAACCACAGTTAACGAACACTACGAGTCTTGTGGAGTTGTATATTTTATATGACCTAAAATTCTTTGGGTTAATTTAACTTTGTTTGGTTTCCATTTATCCCGGATGCGGAAGTAATTCACCCTCAATATTTTCATTAATAGTCACCCTCATTATTCTCATTAATAAATTCATCCTCAATATTTTCATTAACAAATTCATCCTCAGTGTTTTATTAATAAACTCACTTCCGATAATATCATTTAAAATTGCCGATAATATCATTTAAAATTGTATTTGATTGTTAATTAGATTCTCGAATAATTGAAGCTGTTGAGAAAAATTTATCAATAGCTCCTTATTGTGATTCAATTAGTGCCTCTTATCTGTTTCTTTTTTTTTTCACTTCCAAATAAATGTTTTCTAGACGACATCTCATAAAATAAGCAAATAATTAAATACAAAATTAAGACGTATGAGTTATAATAAAATAACTTATACAATAGTCGAATAAAAGGAAACGTATCAAATGATTAACAATTATTAGAACTTAGAAATTGAATGATTATGGCAGTAGCCCAAATTGCCAAATTACCAAATTGCCAAAATTGCCATATTGCCATATTTTCGAATATTTGGGCTAGGTTTAACTTGTGGGCAAAGCCTGTACAATAATACTTACCTAATATATGCTACTAAGTTACCTAATATATGCTACTATGCTAGTATATATATACGCTAATAGTTTGTTTGCATGGTATCTCTTAATATTGTCCGAATTTTTGTGGGGAACTTTACTCAGCTATGATGTCTTTCTTCACTTCTTCTATGGGCAAGTGTTCGTCGTTGTGCTTGATCCTTTGTGTGTTGTACTCTGCATGTGTGTTGTACTCTGCATCTCAATTGTTTGGGCAAGAGAAGAAGACGACGAAAGAAAAGAAGAAGGGGCAAGGAATACTGAGGGCTCGAGAGTTGATATCTTTCGTTCCTTTTTTCAGAGAACGAAGTAGTATTGAGAAAATATTGGGTGAAGTTGATGACAAGAAAATCTTCAGGCCTCCTATATCTGCAGAACAACAAAAGGCCTCAACTTTCTTATCGAACAGGCCAACATTATCTCCACAGGCTGCTAGTGCTAGTACGGGTAGAAAAGGGAGTTGGTTTGCAACAACTAGACAAGTTTTCGTTCCCAGCTCCAATGATTTCTTGCCTGATCCAGCTTCTGATGGATTTCATGATCAAATAAAAGAACTGAGAGAACGCTCCAAAGAGCTCCCAGACGATTATTCTGCTGTCCTGGTTGGGGATATGATCACAGAAGAAGCCCTTCCGACATACCAGACTATGCTCAATACGCTTGATGGTGTTCGGGATGAGACTGGGGCGAGTCCTACTCCTTGGGCAATATGGGCAATGGCTTGGACTGCTGACAAGAACAGGCATGGTGACCTCTTAAATAAGTATCTGTATTTGTGTGGCCGAGTAGACATGAGCCAAATTGAGAAGAGAATCCAATACCTGATTGGGTCAGGAATGGTGAGACTCTGTCACAAAATATAATGTTTACTTATTGCCCGAGTTAGATCAAAATTGGTAGTTTCATTTTCATTCATATAACTAATATGATATTTACGTAGACGACATGTTTCTAGCCAGTTCATTTAGTTCTCTACTTTGCATTAGCACCACAGTTTAGCCATGCTGCTTTTTTGCTAAACAACTTATCCTTGTCCATTTTCCAACCTTGTAGGATCCTCGTACGGAGAACAATCCATACGTTGGCTTTATTTACACTTCATTCCAGGAACGAGCCACCTTTATCAGTCATGGAAATACAGCCCGGCTTGCCAAGGAGCTTGGAGATATAAAGCTGGCTCAAATTTGTGGTACAATTGCCGCAGATGAGATGCGACATGAAACTGCCTACACTAAAATAGTGGAAAAACTTTTCGAGATTGATCCTGATGGAACAGTACTTGCATTTGCTGACATGATGAGGAAAAAAAACTCGATGCCAACTCATCTGATTTATGATGGTCGTGATGATAACCTTTTCGACAATTTTTCACTTGTTGCTCAAAGGCTTGGTGTTTACACTGCTAGATACAACGCCGATATTCTTGAGTTTCTGGTTGGCAAATGGAAAGTAGAAGACCTTACTGGACTCTCCGGAGAACGTCGTAAAGCTCAAGATTACCTCTGTAAGTTGCCACCCAAGATTAGAAGGCTAGAAGAACGAGCTCAAAGCAGCGCTAAAGAAGCACAGTCTCTCGGCTCCTTACAGACTCCTAGCAGAACACCCCCTTCTAACGGCTCAAGTTCAATGAAGTACCCAAGACCAAGAGTCAGTGCAAACTCCAGATTTGGTCTTGGAATGAGAGGCGACGATAGGCTTACAAGCTGCCCACCAATTTCAGTTCCGAACTACATGCAACCTACTGTATCAGCAAAGGCTAAAGTGAGGGCATATAGTCATCCAATCTCAATTCCAGTAAGTGGAAAGCACTTCTTACAAACTCCTAGCAGAACACCCCCATCTAACGGCTCAAGTTCAACGGAGTACCCAAGACCAAGAGTCAGTGCAACAAACTCCAGATTTGGTCTTGCAATGAGAGGCAACGATAGGCTTACAAGCTGCTCGCCATTTTCAGTTCCAAACTACATGCAACCTACTGTATCAGCAAAGGCTAAAGTGAGGGCATATAGTCATCCAATCTCAATTCCAGTAAGAGGAAAGCACTTCTTACAGAGTCCTAGCAGAACACCCCCATCTAACGGCTCAAGTTCAACGGAGTACCCAAGACCAAGAGTCAGTGCAACCAACTCCAGATTTGGTCTTGGAATGAGAGGCGACGATAGGCTTACAAGCTGCCCACCAATTTCAGTTCCGAACTACATGCAACCTACTGTATCAGCAAAGGCTAAAGTGAGGGCATATAGTCATCCAATCTCAATTCCAGTAAGAGGAAAGCACTTCTTACAGACTCCTAGTAGAACACCCCCATCTAACGGCTCAAGTTCAACGGAGTATCCAAGACCAAGAGTCAGTGCAACCAACTCCAGCTTTGGTCTTGCAATGAGAGGCGACGATAGGCTTACAAGCTGCTCGCCATTTTCAGTTCCGAACTACATGCAACCTACTGTATCAGCAAAGGCTAAAGTGAGGGCATATAGTCATCCAGTCTCAATTCCAGTAAGAGGAAAGCACTTCTTACAAACTCCTAGCAGAACACCCCCATCTAACGGCTCAAGTTCAACGGAGTACCCAAGACCAAGAGTCAGTGCAACAAACTCCAGATTTGGTCTTGCAATGAGAGGCGACGATAGGCTTACAAGCTGCCCGCCAATTTCAGTTCCGAACTACATGCAACCTACTGTATCAGCAAGCGCTAAAGTGAGGGCTAAAGTTGTGGATATGAGCATCAACCACTCCCATGCAAATTCAATCTTTCGTTTATGCAATTAGTTTCCGTTACATGTGATATTTTATTTATTTATGTCAAGCGAATGATTTTGATATGTTAAAAATTCATGTAATTCTATTCTAAAACTCAATTGGATATTCTTAATCTTTTAATCATCCTTAATGATAAATTGTGTATATTGGAATATGCTCATTATTTACTTTCTACTTTTTCTAGTTTCATATCTTCGTGCAAATGCAAATCAAATGGTTGAACAATCATATCTACCTTTAGTTCTTCACAAATACTGAAGTATACTATGAATCGATTATGACATCTCAAAGTTAATACTAGTACAACGGTACGAGGAAATTCAAGCAATCTAATAACGTACTATATAACTTTCAAAGAAAATTGGACAAAAAAAAGTGGACAACATTTCGGGATAGAGAAAATTCGAACAACGATCAATATATACAGAATTCATAAAATATTCGTGAGTAGCATAGCTCATATCCGAACAAATCATAATTACTAGCATCAATTATATAACAAAAAGAAAAAAGAAAAAATGTAGAATACAAATTAAATATTCGTGACTCGTGAGTAACATTTGGGACATCTCGAGTATACAAATATTCGAACATTTTTGCCATAATAAAAATGTTGAATTGTACAACATATGCTGTAAACAAATATTCGAACATTTTTGCCATAAGAAATATAGTACTCACCGATCTGAAGAACCACGTTTGACAGGTTGCAGAGAAAATTAAAAATGATTTTTGTTGTTTGAATTTCTGAGTTATATCCTTATATACTGGCTCGAATCCTTCGGTTTCACAGGTTAGGATAGGGTTCGAATACCTCTAGGCTCATGTTTTTTGTATTACACTCTTCTTATTTTATTATTTTATCTTTTTATTTTTAAATTGTTCCCATACTTAATTATTTTAAATTTTGCTTCCCCTTACATTTCATCCTCGTTTCGTCCCTGATTGAGACCAAAGTGACGTACAATTTATTCTTGACATTTATGTGATGCGCTCTCTCAAAATATTGATGCATCATAGATTATGATGGAAGCAATTATTAAAATCATGTTCTTGAATCTTATATATCGAGGGATAACTGATATGTTGGTTGATCTTTGTTAAATTTTTTCAAATATCTTGAATCTAGTTTCATAATTTAGTTGTTAATAGTAATTAGTACGTGGTTTGAATTATAATCACACGTTTGAAGAAGTATAAATTAAAAACTTACCTACTAACAAACAGCCGTCTTAGCTCAGTGGTAGAGCGCGTGGCTTTTAACCACGTGGTCGTGGGTTCGATCCCCACAGACGGCGATTTAAGATCATACTTTTTTTATTTTACAATTTTGGGAACTCACTTACTACTTACCGAACAAGAAATGAAGAATGTGTCCCTTTAGATTATCTTATGAAACCTAAATTAATTTATTTATCACCAGTGTAGTTTCATAAACAGGTAAGTTCTTCATTTTTGTCTCCTAACAATAAAAAATATAATTGCTTATTATTTATAATATACCCCTATCACCTATGTCATTTTGTTGAATATTAGCTCGGGCATAGTTCAACTGGTAAAAAATTAAAGCGTAAATGTTAAGCAGCCTCGTCTCTTCATGCAAATCCAGGTTCGATTCTCACTAGAAGTGAACCTTGTGTTTTGGAGTAGTTAACGGATAAATTCTAATCCCCTCATCTGGTGAGATAGATCCCACGCCAACCTCTGACATCATCATATCATAGGAGAGAGCTATAAAACCCTTAATTTGATGTCTCAAACTATTTTATTAAACATTAACAACAACATACTTGTATAAATTAAGACTAATTTAGAATCAAGCATAGCTTTTTTGAAATAATTAGTCCAACCTCCATAAAAGTTAAATTGAGATAAGGGTGGTTGTTGATAAGTAGTTGGTCTAATTACTGCGAACATATTTCTTTAATATCACTATGAAATAAACGGAGTACTATCTAAATGAACAACAATAAAACAAAACATGCACAAGTAATAAGTTGGGATTGGTACCTGCTTTTTGGTAATTTGCTAAAAAAAGTCATGAAGACAATTGTAAAGTTCACATATACTTCTTCCATTTTTTGTATATGTCATTTTAGCTTTTCTATTTTATTTTTTATTTGACGTTTTAGGAAACCAATATAATATTTGATCAAATTTTCCTCTTAAACCCCTATTAAATATATTCAAAGTATAATAAAAATCTCTTGAAGAAAAAAAAATTATACATTCATGTAATTATTGATTAATTATTATTAAGGACACATATATGAAACCATATTACAATATTTCTTGATTAACATTGAAAAGCTAGAATAACGTATAAAAAATGGAGGGACATATAAGTAAGCTATTATTGTGAGGAAAAAGTTATGTGAGGTTTAGAGTATACATTAATGAGAAAAATGAAACCTCGTCAAGATAGTATAATACTCGTAAGTAGTACTATAATTAAATGCGTCCTCACAATTAGTCAGACAAGTTGATTATAATTTTGAGATGCCGAAATACTAGGTGGCCAGATCCAACATCAACAACAAATCGCCGCGTCATTTTATTCTTCCAATAATAAGTCTTAAATGTAAGATTCCTATTGCCCTCACGCAGAGGACCGAAGTTACGTCTAAAAGATTGTCATATTTTAATTTTTGTTGGTCAAATATAATTAAATTTAATCACGAGTTTTTATTAAATGATAAGAAATAATATAATTTTGTGAAACTTCGTTAGATTTGTCTCAATATATATTTTTGAAATATCGATTTTTTATAGTAATTTTTTTCCATGTAAAATAATAGATACTGTATTTACGTTTTAAATCGTGTTTTGTTGACCACTAAAAGTCAAAATATGACAATCATTTAAGGATGGACGGAGTATTAAATGTTCAACTTAATTATAATTTGGCTTTAATAACCATCTCAAAATAGTCGACTTCACGTTTTTTAGATATAATTTGAGTTATCAATTATTTTGTACTTATAAATTATTATTTGGTTCTAACTAGCGACGGTTTTGCGCATCAAATAATTTGAGTTCTTAATTATTTGTGTTTAAGCTCGTCATGTGATATATACACGTCAATACCACTTGTTTATGCTGTGTCCATTTAGAATCAAGTTGCAATGTTTTGTATATTATCATGAACTAAATCTATAATATAATTACTAAGTGAGACCAGCAAATTATAACTAAACCAAATATTATTAAATCAAATTGATCATTAATTCACTATATTTATATAATCTCTGAAAATATTGATGTAATTTAGATTTCGCTCGAATCAACTATGTTCTTGAATCTTATTATGTATCGATGGAAAATTGGAAACTGATTTGTAGGTTGACCTTCTTTAATTTTGTTAAAATGCTAGATATATTTTTTATAATATTTTCTTAAAATGTATGAATAACATTTTACTAATGACATGTTAACTTTTTATTAAAATCAAACCTTTAAGTATTGGTTACGTAGTACGTACTCTACTTTTATTTGACTTTCGAATAAGTGATAACTCATCTTGAGTTTTCACAAAAAATATAGAAAATTGATTGACTTTTGTATAAATGCATCATGTGATCAAATTGCACACAACAGTTTAATATACCGCTTGTATACATTTAAGAGTACCAATAAATTAAAATTTATAATTTTATAAGTACTAAAGTAAACAATGTTGTTAAAATAAAAAGCCAATCACTATCATTTAACCAACAAGTAATTAAAGTAAATTAAACAGATCTTACCAGATGCTAATTACTGGTCAAAAGTCTAAAATACTAGAGAGTTTGAGAAGAGGAAGTATTATTACTGTATTAATGATATGAACATGAAGTTTATCGACAAGAATATTAAATTGCAAAAATACCAGTTGATGACATCATTGCTTACATATTTCAAGTGATAAATTATACATTTGGGGACTTTTAAAAAGACTAGTCAAACTCCTTGGCTTGAACTTGGTCGCTACGTTTCATACCCTCATTGAAGAAATACCGGCTGCTTCCCATTACCCGGTATTATTTTCCTAATTCAATATTAGCAACTAGCCGCTTGGTGGACCTAAGGGTGTTTGACCTATTGGCACAACGCTAACAATTATGTCAAAAATTAAATTTCGTAAAAAGACGATAATAGGTGTGGGCGACAACTTTAATTTAATATACGTAATACTCAAATGATCAAGTGAATATACTTTATCAAGTAAGTTTTGTAAAAGAATATCACAATTTTTCTCTGATATTTCAATTGTTTATAAAATGAAGTAGCTATTTGCTATGAGTACATTACTTCATCTACAAACTACAATACTTAATAATCCCTTGTATTTCTAAGAAATTGACCAACTATGAATTTTGAGCTCAAGTATTTATGCTTAGTTTTTTTTATATTAGTTTTAGTTAATTATGCTATAATAGTTTTTTTTTATAATTATGCTATAATAGTTGATTCACTCATAGTTTAGTTGATTTTTTATGTTTAGTTAAATATTGATTTTATTCATATCTTTAATTTATTTAATAATTAGTTATATCTAACCGACTCTTCAAAATAATAACAATTACAAAAAATTAACCAAAAACAAACTAAGCCTGCATATATAGTGTGATACTTTGTCACTAATTTAGTGAAGACATAACTATATAAGTTTGAGTGTAAAATCATGACCGGGTCGACCAAGTCGAATAATGAGTGAATAAATAATATAAAAAGTATTTTAATTTTTTTATATATAAGTTAAGGATGTGTAAGTTTCGAATCAGGACCTTCTAGTAATTGACAAAAAAATTTCATTAAATTATTCGATGAATTCAAAAGGTATTGTAATAATTGAGTAAAGAAATGATACAATACCTTTAGCACTTTACATTTCACCACTTACAGGCTATAGGAGTTGCCTGTAACAGTGTTGCACGGGTGGGGTACAAGTAATGGAATTTCCTCGGACCTTCCTCATGAGGTGGTCTGAACCTGGACTATCAAATGATGTTTCATCATAAGATAAAACAAACAATATTTCAGATAATTCTGCCTATTAAAAGCCTTACTCTCCAGCAACTTCCTTCAGTTGCATCACTCAAATCTCTTCTTCTGCTTATTTCTCTTACCAAATCAACATTTTCAGGTTTGACAAGAATCTTGGAAAACAAAAAAAACACCCCCCTTTTTCAAGAATGAACACTTTAGTCCAAGAATACTCTCATCTAATTAGTTCAGGTTTCATGTTAGACAACAATCTAGCAAGTAGATGCAGAATCAGTAATGATTATGGGGATTTTCCTCCATCTTCTTCTGATGTTTCAAGCCCTGATGAGATTCAAACCTCATCAGGGGGGAGTAGTAATAGTAACATCTCTGATGAAACAGATAATTCACTCACTATGATCAAGTTCATTGGAGATACTCTGATGGAAGAGGAGGACTTGGGCCATATTCCATGTATGTATTATGATTGCATGGCTTTGCAGGCTACTGAGAAATCCTTCCATGATGTCCTCCTGCACAACCCTATAGATCAAGTTCATTCGACGAATAGTGATAATGAGAAATTCGAGCAGTGGAATGGTGGGAGTTATAATTACCAAAGTAGTAGTGGCAACAGTTCACCTGATGTGGATAGTGTTGTTAACGAGTCGAGTTGGAATAACTATCAAGGTGGGTTGGAATTGCCTTCTATGCAATTCCCTCACTTCAATGCAGATTCCTCTGGCATCCTCCCGGATTTCGGATTTGCTAGTGTGAGCGATGAGTTTTCAGGTATGACGACTTTGGGAATCTCAGGCGCATATCAGATCCCAGAATCTTTTATCGATAACAGCCAAACTGACAAGCGTGGGAACTTCATACCAAATGATAACTCCCTTGAGTTTTCTGAAGTCAGACCAGGTGCCAAGAGAGTCAATAACGAATCAGAAAATGGTTCACCAACTTGGGGAAAGCACAGTAGAGAATATATGGATGCTGCAGAAGACAGGAGTTCTAAATTGTTGGCAACTTCAGAGGCCGATTTTCCAGAATCATTGGAGATGAATGTTCTGCTTTGTTCAAATTTTGACTCTGTTCCAGAGGAAGGATTAGAAGGCGGCTCCTCAACCACAACATCACCAAATGGGGCAAAGACCCAGGCACAGAAGACTGAAAAATCGAAACAAAGAAAGCCTAAAGGTGGCGGCAAGGGACGCAGTGTTGTGTTACAATCAGCAGTGGATTTGAGGAGTCTGCTAATGCAGTGTGCACAAGCTGTAGCAAACTTTGAAAACAGGACTGCAGATGAGTTGTTGAAGAAGATCAGGCAACACTCTAAGCCTTCTGGTGATGCTACAGAAAGGCTGGCTCATTTTTTTGCCAATGCTCTTGAGGCTCGTATGTCGGGCACAGGAACTGCATTGTATGCATCTTCCGGCTTGAAGAAAGTATCAGCTTCTGAACTTCTAAGAGCTTACCAAGTCTTTGTTACTGCATGCCCATTCAAGAGAATGTCAAACATTTATGCAAATAAGAGCATAATGAAAGTAACTGGCAATGCACCAACACTTCATATAATTGATTTCGGAATCCTTTATGGTTTCCAGTGGCCATGTCTCATCAAGTCACTCTCAGAAAGGCCTGGGGGTCCTGCCAAGCTTCGTATCACTGGTATAGATTGTCCCCAACCAGGTTTCCGGCCAGCAGAGAGGGTTGAAGCAACAGGGCGCCGCTTAGCAAAGTTCTGCAACAAATTCAATGTGCCGTTTGAATACAAAGCCATTGCTCAAAAGTGGGAAACCATCCAACTTAAAGATCTCCAAATCGAAAAGGGTGAAATTGTTGCTGTTAATTGTTTATTCCGTCTGGAAAATGTCCCTGACGAAACAGTTGTGAGTAGTAGTCCACGAGATACTGTTCTTCGCTTGATCAAGAAGATCAACCCTGACATATTTGTTCATGGAGTTACTAATGGTGCCTATAACAGCCCATTCTTTGCAACAAGGTTTAGGGAGGCACTATTCCACTTCTCTTCTCTATTTGATATATTTGAGGCCACACTGCCACAGGAAGATCAGCAAAGGATGCTATTTGAAAGAGAGGTGATCGGTAGGGACGCAATGAACGTCATTGCTTGTGAAGACACTGAAAGAGTGGAGAGGTCAGAGACCTACAAGCAATGGCAAAGTCGGAATGTCAGAACAGGATTTACGCAGCAACCACTTGACAGAGAAATTCTCAGCAGTGTCCGAGATAAGGTAAAGAAGCAGTACCACAAAGATTTCCTAGTGGATGAAGATGGAAACTGGATGCTCCAAGGTTGGAAAGGAAAAGTAATATTCTCCCTCTCTTGTTGGAAACCTACCAAGAGGCGAGCACACTAATACCTGTGCTGCTTCTGCAGCAAGTTTCCCCAACTGTTCCAATTTTTTTTCCCAAGCAATAGAATGCCGTCTGTGCAATAGTTCGGTCTTAGATTTATGTATAACATTTGCTGAGTCATGATTTATGAGAGAATGTTATTCCACTTAAAAATATCCACTGCAGATGGAGATCCATAGAACAAAATTGATAGCAAAATATCCTGGTTCTGCCACTGATCAAGCTACGAAATAGCAAAGGTAAGTACAAGCATCTACCTAGGCCAAAATTGAAGTTACCATCTTAAGGATCATAAAAGTAAAGCCCGAATCTAGAAAACTGTTTACGTCACCCTTAGTGCTCAGAATGTTAATTATGAATGAGACACATAATATGAAACCTACCACAGACGTCACTTAAGAAATGAAATCTACGACAGTAATACATACAGAAACATGCATTTCAACTATAAATGAGGTTGTAGAGGAATACCAACAAACAGGAAGTATGTTCAGGGCAGGGAACAATGAAACACACCAGCATTAGCTTGATGCATGCTAGTAATTAAAAGCACCAACGAAGCAATATAAGAATATAAACACCAACCAATGCATAATCTGATAGCAATTTCATGCAATCAAGGTGAAATATTGCATATCAATTTTTTTATTTGAGGTAATGAAAGCATCCAATAGAAGACATACCCAGGTGAGCACCAATGTTACATTAACAATAGCTCAACATGTCTTCTAGAGTCTTGAACCGTCACTGAAACATTCTAAAAACATGAAGATAAAATCAACACAAATAAGCTTAGAAAAAGCAGGAATCAATTTATTTACAAAACAAAATTGTCAACTGTCATCTAGCACAATTTTATGGTTTCAAGTAGTAGTTTGCAGAAATAGTGACGAAGATAAAATTTGTCATCATTAGGGAGGAGTCATAATCACAATTTAACACATCTGAAAGAAAGAAACTCTCAGAACCCATAATTCTGGAGGAGTAATAATCACAAATGTTACGTAAGGCCTTGATGTCTTAACGTCATATCAAACATATCCGTCTTCAAGTCTACAGAACAGATTGCCATGAAAGAAAGATGGCTCAGTTTATTATTACATTAGCATGAAAGAGCATATCAAATGGGAAATCAAACAGGAATTACATCAGGTCCAACAGGAGTTGATCCATCATTATCCGAAGTAGCCTCAACAACTTGCTCGTTTTTCTCATGTTCTTCAAACCCTCTCTTGAATATGTCATAATTTGTCGTCTCACTGGACTTGAAAGGTCTCTCTCCAAGAACCTGTAACAAGTCATCTTGATGAAGGACTTCCTTTTCCAGCAAGAGCTCAGCAACCATTGCAACTTGCTCCTTGTGTTCCTCTATCAATTGAACTGTACGCTCATAAGCTTTCCCAACCCATTCTCGTACTTCACTGTCAATAAGTGCAGCTGTTTTGCTGCTGTAAGGCTTTCCCATTTCTAGTCCGTCATCTCTCGGAGGAAAAGATAGAAGCCCCACCTTGTCACTAAATCCATAGACTGCTACTTGAGCATAAGTCATTTTGGTCACTTTCTCCAAGTCATTTTGTGCTCCAGTAGAGATTTTCCCTATTAATACCTGCATTAAAATGGAGAACAATCAGAAGAAAATCATATTGCGACTGCCCTTGTTTACTTACGTGATGAATGCCATTAGCTTTTTCCCACACCAAAATTGCCACCCCAGCACCCCCTATGGTGTATTCTCTTAGGAGATTAATGGTCATAATTCCTATTTTCCATGGACAGTCACACACGCTAGTAAATGATTCATAAATTCTGAGCAGATAATCACTTATAGGATTACATAGAAAACCGATGCTACAATGCCAAGCAACAAATCTTCAGATACAGAAACAACTGTGTACCTACCTGCTCAGCTGCCCGACCACCAAGAGTCATGCATGTCATGTCAAACAGTTGTTCTTTAGTCATCAGAAGATTCTCATTGGGGACATATTGAGCAAAGCCAAGAGCTGCAGTTCCACGGGGGACAATAGTGACCTTCAATAATGGTTCTGCATGCTCCAAGAACCAGCCAGCCACAGCATGACCTGATTCATGGTAAGCAACAGTTTTGCGCTCAAGTTTGCTTATCACCTGTTCATTGAAGGAAGGTTAGAAGAGGAACAAGTGAAAACATGAAGCAATGCATATCCAGCTTTATATTTTATGCTATTATGATTTGTAACAGTATACTTTAAAACTGAATGAGATCCAAATATCCAATGAAAAGATATATGCAGGGTAGTAATATGTAGCATACATAAAGCTTCTACTGCATCAATTGAAATATAAGGCAACCATGCTAGTTTCAGGGAAAATGTTTATCACAATGAAATCAGGGATCATTTACCTTGTTTTTCTTCTCCAAGCCACCAATTATCCTATCAATGGCTGCATCAAAGTGATCCAATTTTACCAGCTTATCTTCCTTCCTTGCAGCAATTAGCGCGGCTTCATTACAAACATTAGCGATATCTGCCCCAGCAAATCCAGGTGTGAGGGCTGCAAGTCTCTGAGAAAAATAAGATGGTTCATGATCAAGTTTAATTTTCTTGAGATATAGCTGAAATATCTGTTCTCTTCCTTTAATATCAGGCTTATCTATGCTAATCTGCCTGTCAAAACGACCAGGTCTCAGTAAGGCTTTGTCTAGAATGTCAGGTCTATTTGTCCCAGCAAGAACCACAACTCCCGCTGTCGTTCCAAACCCATCCATTTCAACTAACAACTGATTAAGAGTGCTTTCACGCTCATCATTACCGCCTGCGAAGCCTCCTCGCCCCCTTGCGCGACCAATTGCATCAATCTCATCTATGAATATTATACTTGGAGCACATTGTCTTGCCTCTTGAAACAAGTTTCTAACCCTCGATGGCCCAACCCCAACAAACATCTCCATGAAATCTGAACCAGATATGGACAGAAAAGGAACACCAGATTCGCCAGCAGTTGCTTTTGCCAGAAGCGTTTTGCCTGTGCCTGGAGGCCCAACAAGAAGAGCACCTTTGGGAATTTTAGCACCCAACTCCTCATATTTCTTCGGCTGTTTTAGAAAGTGCACAAACTCCATAATTTCTTGTTTTGCTTCATCACAGCCAGCAACATCTTTGAAAAAGATCTGACACAGCGAAAAATGGCATAACTATTCTGTTATATAAGTTACAAAATGAGGGCGGGTTGGTCTTAGTTATAAGTTCGGGAAGGATTGAGACTAACCTTATTTTTGGCATTCTTATCCACTTTTGTTATATGTGCTTTCCCTATATTAAATATTCCACGGCCACCCTTTCCTCCATTACCGCCAACGCCAATTCCTCCTTGCGCCTTTCGCCCCATGTAAAAGAGGGATCCCAATAACAACAAGGTTGGCCCAAATTTTAACAACTCTTGGAACCAAGAAACTCCGGAGGCATATGTAACAGGGATATGATCATGTTGATCAATACCTAGTGCTTCCTGTGCTTCTTCTAGTTTTTCTTCAAACGAATCAACACTTCCGATATTGAAGTAGAATTTGTAATTGCCTGTCTTACCATTTGAGGGGCTATTAGCCACCGAAAGGTCAGACTCTTTTCCTCCTATGCTATCACTTCTTGGTGAGCTTCTCACATATACTTTTGCAACTGATTTATTATAAACAACTATATGATCAACCAATCCAGGTTCTAGGAGCTTGTTTTTGAACTCTTGGAAACTAATCTGCAAAAAGAAATATAGGCGGAGAATGTAATGAAATGCTAAAAAGATGGATGGTTACAAATGAAGATGAGAAGGAACCAACACAGTAACGCGGAAACTTAATGCAGGTCAGGGAATGGACTCACTTACAAGGATACAGAAATTTTAAAGTACCCCCTCTGTTCATTTTCCGGATATCCCCTTCAACTTGCAGTAACATAATGTCAAGTATTGGCTTTAATTAGTTTCACTTATTTGTAGGGGCCCGGTTTCTCAATAAAATTTGGATAATTTCATAAACGAAAAAGTAAAAAATGTCTTGGCAGTTGGAAAGATAAGATCTATGTTACAAGAAAGCCTTGAGATAATAAAGGGTGAAGTGGTAAGAAGTATGTATTTAAATGAGGAAAGAGATTACAGTTTATATTATAAAATTAGCAAGGTGGACATTCTCAGAAAAAGTAGATAACTTCATTGATCCAACAAGAATAAGAATTAACAGATGTTGTGAAGCATGTACCAACCTGTTGTTGTTCTTGAGGAGTTAACGACGAAACTGATGTGAACAACAGTCCAACTAGTAGTAGTGGTGTTATGAGTTGTTGGAAGTATTTCATGAAAGCTTCCTGAGAATTCTCTTTACCATCTCCCTTTGGCTCCTCTGGAAAGGATATGTATGTAAAGAATACATTCAAGAATCAAGAGATACAGCATCGACGGATATAGAAAGAGGCATGAAAAAGATTCATATTCAAAACTTTAAATAGTTGTTCATGTTCTGTGGAACACATTACAGAAGAAAGCAAGAAGTCACTAAGTGGAATTTGGTTTTCATTATTCACAAAAGAAAACAGGAAAATACCCTAGAGAGATTGAAGTTATTAATACAATGTGACTTTTTACCAAGGCTCTGAAATTTTGTTGCTATGTAAAGAGCATGCAAAAGATTCTACTTTTATTTCAAAAATCCTCATTTATCTCCTTGTGGACTCCAATTGTTCTCAGCACATAAACTTGTTGATTGCAAACATATTCAATAAGTTCTTTCGTTCACAATGGATAAATAAAGGAATTCAATATACTCCATATTTCTTCAAAAGAAAGCAGCTACTAACTATGACCCAAAATTAGTACCTTTGGACTCAGATTTCTGCTCATTCTTGGGAACGGCCTTCTTCCCTTTTGGACGAAATTTCTCATAATCTGCCAATACAATGAGCACAAAATACGTCCATAAACTAACAATATTTCAAATAAACGCCACCAAATCCAACCATTAACCAAATAAAACCAATAACCTTATTGAAAACAATTACTCTTTTTATTAGGACTTCCGCTGGAGAAAAATCTGCGCAATCTTGGATTTGCAATAACATTTCTTAAATCCGGTAAATAAGCCTTATAAACAAACCCTTTACTGCTTGTTCCAACTGTCGCTAGATAATTCCTCAAAAATACTAAACTCCCATCAACTTGATTCAGTTTGTTTACATATAAAGCTCCGAAATTCCCAATACTCCCCATCTGTGTCCGCCCATTCAATACTCCGTTTACTATATTCTGCAACACCCAAACACCAACAAAATAATTACTTTCACCATTATTTTAAAAAAAAATTAAAAAGAAATAAATTGCAGGCAATTACTACCTCCATCCTAAAAATATTGACCATAACAAACTTTACCACATTAATTGGCAATAATTGGATCAAGGATACCAAATCAATACGTAGTAATAATTGGGTTCAAAATACAAAATCTTGATATACTTCTCATCAAATACCCTAGATACAAAAACTACTCAAAAATCAAAAGTTCAATGTAAAAATTCATAACTAAACAAATCTTTTTCATATACATACATTATTATCAAACAATTATACACAAATACAATAATATGACCTTAAAAATTGGAAGGAACATAATAACTTACTCGTGATCGAGACGATCGAGATAAAGAAGTACCCAATTTGGAGAAAATCATTGCTTGCGTCAATTATAAAAATAATATTAAAACAATATACAAATTAGGAAAAAAGATGGGATCTTTTGGCGGGGTTTTGAAAAGGGTATTTGTAGATTTTAAGCTTCGAAAATTGTAGAATTCCCAGGTGGAGACAAGATATTGGTGTTTCACTGTTTGAGGAAGTTCTTGATTAGATATTTTGGTGTGCTTGTTCTACTTACTTTGCTTGTCTGGAATTTACTAGCTGTAATAGTAATAATGAAATCAATGACTCGTCAAATTGGATAAGGATAAAAGTACTTTAAAATGTTAGAATATGGTTAGGGTTGAGCGTAAGCGTTATGGATTAGCGGTTTGAGTTATAACTCGATTATTCATATTTTTTAATTTTTTTCATTAATTAACGAGGCAAAATTATGTTTATTTAAAACACTTCGCTTGGATAATATTTATTTGACTTATTAACTAATATTATAATAGGGCAAATGACACCGGACATCACTAATGTTTGATTTAGTTACCATATTTACTACTGACGTTCATTTTCGTGCCAAATAGTTCACTCATGTTCCAATACTACTCAACCCTTCTACATTTCGCCAATTTTGCTGAAATCGCAATTTTAAACACAAAGTTAGAAGGGCAATTTAGTTACGACACTTGAAATTATAACTGTTTCGTTTTCAAAATTGCATCTTTTCAAGATTGTACTTGTTCAATTTTGGGGTTTTTCAAAAATTGAACATGTGCCGTTTCACGAAAGCTTCAATTGATGGTCAATTAGGGGGGGAATGTAATATCTAGAAGTAGTTACTAATAATTTTAAGTGTTCTGACTAAATTGTCCTTCTACCTTTTGTGCTTAAAAATACGATATCAGCAAAATTGGCGAAAAGTAGACGGGTTGATTAGTATTAGAACATGAGTGATGTCTTTGGCACGAAAGTGAACGTCAGTGATAAATGTGGTAAATAAATCAAACGTTAGTGATGTCCGGTGCCATTTGGCCATTATAATATGTCCAAATTCCAATAGTCCAAATGTAGAATAATTCAAACTTAAAATATCTCAAAGGCTTATTTTCTTTTGACCCCTACACTATCAAGACGCTTTCGTTCCGCCCCCTGAAGTATTTTAGTTTTCAAATAAAGAATCGTACTATCCTTTTTTTTAATTTACCTCCTATTTTGCATTTTTTTGCCAAACAAATGAATTGACATAAGGGTAAAACTAGAAACACATGTACAATTAGATTTTGGGGCAACTTTTTTAATAATTAAAGAAGAGGTTTCAATAATCAAATCAAATAAATATTTTTGTTAATAAAATCATTTAATTTTTTTTTATTAACAAAAAATACGTTAATTATTAAAAGTATGTTAATATCACCATATTTTTTTTGTTAATAAAATAATTTTTTATTAACAAAAAATATTTTTTTTATTTGATTAGTGAATCCTCTTCTTTAATTATTAAAAAAGTTGCCTTAAAATCTAATTGTAAGTGTGTTTCTGATTTTGCCCTTATCTGAATTCATTTTTTTGGGTGAAAAATGCAAAATAGGGGGTAAATTAAAAATAAGAATAGTTCGGTTTCTTATTTGAAAACTAAAATACTTCGGGAGGCGGAACGAAAGCGTCTCGATAGTACAGGGGTAACTTATCTTAGATGATAACGAATCAAATGTTACCCAACAAATCATCGAGTCAGTAGCGGGTCAATTATTGAACTACTCGACTGGATTCATTATCTTAACCAATCGGCTCAACTCTCGAGAACGAATTGTCTAAAATTGGGTTTTCAATGAACTCAACTATGCCAAGGGCTCATTGGGCCATATACAAATATGAGCTAGCCCAACAACTTATTTCGATAGTAACATAAAGTCCTCACTCTGTTCACAGAAACCTATTGGCTATTGCTGACATTTTGCAGGAGTCTCTATGAGATTATGACTATTAACCTCATTAATATGCATACTACATGTCATAGAGGCTCCGTGGACTGTGGAGCAGCCGAGTTGGATATTACACAACCTTTAACGCTGCAGGTTTCATTTGGTTCTCTCGCTAAGCTAGGCAGTTTAAGGCTAATGGTTATTTTATATTCTCTCGCTATTGAATATAATGAAATAAATCAAAAGGGCACATTTATATGTATCTATCAAAAGGGCACATTTTATCTTATTAACTATCAGAAGAGTTTCCTCAAGGGTCCCTATTAAGAGCTGATACCTAACTACATAATGTAGTTTTCATATTGAATGTGGACTTAATGAATGAGATCAACTTCATGTCACTTAAGTGCTAAAGCAGTTTTCACTTCCCATCAGGAGATTGTTATTGAATATGCCTTCATTCAAATCGTGAAGTTGTAGATAGTGTTTGGACTACTTAGAAGACACACTACTAAGTGTACCTGTCAACTGTAAACATCTTCATCTTTGGGCTAGTCATTGTGATGTTGTCTTCTTCATTTCGGTGTGTAATGGAGTTTATCGAAATGGCTCATTGCACCACCTATCTTTCTTATAAATCGTGAAGTTGTAGATAGTGTCTGGACTCCAATCTTTCATCAATTCTGAGCAGCCTACTTGTTATCACATTATAAGACTGTGTAGTGTGTATGTACTATCTAACATCCCCTTGCCTCGCTTAGGCGAGAGCATCTAATATATTGTTGTCTTCATCAATGATCTCAATCATTTTCTGAGAGAACTGTTCATGTACTACTCTGAGGAGTGTCTCTCGGGGCATTCATGAGTTACGTGTTCTTTTTTGATTTCTTTTTCTTGGACATGACCTTTCTGTGTTTACTACTATAAACTAATTCACGCATCTGTCATATTACATCCAGGATGGACTTTTCATTTTTGCATCTGTCATATCACATCCAGATGCAATATTCACACTATTTGTTCTGTATAGTTTATTCGTTGTGTTGATAATTTATCGGGTCAATTCGGAAACAACGCCCCTGTTATCACAAGGGTTAGGACTTAGGCAGGAGCATCTTCAGACACAATGGGATATGTTTAGAATTTAGAGTTAGCAATTGGTGATTGCGCTCGGATTACTGGTTTTGAATTTCCATCTTGTATTCAACCTTCTTATCTGTAAGTATGTTTTTATGTGATAATATGCAATGTCACACTATATATTAGAGTTTTCACATGATATTTATGTGTAGAGTAAATGGCTGCTGCTGATTTATTGAAAATGACTTGTTTTTTTAGTGATTTAGACATTGATTTTGCTTTCTTTTTCTCTTGTCATTTCGACTGATGAGATACCATCTTATCTTATGCAATTAGTTTTCTCACTTTATAAAAATAACATGATAAGTTTTTCTGTGTACCAGAATTACATCTTTATAGTCCATCCATTTTTACAAAATTGCCAACATATTATGTATAGCAGCTTATCATCTCCATTGGATAAGGATGAAACGTACTCCCTTCGTCCCTAATTGAAAGTGATATTTCGTTCAAGAGAATATGAATTTTCCCTGCATTCTGACATGTTTCTCTTAGGCAAAATAAGAATCAATTCTGGCATTTCGACAAATGAAATAACTAACTTAGAATCCTTTGATTTCATGTAAAACGCTTGACTAGGATAGGATAGCAGCTGGACTAGTACAACAATGCAGGGAGGGAAGAGTTATTTACCATCCCTTTTAGATAACAAAAAACTAGCCAGAAACAGTTCGAAATAGAAAAAATTAGCCGTACTAGGAGGCTTGCTTCTATTTAATGAACAATTGGTAACTGCTGAGGGGGGTTTTCCACTCCCACATTTGCTATTAACATCCTTTCTATGTACAACTAGTTTTTCTCCCTTCTTTGAACCTTTATCGGCAAGCCTCCTTTTGGCACTGGAAATGGGACATATTGAACGCCTTCCCCATCTCCGACTACTTTCCACCTGAAAAGCAAACAGAAGCGCTTCAGTGATATATAGGTCATAACATAGACAAGAGACAGCCTGATGATTTTGGGGAAGGGCCAAAGGGTAGGGCCCCAACCCTTTACCTCTAAATTGTGACTTTGTGAGGATACCTTTATCCTTATTCCTAAAGTACACAGTTATTTGTAATTATTGTATTTCCAGTTTGAAGAAACTCTATGATGCTTTTATGGTTGACATACATCTGTCTGGATTAAAACTTTCTGACAGACGTTAAAAATGACTCGACCGTCGATCTCACATTAGTTTCTTGAATACTATTGCTAAACTAGCAAATTAACATGTTTCTTCTGTTCTGTTTTTGCTACTCATACTAGTTCTTCTTGCTTTTGTTTTAGTTGCACGTTTTAACTTGTTACGTCGAAGTGAGTCAATGATAAACAAGCCCATCTCTTTTAAAAAGCCTAAACTTCAACATTGATGATATCTCTGTGAAACCCCTAATGTTTTATGAGCTTAAGGTGAAGAACACTATGAATGTGTAGTTCTGTGGGTAATGAGTTAAATATGGATGTCCCAAGATACAACCTTGGACAACTCTGTGATGTTGTCGGTTGTCCCAATTTCATTGTACATCAACGTTAACATGCCTCGAATGTCTTTGAAGAGGCTCCCATATAAGTGATACAGGGAGGTGCTTGGTCTATGAAGATGCAACTTTACCGCTGTGATAACAGGAAGACTACTTTTGAACTATATAATGTCACGAGTCACTATGTTTTAAGCCATTATATCCAATAGCTAGAGAATATAAATTTCTCGACTCCACGATGTCAATAATAGCACCAATGCACGATGCCTCGATGATTGAATCTAAAGGACCACTTTCCTCCTATAGGTATGGAGAAATTGGCCCAGCCTAGAAGAAACATAGCTAGTATGACATTTTATCAAGGAAAACATGCAGAAAAATGTATGACTAGGCTCTATCATACCTCGAATGAACCTATCTGACACTGACATTTGTGAAATTGATGACCATTTAACTAACTAAAGCTAAAGTACAAGAAAAAGAATTGAGTCCCCTACCAAAGGGCATAAATGTCTCTTTGTACCTGTAGGTGGTGATGAAGTAATGGATGAATATTATCATCTCAAGCTTTGCTAGCTCACTTCCAGGGCATGAGTGAATTCCATTGCCGAAAGGCATATATGTGTTTGGCTTTGGTGGCACCTGCAAAATCATTGAATTTTATTGAGTATTCAACGACCTCGTTACATGTCTCGGTGTTTGTACATGTATCGGATGTTACATCATATCTATTCATGACGTTCATTATATAATGTACAATTAATCAAACGATAATATCCGAAAAGAAGGCAGATGGAATCTAGGAGGAGATTGTCCTCTTTAAAACTATTGCTACGTTACAACATGAACTCACAAGATTGGATATTACTTCAAAAGGTTAGTATTCCATCCTTTTCAAAAAATCTATATTATACTTCTTAAATTATGAATTCAAATATATTTGTAAGAATATATATTAAAGTCGAGTGTTACTTATTTTACTATTAACATATTAATTTTAAGTTGAATACATGTTACATGCGGTTCAATTAAGATTGCGATATTTGTTAGTTTTAATCAATAAATATCGAATGAGCGATATTTTAGAAATGGAGGCAATATTTCAGTATCTTGGCTGTCCCCATCGTGGGGATATTGACTGATTGAGAATGATCCAACTGAAAAAGACACTACTTGTAGTAAAACTTTATGCCTTTTCTGCCAACAATTTTGTGGTACCACATGATATTCTATTCGATGGATCTCAATTATACTCATAAAAGTCAACTGTAAAATTTATTCCAGCAGCGTTTTTACTATATTCATTTTTAATTTATAAATAAAGAAGAAAATTAAAAGCTTGAAAAGTCAAACATTATTACCTCAAATCTGGAGGGATCAAATTTTTCTGGTTCAGGGAAGAAGTCTGCACAATGATGTATACTTCTAAACAGAGGAAGAACTTTCCATCCTTTTGGAATTACATAACCATCAAATTCTACATCGACCACGGCTTCCCTAAATGTGAACGATAGAATGCTCGCACTTCTAAGTGTTTCTTGAATAACCTGAAACATAAAGCGATTAAAATAAAATAAGTTAAATTCAATAATAAATAAATTGTAATGTATTATTAATACGCTTCACCTATAATCGAAAAATCAGGCTTACAAAATTTTATATTAGTAGATATACTGTACCCTGGTAGTCAACGGCATTTGTCGAGTATCTTCCCAGGTCAACCCTCGGTTAGCTTTGACCCTTTTGTGTCTAATTCCTTCCTGTTCCATCTGCAATTTCCAACATGTTGTCCCACCATTGATTAGATAAATTTATTACTAGTAAACACATAAATATACGTAATTAAACATGAAATGATTTTTAATTTGTAGCCACATAAAAATTGATTCATGATTTAAATCTATATCATAAATTTTGAATGATAACATATTCTTGACAATTAACTCTCAATTACACAATAAAAAATATTTAATCACAAAAATTAAAATGTACCAATTATTTAGAGATGGAGGAGGTATTACCGTGACAGCTTGTAATACGTCAAAATTGTCATGCAAATACTTGAGCAGCCACGTCATGACACTTGCTGTAGTATCATGAGCAGCAAATATAATTCCAATTATGTTATCAACCATCTGAGATTCACTAATAATCATCACTTTATGATTTTTATCAGCTTCTTCTGCAGCTCTAATCAATCCTCCTAATAGGCCTCCTCCTTCTTGCTCTTTATATTCTCTCCTCTTTTTAATCAGCCTTCTCAAATTCTCACCTAGCATCTCCCTTGCCTATATATATACCAATTTACGATCAAAGTTTGACACGTATTTCCAAAACGTTTATTAAAAATATTATGGAGGAGTATTATAATTTATAAGGCATACATACCTTCATAGCCTTGTGAAATTTCATTCCTGGAAAATTCAATGGCATTGAGTTGTAACCTTTCTCCAATATTTGATACAACATTTTGATGTTCTCCACTTCCACATCTTTGGTATGCCCAAAGGCTGAAATCATTGCCACCTCAAAAGCATACTAAAATCAAACAAACAAACAAACAAAAACTCAATTACTACCACACGAGTAAGGTTGTGTACTATCAGACTTATTCCTCTTCGGAGTTACTCGTATTTATGTATACCTACCTTTTTCATTTCTTGCAATGTATGAGTGATTGCATTATTCTCCCAAGTAGGAAGGCGTTTGAGAACAAGTTGTTCAATCTGAGGAATGGATCCTTTGATAGAAGAAGGCAAGAAAGAAGATTGAATCAACTTCTTGAGGCTTGCATGGTAGGGACCTTGATGAAAGAATATTGCTTCAGGTCCCAATAGTTTCTCTTTACTTGGTGGATATGTTGGCTTGAAAAGATGAGCTTGGCTCACTAACACTTTCTTTGCTGCCTCTGGGCTTGATATCATCACTGATGGGCATCCCAATATGTGTGTCTTGAACACACTCCCATACCTGCATGAGATTGTATCATTTGGCGGAATCAGAATTTTTATATAAGCGAGTAAATGAATGCATAATAATGTAAGTAACGGGGTTGAAGTATGTATGTCAAAGTCGTACTTTCTGGATCATATCAACAATTAACTCTCGTTACGAAACATTTTTAATTGAGGTATGTAATAATATAAGTACCGTTTTTGCTTGTCTGAGAAGAAGGAGCTAGGACTTTGAGTATAAAGCTTGAGAGTCTCTCCAATGTAAGGCCAACCAAGAGATCCAGGAGGTAAACGATGTCGTTTATCTTTCAATTGGTAATGATAATGAAATTGATGGGAGAAAAAAGAAAACAATTTGGAAAGAAAAATAAAAGAGAATGAGAACATGCATAAAATAACAACCATAATCATAATCATCATGATTAGCATATAATAAGTGAAGATGGAATTATTAAAAATAATATTGCATGCCAATTTTGAGAGAGCTACAGCAACTTGAGTTATTGCTCAATTATGAAAGAAAATATTGAAGAGTGTTGGGATTATATAGAGTGAAGAATTGAAGTAAAATTAATTTATTAATTATATTTATGACGTCAGCAGCAGGTGGGTTTATCTTAACATGTGCATGCTCACATGTCTTACAAATGTTTAGAAATTATGCTTCTAATTTCTACACGTAACACGTATACTTAACTATATCTTTAATTTTATTTAATAAAATCCTTAAAGTTATGATTATGATATTAATGACATGGCCTCCAATTAATGAGTAGAGTGACATCTGTATCTGTATGTCCAGAAAAAGCCTTAATAACCTTAAACACTTTTTTATCTTTTACTAATTAATGACAAATTTGAAGTTAACCAAACACGTACCCCCTGTTCTTTTATGTCTTCATTTATTTAAATATTATACTATAACTATCAAATATTCTACTATATTCGTAGTACATATTCTTATTTTTACTATATATAGACTATGATTAGTTATTTTTATATTCATTATTTGTAATCACTGGAGGACATGTGGTTGTTCAAGCCCGTTCACTCTAATATGTACCTTTTTTGCTAAAATATATATATATATATATTTAAAGAAAAACTAATATAAAAATTATCATTTAAATTTATATTTGAACATATTTAAGTGTTTTAAATATGCACTTTGAAAATATATCAATTTTGAACAGTCACTTTGAAATTTCTAGATCCGTCACTGTTTGTAATACTCTTCGATCATTATATTCATTAATGACGATTCTCATGCATAAATAATTTATTACAAAAAATGAAATATTATAACATCACGTGACAAGGTTTCATTAATATTCCATCTAATGGGAATATAAAATAAGTTATTAAATAATGAATGAAAAGGATAAGTATTATCACTTTTATTTCAGTTAACTAAGGGGTTTAAAATGAATCAAAGAGTAATGTAAGTATATATCTAGAATGAAACATATATAGAGATAAATAATAGTAGTAGTATTGTTGTTTGATTTATTTCAATAAGATGAAAGTAAGAGATTTTTGGAAACATCGTATGAGATTTATTGAAACCATATATCTAAGCTTGTTTTTGGACTAAAAAAGACAATAGGTTACCTCCAATATTTTTGTGCACTGACCAATTTGCATATGAATGAACCCTCCGATTGGCTCACTCAACAACTGCTATAAAATTGAAGTTTTTAGTGTAATTAAATTAGATAATTTCACTAGTCTGTTTAATAAGGAACAAAATTTGAGGTTGATACTGGATATTATAAAACAATCACATTCTCGTGACTGCTGAGTTTGAGACCTCTGCAAAGCTCACCTAGACAACCAATATTCGTTTACCGACTCTGTCACATATCCCTCTTAATAATCTGTCCCATGCAGATTGCCCTTTATTTAACTTGCTATCGATCACCCGGTTAATAAATTAGTGATATATGACTCGAATTTCTATTAATTGATATATTTGAATGCTCAGTATATGTTACATTTAAGTAGTCCTTTTTAATCGAAAAATTAGAAAATAACTAGATTGAGTACTGATATTGTGTTGTACCAGTAAGAATTCAAGTCTATCAGAAAAGAGTTGGACACGACTCTCACTTGACTCAACTTGACTCGACTCAAATTCATGTAAAATGATTCTTAGATTTAGGGACGGAGGTTGTAATTAGTTTTCTTGTTTCCCGGTCCAGAAAGAAGACTCAACTGCTTCGGAAGAGGCATCAACAAACTACGATACTGGTGGCTTCTGTACGAGGAAACGATGTCCCCCTGCTGCCTTAATTTTATTATTTCTCTTCCAATTAGATTATGAAATGCGTCCTATTTTTAGCCATCCTCAATTTTTCCATTTTGGGTTCAACTTATCCCAACTACTTAGGATATCATTATCTTCCAAATAATGGAGATTATCATAATATAATTACTCCACTACATTACTATAATAAGGGCAAATGACCAGGATGATCACTTATGTTTGGGTAGGGGTCCCGGTTGATCACCTATGTTTCAAATGGTCCTGGTTGATCACTTATGTTTCTTAATCGAGTCTCAGTTGGTATTTTAGACCTAAAATCTGTTAATTATCACCTAATTACCTCACGTGACCGGCACATGTAATTTTTCAGGGGTAATTTAGTCATTTCAAGTCTTTTTCCCAATTTTTTTTTTTGCAAAAAAAAAATCGAAAAACAAGTGAGGTTGATTTAGAAATATAAGTGATCAACAAGGACTACCCTTTGAAACATAAGTGATCAACCGGGACCCCAACCCAAACGTAAGTTCCCTTATAATGTAAAAATCACAACAGATTAAGTAAAGAATAAAATGTACATTGATTGTTAGAGATAATACCCCTCCATCCTTATTTTACAATAATTATTTTATATATTTTATTTTTAAGTTCAACTTAATGATACATATTTATCTCTAACAATCAATATACATTTTATTCTTTACTTAATCTGTTGTGATTTTTACATTATAAGGGAACTTACGTTTGGGTTGGGGTCTCGGTTGATCACTTATGTTTCAAAGGGTCCTTGTTGATCACTTATATTTCTAAATCAACCTCACTTGTTTTTTGATTTTTTTTTAAAAAAAAAAAAATGGAAAAAGGATTTGAAATGACTAAATTACCCCTGAAAAATGACATGTGCCTGTCACGTGAGGTAATTAGGTGATAATTTACAGAGTTTAGGTCTAAAATACCAACTGAGACTCGATTTAAAAACATAAGTGATCAACCAGGACCATTTGAAACATAGGTGATCAACCGGGACCCCTACCCAAACATAAGTGATCATCCTGGTCATTTGCCCCTATAATAATGGCTAATCATTCTCTATATTATCATCACTTTATTCACCACTTATATATATCAACTGACACATGTTCGTTCTTACCACGGTGAGACGTTCTTTTATTGTGATTTTGTATCGAAATTTAATCTCGTCCACCTTTAATCACACGGGTTGTAAATGATTACCTTCGTTGTTGGTATAAGTGATTTCATATTTAGTCATAATTATCGTCACCCACCATTAAAAATGTACTTATAGTGAAGTCTACACAACTTATTTCGTTGAACAATTATTAATGTCCAAGTATTTTATACTAAAATATATACAGAGAACAATTCATCTTGTGATAAACCATGCAATAGCAATACCAATAAGCAATTCAGTTGTACATATATAAGCAGTTTTAATGAAACATGGATGTTGTGCTGCGCATGAACATATGACTATAGCTTACTGATCTTTGAGAGGCTCCCCATGCCTTTGGCTTTCTCCCTTAGGACAAATTTCTGAGTCTTTCCTGTTGAAGTTTTAGGCAAATCCTCGAAAACCACGGTTCTAGGAGCCATGTAATGGGGTAATCGGTCACGACAATACTGGATAATGTCGTTGGCACTTGCACTACAACCATCCTTGAGTTTGACGAATGCGCAAGGTGTTTCTCCCCAGTGATCATCAGGTCTTGCTACTACAGCAGCCTCGAGAACTGATGGATGTGTGAAAATCACGGATTCTACCTCGATTGTACTAATATTCTCGCCACCAGATATAATTATGTCCTTAGAACGATCCTTCAATTCTATGTAACCATCAGGATGCATCACCCCCAAGTCACCACTATGCAACCACCCACCCTTGAATGCTTCCTCTGTTGCTTTGATGTCTCTAAAATATCCATTCATAACGGTGTTTCCCCTAAACATTACCTCTCCTAGTGTCTTACCATCTGGAGTGACACTTTTCATTGTGGCAGGATCCTTAACATCCACTTCTTCCAAGCCTATATGTGTCACTCCCTGACGGGCTCTTAGTTTTGCCTGTGCGTCAGGTGGTAAGGAATTCCACTCTGGCTTCCAGGAGCAGATAGTTCCAGGTCCATAAGTTTCTGTTAGACCATATGAGTGACTAATAAGAAATCCCAGCTGCTCCATCATAAAGATCACATGAGGTGGCGGTGGAGCACCTCCTGTCATCACTGATACTTTCCCTGGAAGAGGCTTTTTGTCCGCTTCTGGTGCATTTATGATCATATTCAGAACTGTTGGAGCACCAGACATAAAGGTTACTTGATGCTCCAATATCGAATCAAATATTCCTTTTGCGGTAACATTTCTTAAACACACATTTGTACCACCTTGGGCAGCCACACCCCAAGTTAAACACCAACCATTGCAATGGAACATTGGAACAGTCCATAGATAGATGGGCATCGAAGTCATCTCATTGAGAAGAACAGCAGAAAGCGAATTAAGATAGGCTCCTCTATGGCTATAAATTACACCTTTAGGACTTGATGTTGTGCCCGAAGTATAATTTAGAGCAATGGGATCACACTCATCATTGGGTCGCACAATCTTAAAATCAGGTCTTCCTGTTCCTAACAGGTACTCATACTCAAAGATTCTTGATGTATGACTTGAATCACTAGTTTTTCGGGATGAATTGCAGTTATCAGAGATTAGAACTAAGGGAATTAACTTGCTGTTTGTCTTGGAGAGTATTTGCAACGCCTCCTTTGCAGTTTCCATAAACTCGCTGTCAACAATGATGACTTTTGCCCCCGAATGCTTTAACAAAACAGCCACCATAGATGCATCATGTCGGATATTTAATGTACACAAAACTGCCCCGGCCATTGGAACAGCAAAGTGCAACTCATACATTGCTGCAATGTTTGGGGCCAATACAGCAACCTACTCAAATGATCAGAACACTACTATAAATAGAAGACGAATAGGTATTTTCGAAAAACAAGACACAATTTCTCACAGAATTAACTTTCTTCAATTTATTGTTAATCTAGCATATAGAAACAATAGAACAACTGAAGAAAACAAAGCACAACTTCGAAGTTCTGGAAAGGCTGTATGGTGCTAACTTGTATAGGAAAGTATTACTAGTAAACACCATAAAAGAGCTCAACACTGGACTTTACGATCTTCACATTATAGGGTTTAAGGCTTCAAGCACCGGAGGTTACAACTTACAAATCACAGTCAAGAGACTCTGGTCGATACCCATAGGAAACTTGAGCTGGAGGCCTGGAGCTACATCGCCCTTTAGTCTAAACAATGGTCCAATCTCATTATTGTTAAGGTCGAGCAAAATCAAGGATGCATAACTCAACCACAACAACTACCAATTCTGATATTCAAGGAGACTGACAGGAACAGGATCAGAAGATTTGCCATAACATGAAGAGGCATATCAAATTTTAAAGGTCAAAATGGAAAACCTATAAGGTTAGGGGAGGATAGGGATGCACTTGGTTCCATCAATGCCGCTTAAGATACTAAACCTCAGAATCAACCAAATAATAACGAGAAGGTTACAGAACAACATCTCTAGCTCAATCACATTCTACCTCAACTATCACAACAAAATTAAGAAATGAAACAATCCACCTAAATCAAAGATGCAGGGGAAAATCATATCGCTAAACCAAAGCACATTCCTTGTATTTGTTACTAATTATCCAATGACCCCCTTAAGAATGTTAATAACCCATGAGGAATCATTCTTAAACTAATCAGATATAGATGGATAAATCTCAAAACATTGTCAACACATCCAAAAGTTATTCATCAACCAATGTGATACTAGTTTCAATACACTACCAACCGTGTAATTCAGTCTACATAAACCACACATACCGGGCTAGACGAGGCATAAAATTGTCTACTTGAATCACACACAGGGGGTTAGATGAGGCATTAAATAGGGTTGACTTCGATACCATCTTAAAAAATTCATTGGAAGTCATACTAAACTAATTGATTATACACTCGAAACATATTAATTCATCAATGTGGTACTCAATTATGAACATGGCGAAACAGATAGGAACAAACAAAACGAGGAACATCAATAAACCAAACACAGAACGCAAAATCAAGAAAACACTAGAAAAGTACAAAACCTACTATTTACTTAACAACTTTCAAAACAAAAAAATGGGTATTGGCTTACGTACCACATCATTACGAGATATAGCAAAATTTTCAGTGAGAGCAGAAGCAAATTTGCGACATCTCTCATGGGTCTGTCTCCAAGTATATCTGACATCTCCATCAACTATAGAAACTCTGTCTCTATACACAATTGCTGATCGTTCCAGGAAGGTAATAGGTGTTAAGGGTACATAGTTTGCTGAACGCTTAGTTGTTCCCTCCATTAGTGATCGTGAAAAACAAGTGTTTGGAAATGAAGATGAAAAGCAGACAATCTGGTCAAGTGGACAAATAAATTGATGGTGGATGGAACATCATTAGTGTCGTGTCCATGTTATATGTGATTCTTGCGTTGTCTTTTTCTCTTTTTTTGTGGTGCGTATCACTGTATCAGTCGTATGAGTGTGTGTACAGGAGATGGAAATGTCAGATGATAAAAGTCACAATAACGCATTGGATAGGATTTATTATCTATCTAACCTATTAGTAGCTTACACTCATTTTGTTCGATAAGGGGAAATGATTACGATTCATTAATTATTTGATTTATGAATGTTCTAATAATGATAAAAACTGTTTATATTAGAATTTTTATGTATTTTTATTATAGTGTTTACCATTTTTAATGTAAATTTTCACTATATTACTTATTTTATATTCTTAATAAAGTAGTAGGTTATTGAATTTTCAACTTTTAAAATATTAGCTTTGAGCTTATCTTATATGAACTCCAATCAAATAGAAGTATAAGAGCAATATTTTCATATACTTAATAAAGTATATTGTTGTCAAACAATAGGTTAAAAAAAAGAGGACATTTTCTAATACCTTTTTATATGCATATTATTTAATTATGTAATTTAAGTTTGGAGGACGGTCACACTTTGTGCGATATTCTCTGTTACATTTATATCACTTGGCTATTTTAAAAAAAGAAAAATTCAAGCGTGTCACTTTAACGAATAATCTCTATAACAATATTTACAATCACATCCAATTAAAAAGCAAGTTGTCTTTGCTTTTTATGACAACTTTCATTAATTACAATTACAATCAATTAACAAATAATCTCTATAACATTTCATTTTATTGGTGAAATGTCAACAACAACAAAAATAGTTGGGCTGATACGGTATATGAACGGTATACCGTAAAAGGCCCGTAGGCCCGGTTGAAAAGGGGGCCCGAGCCGAATATGGGCCTCAAAATCCTTAAAGGACTGGCCTGGCCCGGTAAGGGTGGTTCGGCCGGTGCCAGATTCGTTGGGGCCGGCATTATGTTGACAGGCTTGTGCCGTCCGGTCCTGTTCGTTTGACACGTCTAGGGGTGGTTATTAGCAAAAACTTATTGAACTCATCATTTGAACTCATAATAAATTAAAAATTGCTCCTGCTATTCAGCCCAACTATTTGAACATTGTACAAGGACTTGTTGTAAGGGTGGTTATTTTGCTTCTAGTTCAGTTATTATATATTCTAGACTAGTTGAAATTTATATTTTTAAGGATGATGTTGAATTTATAACAAAAAAATACTTAGGAGCTTGCTTTTTAAATGTTCCTTTTGTACCTTCATAATGTCATAATCGATCTTGTCTTGTCACATAATATTTTAAGATTCCAAAATATTTATTGTGTTTTATGCGATAATCTTTAGTGTATATGTTCAAATATTAAAGGGCATAAATTATTGTCATACAATTTCTTATTCCAATACCAACAACAATATCAAGGGATAGACTTTGGAGAAAATTAAACCTTGGAGATTACTTTTTTTTTTTTTTTTTTTTTTTGTAAATTAGCGATGAAATGAGTTTCGAAATCAGAACCTTCTGGTCACTAGCAAGAATTTTTTTCACTAGGCTATTTGATTAACTCAAACCTTTGAGATTACTTGAAGAGAAAAGATGCGACTTTCTCATTATAAGAAAGTGGGCGTCCTTCTTAGTAGCAGGGTCGGGGGAAAGAATAGGAAAGGTGATTTCACTATATTTCTTATCGGGGACGGGACCCTTTTCGAGATAGATATAATATTTTTCAAATACAAGATAAAGTAAGTTATGACAAATTGATAATAATACAAATTACAAAGTATGGTAGATTCAGCCCTGTCTCGATGAAAATCAACAAAGACATTGAATCCGGGAAAAGGACTCATAAACCCCCCTCGTGAAAATCATCAAACATAACAATTTCAAGGAGGACTAATAAACATATAAAGTATTTGGTAAAATCCTTCGCAAAATAATTAAAGTATGATCAATTTTATAACTACACAATCAAAAAGTTTGAGATTCTCAAAGGACTTTGACCGTTTTTTGTTTTAGGTATAATGTCACAGATTATTGTGGGATGTTCATCGTCTGATCAGGGGACTTGAGCTTGTCCGTTAATCATTTCGAACACAAGGTTCATTTCTAGTGGAATCGAACTTAAGTTGCATAAATAGACGAGACTGCTTGATAATTTACACTCTAATTCGTTATCAATTGAGCTATGCCGAATGAGAAGAAGAATACTATTCCGAGTAACGTGTGGGGAGGTAAGCATTTGAAATAGTACCTAACTATTTTAGTTATTTGGAATATTATATTCGGAAAATGACTCATCATCCTCTTTCAATAATTCAATCCACACCGTCCGATCAAATAATATGACCGTTGAAGCCGCTCCTTTGGACAAATTCAAACTCACATTAATATTTTAGTCCTTTAATTCTCTCATATTTTATCTGACACGATATATTACAGCAAATCATAATATAATTTAAATTTATTTCTATACATTAATTATAAGAAGATCATTGTAGTATAACTTAATATCACACATATCATAAGATATTACTATATCAATTAAATTTTGCCTATGTGACATACATATAAAACCTCACAACAAACATGGAATAAAATAAACTATTCCAAATTTCCAGTCCAAAATAAACCCTATTGATTTTAAAGAGCCGCATTTCATATCTAAAGACTCCCAATTAATCAAGCAAGGTAAGCAACTCTTTCTTTTTTTCTTCTTTTTTTCTGTTGAATTATTCAATAATTCAGAACTTGAATTGTTTAATGGGTTTTTAGAAGTTTAGTTTAGGGTGCTTAACATGTTTCTTGATTCTTGAAGTTGAATTATTCAACTATTCACAAATTGAATTGTTCAATTCATATTGTTTTTTGCTAGTTTGATAGTCCTTAAGATGTTGAGATCAAGCTGCAAACCTCCACTTGCTAGATCTCCCATCCGTCTCCGCTCTCGCCGTGTGCTTCAGCCCACCTCCAACATTGTGCAAACCCCTCCAGGTATTCACTTCATTTGATTACCAACTACCAAGCAAGAAACTAGGAAATTTCTTTGTTCAGAAGCTTTTTTTTGGGGGGGGGGGGGGGGGGGGGGGGGGGTTCTGGAAGTTAAATTTGAGCATCGTAAATGATATTTTATTTATTAGTGAAAGAAAATACAATTGATATATAATATTTATTCTTAAGCTAACTAGACACAGTTTTTATTCGATAATTTATGTGGGGGTTTGTGGAGTTCTAGTGGATGATTCATTAATAATAAATTCGTGACATAATCTCAATCAGTAATATGTGCATATGATATCGAAAACATAACCATTTGATTAAATTACATATATTTCCAAGAAAAGATATGCCTTTTTTTATTTTTATTTTTTGTGTGTGTGTGAAAACAGGTACTTTAATGAAGACCAAGAAACCGATTCGTGCTAATGAAGAGGAAGCAGGGCTGGGTTCAGATTATGGAAGACTTTCTTGTGATTTAACGGCTTTGACTAAGATGGTGCAGCAAAATTTTGGGAGAGAGGAAGAGATGGATTGTGATGTTGCTGACTTTGGTGCCGATGTTGCTAACAGGAGTCCCCTGTTTGAGAGAGGGAGGTTTTATGAGGAGTATGCTAGGAGGAGAAATGAGAGGCTAAGGAAGAAGAAAGGCGAAAAAGCAGGCCCGGGTTTGGAAGATAAGAAGCCAGTTTATGATCTTGGTGTTAGATCAGACACTGTGAAGAGAAGGGGGGAGGCTAAGAAGTTCGAAACTGCTAGGAAAAAGGCGGTTCCATCTACGCCAATGACTAAATTGAGAGAGCCAGCAACTACTTCGAGGTATTTGCTAAGGAGTGTTACTAGCAAGGAGAACAAGAAGCCTCCTCTAGCATCTTCAAGCCCGTTTTCTTCGGTTATTGCAGAGAAGACTGGAGCTAGAAGGGTTAGGAGAATCTGAGAATGTTTAGATTCACATTGTCTCATGTGCGTCATGGTTACAATTGAACTTCTGGTTGATGTTTTTAGATTTGATTTTAGTTTCATTTTCTTGATTTGGATAGTACTTTTGGTGGTTTATATTGGTGTGATCATTAATTATTGGAAGTGATGAACTCTGAAGGATTGTTTCTTTGTAAGGAACTATCAAAGCTATTAATCTAATAGCTTAATGAAAAGTATTCTTCCCATGAGAACTGCATATATGTTTTTTTCTTTGTGCAATGTTTGAAACCGGAAATGAATCCCCGAATTTCATTTTATCTTTCATCTACGAATAGTATGTCAACTATAAATAGGAAAAACACTTTATGAATAGTACTATTTCCCACTACATTCTTGGGGATTTTTGTATTGCATTTCCCAGGAGTCTGAACATATGAGATGGCTAATGTAGCGATCATATTCATATAGTCGACCTGGAATAAGAGTTAAAGACTTGGTGAGATTCGGTTCCAAAAAGATTGTCAAATGTTTTTCGTGTCCATGTATTTTGCCCCAAAGTGTGTACTAACCAGTTAACCACATAGCCTCGATTCTTGATGGAGTTTGGTTGAACTCTTGTAGGCTTCTAGCAAATGGATGTTTTGTGTTTACCTAAAAGATTAGAGAAAAACCTTGTATAAAAGTCTTGATATGAGATAATGCATGTATTGATCGAAAAGTATATATACAATCTCAACATATTTTGGCTTTATTGGGCATAAAGTAAAATGGTTAGATCAATTGATAATCTATATTTTGAAACGATATGGATCAATATATAAAGATTTTGATAATTGTTTAGTTTGGAAATCTATATATTAAGCTTTTGTCTTATGTAGTCATCTATAGGTGGATAAGACTGTTGTGACGGGTAATTTGATATGTGCATTGTAGTGAATTCGAAAAACTAATACGATCAGTCGATCACTAGTGAATATGACTTGAATAGAAAGCATTGTTTGATACATGTCAACAACGGGTATTACTCGACTTGTTATAACAGATACACACTACAGGTGTTATACGTGACACATTTATAGTTTTTTTCACTTGATTTTGTCTTATGGGTAACTCAATTCTTGACAAAAAAAATTCGACCTTAATACTCTTTTTATCAAGACTAGGCGTCTATCTATTTAATGATTCTATGTTTTATTAAAAGATGTACTATTTAAATTATTATATAATACTCCCTGTGTCCCTAAATGATTGGTACATTTTGACTTTTCATGGTCAACAAAACACGATTTCAAACATAAATATCTCATATTTTCATATAAAAAATTACAAAAAGTTGATAGTTCAAAAATATATATTGAGACGAATCTAACAAGATATCATATGCCTATATTATTTCTCATTGGCTAATGAGAATTATTGATCAAATTTTTTAAAGTTTGACCATGTAAAGTCAAAATGTATCAATCACTTAGGGACGGAGGGAGTAAATATTAGACCAGCCTACTCGTATTAGAGTTGCCTGAATAGCCCACTTATATTAGGGTTTTGATAATTATATTATAAATAGTGGTCTAGTCAATGTATGAAGACAGTTGATTATCAAATAAAATTTTGAAAACAAAGTTTTCTCTCTTCCCAAAAATATTTATCAATTGTTTTATACAATTATATCATTTTTGAAGCTTAGACTTCGATGTTCACGCGTGAATAGACGAACGCTTTGAAGAATAATATTGTTGGCAGTCGTTGGAATCAACGACCTTATTATTCGTATCCGTAGCTTCTGCTACATCACTTTTATTGTTACTCGTATTTGTAGCTTTTCTCGCTACATCATTTCTCGAATAACATACTCGATTAAAAATATCATCAGACGTCTAAAACCACCGTAATACCAACACAATAAAGCGTCTAGACTATCGAGTTACCCAATATATACTCGAAATCGAATTGGTAGGGGGACTTATCAAGCCCACACATGACTCAACCCCATTAGGCATTAGTGCAATAATGTTTGTAATATTTTGAACGCTCATCGAAGGCGCCCACTCACCTAAAACGTGACAGTACTTATATGCAGAAATTGAATATTGAGTGTATGGATTAATATTTCAGCCGCCATTTCTTTGAATCGAGTTTCTAAAGGTTCGTCCTCTTATTTTCGAATTTCAAATTATACTGTACATCACTAATCTCTTTCACATTATTTTCTTAAGCTTATTTATATATTTCAATTTTTATATGTTGGAACTTATGATATATATCCTAAAATATCGTGATGTTTATTTTTCTATTGTCAAATTTAACAATTCTTAATTTTTTGAGGTTTAATTGACATGTATAATATTCTCTTGAATCAAAATTATCACGTTTGTAGTAAAATAGGTTGAAATAATATATTTTACAAATGTTGTATAATATATGAAAACATTTGAGCTCAATTATGTTGTACAGATTGAAAATAACAGAATTTGATATATTTGTATGATGTTTCTTGTCTGATTATAGCTGTGCCCTCTGCAATTTGGTTGTTGGGTTTGTTGCAATGACTAATCCTCAACCGAATTTGACCAATGGCGTTGGTCTCCTTCCGACGAGCGAGGAACAGCAGTCTAGTGCAGTGAAGAAGACAGCATTGAGGAATGTACATTACCGAAATGGTAGCTTTATCGGTGGCCGTCAAGAGCCAGTTAAAATTCATAGGAATAAGAAGCTTACACACGAGAACCCTTCGAATTTGCCTTCCAATGAACATATTGTGAATGCTCGACGAAGGTTTGAGCTCGAATTAGGCAAAGGAAGAGGTTATTCGGTGGAGAAGTATACTGAATATCTGCAGCCAATGCAGGCAGTTCAACAAACTCGGTTGAAGGAAAGTAATACTACTTGTGCTCCTGTGGCTACTTCAAGCAATTTGACAATAGCGGATAGGTTGTCTGGTGGTGGACCTTCACCTTCCGATCATCTGGTAAAGAATGTCCGAGCTGCTGATTTTCTCAAAGGCTCTGCAGAAGTTCCTCAAAAGAGCGTCTGTAAGTCCACTGTTGAGCAACGGATGTCAGATAGGTTCACTCATTTGCAGCAGTTCTTGAAGCAACGCGATGAGTCTCAGCACAGGGACTATGTAGTGAGTAAGTTTCTAGATTTCTGCTGTGCTTTATAAAGGCGGTTCAATTTTTGACAGTTCGCTTAACTTTTGATATTACTATCCAGCACTCTTAGATTTATCACCTCAAGATCTTAGCAGACAAGCGACTGAGTTGGAGAAAAGAGCGTTACACTTGAAAATAGAGGAAGGTGAGAATATGAAAATTTTATTCGTGTATCGGTTGAAGGAGTAAATGAAGTTAATGAGGAAATTGGGAGCTGATCCTAGATTTAACCTGATGATTTATTTATGTTACCATTTGCATAACTTGAATTCAATTTATAAAATTTCTCTCAACAGATTGAACCTTAAAGTGAGTGGAACTGCATAAATTCTTTGCAATATAGTAAAGGTAGGATGGCAACAAATTAGACATGCTCAGTTACTTCCAATTTTATTACAGGAAAAGAATTGCAGCGGATGAATTTGTTGAATATACTGACGAGATCTGCATCTGAATGTCCGATGCAAACAACTCACCAGTCAAGAAAGTGAAGGATACCAGCCTCCGGTTATCGAAAGATTAAGGTTGCGCTCTATCAACCACCCCTGGACCCTATTCAAAGGCGTTGAGACATTTTGACATTAAGGTTGTATAGGGCCAACGTTACTGCCGAATTCTGGTGATTTTATGCCTAAAAACAGGAGTTGAAGAAAGGATTCTGCAACTAGCTATTGGGAAGATCGACATAGGTTTCCCTATATGAGATGCTCATAATCTTTCGTCATTTTTTTTCTCTGGCTTTGTTTTGTATTCTCAAAACCATGAAAGCAGATATGATACTGTTTACAATTACAACTGAACATCATCCTACCAAGGCGATAGTTCACAAACTGTTCTGAGAATTCTATGCTATAATATACAATGTCATTGAACAACTGTGGTCTTATGCCAATACGAAGAGCTTCTAAAAATTGCAAAAAGCTATAACTGCCTTCAGCACAAGAGCTAATATCATGCCGGAATATTCTGCAATCTGATATGTTTGTACTTCTGAGTTGTATTGAAGCATCTTGCAGTTTCTGACAGGCCTTTGGTCAAAATTTGTTTTAATGCGTCAGCACCCTCTTGTAGTGCAGCATCAATCTTCTCAGCAGATACATTAGATGAATAGATTATTAGCAAAAGAAAGGGAACAACAACTACAACACATACATGAAAGAATTTGAACTTAAGAACGTGACTACAGAATGAGGTTTATTCCCATGGAAAATACTGTAACATAGAAGTTCACCGTGCAGTGCAAGTGATATATACACCTCTATTGTTCATCCTCCGCAATACATTCTTACTGAACTTTTATACTCCATGTGACTCCACTGGTATACCTAAAAAAAACAACCAAGAAGAGCTTCCACACCCCACATACGCCACCTTTTCTCTACATTGACTCTCTGTAGTTAGGAACTTCTATGCAACCAATAAACATCCATTCCTAGGGCCTAAATCACAACAATCACCTCCAATTTATTTATTTTTTTGTAAATTAGCGACGACGTGAGTTTCGATCACAGGACCTTTTGGTCACTAGCGAGAGCCTTTTCCACTAGGCTACCAGATTAACTCTCACCTCAAAATTATGTATGCAAGAGTTCATTTTCTTTTCTGCTTTGGTTGTTCTATATTTCTAGTTATTTAATTTCCATGTGGCTCACCTCAAAATCCATAAAGGTAAATTAGATGGAGTAGTATCGAATAAAGATATGCAAATGTCACGGTAATACAATTGAAAGTAGTGCCTTTTAAGCAAAACACACATTAATCAGCTTACCCGTTCCTGTGCAGTGGCATTGAATTTTTGAAGCAAGAATGCTTTTGGATCCATTTGACCAGGAGGCCTCCCAATACCTTTAATGAAATAATTAGCCATGTCTCGTCACAGAAGAATAAAACATGGAATATGGTATCTCAAAAGTCAAACCAACCTATTCTTAGACGAGGAAATCCACTATTTCCACGAAAATGATAGATCACACTTCTTAACCTAGTAAATTCATAAGACCAAGAAGCGTAGGTTAACAATTACTGTTACAGATGTACCTCGATATTGAGACACACCTCTGCTATATTATCGAAGCATAACTAAACAGTTCAGCAACTGAATGTAACACATCATGCAGCAAGAGACAGCAGCAAATATATGAATGGAAGTATTAAATTGGACATTATATTTTTTTAAACACTTTCCATGCACAAAATATAAGGAGAGAAAATTAAGGTACTGCATAAAGGGCTAATGGACATCAGACTGAAAATGCAAGTATGTCAAGGGGTCAGGCCTGCTCTAAGCCATACCCATTATGCCTTCCATGACCTTTGTCGAAAAGGCGAAGGACCCCGCATGGTAAATCCATGTCATCATGAATCTATAACACACATGATTAAGTATTAGTAAATGGGAATAAGCGGTCATCATGCCATGGACTTCAATAAGAAGAAAGAAGGAATAATAGGAACACAAGCTACTTACCAAAAGAACACGATTTAGTGGAAGCTTATAGTAAGCTGCAAGTGGCCCACTCTACCACATAAAAGGAACGGGATTAGTTGACAGAATTACAATTATAATGTCAGTTATGGTTGAATCATCAGGTCAAATTTTCAAGAAACTAAGACCATTCGGCAAATTCATGATTTGTGGCGTAATGTTATTTGAAACAACTCAATTTTGGCATGGTACCCCTAATCGATGTATTATTATAGTGGCAATGAATATTATACATATCCCATTTCAAATAATCAGCCTGCAAATGATGAGTCGATATGCTAAAGAATCCAGAAGTGAGCATCCCTATGTCTTTCATTTACTTATTTACTTAACCATATACCATTGGCCAGTCCAATCAAGAAACTTTCAGAACCTCTTCATAACCAAGATCAACAAATCCTTCATAGACTCGTCAAGCAAATTTTGCAAGTGATCATTCATTAATATACCACTCCAGCGAGAAATGAAGGATAAGACTGTGGAATATCTAATACTAAGATTAATAAATCCACCATGTTAACTAGTGCTTACCGATTCACCACTAAGATTCATGTAGGTTTGAGGCTTTGCCAGCAATACGGGAAATCCATCAACAAAGCCTGGTAGACAAACGTAACGAAAACTAATCAACAATGCTTACGAGATAAGATACTGCTCCGTATTAACATACCAGCTTTATGTGAATGCAGTATAATCACATGCCTTTCCCAAAAACAGCTTTGCAGTGAACTGAATCCATATGTATATCTTGTGATGCTGCAAATGCATCAATCATTTCGAAGCCAACCTGCTCACTCACAACGATCAAACGAAATCAATCTCAAATATAAAGTTCCAACCCTTTACATTTTGTAATATAAATTTATGTTAAGCAAACAATTAATGACGAACCATACATTGTGCCTGGTTCCTTTGTATTTATCGCCAGGATTGCCCAAACCAACGAAGAGCCATGGCCGGCGGGACGTCGATTCAGAATGAAACAAACGACCACCACATTGAGACAGTAGCTTTCTAAACATCTTTAGTTAAATTTCATTAACTCTTAAATCTGCAACAGCAAAAACTTGTTCATTTTCATTGACGCATTTTATCAAATGGTTGAGATGCCTTATGAGTTATGACCTTTACGTACCTATAGGCTATTTGCAACTTCACATGCATTTTAACGTTGACATATTATGAAAATTACAAATTATATTGGAACAAAAAATCATTATAAAAATATCATAGATTAAAACTCAATATTTATAAACCAATGAATATTAATAATATATAGTTCAAACTAAAATACAACATAAAATTTGATTAATAATATACTGAAGTTAGTTGTGCTCCATATGTTTATTCTTGCGTATTCAACCACCACTAAGTTCACTTCATTGCTGAAAAATCAAGCATAAGTACTAACCCTGTTTTAATCTGATAACTAGAATTATTTTCGACAAACTAATATCGCTGGTCTGAAAAATTTAACTCACGGCTATATTTGTATACGAGTCAAGTTGAGTCCAAGAATTTTGAACTGAACTAGTTTGCTTGAATCATACCTTGTTCGAATGGGCATATTGATCTCCACATGAACTCAAGCGGGAACCTGATATGCTATACACCAGAATAGTAAATTTTATGAGTGAAATTATCAATTTGCCCCTCTTATTTATAAGTATAGTAATTGAGAATTTTATCCCTATAATTTTTTCATTTTCTTTTGTAAATTAGCGATGAAGTGAGTTTCGAACCCAGGACCTTCTGATCACTAGCAAAAGCCTTCTCACTAATCTATTTGATTAACTCAATTTTATCTCTATTATAAACGTTGTTCTGGTGTGTATAGTATTACTTGGGTTTTTCGTATGGATCATGAGATGAGCCGCCTCACAAGTCACAAGTTGAGAGTGTTTCGAACTCTCAAATACATGCTATTAAAAATTCATCTCTAATTAAAATTATTAAAATAATTGGCATACCATGATTTTCCTATTAAAGTTAATGATTTAATAATAAATCTCGAATATAAATTTACTTTACTAAAAAGTTGAACCATTATCTTAACGACGTTATGGTGAAAAGGGTAATAATAATATAACATACTTATGAACCATCTTATTCAACTTCTTGTAGGCTTTGATTAGGGTTATGAGTGTTAAATGATTTGATTCGGCTCGTAGCATGGTACACATTGACAAACATCAAACTAAAACTATAAGATCCAAGGTTCGGCAACCAGACAAAACTGTTCGATATAGGTCGACTCCCATATTAATAAACGGTTTTGACCCATTTATGCTCTAGAGTACAAACTTAAAAGTACTAATCTAACCTAAATACTGAAAATCATATTTACTCATATATTTTCATCCTCTACTCATCACTCATCTCCTTCCCATCCGTCGGAATGTCTAATCCCATCGAATTTTTTGCGAACCGGAACGAACCTTTTTTGAACTTTGCCAAAATATGACCGAACTCGAGCGAGTCTGCAAACCAGACCGAACTTACGAACTCGAATCTCATGTTCGCACCTTTCGAATCGAATCGAACGTAAAATACGAACTTATGGAGATCGAACTCAAACATACTTACGTTCAGTATAATTCGGTCCATTTACAATCCTACTAATGCTATTCCGGTCCCGCAGGCCCAAAGTCCAAATATTAGATGAAGATAAGATTCCATGACTCATGTAATTCCATTTTATTTATTCCAAGTTCCAGTATTTTTTAGTGATGAATATAATAATAATCTAACGCAATAATAAAAATTTGAAGTAGTGTAATTCTTAATCTAAGTCATTGATCATAATGACGCCAGCAATGAAAACTTTAAATAAGTAGGCACTTTCTAAGATGATTGGTGCTGCATGTTAAACTATGAAATTAATCATCTGCATGTGTCGTGTATTGTAAAATTAATGATGACGACAATTATGTATACAAAAATTCTAATCGAATTTAGTGGTCCTGGTAAATACTCCCTCCGTTCTCTTTTACTTGTTTTTCTAGCCTCATATTTTTGTTTCTAAATATTTGTCTTTCTAGCATAATTAATTATAAATTTACATTTTCAATGCACTTTTTTATTAGTTTTACTATGAATTTATCAACCAACCAATCATATAGTTTTAATTGATTGTCATTTTACATTTCCAATGTACTTTTTGACTATCTTTAACTTTTTCTTAATCATTGTGCACATGGCTAGAACGATAAGTAAAAGAGAACGGAGGGAGTATAGTGTATGTATTTACTCTATATTAGTAGTATTAACTTCCTTCTAATGTGCTCTTAATGTGTGGCATCTCACATTACCACATCAATCATCATTACATTAATTACAATAATAATACACTTAATTTATAACATTTACAGATCCAAGATTTCAATACTATTATTATTTATAATTGGGCTCACGAATATAATATTCCGTCCATCCCTAAATGATTGGTACATTATAACTTTCATTGATAATAAAATATGATTGAAATCGTAAATATATCTTATTTTACAAGCGAAATTTTTTTAAAAAGTTGATATTTCAAAAATATATATTGAGATGAATCTAATAAGGTCCCACATGCCTATATTATTTGTTATCGTCGAACGGAAATTCTTAATCTATTTTTTTTGCGAACCACAAAAGTTAAAATATAGCAATCATTTAAGAACGGAACGTACATATCTCTATATAATATGAAAGTGATGAGGATTATTGTAGGTGGATGGTCCATGTTATTGTCTTAATGGTGTTGGTAGACAAGCAAATTAAAGATTGGTAGAAAGTATTTGTGTGGTCCAACAAATTAAATTGTAAGCTGTAAGATGAAAGACTAATAATCAACAAGTTAGCATTATTATAATTGTAGTTTGCAGATCCTTTAATTGAGTTGCTTTGACTAAGGAATCTTCACATCTAATTAGTTTACAGCCAGGCAACAACGTGGTTGTTCATTCTAATTAGTCTCCATCAAGTTGATTATTAATAGGATCATTTTTGTTTGGTTTTTTTTCTTAAAACAATAAAAATTACAAAAATATTCAAGTGATAACAAGGTATATTCTAAACTAAGTAAATGAGAGGCTAAACTCTAAATAAATAATTTGATAACTCTAGTCTGCTATGTAATATCTGAACTTAACCCAAACTCAAAATTTTCTTAAAACAACAAAACAATTCACAGATAAAAATCGATAAAATACCTATAAGTCCCACATAACAGATATTTTAGAAAGACTTTCTTGTCTGATACCACTAAATAGAAACATTGGATGAGTCATCTTTTGTTTATTGACCAAAATTGGATTTGATGCATTATTGGTAGATAAACTTGATCGAATGGGATTTCATACATGAACCGTGAAGTGATACATCTTTAGCGTACTTTGTGCTAAGCACGATATTGCACTCTCTTTAGTACTATTTTCATTTCTAAATGATTGATATAATTTATTTATTCATGATCGACAAAACACAATTTTAAAAATAAATATTTTTCATTCTACATATGATAAAATTATAAAAAATTGATATATATTTTAAAAACATATATTGAGACTAATCTAACAATATCTCATATGACTACATTATTTCCTATTGTTTAATAAGAATTGCTAATCAAAATTTTTAAATGATACATGCCTTTATTAACCCCCAACTTATATTTCAATTTTTTTTATGTAGTTTTTATTTGAATTAGATTAATAGTATAGCTGAAAGTTTGAATGGTTGAGTGGAATCTCTCCCCTGCCTGTACCAAAACTTTCAATAGAAGATGGATAATGATTATTTTTACAATATTACATTATTTGTTTTTTATGACGTTTTACTATTTTGTTATTGCTCATTCATTATTAAATGGTATTATTATTCTTGTTATCACTCATTAAATGTAAAAATTATTGGCCTAGATGATATGCATTGCACTCCAACACATCTATATTGAAGTTCATATACATATTATAGAAAATAATTTTTTTAAAGATATTTTTTGGTAAAAATAAAAAGGAAAAACTATCATAGATTTTACTATTTTAGGAAGAGAAATATATAGGATTATACACGATTATAATTTAATATATATGATTATAACTGATATAAAACGATTTTTAACAAGTTGTTCACTATATGTTAATTTTGTCAATAGAGGGTGTTTAGATGGAGATATATATGTCGGTCGATATCATTGGGAACAAATATCACCAAATCCAATACTAAAAATGACCATTTCTAACATTCTATTATTACTTCTATCTACATTTTCATTTTACATATTTGATTAAATATGATGTTACAATCAATTATTATTCAAAATTAATTCAAGATTAATTATTTCGTATTTGTTTAACTACATGTAGACAATTGTTTTTCTATTACTTATTTAATAATTAAGAATAAGGTGAATTTGGACTTTTTCTGTTAAGATATTCGATTAACTCGTAAAAAAGTTGGTTTTGATAGAAGAAGTTAGCCGCTTGCCAACTAGTATCCACCTTAGTCCATACATGACCCAATCACCGAAGAGGAGATAGAGAATCTTGAAAAGAAAACAAAGAGTAATTAAGGTAGTGGTCCTGCTTAATTCCTCCAACTTTATTACACTAATCAACACCAAACATCAAACTAATCACACCATTATTTCTTATATTTATTTAATCATCTCTAATCTCGAGAATCTTTGTGAGTTTATTAGCACGCGCTCAAATGTAAGAGTTGGTCAGCTGCTCTAATCAAGTATATTTTGGCAATAATTAAATTTATAATGATTTGGTAAATGCAAGTTGATCGTCTTAATTTAAAATTAATGGGTGGCAAACACAAGCAAGATCCCCACTCATAATAATAAATTATGCCCTACTTTAATTTATTTCTAGCGTCGTGTATAAGTTGAGTTATGTTTATTGGCCTATCAATAAATATTAATCAAATCTCATATTTACTTTTTTATTTAGCAATAGGCAAGTTAATACATTTGTTATGAACTTATTATATTGTAAATATAATGTGGTAATAATATCGATCATCACGTCTTCTCAAACTGGAATAACATCACATTAAGATATTGAAACCTATATCTATATTTAGGATTTCAAATTAGATAAAGATAATTGATCATTATTAAGTGTTCTAAATCAAAATATAAAACCTTAACATTTGTTTAGATTGAATAAAATTTCGTATGAGCTATGTATGATATGTTACAATTTACGTTGTCTTTAGAGAAGATTCAAATCTCGAGTTGATCATCTTACTCACACCGCTGGTCAATTCCATCACCATGTATACTTTTTATCGAAAATTATATCACGTATTTATTAAAATTTAACTTAAAAAGTGATAAATAACAGAAATAAACAAAACCAATTAAGGAAAAGTGACAATGGTGATGATGTAAGAAGCTTTGAGCGGGGATCCCTATGTGGGTCATGGTGGGGGTGGGGTGGGGGGATGGGGGTGGGGTGGGGGAGGGAGAATCTTGTGATAAACAAAGTGTAGAAAGTACAAACAGAGCTTTAAGAAGAATCATCACCATTCGGACAGACAGATGATAACAACTACAACAAACTACGACGGAGACACAAATAGATAAACAACCACATTAATCTAAAAACAAACTATATTCTTCTTCAAATACTTCCAACTTTAATGGGGTTCTTACAAAGAAATTGTGGAAATAATACATAATAATTTCATACTATAGTACCACTAGTCACAAATTAGTCAACATCATATTACATAAACACTTTCATACTTCTTGTCTTGTTGTGTTCTTCTTGCAGCTCAAGAACCTTTTTGGGCATTTGACAAGATTTCTTTTTTATTACAAAAATTGAATCATTGGAATATACAAGAATCTTGTCCTGGTGAGCTTAGTCCTGCTACCAACCCCCCCTTCCTCTCTTTGGTTGGTGTTTTGTAATGATGGTGTTTTTAGGCTGCCTTTGTTAGTAGTATTAGATAATTTATGACCCTTTTTTTTGTTTTAGCTTTTATGGTGATAAATTGGGAATTTAAAGATATGGGGTTGTAAAGTTTATGACTTTATCATCTTTTTGACATTGGTTTAGAGAATCCATTGTCTACAGTTTTTATATTGGATTAGATTCACTTTTGAATAGTTTTCAGGAATCCTAGAATAGGTCAAGTGATTAAAGTATTATTGTATGTTTGATTTGGTAATGTTTATTTCCATATTTGACAAATTTGTAATGATGTTGTATAGCATAATAGAGAAGAAAACCAACTTGTTAGATATATCAAGATTGAGATATCAGACCCTACTTTCTTCTTGCTTTGTAAGTAATTTATCATCTGAACTTTTCGTGTTAACATCTCCTTTTTATGAGTTCTTGATTTGAATTGGTTACTTGGATTAATTTGCTCCAGGAATTTCGGTCTAAGGATGTTTATTTTGATCATTATTGAATAAGTGGTAGTCGTTGTGATTTGGATTTCGTGGGATATATTTTGAATTTGGAAGCAAGATTAGGAATGGAAAAAGGGGTATTTCCTCTTAATAATTCCATTTTCCCTTCAACAAGTGATACTTTCATGGATTTAGACTACATGGATGAACTGTTGTTAGAAGGATGTTGGGTGGATACAACCAATGGATCTGATTTCTTGCAGCATGGTCCCTCCACTTCTAATGGTCTTTTTGACTCTTCGTTTACGTGGCCTACTTTAGAAGACAACTACGGTGATTTGAGTGGGAGCCCATTGAATCAGAGCCAAGAAGAGAGGCAAAGGCGCCTTGGGAATCTACCTATTAATCAAATTGAAGGGCAAAATTCAAAGAACTATCAGTATTGGGAAGATAATGGAAATGGTGAGAATGTTTCAGGTCAGGCAGAAAATTATTCGGTTCAAGGTTCGGAGCTAGGTGCAAGGTGGTGGATTGGACCAAGGCCTTCATCATCGGTGATGGACCGCTTAATAGGGGCTCTTCACAGTATAAAGAATTATTCAACAGATAAGAATGTTCTTATTCAGATATGGGTTCCAGTGCACAGGGGAGGCAGACGCATGTTGATTACAAATGATCAGCCGTTCTCACTCGATCTCAACTGCCCAAGGCTGGTTCACTATCGAGACATATCAAAGAACTATGAATTCGCAGCTGAAGAGGATTCCAAGCAGATTGTTGGTTTACCTGGAAGAGTGTTTATGGAAAAAGTTCCAGAGTGGAGTCCTGATGTCAGGTTTTTCAGGCAGGAAGAGTATCCTCGTGTTAATCATGCCCAGCAGTATGATGTCCGTGGAACTCTTGCTGTCCCTGTTTTTGAACAAGGTAGCCGCAGTTGTTTGGGTGTTATTGAAGTTGTGTCAACCACAAGAAAGATCAACTATAGTGTGGATATTGATAGTGTCTGCCGAGCTCTTGAGGTTTGTTGGCACTTTGGCTTGTTTCTTGACTCAACCGTGTGACGTGCGTTTTTGTTGGTTCTTAAAATACATGTCCAATTTACATACATATATCTCCTTTCATGTCTCTCTGTATGTTTGGAGTGTATCCCCACTTTTATTTTGCCAAATTAGTCCTCGACACTCACATCCATTGTAATGAACTTCTGTATAAATACATATATTTCTTTTGCATTCATTTAAAATCTTATGATGCCCGCTATCTTGCTTGCAGGATGTTCAGCTGAGGAGTTCCAAATTGACAGTCTCGCCAAATGCCAAGGTAAAAGAAATTGCCACTGACGAACCATCTTATACAGAAGATTGAAATGCGATTTCTTTGTTTCAATGTATTATCTTCTTTCTATCAGGAACATGATTTGTCCTTTCAAGCTGCGTTACCAGAGATTCTAGAGGTTTTGAAAACTGCATGTGTGACACACAAGTTGCCGTTAGCTCAAACGTGGGTACCATGTGTTCAACAAGGTAAAGGAGGTTCTAGGCATTCTGATGAGAACCTTGATCAGTGTGTGTCAACTGTGGATTCTGCTTGCTATGTTGCTGATTCAAGTATTTGGGGATTTCATGAAGCATGCTCTGAGCACCACTTGTTAAAAGGTCAGGGAGTTGCAGGAAAGGCATTCAATACTAATGAGCCATGTTTTTCACATGATGTAACTTCCTACAGCAAGACAGAGTATCCGCTTTCTCATCATGCTATGATGTTTGGTGTACGTGCTGCTGTAGCAATCCGCCTACGATGTGTCTACACTGGATCAGCTGATTTCGTTCTTGAATTTTTTCTACCAAAGGACTGCGAAGGCCCAGAGGAACAGAAGAGAATGCTTCATTCTTTGTCTGCCATCATCCAAGAAGTTTGCCGGAATCTACGAGTAATTACAGAGATAGAATTGCAGGAAGAAAATACTTCTTCAGTTGATCAAGTTGCCATCCCGTCAATCATGAGAGATCATAAAGAGATGTCAAAAGTGGAACATAGAGGGGATACAGGACCTTCTGAAGAGAACATACCGAACGAAGTCCGGGTCCAACAGAACAGTATTAGTAATATAGCTCTCCCATATGGAAGATCAGAAGGAATGTTTGGACAAACCTCGGAGCCTGATCCTAGCTTAAAAGAGGGTGTTGCTTTTGGTAGTAGTTATTATGTTTCTGGTGATGGAAGCTCACCTACCACTGGTAAATCTGGAGAGAAGAGGCGCGCCAAAGCAGCAGATAAAATAATCACATTGCAAGTGTTGCGGCAATATTTTGCCGGAAGTCTTAAAGATGCTGCAAAAAGTCTTGGTGGTAAGCATTGAAAAAATTTGAACTGTGCTTAAGGCATCATACATGCATGTACTCCGAAACCACTAGTCTCTGAAATATGTGCTTAGAAAACTGAAAAAAACTGAACTTTAAGAATTATGTCATGGTTTTATTAGATTACTACCTCTGCAAGCTAACAAAACATCTTTTACGCACATTTGACAATCTTGATTATTGCTTTGTTTGCTGTGGCGTGAACTATAATTGACCTCATCTAATATATTCTTGAGTCTTACACTCTTAGTCAAAACTTCCTTACACGTTCCTTCGTAAATTTCAGTTTGTCCTACCACTTTAAAGAGGATTTGCAGGCTTCATGGAATCAAACGCTGGCCCTCTAGAAAAATCAAGAAGGTCGGTCACTCCTTACAGAAAATCCAGCGCGTTATTGATTCGGTCCAAGGAACATCGGGTGCTTTACAGATTGAGTCCTTCTATTCAAACTTCCCGGAGTTGGCTTCCCCAAACTTAACAAGGACAGATCCATTTGCAAGTTTGAATTCTGGCGGTCATTTTAAACCTTCCAATCTGCAACCTGATGTTGGTGTATTGAGCCCTGAAGCAGCTGCATCCAAGTCCCCCTCATCTTCCTGCAGTCAGGACTCCAGTTCAAGTCAGTGTTGCTCATCTAAAACACAACAAGTACCTTTCGTGTCAAATGTCATGGGTATAAATAGTCCAAGGGCTAGGGAAGACTCTGATAACATTGAGATAAAGAGGGTTCAGGGCGATGTTGAGCTGCATATATCAAATGATGGACCACAATTTATGCCAAGATCTCATAGTAACATTTCTGCTGCTGTGAATCATATAGAAAAAATCCACTCTAGTTCTGAAGATGGTTATCGAATAGCTCTTCATGGTGGTAGTCACAGAGTCAAAGTATCTTATGGGGAAGAAAAAATTAGATTTCGTACGCAGAGTGGCTGGGGATACAAAGATTTATTGCAAGAAATCGCAAGGCGCTTTGGTGTGGATGATACTTGGGGATGTCATCTCAAATACTTGGACGATGATTCTGAATGGGTATTATTAACATGTGATGCTGATCTCGAGGAATGTATTGACGTGTACCGGACTTCTCAGAACCAAACAATCAAGCTTTGTTTATGCATCAATTCTGAACAGTGCATAGGAAGCTCTTTGGGCAGCAATTGTCCATTATAATATGCCTACGTAGTTCAAGATGATTTCAAAAAAATTTCCATCCCCAAAAACTTCTTGAAGGTCGAACGCTGAAGGAATCCCTCGTATGACTGGAAGTACAACGAACATGTTTGAGTCAGTACCAGAGTCCAGACACTTATGCCCCCTCAGAGTCTGGTATCACAAACTTACAGGATGATAACAAGAATATCTCAGGACGATCTAAGTTGTCTAGTGGTTCGCCTGATAATTCAAGAAGCATTTGCATCATACTTGACCGACCCTGGAAATAATGGATTTGTGGAGCAGTATACACTATACAGGCAACATAGGCAGGCTCTTCACTCCTTTTCCAGGTTGTATATAAAATGCAGCTTTGCATGCATGCATAAGAGCTCCCAAAAGTCTAAAGCTTCAAATGTCCTCCATATCAATTGAATTGTAAGAAATAGCTTCCTCCATTTTTTAGGTGAGGAAATTGCAGTATCTGGTAGAACTTGTTGCAATATAGATCGTGCGAATTGCGGTTCTTTGTTTAGCTGTAGATGTTATGTACATTCATTTAGACATTTGTTAAAAATGCTTAAACATTATGCTATTCATTTATGTTCAAGAAAGTTGTGCTGTTTCCGCGAAGTTGGTCTTGTTATCAATCACAAGGAGCAAGTAATTGAAAAATTTGTAGGAACATTCATCAACTATAATATCTTTACTTGTTGTCAAAAAGTGTTACTCTCATTCTGTGTTGGTCGCATTGATAATTTGTTCTCGCAAGTATTGATGTAGACATGATTTGAGGATGAAAAATAGCAAGGAACATATTTCCGTTTTGGAACGCTTTTAAACTTTCAATTAGAGAATCATAGATGAAATGTTATTTGAGAATGAAAGCACATAAAATTGACATATGATATATACCACCCTGCACAATACCTTCCATTTCGAAGTTTCAACACTTGATTACAACATTGGTATGCTTCTGAAGAATTAAGGAAACTCGAAAATCGAACTTTTTGCTGAACAATATCTTTTGCTACCGAAGTCTCAAAACTACTATGCATACTTTTCCCTTTCTTTCTATCACCACATTCGACAATTTACACTTCTGTAGCTATTAGCATTTGATGGTTCTACTTGAAATTACAGGATCTGAACAAAAGATCTTCTACTTGAAATTACAGGATCTGAACAAACGATCAAAAACTCTACAAATAATGCTGTTAGCGGATATGGTAACTTGGCGTCAATTTAGAACTGTGAGGAAGTCGAGGGCCTATCATCTTGCTTCTCTATTAGAACGCATCTTGAAGGCGGACCAAACATACTCAACAAAACCTGCACGTAAACACAAACAAAATCAATCTCCAAGCTTAGGCAAAGAAAGAAGGAACAGTTGCATTATCTGATATTGAAACAGAATCACAATTTGATACATAAAGAAAGTACATGGCTAATATGTTAAGACAACACATGAAATTCCGAGATGAGAACAAGGTACTCCTGCTGATGGTATCAGGTGATTACCAATTTAGAACATTCATACATGATTCTTCATTCGAAAAGAGACAACTTACTTTTCAAAATGGATTGAATTATTTTTCTTTCAAATCCCTTGATTAATTGTGGCCCTTGCACTACACTACAGACATCGTGGGACATCACAGTTGTAGTGTTAGGGGTGGCCACACCTTTATTTTGTTAGGAAAAAACATTGATTTTTCACTTTCAATCGAGTTCTTTAAAATTATTTTGGTACTGTATCTAATACCCAGTAATAGTATACTAACCCTTTAAAAGTTTTGTTTGAATGACTATCCAGTTACAAATTGGCTTCCCTACCAAAAATTCTCACAATACGTGCTATAGATAAGCATTTGATATTCTTGTGACCTTAATCTATTTGTGTCACATGAAACGACAGCGTAAAAGATAGAGTTGGAAGATCTTACAGGTAAGAACACTAGACCATGCAAAAAACCAAGAAGAACCAAAGCCAGATACATTTTGAAGTAGTAAACCTGCAAATGATTAGTTATGAAATATTAACGAGGGGCAAAGAAACTGGCTTAGATACACAACTTTTTAATGTACAGGAAACAAACCACAAAAACTTCAGTTCTTGAGAAACAAAGGACAATAACACCGACTAGCTTTGTGAGAGTGATTCCGCTGCAACAATTGAACGAAAATTAATCAATTGGATAATCAACACTTCAACTTTGTCAAGATCACAACAAGGTGAGAAAAGCATCATAGCTCTACTTCCCATGTAACAATAAGAAGATAGTTTCTAAATACACCAGTGTCACTTAATTAACACTATAAATTAAGTCCCTAAAGAAAATCAATCAGCCCATAATTTGGTCATTCAAATTTCAATGACAAAATGATGTATAGTATGGACTAGGGAGGAAAGGAGACTGAATAGTCGATTTATCATTCACTAATGAAATGTCTACAGTAATTTTTGGCGGCAAGCTTCAGTAAGCAATACTAAAAGTATATAGCTCTTATAAGCTAGTCAATACGTTCAATGTTTTACTAAATTACGAGACATCGAGTTATGTGGACTTCGAAATTGTGGTGAACATAATAACTGATGAAAACAAATACACAGATGAGTAATGTATGGCTTACACTCGAAAATGAGCGCATAAGTAATCATTTAGAACTATATACTCATGCAGGCATACAACCATTATTTAGAGCATTATTCTAACACTTAATTGTTGTTACTCACCTGAAAACAGAAGCACCCATTGTTGTTAAAGACTCCTTCATACGCTGGTTTCTGTCGCCGTTGCTTACCTGAATTAGATCAGCACAGAGAATATATGAGGGATATACAAATTGTGTAGTCATTTAAATCCACACAAATTCTCTGAAAGAAATTTGCAAATTATATCATTAGAATGACTCTGTACAGGTACAGTATGGATATGGTTGATTGGTTTATGCTACCTTATCAGCTTCTCAAGATATCAATAAATAAACATTCAACACAATATCCTACTTTAGTACTTTCAAGAAAAAATCATGTGACGTTGATAACACAGATGTCGGTATAGTTTCAATTTTTTTTCTGTAAGACCTATATCTGTCAATCAACATTAAAAGACGGAGAATGTCGGACAATCATCATTAATCAAAACATTTTTGTACTCTACATCTAAAGCTACCACTGTGAACTTTATTCATGTGAGCATCCAAAGAGAAAATACTGAGAGAAGATGGTGACTTTATTACGGATAACTAACCAAGAAAGCATGTGTTATATGCACACAGAACTCAACACCGATACCCACTGCCATTATAAGGTTCACAACAGATACTGCATTGAGTTGGATGCCCAAGATTGCCATCACACCCTGCAGGTGAAAATTGTTCATGGACAGGATAAGGTTGATCACATAGCATACTAATGGCACATATGTAGTTTTCAACATATCAATAAAGAAAACTAACCATGAGATCCACTACAATCATCAGAAGCACGAGCAAAATAATGGCTGAGGTCCATAAACTAAACATGAGAAATAATGAAATATCAGCATAAAATCAATGCACACCTCACAAAAATATCATCAAGCTAAAGAGGTAAAAAAATATGTGAAGAAACTAGTGAGCAGCGAAGAGCAATACGAACCTACATGTGATCACAAAGCATACAATGAATACAGCACCTGTCAAATCATCGACACATATTAAAATATTGAGCCAGGAAAAAATCAGCGTAGACATACAATGTAAATCCAAATACTCGGAAAACTGTAACAATCATATACTCTCTAGAAGATCCTGAAACATGTAGCTCTTGAGTAAAACTTACTAACCAATAGCTATGGCAAGGTTGACTAGTGCTGTTCTCCAAATGCTTAGATATTGCTCAAAAAACATGTAATATACAGCATATGGGAATATCTCCATCTGCAAAAAAGAAAACAATTGTCATAATAGTATACCAAGGGTGAATACTTTATATTAATTACTAAATCTGTTGAACATCATCTGCTCCAACTCAACTACATTTCACGTAAAAAAGAAACTTACATTCATTTTGAACATACAAGAACTAGGCAAACAACAGCGTAATAATTGACGCAAGTCTATAAAAGCTAATTGGTTTATATTTTGTTGGGCAATTAACTTCTCATTATTTAACAAAGTTCAAGAACCCAGAATTAGGTACACCTGGAGGGAAAATGAAGGGTACAAAGGAACAATGGCCAAAACCCATTCTTAAGATCAGCAATATAATGTTGACGAAACATTTGTTTATGAAAACAAGGGTTCTAAAGATACGATAGGTTGGTAGTGCAAAATGCTAGCTTATGCAGTGAGCAGATATTGATATTTCGATGAAGATACATTGAAGTCAGGATCACAATAATGCCAGTACACTCACTAGAATAATGCCAAATCGCTTCTTTGAGCTCTAAAGTAATCTTAACCTTAATGAGAAATATATTTTGCTACTATAACTTTACCTGCAAGGAACGAGAAACCTTCGAGCTGAAGTCTCGTGCAGCTTTCATAGAGTTGACATAGTCAGCCTACAAGGAGATGTATGAATTTCCTTTTTGGGAACTTGAAAAATTCAATTAAAGAACAGTATGCACATGGTGCATGTATACTCATAATTACCCACATACTTGTTTATTTAGGGGGGTATGATACGTCCGGAATGATGAAGCTGAAACAATTCCTTCTTCAAGACCTGCTGACAGTGAATGATGCCCAGAATTAGGTATATGGAAAATGAGTTTATGGTTCACTATTATAATCAGACTTAATGTGCAGTTATATTACTCTCAATCTCCACGCTGCTAGTGTAAGCTCCCTTCCCACCTTTGGCACAGTCAGACGAAGGTAAGGAATTAAGAAACCATGGGAGCTTCTCTCGGAATTGTTCCGTAGATGGGCGGTCACTTAGCAAATCTGAATGTCGGAAACACTGAAACAGATGTTGTTAGTTACATGTTTTGTCCAGGCTCAATAATTAATTCAATAAAGATAGACTCTCCAGTACCCAGTGGTCATAGGAAGACGAGTCAATCTTTGTTATTTGGCGAGATCATTTTAATTGTACTGCTACTAAAATATGATTATATTGGATCACGAACACATAATACATAAAAAGTTAAACAATACTCCGAGGTGGAAAAAAAAACAACTCCGATATGAAAATAACTTGGTAGGGAAAAGTAATGTGAGGTTTACCGTGGTACAATCCTTGCATGCAGTGCTGAGTCCACAGGATCCACTCGTAGATGAACAGCAAGGAGGCTGCCAGGAAATGCACATCTTAGTCTCAGTGTAACTGATAATCATATTACACCATCAAATTAATTGCAGATAATGCATGATGAAATTACTTGCAGCAAGAGAATAAATGTGGTCCATGAATATGCAAAAAAGAATTATGATAACCTAATATGTTTGCAATCATCACTGAAGTTCTATTGATGAGACTTGATACTAAATACACATTAAAAGGTCCACATGCATGGAGGGCACTAAATGAACCATTTATAAAAAATACCGAGTCCACTATCACCGGATAAAAGACCTTGGAGCAAGCGGGAATCATTGCCCATCGTTTCTCATATCTTGCAAACTCAGGGTATAATAATAACACAAGCAGACATCAAAGCTGAGAATTTATATAGTTTCTGCTTCGCAAACCAAATATTGAACCTCACCTGATCATCTGGTGGGCAATAACTTCCATTCAAGAATTTCCTACAACAACCAAAAGCTTCTGGAGACATCCAAACAAGAAAATCATCAAGCCAAGAGGCTGCAGGTTTCGCAATATAGCTTGTCTCTGGCACCAATGATGCTCTTGTAATCTGTAGATTAGAGTAACCTTAGCATCTCAAAGATCAGACATGATCAACAATCTTCAGAAAATTTTGAATATAAAACAACATATGTATAATGGAAATAAATAAATAAATACACAAGATCAGTGAAAATCTTTCATATGGACAACAAAGAGATGATAAGAATACCAAAAATCATTCGACAGATGCGGCAGACAAAACCATAAACTAAAACCATGTATGTTTTTATTACTACGCAAACATGCAGTTGCACACAAAAGTCAAAAGAGAAAGAACAAGCAATCTATAGTTCATGATGAAGGTAACGTCACATTCCCAAAATTCGTATTGTGATTCATGGGTTTGATATATACTATCCTCAGGGTAACACGGATCCAAAAGAAGTCATTCGTAAAAAACCCAGACTTCTAAATAGCTAAATAGAGATAATTGCGATCTCGTTAGGACTAGATAGAACAATAGAAAATAAATACACATTTACCTCATTTAAGAGAGAATCTGAATTGCATTGACTGATGGAGCATAATTGATTTGTTTGCCTTGATTCTGAACTGAGAAATTTAAATTTATAAAAGAAAATACTCAGTAAATGCTTTAATAAGGTAAGGGACAAGAGAGTATGTTATAATCATGTTTAAAATACTAGAGCACATAAGAAGACATTACAAGAACTTTGATAGGGAATGAACTAGTACGTTCACATCTACTGGAGTTGCTTGCCAAACTTAGTACACCACTTCTCATTTCAGATTTTAACCACACGCAAAGACTTAAGAACTTTAACCGGGAAATGCACTGGTCTTATGAGTAAAATGAGAAATACGGAACAGATCATACCTATAGTTATAGTTCTTAACCACGAAGTATAGAGGTGGCCCTATGCGAAGATAGTTAGAGATATCATTGAAGTAACCCTGCACAGACAAACATGGACTCACTACCCTGAGACACCTCTCAAACACAGTACTCACAGTTGCAGTAGTCTACTGCACTCAGAACCTGAAGGTATGAGTCCCGAGGAAGAACAATTTGCTGTTCTAGACCACGTTCAATCCTTGTACATAATGCCTTCACATAAAATATATTAAGGAGAAATAGGTAAACTCGTCTGAGCTGCTAAGAATGAGAAAGAACATGGTAAAGGTCGGCAAAGAACTTACAATACTTGCAAATGAAAATGCAGCAAAGACAGCGATTACCAAAACTTTAATTCCCCAAATATTCAGTACAGGAGCATGTATCTCCTAGAAAGAAGATCAAAAGCCAAATAATCATTATTTATAAAAATCCTCTGACAATATTTATTTCTTGAAGGACATTTAAAATCTATAATTAGCAGAGAGCACATCGACAAGAATTCCCAGTCATAACATGGATTGCAGTCGAGTTGACAAACACTCCAGCGGATCTCAAAAGAACTTATGCACCAAATCTTTAACTTGAGTTTTTATTTCTGTGTCTGCATTAACTACTAAATAGTAATAGGTTGCATAAGGTCTCCCTTTTAGTTCTCAAAACGTGATATTTACAGTGATTTTTGAATAACATGTTGTCCTTACCTTCATGTATCGGGCAAGAAGTCCAAGTTTTTTCTGACTAGCACCTACATATTTTATTCCAAATACAATTAGAAGTTCTCAAGCAATTGAAGTCAGATGAAATGACACGCCACCATATACTTAAGGGATGAGATGACATAATTCCTGTACCTTTATCAGGGTCGGCATCAGAACCAGAAATTTTAATACAAGGAAAGCAATCGACCCGGTTATCTTCAGCTCTCAAGAAATCAAAAGCAATCAAAGCAACAAACGCTGTCACTTGCAACAAGAAGTCCAGTAGAACAGCCAATGCTGCAGATAGTGCATGGGGTTAAACAAAATTCCACAGCTCAAATTATGATAGTTCAATGATAAGTACTCGAAGAAGAGATGGAAGTATATATGTAATGGATTTCTAACCTGCGAACATCGAAAAGACACGACATGCAGGCATAGGAATAAAACTTCCAACCGCAAATGCCAGGACTTCAGATAAACTAGCTAGTGTTATTGACGGTCCAACTTCTACAAGTGCATTACTTATGCGACCTTCAAGAGGCAACTCAGCTGGTTGTCTTTTGACGGCATGTACAAGGATGCACATATTGTCCACTCCAACCTGATCCAAAATAGGAAGGTACTTAACTTAAAGTTAAAAATAGTGGTAAGTAGAAAACTAAACCAACAGAAACCTACTCCGGGGACATTTCGACGACTTATGAAAGTTGAATAACCTACCCTAATCAGTAAAGAAAAACATAGTTATGTGCAACGTAAGTGGTGGATTGGTGTGTGTGGGGAGGTGGCGGTAGGGTGGGGAGCTGAAGCTACACCTCTAATATATGTCCCTTAAATTATACTCCTATTTTCCACCTTCTTACAAAATTTTTGGAACGAAGTATTATTTGCTGTCATCAGATGTAACTTTCTTTTTATCAATACGATGATCATCAGTTGGAAAAACACTGAGATGCCATCTATGCTATAAAGCTACAGAGAGAAATGACCGAAGTCCTATATGCGAAGGGAAGTTTTCATATCAGGCAAAAAAGGGAACTTACTGCTAAAACAAGAAAAGGGATGACTTCCATTATAATAAGAGTTGATTTTACGCCAACCACACTGAAAACCCCAACAGAACCAAGAACCGAGAGCATGACAAGCACAACTCCAGAAAGCCCAAGGAGAACCTGACACGAAACCAGAGTTTTAATTAAGGGGAAAAAAGACTTCATAAAGAATAGTAAGACGTAAGAGTAATGCAGTGAGCACTACCATGTAACAAATTTCTGTACCTTTGATGAAATGTAAACGGAAGAGAATCTAGGAGTGTCCCCCAAAGTCAGAGATATATATGCAAACATCACAAGGTAGCTCACCTGAAATGGAAAGCAATTTAACATATGTAGAAGAAATAGAGCAATGATACTCTGTCGGGTGTTCATTTAACAGAATAAGAAATTAACGCTTTGGAACAAGAATAACTAAATTAAAAGACAAATTTTAGACCCTGCATTATCTTTCTTTAAGAGGCCATGCAGGGGAAAGTGCCATTCCAGGAGAGAATAGCATACCACAATAGTTATAGCATCAGCTGTACTTTCTCTTTTCAGTTCCTCTTCGATAGAACTTTCTGACGAGAAGGCAAGTGTCAAATTTTTTGACAGGACCATTGGCATGAGTTCATCCTGCGGAACACTTAATTAGAAAGGGAGCATTGTGGTCACAGTAGTCAGTAGCAGAAAGAGTCAAATATTTTGACAGGGCCATTGACATGGGATCATCTTGTGCAGAACTAAATTACAAAAGGGATCCAGTATTGCAAAACAACGTGAGTCTTCTAGCAGTTTTAACGAATAAGAGATGTAGAATACATCAAATGCAGCTGAACACGAAAAAAAAATTAGAACATGACAGGAAGTTCTTATTAACCTTAGATTCTTAGATAATTGTAAGTTGTAACATAATAATGCAAGTAATGAGGAAGGACATAAAACGACCGCAGAATGCCTAATGACAGATTTGTGGCATCATAAGGAGTAGATGTGAGCTTCTATGTTACGTAGATGTCTCTCCATCAAGGAAGCTTCTTATATCAAATAAGGTCATCATACTCAAAAGTGGAAAAAAAACTCTCTACTTTGGCTTGTTGTATGATTCAATACCATAGGAAACAGACGAAAGTCGTATGGCGAATAAGACATTTTAACGGGCCATAATTTAATTCAGAGAAAAGTTACTTTATATGAATCTCAAAATATGTTCCTGTTGAAAAACAAGTGCTGGGAACATCATGACAATGGAACAAAATACAGCACTTTTTGAGGTACCATTTTATTGATTATCTAACTAATGGATAAGCATAAATTAACCACAGATTAATTCAGGTGTACACAACATAATCGCCTATCCAGAAAGAGGTAGTCATTTATGAACATGCATCAATAAGGTTGAGTTTTCCATTAGAGGGAATGGGAATTCTTCTTCACTACTTTATCATAGTTCATCAAGTAAGTTGTACACTGGATGTTCAGTATAGAGTACAAATAAGAAAACAGTAGAAAGTGGAACCTTGGCTAATTGAATAAATGCCTTTTCCCAAGCCACTGCCTTTTTAGTATCATTGCTTTCTTTATCAACCACATTGTTCACAGGATAGGTCACAATAAAAGCAGAGGCCTGCATGAGAATGGAAATCATCATCATAAAGGGATTATACAACATAAGAGCATGCTTGATGAATGAGATGCATTACCTCGGAAAAGTTATTCCCTGAAAACCCTCCTAAAGATGTACTTGGATCAAGTGGAGCTTTAAATGCACTCATGCACGTATCAGCAGAAGTATAATGCTGGAGAACACATAAAAGGGGACAAAATGTTAGAAGAACCTATTAAACAGGAAGAGTGACACTACCATATGGATGACTTGTTAACACACAAGTATATGGAAAAACAATAAAATATGGTCAGTAAAGGAAGCCAAAGATTCTATAAAAATAATCAGTTTCTTAAGGTTTCCTTGCTTATTCTATAGGCTAATGATGCAGATATGTAAACTCAAATAGTTAGGAACAAGTATATTTAAGCATCCTAATTTTAGAAGTTTCTTTTGTGTTTTTATTTTTAATGGATTGATTTGAGAATATGTTATGGGATCCTAACATACTGTGACTTGATAGCTATCATCCATTACATTGACATTCGAGATACGATAAATTCATAGTAAAAAAAGCTAGGGAGTGATGATCATATGAGGCTTTCTCACTTGTAGAGCTAAATACTGGAGCTACTAACTTGTTAAGTGGCATATAGTATTGACATATACAGACAACTAATTTGAAAGTCAATGGAATCAAAGAAACCCCAGTTCCCAGCTCAGCAAACCCCCAACAAAACAAATTGAATTTTGATATAACTGAAGCCTCAGAACCTTTCTCACATGTAATGAGCTTAGAGTCAATAAGTCATCCCCGATTATTGAAACTTCGTAGTTCTGTTCCGTATACTGATAGAAATAATTTGCATACACAAAGATAGTAGAAACATATAGCAAAACCAACTACCACACCTGGAAACAGTAGTCCACATGTTCAATACCCCCAAGGCCATCAAAATTTTCTGGATCCATCTTGAAGTACTATCAAAAGATCAGAGCCATTGATTAGTGTAAGCCATCTCTATATTTGAGCAGAGGGGCATGTAGAGCAACTACTAGGATATGCTTAATAAGCCACATTACGCTTACAATATTCATCCTCAAAAGATCGATTACAAGAGGCAACATTTATTTGAAATGGGGTTGAAACATACTAAAAATATCAAATTTGTAGTTCATGATGGATATATAATTATGAGAATGAAATACATTCCTTGGCCTGCTAGAGTTCATAAGATCAATTGAGAGAGGTGAGATCTAATAGGAATGGAGACGAAACCAAATAAAAGAAGTCGTCGTAATTTGAAGTTCATAGTCAGATAAAGAGGTAACTATGAGAACGGAAAACATTCCTTGACCTGTTGGTCCATGAAATCTAGAAAATATAATAAAATACCTGTAGAACGCTCTGAGTAGCACAATCTTGGCCAAGCGGCTTCATGCATATGTCAGTCAAAGATATCACTGAGCCAGAATAATTAGCACGGAGGGCGTCTACCTAAATTCATCAAGAGTAATTGGTTTCTTAAGAAAGGAGAGGCTGGAAAATAAACGATCTCAACAGAACTCGACATACTGAGGGGATTTCTATTTTAACATCTGAAAAGTAACCATGAAGCTGAATACCTTCTTTTGTATATTAAATAGTAACTTGATGTTATCCTCGGTAATAATACTCGGCTGCTTTCCCTGTACCGTGTCTGGCGGTGTTGCTATTATTAGCTGCGAAAGTCCCAAGATGACCAACTCATATTTAGTACAACAGATAAGTTGCTTACAGCATTTGCGAAGTACTTTTCTACATACAAATCGACTCTCTTGGTTTTCCCAATCAACGAATTAACTCCCAAAGCCCACTCAAGTACTTTCCACAGGCACCGTGTTTATATTATAAAGAAGTATTTATACATTCTACATTTAGTTTCTAGCCAATCATATCAGGCAGATAAATCTAATACACAGACCTGCTCAATTCTATAAAAAGGGGCCAGATGTTTGTCAAAGAACTCCTTTTCTTTCGCCGCTCTGCTGCCAGGTCCTACCCACAGCTGAAATTGACATTTAAGTATAATTCAGTTATGCATTAATAGAAATGATAAAACAGAGTTTATCTCGATACTAAACTGCAAACCATTAAGTGATCACGAACTATAGACATTAAGTGAACATGAACCAAAGACAGTGTGATCAAAGTGCAGTGCATACCTTCTCAGGTCTCGTCTCCACTTCAAAACGAATTAAGCCCAAGCAGAGTACAAATACAAAAGCCAAAGATGAGCACAAGACAAGGACGGGATTTCTAGCAACCCAAGTACCATATCTCCTGAAAATAGAACTTTCTTTCATCAAAATCACATTTAAAATTGGCTTGCCCTGAAATGATAACAATTAGAAGCAGATTTGTCAAACCTGTAGAACTTTGACATGTATCCTTGAACGATTGAAAGCTGAACACCATGTGTAATTTGAGGACCATCCTCGAGCATCTAAAAGTATTGAAGCAGATTTTTCACACTAAATTAAGCAAATTTCTCCCACAAAACCAGAGCACACCATTTTATGAGCACAATAAACCACACTTTTTCACGAAGAGAATATGCTCATGCAGAGTAACAGGGTACCAGAATCCAGATGACACTTATTAAGAAATATAATAATGAGGTAACTTGAGCGTAATGAATAGAATAGAGAGAACAGTACTTCGACAGAGATAGTCCTGGAGTATGTAAAAGTGATTTAATAAGATATTAATGTGAATGAACAAGAGATTTTCCAGTAGCAACCAACAATTTAAGGGAACAAATATCAGAGCTAATGTACTGTGGGATAATGCATTAAGGAGACAAAAGTTGAGCGTCACCTGCATAGGTATATTCTCGTCCTTATGTTTGCTCATCTGGCGAATTACACCACTTTCGCCAACATTAACAACGGGTCTAGTTCTAGAAACCGGAATCTTTCCCCCTTTTCTGTGGTAGAAGCCCCATCCAAGAAATATGGATGTCAATACTATGTACAATACTGTTACAGCAACTTCAACACATTTGATCTGAATTTATAGTAAAATAAGATTAATAACTGTCTAGTAACATGATCATAATTCATACACCTTGCAGAATTAGGCTGCAGGTAAATACCATTATTATACCTTAGATGCACATGACAGAATAAATGAAAATATACAAGGATCGCAAAAAAGCTAGTTTGTGCAGTATAACAATTGTAGTCTAACCTTGAGGGATCCAATTGTTACAGAACAAGAACTCTTTTTCTGAGCTGATGGAGGGGCGGAACTAGAACAGACAGAGGAAGCAGGGCAATCACCACATGAACAACCTAGTGAAGTGTCGGTACAGGAGTAGGTGGTCACATTCATAGGCACCATTCCAGAAGACTCTGGAGGAGTAGGCTTAAAGTTGATTGCATATGGTGATCCTGGAACTCCTGATGGGGCTTGTCTACCAATGAAATCAAACCATCCTGCCAAAGATTGAGAGTAGGGACCTCATCATATGTACATAAATCACTTGCACATCCTCTTCAAAACACAAACTTAGTACTGATAATGAAACAGGAAGGATTGTTACCTCTAAAATTTTTAGCTCCAGCACCAATAAAATCTATAGCACGTGTATTCATAGTGCTAAATTTCACTTCTTTACAAGACTCGTATAATCCCTCACCAAAGGAATCGGTGATGAAAAAATCAATTCCATCTACTGTAGACTTGTTGCCAACCTAAGAATATATATAAGCAGCATGACATTCCTCGTACATATTTAAGTATTGCATGTATATGCTAAAAACAATTGGAGGTTAATCAACTCTTGAGGGTCGGCAGTTGAAGAATTTTAGAAGTAGATGAAGGAATTAGGATCACAGTTACATTCAAACTTCGTAAACATTTAGTTGAAGATTATCCTTGAAGGGAATATTAACAGAGACAAAGCATAATATTTTTAAAAGTAAAACAAGTCAATAAAAATAGGAATCCTCACCTTTGCTATGGAGGTCACATTGATAAACTGACTCTGATTTGGGGAGCATGTAAGCTCACAAAAAAGATTCAAAAAGTTTCTCAAGCATGCAGGACAGCCCACGAGAAACGGGATTGCCTGTCAGAAAACATTGACATGTGAAGAAAAATAGTTTTCCAAGTCAAAGAGGGAGCCAGTTCGCTTGCTGGATACTTGGTAAAGACAACATTTCTTAGTTTGTCATGAATTGGCTCTCCATTATCACATTAAACAAAAAAACTTGAGTTCTGAATAACAAACACATGCATAGTAAAATAAACAATGCATGAATAACATAACAGGACAAAAGGTAAGATATTGCCACATTAAGAATATATGGTGCCACATGTGCAGGGGCGAAACCAGGATGAATATAAAGGGGGGGCCAATTTTTTATATAATAAAAACAAAGGGGAAAATGCATATAAAAAAGACCTAAAGTAACTAAATCTGGTGAAAATGTAGGTAGAAACAAGGTTCAACCCCGCGCCAGGGGGGCCAAACGCACAGCCTATGCCAAGTGAACTACTAAATTACTTGTTACTTTATCAAACATATGATACATATCAACAGAATCTAAAGACCCTAGGTCCGCTCCTGCACATGTGTCCAACATTGGTTGACAATATAGATGTTGCATATCAAGAACTAAACGTTGTATATCCATATATTTATCAATTCTACATTCCTGACTGGGGCAATATCACTTCCCAAAAGAAAAATACAAACTCTCATTCTTAAGGTAGCATAAAGTGGACCACAGGGTTGAAGCCAATTACCTGCTGGACTTGAGCCCTTAAAGTCTCAAACTGAGCCTCTGTACAACAGACGTTTCCACTAATGGTTGGACAAAGACTTTGGATCTTTGCTGAAAGAAGATCATCTGGCTATAGAAAGAAAATAATTATGTCCTAACACACATACAAGTAGACTGGTGCTCATAATTATTCAAAAAAAAAAAAAGTATCAGTTCGATGATCGCAACAATATGAGGGTGTATATCACTGAAAGAAATTGACGAAACAAAATCACGTCTCACTACTTGAGAGTCAGGCAATCAACGACATGACTTTCAGCAGAGCTTACCTTCACAGATGGAGAACCAAAAGGACAATTTAGGATTTTCTCACCACGTGAACCACAAATATCATACATGGCGCAGTATCCTTGTGAATGTTGTTGTGGCCTACAAAGTGGAATAGATAAATGTTCATTGAATTTAATTGTAATTCTGAATCGGTATAGCAATGAGACGTGTAAAATCTTGTCTTCTGTAAGCAATGTGAGAGCTGACAGAAATGAATTAAAGAGATCAAGCAAGAAAATCATTCTGCAGAAAACATGGTCAAACCAACCCTGAATATGAGTATGAATAATAGGCTGCACCCAGAACATCACATACAATAAGAAAATGTAAAGGCCAGCGATCATGTACATTTTCAAGACATCATTACATACGAGTTGAAATTGCAGTCGGAAATTACCTCAATGTCTCATTGTCAGCCAAAAGAAACCTTGTATTGAACTCTTCTGCACTGGCTACATAGGTATATACAACTAAAAGCACCTGCATTCAAAATTTTCCAACCTCATTAAACATTTTATTGCAAACATTCATTCAGTAATCCGAACATCGAATCAAACTGGCATTTCTAAAGCAGTCTTTCTCCATAAATCTAAACAAAACAGTATCAAACCATTAGAGACAAGAACTCAATCATATTTCTAATTTCTGCATCAAACTATATTTTGGTACTGGAACCAGAAGGACGAAAAATAAACAACAATTTGTAATTTTTAGTTGATGACGTATGCATATACTGAAATTACAATGAACACATTCAGTAACTTCAAAAATTACCACCTCCGTCCCAAAACAATGTCTAGTTTGACTCTGTCCAGCTTGACTTTCAACAGTCAAAATTAACAAATTTTACCACCTAAATTAACACATATACAATCCTTTATTTGAATCAAAATTATTATGTCAATAGTATTATAAAATAAAATATGATCTTCTAATACCGAGTTTACTTTTTATTTTTACAAAATGGAGGGAGTATATAAATATGGCTATATTAGATTCATCTAGTTTAACTATCAATAGTCAAAATCAACAATCTTCACCGTCAAAATTGACACACAACTTTGAGTACATCTTTATATTTTCTCGCCAAACATCTAACGTAGTATCAAAATATTTGAGTACATATTACATAAGCTTTATTAGATTATATAAACACGTAAAATTAAAAAAAAATGTTAAAAGTATCATCCACTTCCATCTCAAATCAGATGGTGATACTAGGAGTATAAAGGTGAGGAGGACTACATTATAGTATTATACAAATATAGAAATTATATAAGTTTAAAGAGTAGAAGGTCACTTCGAGTTTCAGTTTTTGCTAGTTACCAGAAGGTCTGGTTGGAAACTCATACCATCACTAATTTACAAAAAAAAAAAAATTAGGACTACTTCGAGTTACAGTTTTTTGCTTCACTCGAAACGTGTTAATTTTTCGATAGATGACATTGATATAAAATTGATTGGTGGTGTAAGAGCAAGTTGTGGGTAAGCCAGACCTGAAACAAGAGAGTAGAAACAAATCCCAGCTTCATTTTGTTCTTCTGATTATTCGTCCGAGGTACAAACCTCGGAGCGGACAACAAATATGGGACAAAATAGAGAGAGAGGAAAACGATGACGTTTCTTCAATGCTTTTTTTGGTATTGCTGACGAAGAATTGGGCAGAGTGAGTGAGTGAGTGAAGAACCAGAAAATGAAAACTGCAAATGAGTGCGGTTGTTGTACTACTGGATGGATGGGTGGTTACTGGTTAGATTCTGATATAGAGATATGTATGGCCGTATTTATACTTTTTTTGTCAAGCTAGTAAGAATCTAAGTAGTACTAGATTAAACAACGGATTAAGCATGAACAGACCTATTTTAAAGGCAAATTATACAAAACGCATGTTCGAATGTGCTAGCAAATTCACGAAACGTGATTTGAGCATTTAAAAACCATTGTGCCTTGTAGAAAGTGTGCTTATAAATATATATATATATATATATATATATATATATATATATATATATATATATATATATATACATAAATATAGCACTTTTGCTCATGATTTTAGTGTCTGATTACTCAAATACGGAATTAGATCGTGTGTTATATTTTATTTGACATTTTATTATATGTAAGCATCGTGAATTGTGTTTTATTTTAAATATTATTAATAAGAATTTGGTTGATATTGCCAGTGTGATTCGATTATGGATAGTATCTTATACTTGAGTAAAACTTTTGATTAGAGTTATAATATTGTACCACGTACCGTTCAGTGCTCAGTCTACTCTATTGTCTTCACAAATGTGTAATATCAAATTATTATATATGAAGTATCAGTTTATAAGGTCGACGGAAAACTTATTTTAATATTTTATTTAGATGGCTCAATAGTTTGATCGTGACTAAAGTTAGGAGAGGTCTTGGGTGCAATTTTTGTTTGATAAAATTTATCTCATATTTCATTAAAAATATCTATTAGTTAACACATATTCAAATGTTATATTAATGACTCATGTATGCACTATTTATAATATTATAATAGTCATATCTTTATCTGTAATTTATAAAATTATAATATTATAATAGTCATATCTTTATCTGTAATTTATAAAAGAATGTTTGAATTTAAATATTTAAGAATAATAGTAATTAATACGTAATACCCGTATTAAATTTAGGACATTTGTCCGAGTAGTTTGGTAAGCTCAAATACATATGGTACATGTTATGGACAAATGTTAGATTGCTTTCGGCCCATTTTCGGTAGAAATTCCAATTTATTGATTTAGAATAAAAATTGATGTGATGCGTAATGATTGGAAGAGAATCATATAGTTACCCTTTATTGAGGAAAGGCGTGGTAAGTGAGGGTATTTTGGTCATTAGAAGAAGCTTCTCTTTGACTAACCAACAAGAAATTCTAAGTGGGATGGACTTACAGGAGTGCCTGGCTTGCATTCACACCAAACAGTCATTTTATACTATTTCGACATCAATTATATGTATTGATATCATCATAATTACGAATATAGAATGTTATGTCCACATACTTTAGTGGCGAGTGAAAATATTATATTAATGTGTATATATACGTAATACATATTTTGTTAATAAAATATGAATAAAATATGATACGAGTATGTTTGTTTCTGCTTTCATACATTATTGGTCATTTTCATTGTAAAACTTTTCGATTTACAAACAAATGATATATATATTACGTTTTTTTCATATTATTTTATATATATACTGCTCCCTATTATAGTGATATTATGGAATATTGTTTGACCTCACTACTTGACTCCGCACTTAGATTTACTACACTGGATGAAATGACATACAACTAATTTTTGTTTTTGTGTTTTATTATATACAGTTGATTTGCTTTCATGTTGACAATTGATGTTACCTCAAGTTACAGTAATTTACATGTGTTTTGGTAACTTTCAGACATGTTCATTGTTCTATTTCATCTTCAACGAGGTATTCATCATCGAAAAACAGCTTCAAATGTTTGATTAGTTCAAGCTAGATATATATTGCTCTTTTTTATTGCTCTAAATAGTGAATCAACTCATCACTTAAAAATTGAAGATATCTAGAAGCGGTAGTTGAAAATAGAAACAACCTATCATAAGGTATATGAATAATGCCACTATTTATTATTTTTTCTAGATGTCCAAATCAGTGGTTTAATATATTAGCCATTCATGATCCGAAAATAACTTGTACTCCCTCGTCTCTAATACATTTTAATTTTTCATGATCAACAAAATATGATTTAAAACGTAAATTTCTCTTATTTTACATGCGAACAAATTATAAAAAGTTGATATTTCAAAATTATATATTGAGACGAATCTAACAAGATCCCACATGACTATATTATTTCTTATCGTTTAATGAAAATTCTTGATCAATTTTTTTTAAAGTTTGACCATGAAAAGTCAAAATATACCAATCTTTTAGAAATGGAGGGAGTATATATTATATATGAATTTAGTGGCGAGTTTAAGATTTTTAAAATGAGCTTTCAACAGATGGATTGAAGTGGATGTTTAATTAACACCATTAATATATTAGAGCATAATATTATTTCTTGTCGTTTACTATAAAAAATAATATGTTAATTTTTATATTTATTTATATCAACATAATTTTTTTTTTTCAAGATACTTGTTCTAGTGAACGGGCGTACACCAACATAGCTCCACCACGCACACCTCAATGCCGGCCTGCATTTTCAGACAATAATGGATCTTCCACGTCTTAATGTAGTTGAAGGAAAACAATAATGAAAATAAATATTATTGAAGTAACACAATAGTTTATTTATATAACTTTGAGTTATAGTTAAAAGATACATGTTACTTTAGTAGTTTAGTACAGTATATATATACCACACATGTATATCAAAATTTTGTACATTAAATTATACTATTATTTGAAAATATTAAAGTGGGGTCAGAATGAAAATATAGTGGTTTCGTAAAAGTGTTAAAATTCCTGATATAGTGGTTTTATCATGCTTAATCAGCGTACCTAAAATAAACATATACTATATGTCATCATATATTCATATTATTATCATGCATCATCATATGTATAATATAATCTTTATTAGTGGTTGACTTCGGTTGGATAAATATGTAATTATATTATGATCAATTTTCAGGCCTTTCATCACCTTTAAATTAAAGTTTAACTCTATTATAATGTATTAATCATATTACGAAGATTATTTATTTAGATGATTAAACTGGTGTTTTAGCTTAAATTAAACACCTCAAAATTAAGCATTACGAGTAGCCAAACTCAATTGATTTATTACTCTTTCTTTTTTTGTTAATGAGTGATAGATATATTACTCTACTATTAAATAAGTAGGACATATTGAATGAGAAAACTCATAGAATTTGGACCAGGGAGAGTTTAGCTCACGATCTAACACCTATACACTTATACGCATACTACGCATAGAGTTTCACTTTCAATAATACGACATTCCTTCTCTGATATTATTATTATATCATCTTTCATCAGGACCATTTAATTTCCAAATAAAATTTATCTCGTGTAATGTATATATTTATTGATTTTTATCAAAATATTATCCCGTCTTCATACTTTACTATAATGGAATTCTATAACTATACTGCGCGTGAAATAGATCGTATAGTTCAAAATATTATTAATAATTGACATATAATATAATACTATGAACTCAAATATACTTGTATACGTATTATTTAAAATACTTGATGAAAGTATTTACATAGATATAATTGTCGAAATGGTCCCAGTAGATAGGTAACTGTTACACTTTGGTCCTATTAAATGGCACGTACTCGCAATTGGTCTGGGTGCCAAAGTGGCCCATAATAACGGTTCCATGAGTTGTTAATGGACCGGATAAATAAAATTTAAGTCTATTTGAGGGTTAAAACTATGAATTTAAAGAATATTTTGGGGCAAAAACATAAGTACAATCCTTTATTTTAAAATGTAGTATTTGAAATACTTTCACTAGGGGAAAGAAATGTACTTAGGAAATTGACATAAACTTCAAAATATTATTATTATTTATTTCAAATATGTATCAAAATAATAGAAATCCCCAAAAGTAAATTTTAAACGTTAACCATTAATGAAAATGTTAATTCAGGGACATTTTCGCACTAGTTACGTACATGCTTATAGCAAGGATTAGTTGTGCATCAATACAACTTAAAAGAACTAAAATACAACAGTAACTCATTTATTGGAATCATTTCATTCAGCAAATTACCTCTGTATATGTACATATAATATATATGAGAGGGCAAAATTTTAACATATAATTACACATTGACCTCCAATTACATTTTGATATTAAAAATGATAAATTTGAGTGCTAAAAATGGTAAAAGTCGTCGTCGACTTCATATATAAAATGGTCAAAATTAGAGTCCCAGTGAAACTGTATGGTTGCATCAGTTGCATGTCTATGTATAAATGTCAGCTTAATTATACCCCACGTATGAGTTTTATCTATCGAAGTTAATGCATTTATTGTTATTGCAGCAATAGTTTGGTATGCTTTAATTATGGACTCCACTAATTTCCAAGAAATAAATTACTACTTGTTCAAATTTGGTATATAAAGACAACCATCAATATACTAAGTACTATATTGTTAGTTTAGTTTGTTCTTACGAGCGACTATGATGTGTGTCTTGGCTTTACTAGGTGAACAAATTCATACATTTAATTTATTTATCAAGTGAGTTTGTTGGGCAATGAAATTTTTATCGTCTACAACCCAAATCTAACCATTCACAAAAGCTAAGTCCATTAAAAAACAACAAGAATAAATGACTTCAATTTTCTTTAGGAGTTAGCAATTAATAAAATTGTTTATTTGGGATTATTTGTACACCGTTTACACACTTAAGTGTGTTATTTGCACATTATTATCACTCACAGCTGTGATAAACTTGCTCAATTCAAGTGCAAGCATGTGCACATGAACAAAACACTTCATTTTATATCTATAATTTCTTTTAGAAATAAAACAACATGAAAAAACTCATTTTTCATTTTAATTTATATTCAAAACTATTGTATTGAAATTAATTAATTGTGATATCAAAAAAAATTATAATCGGTTTTAAACTCCTACTTCTAAATACATATATAGTTCAGCTACTACTTGCAGTAATAATAAAATGTAACGATCACCAGCTCAAAGGATGACTTGCTTGTGGGTGGTTATCCAGAGTCTGGGCACTTTTGAAGTGAAGTAACCGGATTGTTAGAGGCACTTTCCGAATTTACCTCCTCTGTTGGGCGATGGGCTAGCCAAGCGGAGCGTGTGAGCATATCATCATCTTACCAATTAACTCACAATTTTGCTAATGATATTTGTGACATTATTGAATGAGGGGCGTTAATGAAAGATGTAGTTGGGGTTTGCGATGGGGAAGATAGTGGCCCCTCATGAGCTGATGATGATGACACCAAACGAACACCTTCTCAACATGAGTCGACAACGGGGGAGATTATAGATAAACAAAGGTGGCCAAAAAGAAGTAGCCAGGAGCCAGCACTATTATTATTATTTGATCAACATTATTATTGCTACTCATTTCACGTTATCATATCATCACACTTTGGGCCACGCCGATATATCATCTCAATTTCCTCATGCTATCTAATTGCCAAAAATATATATAATCCTCAATCTCTTAGCTTTATTTTCTCCTCTCCTTTTTTATGTTTAAAACCTCTAAATCTCCATGTGGAATTTAATTTTGACATAAAGTCTCTCGATCAGTCCACATGGTGGCAACTTTAATATATATCTCTATTTTTAGTACTATGTTCAACTTTCAACCCTTAAATCCCAATATAAAAAATGTGACCATATATTATATATATTTGGTATCTTCATATGTAAAAGTGTGATTACTACTTGTGATATAAAAGTGTTATATATTATTAAATTATGAATTCTCATTATCTCGAATAGCCGATAAGTATCAATAATGTAGACATGCATGCATGTATATGGAATAAGCTTATTAGATTTTAAATATATATGTTTGAAATATCAGCTTATTCTATTTATATAACATTTAAATTATTTACGTTTTATGTAGTATCGATCGCAAAATTAAATTAATCTTACATTTTAGGATAAATTATTTTGTTGGAATAACCTTAAGTTAACACTCCTTCCATCAGCAAAAGTTGTTTCATTATTTAACAATTTTGAACTGATTTTGATTTAGGTATAGTGTACCAAATTAAGTTATCGTTTTATAAATTAAATTAAGGATGAGATATGAACATACTGATATTATGATAAAGTTTGAATTCAAGACTTTTTAGTTGAAAGATTAGATCAGGTGTTATTAAACTATTATGAGGCACCAATAATGTTAAGATTGCTCCAATGAGCCCTAGATTGATACATGTGATAATTCACATCGAAAATAAAGGAGTTAGTTCATCACATAATTAACTAGAGAGCTACTCCACTAACCACCAATTAATTTTAGAAAATGCTACATCTTTAATTGTGAAGTGTGATCTCTCCTCATATGAATATGGAACCAGCCTAATTAATAAAAATTTTACAGATAGTGATGTACCAAATTAAGCTTTGAATCAAGTTGTGAGTCGGATATATAGTTTGATACCATGAGCCAAGCCCGAGTTAATGAGGTAAGTGTAACCTGCCGATGTTGTTCCGACGAGAAAAATTCGGTCGATGATTGGGTTATACGTGAGAGGAGTGTTAAAGATGCATGCATATTCTACATCGGTAGTCGATATCCTTCCGAATCAATATATAAGATCTTATACTACTTCGTGTCCAATTAATTTCAAAATGAAATCATGCCATAGACTCTTTACTAACATTAACTGAATCTAGACTTTGTTTATAGAGATACATGAGTAATAAATTTGTGGTGGACAACAACCTTAATTAGTATAAGAACACTATGACCACTTGGTACTAGATAATAAATGAGGATTGACAAATATAATGACTGGTATAAGTTGATTTAACTCTTTGTACTGTAGTCTTCCCTTTGATTAATTGTTACCCTATTTCATCAATAACTCGTATATATGTCACGGACTCACAATAGACTAACTTGCTAACGTAATCATTGCTACAATTATGTTCTAAACTAATTATACTGTTCTGCCTTGCAATATCAACTTTTATTTGGATAAATTATGAGTAATTTCGTACAAATTAACATTATCCTACAGTAATTTTTTACGTAATTAAATTGACAGTAGAGTCACACTCCTATATAATAATGTGTCACTTCTATCGAGGTTAGAATTTAAAATGAATGTAACAATTTATTATCGTCAATTTTGAGGGGCTTCTTGAAAGCTACTCCTTCAACTGTTCAACAATAAGGAGTATATGAATGGAGTATTAATTGTTAGAGGTCTAGTAGTTGTATTATTGAACCTTATGTTGATTCAGAACTCAGAAGTAGGGACGAGTACGGAACAAATCCTTGGTTTTTTTGTTTTTTGTATTTTAGCGATAACCGGTAGATTTCGAACCGACGCAAAATTCATGTACAAAATTCATTAAGAAAGTATTGATAGTAAAAATCGAATTCATAATCTTATAATCATAAAATTATCCACTCCGCCAATTTAAGCACTCTTACGAATTTGAGTTTAGGAGGCAATAAAGACACAATTCCGCAAAGCCCTGAAAGCATACTCCAGATTCCAGGCCGCTTAAAAAGAGGGGATGTTATATCATCTATGATCTACCCATCTATATCTAAAAGGCAGTCGATTAAAATAGGATTTGAATGAGAAAATATATACTACTATAATGTATGTGTGCGCATCTTATAGTAAGAAAGTTTGATGAGTATGTGTATGCAATGATTAAGAAAGTCCCATGGGGATTTGAGCCATCATTATATTCTTAATCCTTTTTCATTTTACTAATCAACTTACTGTTAACATACAGCTTGCCTATTATTGTATGCCTTGCTTTATAAGACGTGCAATTATGGAAGCACGCTACACTCATATGGACTATATCCAACTAGCTTTTGCCTATCTAAAATATACGGACTACTTAATTAATTCATTAGTTTCTTATCACTTTTTATTAGAATGTATATTCTACATTCGAAGTCGATGTTTTCTCGGTTCAATATATAAGATCTTGGGCTACTTTCTTCATTGTCAATTGGTTTTAGAGTGGAACCCCATAGACTCTTAACATGGTATCATCAGCCAGACCCGAGTTAATGAGGCACGTGTAACCCCACCGATATTATTCTCACAATTAATACAGGCGAGGAAAACCGACGATTGGATTGAATCCAATACCTTCTAGTAGAAACTTAAGTCAGATGCCACTATACTAATAATTATAGGTAAAATATTTAGTATAATGTAATCTTAAATTGGCATCTCCTAAAATGTTTACTTTAAAGTTTAAAGATATGAGAAGTGGAATTTCTATCAGCATAGTTGAGCTTGTATTCCAAAAGGAGTACATATTTGACAATGTTCAACGTTAAAACTTACATTTTGAACGAAAATATTCCCTCCGTCTCTAAAAGATTGTCACATTTTGACTTTTGGTAGTCAATAAAATACGATTTAAAATGTAAATATCTATTACTCTACATGCAAAAAAATTATAAAAAGTTGATATTTTAAAAATATATATTGAGACGAATCTAACAAGGTACTACAAGACTATATTATTTCTTATCGTTTAATGATAATTCATGATCAAATTTTGTTATGTTTGAACAACAAAAGTCAAAATGTGACAATCTTTTAGGGACGGAGGGAATATTTCTTTAGAAGATGTTGGGACATGAAAATGAAGTCAAAGTCATAATTTGGTTCGCTAATAATGGGATGTCCAAATTCTGACTTTAAATGTCTGCGCATTTTAATGATCATAATCAATTGATTAGAGGAGGCGTAATTTTCAAGTATAATTAAAAAAAGCTGTTTCTCGCATGAATCATCTAATTACATCCCCTATTATTGCTCATGCGTTCATTCTTAATGCAATCCAATACTACTACATAAAATAATTCGAATGTTTAATTACTTCGATAATAATAATGAATTTTCTAAAAAATGAACTTTTAAAACATTAAGATTAAAATGAACATACTTCAAATGTCTCTTTTAGTCTTAGTGAATGCTCATTTATTTATGTTTCTCTTGAAGCTATTGGACTCATTTCATAATCAAAGTCATTCTTTGTTGATAAATAATCAGTGTGAGTCAAACCTTTTTTTGTTTTTGTCAATTACCGATGAAGGGAGTTGATCGCCTGCTCATAGTCATAGCAAGAGTCTTCGAGTAACTCTTTTTTGTAATTAACTATGAGGTGACTTTCAAAACCAAAATCTTATGATCACTAACAAGAGCTTTTCAAATATGAGTCAAACTTAATAAGAATTTATCAATTATTTTATGTTGTTAATTTATTGTTATCAATTGATTTAACTTTTTTTTTTTTGTAAATTAGTTATAGATGTGAGTTCCGAACCCAGGACCTTCTGATCACTAGCAAAAGCCTTTTCCCACTAGGCTATTCGATTAACTCAATCAATTGAGTTAACTTAAAGACAATTGATAATAGAAGTAAGAATAGGCCATGATGATGGTATTGGGCTTTTAGAGCTATTGGGCTCTGTGAACTGAATCCCCGGCAAAGGTGATCGGGTAAGTGGACTTTTTTATTTGCAAGTTGCAACAATGGTCAATGGACGATGGGTATGGTTTGCGCTTTAGAAGAGGGCCCATTAATCTCCTTATTTTTCGTTTATCCCGCAATGCGGACCCAGCACATTCTATATATCAAGTCGAGTCAGAGACTCGTAAACGATTGACTAAAATTAACATTCGACTCACTTTGAACTACGTGAGTCGAAGTACTCAAATCTGCTGTTTCGAATAAATCAAGGTAGGACATAGGAGAAATCGACGAGGGAAAGAATAATAATGCAAATCTGCTGTTTTGCTAACATAAACAAATTCGACAGTATTCATTATATGTACATTATAAATAAATCAAGGAATAATAAACACCGCCATGAGATAGCAGGTCACAAATTAGATTCAATAATCTTCACATTTACATTAACTATACTTGAAGCAACTGACTAATCCTTCCTTTTTGTGCTGATGGCGAGTGAAAACATATCGCGAAATATTCATAAAACTCCTCTTAGCTCAGGTTCTGTTGGACGAGATGATGATCCCTTTGCTCAATATTTTCACTAGAACGACACCCTATTTGATATATGTATGCAGCCATATATAGTGATATCCCTTCTTGTATGTTGGATCAAGCTTAAGATTTTGACTTGATAGTAACTGGTGGTGTATCAGTTACAGATCCAACTTTGTGGGAGTCTGATTTATCTACCTGAGTAACCAGATAGTCTAGGGCCACAACAATATCATCAATGTCAGGCCGGAAATTTGCATGCTCCTGAAGGCACATGACTGCAATAGCAACAGCATGATGCATGCAACGTACAGGATACTTCCCTTCCAACTTTGGGTCCACTACTTGAGTGAAATTCCTCCGGTCTTTCAACAATGGGCGAGACTGGAAGAGAAAGAAGTTACTTAGTAGGGATGTAATAACAAAATTAAAGGACCATCCAACCTCAAAGATTATAAGAAATATCATTAGTTTAGTTATTACTTCCGGTATTCATTTGGAACAAAGACTGATGACTGATCATAACTTTTTAAATGCCCGATTAACAAGAACTTACCCAAGTAATTAGGTTTTGCTCTCCTGGCCTTCTGGTGCTGTCAATAACCTTGCGTCCAGTTATTAGTTCTAACAGAACCACACCAAAGCTATAAATGTCAGATTTCAGAGTCAATTTTCCACTCATTGCATACTCTGGTGCACAGTATCCATAGGTTCCCATTACCCTTGTTGAAACATGAGTTTTGTCACCAACAGGCCCCAATTTCGCAAGTCCAAAATCTGATAACTTTGGGTTAAAGTTGTTGTCTAATAATATATTTGAAGATTTCAAATCACGGTAGATGACTGGTGGATTTGCTTGGCAGTGGAGATACTGCAGGCCATGAGCGGCGGAAGCTGCTATCTTTAGTCTTGTTGACCAACTCAATGGCTCTTTCTCTGGATTTACATCTGAAAACATAGTTTGGCTGTTTCAGGCTATCTTAATGGAATCTCAAGTATTAACAGAAGCAAACCAGTAAGGCAACCAATGTTTTATCTTAATAGAATCACAAGTATTAACAGGAGCGCTACTGCTTACAAGAAAACAAGTCTAACAGGATAACAGGGGAAAAAAGGAATCAAGATTGTTTCTATTATTAAGTTCTGGGTCCCCTTTCACAACTATAGCACAACAATCCATATGTTACCATTCCTAATAATCGAAATTATTTGTAGTAAAGTGGTTCATGTTATAATTCACAACATCATGAATGCCCAAATTAATTCCAATGTAGAGGAAAATTAAGCCCATACGGGAAAGTCAGTTTGGAACTGATGAGACCTGCTTAGGAATGCAAATTATCTTCTAAATAGAAGTACACCAAAAAGAATTAGAATTATTTTCAAATACTTTGAGGTAATGGGAAAAAAAACAAAATTATAATATCAACTATATGAGAGCTATAGAAGAGAATAAATTATATTGATCGTCTATAAGACCAATACTTTCTTATTTATTTTTCTCATACTCTCTTTTCCCTTCCTCTAGTGGAGAAAAGGAACAGATTGCTCGCCTGGAGTTATAATTTTTCTGAAGTAATATTGTTCAAACATTACTTAACTACATTGTTAAATCTACATCTAGTAATTATTTGTTCAACTAATTAGCTTCATAATGATATGTTAAACAAGTAGATGCATGCAGTAACCTCAATTCTAGCTTAAAGAGTGAACACCAAGCAACGACTGCATAGTGATAAGAGATAATTGCATATATATAACTCCTGCATAGGTCAGTCGACCTAATGAAAATTTAGATTGCTCAATTTAACTACCAAAAGAAAGGTTATAGATTTGTCAATTTATACCTACTTAGCAACCCTTGCACTCCCCAACAACGGTAATAATCATAAAGTTCAGTTGAAGGAAAAGATTCAAAATACATTACAATTTATAGCTACATGTTGAGTTTAATCAAAAAGAAAACTGTACAGTATGGAAAATATATTTTACGAATTGAGTGCTTTAAAACATACCAAAAAGATGATCCTCCAAGCTCCCCAGTGGCATATATTCATACACTAGAAGTCGCTGATCCCCATCAGTACAGTATCCAATCAAGTTTACTAGGTTGCTATGATGCAAGAGACTCAACATTAGAACCTCGATAATGAACTCCTGGTTTCCCTGGACGCCTTCAAGATTCAGTTGTTTGACAGCAACAGTCTGTTCACAATGAACAATCAACATAAGAGAACAAATCGGCAAATATGATAGCATGTAAACAAGGCACTGTTATAGCGATATATGTAAAACTCTTCTAATAGTTGAGAGACTGAATCTGGGAAAATGCTAACTGATTAGGTGTCAAAAAGCTCATCTTTTCTAGGGTTGTACTAAAAATTGAAACAGAGAAAACTTGCCACGCCAGAAGAAGCCAGCCATCCTTTGTAAACCCTTCCGAAACCACCTTCACCAATCAAATTAGCCGCCCGGAAGTTCTGAGTGGCTGTCGCTAGCTCCTTGAACGCAAAGCTCCGTGCCCCACTCGATTTCCGAGAATTGTATTCATTCCCTCTTCCTCTCAAGGGCACTCCTTTTCTTCCATTTTCTACATATTAATAAGATATTTTATAAGACAAAAATTAGTATCACCCAGAGTAAATAAGTGAACCTCCACACCTAAGAGATAAGTCTACTAACCATTGTCATCTCCAACTAATTTATCCCTGGCATAAACTGTAAACCATGAAAACCAATTACTTATCTTCAAAAAAAAATTACATCTTTTATCACAAAACAAGAAAATTACTGTTGAGCAAGAATGCAGATTATATGGAAACAGTGGTGAGGCAAAAAACCTGAAGAATTAGTGGATCTTGGAGCAATCTCTTCATCATTGTCCCCATCATCATTACTGACCAAGCAAGAACAGCAACTCATGATTGTATAGCTTTTGTCTCAGTAAGATGTCAGAACAAACAATAAAGCAAAACAACTTTCACCAAAATCTAACACAAATCAATCCAAAATGACCAAGAAAACTGAACCATGGAAATTAATAAACTATTAACAAAAACCCTTGATGGCAAATGATATACATTTCTCTCTGCTTTGTCTGAATCTCTACCAAATCTTAAAAAAAGACAGTAAATACTAAACTTATCTAATTGTCTGTTAATTAGACCAATGTAAAGTATAATAAAATATTCCAACAAGTAGATTGCATCCGATTATTTTACTCTTTTTCCAATAGATATAATGGAATTTCAAGAATATGTAAGAGTCTTTAATTTAATTGAGTATTCTCCAAATACCCAAGTTTAGTTTTGAAATTGACTACTAAAAGAATGAGGCTTTTTTGGTAAACTCCTCTTTTAGCTCCACCCATCACGTTAAATAATCTAGTTTCCAAGGCCCAACGAACCAGTGAATCTAAGGTTGGATATTCATTCCAACCAATGAATTCAAGGTTGGAATGAATACTCAACCTCAGATTCATTGGTTCGGTTTTAAACAACAATTCAATTTTTCATTATTATATAGCGAACCAGTGAATCTAAGGTTGGATATTCATTCCAACCTTGAATTCATTGGTTGGAATGAATATCCAACCTTAGATTCACTGGTTCGTTGGGGCCTTGGAAAGTAGGGCCTTGGAATTATATATACCCATCTAACAATCATGTTGAATTTTTCATAGAATGTAGGTTGTATGAGTGGGAAAAGATTAGTTTGTGGGACTTTTGAGTAATGGGACATTTAAAAAAAAGGACAGATGAATGTTGCAGGTCCTTTTCATACTCTCCTTTGACATTTGCATTTAATTATTTAGGTGGTGGGGTGGTTAAATATCCATTTTACTGTTTATCCTTTTGATTTTCTCATGAGATCAAATAGTGCATAGTGAATCATGAGTAGATGAGGTTGCATGTAATTATATGAGTGTAGCTTAATCGAGTTTCGTGATACATGTTCGAAATATTCGACTTGACAATTTGCTTGAAAGTTTAGAGCAGTGTATTATTGTGTCTTATATATTCGATTAGCTGAACTTATTCGATGAGATACTTTGATAATGTCTTTTTATAATATACAATAGGATTTTGAAAAAGGGGTAAAATTACAATCTTTATGGGAAGGTGGGAGTAGTTTAGAAACTAATATGGAGTATATTTATTTGAAAATTTATAAATAATGTAACGAGTAACCTGATACATGTTCGATTATTGACCCAAAGTACTGGACAAGCAACTCTCGGAAGATTAACCCAAGTCGAACTCGCGTTCAATCTAGTATGAGACAGTCAAAATAATTGGGTTAATTACGAGACTTGATAAAATATATTTGATCGGATAACTCAATTCTCGTTTCGACTTAACTTGTTAATAGATTTATTAGGAGAAATATTAAAAACGAATTCTAAATGTTGTAGTGAATTGTTTTTTCATTAGATTAGGATTAGATGAGGTGATGTCACGGCAATAATTTTATTTGGGCGTATAGATTTGGTTTTGTCCGAACTAGAAAGCGCGTTCACTTTATCACATGCAAATACCAAACGGTAAAACAAACCACTTGTACTTCATACTTGCTCAAGTAATTTTGGTCGAGTCCACATCAAACTTGAATTTTACAAGTTTGGAATATATGTTATATTTTTATTATTTGATTACTTTTTCAGTATTTCAAACATACTTAACAAATAATCTTTATAAGTTTATTTACTATCTGAAAATTTTATTATTCATGATAATCATTTAGGAAGGAAAGAAGTATATATTTTATCAAAATTTTAAGGTCCCTTCAAACATGATCTAGTGTAGTTAACTCTTCCGACCATGTCCAAAGGCCGGGCCTAAGTCTCACTAATAATAGAATTAATGTTACAATCATTACATTGTAGACTTATAGGTCGACTTAACAATACTAAATATCCTATATACGCGTCTATTAACTAACATAATATATAATTCTATCAAATCCAAAACATACATGATAATGATACATGCCAACTTATTTGAGTTTATATAGACAATACCAAAAAATAGAACAATATCACATGTGAGAATGTTTTAGTTTTAAGTTCATGATCAATTAATAAAACTCGAGAAAAAGAAGAAAATGTGGTTGTTGAAATGTGATGTTTGTGAATTGTGATAGCATTCATTGGTCAATTGTTCATGAGTTGAATATTCATTTTTCAATTAAAAAGAACTAACCGAAATTAGATTTTTCTGATAAAAAATGACGATGTAAATATACACGACACTTCATTAACGAGTCATTTTATTGTTTTATAATAAAATATTAAATGTACGAAACATGTATTAGGACCGTGAATTCGATACAGTGAAATCGTACTACCCTTAAAAGTTGTTCTGTTTATCTGGATCAAGATCTATACTTTCAGTATGCACTTGAAAGTACAACAGAATCAAAAGCTGAAAAAGCTGAATCATACACCTGAGAAATGGGAAAACCAAATACAGTAATCTTTTGGGTAAAGTATTGACCGATAATCATTGGTGAGACTTTTACAAGTCAAACCAAACCGAGACAATGCAACTTTGCTTATCAATTCGGACTTCAACATTTTCGGTAGTCCGGTCTTAGTCAAGCTTAAACAATGAGGGAGGTGAGGTAAGACTCGTCTTTAGCTCGAAACCGTTTGGTTAGACGTAAGCTCGAGTTTGGAACTAAAGTGTCCTTTTGATTTCTTATCAATACATTTTGTCCATCAATTTCTAAACCTTAAACTTAACAAATACATAACCAAATGGAGCACATGAATCAATTTACTCTTCGGCCATGCAACATTAATTTAAAGAGCTACAAAAATTCTACCATAATTCAAGTACTAATCCTGCATCAGTAAAAAATCTAACTAGTACGTATTCAATGAATAACGATTGCAGAACATCGATCAAGATATATCGTCTTTTTGCCAAGGCATTCGATCACCTGATGGCAATTCTATAACAAACCATTTCCTGACCAAATCTCTCAATCCATTATCAGGGACTTGGCAATATCTCTTTGTCCAATTTGGGGGCTCAACCATAGTAGCCCCCAACCCCTTTGGCCTATCTTGAGACTTGAGATTAACCTCTGAATTCCAATCAACAACATAAGCTGAAACTCTTCTTCTAAACTTTGCCTTAAACTCAGGCCATGCTTGATATTTGTAATGATTCACCATCATTTTTCGAAGAGGAACTTTACTCGTTCTGTATTCGTTCTTCAACTGAAAATGATGTATCACATTAGACAAACTATCATCCACGGCTTCTAGCAACACAATAGATTTGTGCCGATTATGATACATCATCCTACAATTGTACCCCTGTGTCACACCCATAACCGGATGCGTTATCTGACTCGATGGACCAAATTCCAGACACCTTATGCTTATTTGCCCTATTGGCTTTCGCTGACTCTCCTTCAAAGATCGTGTACTCGAATCCAACCCCGACGATGAATTATCAAATAAGTTGTTTCCAACATTGTTATTATCGGACAATTGTTCATCGTCATCATCATCGACATGATATTTTTTCAACAAAGATTGTAGCATTAAGATTGATGGGGTTGATGAATTGGACCATTTTGGTGAAAACACAAATTCATCAACATCTAGATACATCATCCAGTAGCATGATTTTTTAGCATACAATGCAGAGTGTGAGAAACCAGCCTCTTGAGTCTTTTCCCATATCCAAAAATATGTAATAACATCGTACCCTTCTTCATTTAGCTCTAAAACAACACTTTTCAACTCATCATCACTTTCATTATCATACAAGATAAATTTCTCCACCCCAATTTTTGAATGGTAATAAACCCATTCTTTCAAGAACTTAGCCACATTATACACCATGGTGCAGGCACATAATAGCGATTTCTTCCCCGTGTTATTAGCCAACTTTATTCGCGCGGGCGTGTAATAGGCCACGGATGGAACCACTCGTCTCTCTGACAAAATTTTCAGAGAGACTTTAACCGCACAAGAAGGAGGCAGATGATCATTTCCGTGACAATTGTTGTCAACGTCCGTTAATTTCGGACGATGACAACGGAACACCTCGAGCCTCGACGTCTTAACGGCCGTGGTGACTCCATTAGCTTCGTCGCCAAAAAGGCACTGAAACTCCGACGGATCCCTCATGATATCCTGCCTCTTGATCAAACCTTTGGCGAAAACGACAACGTCGTCGTCGTCAGTAGTCAACGCGTGGTAAACCAAATGCTTCCACATCAACAATGTCTTCAACTTGGAAAAATCCACGGGCGAAACATCCGGCACCCTCCGAAGCGACGGTTCCTTGAACGGAAGCTTTCTTCGAGCTCTCGTCGGCAACAAGCACCGGAAAGTCACACGTTCTGGAGACGATAAGTACCCTGAAAACCTAGCGGGAGATTTTTCCCGCGTGTGATGCATGCAAACAAAGTCGTTTGCATGCATCGAAACCGATTCATTAACCATACGTGCAGTATCATCAGGAGTAACTATTACAAGAATCTCCCAATCTTGTAATAAAACCGCTTCCGTTTCGAGTCGGTAAAGATGAGTTGCACCATGGTCTTTCTTCGGACCATGGTGGTTAAAAATGGAAACATTATTTTCTTGAAAAGTGTTTGTAGAATTCGAAAATAATGGTTTATTTGTTTCTTGGGTAGTAATATTATTGTTGTTTGAAGTGATTAAGATTGAGATATTTTGTTGAAAAGGGATTGAATATTGGAGGTAAAGGTTGAGGTAGTAAAGAGAAGCGAAGAAGATGACCGAAACGACGCCGTATTGCAAGGTCCTACGAACTTTATGTGCCATTTAAAAATAATTAAAATTGTGCATGGAACATAAATTAAATGAATCAAGGATTTAAAACCAAAATATATGTATTCTACTATATGGTAGAGAGAAATAGAAGAAGATTATGTTACTTTTGAGGCGGATTTATTTCATTATTTTCTCCAAATTGTTTTGAAGAATAATTATTTATTAATGTATGAAATTGATTTGCTTGTTTGAATTTTATTTCATTCCTTGGGTTGAGATTTTAGATTGCTTCCGAGAATTAAGTAGGAGATATTTTTTAATGATTTTGGATCTTTTCTCATGAATTTTCTCATTCATGAGTCGGACTATTGAGTAGTCAAAACTTATGAGTCATCTCTTATTCATCAATATAGCCCTTAATTGACCGGTTGACTTTGTATGGGTCATTTAAATAGCTGTTTATTACACTTTATAACATTATCATTTTTAGGTGATTATAGTTTTTCAATGTACTATTTTTTTTGTAAATGTACACTTAGGAAAAAATAATAGAAAATTTACATTTACAATTTGATTTAGAAAGATTCTTGCATATGTTGTATGGTCTCCAAAGAGTCATAGAAAATGTTGTTTTTTGTTTGATTATTTGAGTGTCAAGGTTTAGGTGATTTGAAGTCAAATTTTGTCTAGACTCACACAAAGGCTGTAGTTTTTTCTTGATAAGCTGATGAATTTCTATTATCTTTCACCATTAACTCAATAATGGGGTTCAAATGTTACAATATAATATTCCCATTTCTTGCTGGTTACATGACCTGTACAAGCTACTTTTCCTATGGCTACAACCTGATCACATCTCCAAGGCTTAAATGAAGTAACATTTTGTGAATGCAGAGGCGCCCGCATGACAATACTAATTTGTTATAATCAAGAATCAGCATCTGTTAATCATAGCTGTAATGCTAAATCAGGTTGCTGCTGAGACGAATTGGCAACCAAGCTGGAACTTGGGGAACTAGGCCCTGGAACCCTGACATTCAGATCCGGTGGGATAGGAAGAGATGGTTTCTGTTCTGCTGCGAACTCATTATAAGTTGACTTCCCTGGATGGCTTGCTCCCGCTTCTATCATTGACTCCCGGGGCTTTCCTTGATGAACTAACATGTTTTGAGAAAGTGAAACTTTTGAATCTTCTAAGCCATGATTGTTATATGAAGAAGAAGAAGAAGAGGGATGGGCAGATGAAGAGGCATCATTTCTCCGAACAACACCAGGTCTTTGATATGGTGTCAATCCTTCTTGAGAACCAGACTGTCCAGTTGTCACAGGTGGAGGACTAGACATCCTTAGTTGAGATGGACTCTGTCCATAGACACCACTGAATCCGTTCCTACTAGGATGAAACATAGATTTCTGCAGAGCCTGGTGGGGCCATCCTTGTGAGCCCCAAACAGAAGCGCCACTTTGTGCAGGTACATCATTCTGACTATTTAGTCGCCTAACAGCTTCAACCATCTGCTCTGAAGGTCTTGATTGGTGAATTGCTGGATTCAAACCAGGTGTAGACGGTCTAGAGACTGGAGCACTTGGATGGAGATCAGATGCTAAGTGACTTGGTGATTTCTGCTTCTCACCTGAAGAGGAAGGCAGTGGCGCAGGTAATGAGTCAGACTCTCCCACCCATCCGGGACCAAACTTGAGTCCAGCAGGCAAAACGGATTCTATTTTCCTTGAAGCAACTTTCCATGCAACTGGTCCAAGGGTAGCAGCAAATTTAGCTAAACTTCTGGTATAGCCATGCTGTGCATAGTTCAGACCAACCTGCAAACACAATAAATACAAAGTACATAAAAGCACATTTCAAAGATAGCATTGATTTTACATGGTGACATCAACATGTGGTAGAAGACTCTTTAAAATTTCCTGTGAACTCATTTTGGTATCATAAAATAATTATCTGTCAGAAAATATCAGATTATTACTGTACAAACAAACGATGAGAGTAAGATGTTTTTTTCTCAACGTTACTCGAGGCATATGAACAGACTTTTTATATAACGAACTCGAGAGCTGCTTTGATACTCCGAAGAAAAAAGTTGTGATCATCAAAGCAACTAAAAAAAAATAACTTTAAAAACATAAATGTATAATAATCTTATTGTACTACCCACCGGCATCAACTGCTTCATATCTCCATCAATGTTCAAGAGCCCAGGGAGGTCGTCAGAATGTGGAGGATGGTAATCTCTGTAGGTATCTCGTTTTGTCAAATCCACAGTTATATTTTTGTTTCCATGCTTCATATCAGCCCTCAGGATGGAAGCTGCAAAGCAGAAAAAAGGATGAGACTGCAATGTGCACGAATACCATTTACATTTTCAGAAAGGAAAGTAGAGTGCCTATAACAATATACCTGGGAATTCATTGCTCCAGTCTATAGACCATTCAGAACCATTTTCCCCAATAGATGAGCGGTAAGGAGTTAAGAAACCATCTGATGACCGATGCCTATACAACGAAGATGGCTTCCTCAAGCTGTAAGCACTATTAGGGGCAGCACTTTTTTCTCCCCCACTTGCAAGAGTCGCCTCAGAGGATATCTCAGGACCGATACGATCAAGTGGTGATTTCTCAAGATTTTTTTTCTGGGTTTTACCAGGAGGTCGGCCTCTCCTTACTATCTTCGGTTGAGGTTCACCATCATCGCCTTCATGTCGTAAATTTGCAAAATCCCTTCTAGCAATCTCTTGTATAGACCGAGCCTAAATTGCCATAACATAAAAAATATGCAAAAAGAAAATCATGAAACAGAATGCAAGTAGTCTAAAATATACCTGCCGGTAGTAAACAGTATCCGGTGCATTGTATTGCATTGCATTCGAACATATTAAAAGGATGTCAGCCTGCATGATCATCAACCAAACCAATCAGTGGATGGACATGAATCATACTTCCATTTTATCAGCAAGCACAAAAAGTGTAGGAGAGAATGATAAAAAGATAATATCTAGTTTCATCACTTTCGTGGTGATTTATTGAAATCTAACTTCGTTGGTGCCATGGTATTGATTGTGTATATGCAAAAGAAACATCCTACAAAGGACACCAGGTAGTCCACTAGATATTTCATAACATCAAACCCATTCTTCAATATTGCAAGTACTTAAACAGTTGAACAAATAAATCACAAACACAACAGCAAGGAAAAGGAAGCATATTTTTAAACAGTAGCACGAGTCCATGACATTCATCATTTATCTATCTCCTTCATAAAAATAATTGGATATTGGGGTAGGATGGATGAACAGGTCAAAATTGTAGCAGAGGTCAAATCATGTAACAATAGTCATATTGTGCAAATAGAAATAAATAAATAAATATCGCAACTCCTATTGTTTCCATTCACAACTAGTGATAGTAAGTCATCCACTCACAAAACGTGAGTCAAGGAAAAGTCCAGGCTCATCTTGAGCTTATTGTCTGCACTTTTACAATGATTTAGGGAATAACCTGTTTCTTTGACTCAGACCTAGGCCTATTACCTTTAAATTGGTTTTAAGCAAGAGTCTGTTTTTTTACTTAAACCTGTGTGTAATACCTCAGATTACTCGATACATTATGGATGTTGGTAAGACTTGATTAGATTAACTTACAATGAAGACATTTATCTTGATGTATAGACAATTTCATATTGATTAAATATTTTCAGGAAACTACAGAAAAACCAACCTCTAACTCTTCCAAATATTTGTATGCTCTTCCATCAAGTTTCTTTCTTACAGTACCAAAATCTATTGGATTCTTAATGATCTCATGATAATCAGGTAGCTGCAAGAAAACATACCATCATCATTCAATAAGTAACATCTCAAATCATCAACAACAGAATAATCATTTCAGAATTCTGAACACCTCACCTCGTTAGCATCAACGGGTTCCGAGAATACACCATAAGTATCCTTCCTGCAATTACATAAAACCTAAATAAGCTTATGCAAAACAGTGCCATCAGATAAAAGAATCACTAGTCAGAAGCTATAAGGTAGTAAAGATGCACGCACTTTTGAAGCCTATCAAGAATGAACACCAACAACTTTTTGTCTGGCAAAGGTGTTGTGGGGCCAGTCTTCAACTCTGACCCTATCCACAAATTAATAAGAACAACCAGATTAGAAACTCCAAATATTAATTACTCCCAAATTAACATCTACAAGTTTCACATAAATAATTTATTTAAGGTTTAATAAGTACCATGTAAATCGTCAGTCCCTTTCGAAACCTTTTCTTCCTGCAAACAATTAATCAAAACTCCATCAGTTAGAAGAGTGAATATATAAGTACTTCATAAATTTCACCCACAGGAGTCAAATGAACATTCGAGTGAATCAAAAGCAGCAAGTACAACTGAATTGGAATAATTATATTACAGACAAAGAAAAATCCAAACTTTCAAATCAGAACCAGAAATAACTAATAAAAAGGGAAATTAAATAATAGCACTAATCATCAGTAAAGAAAAGGGGAAAAAATACCCATAAATAGATATTTTCAGAGGTCATTAATTATTGAAAAGAAATCAATTTTCCACTTCTTCAATTCATACATATAAACAAAAAGGAAAAAGAAGAGAATTGACCAAGTCAACACACCACCACCCACCTCGGATCTCCGCAAGTTACCAAAAAAGATTGCAACTTTTCAATTAAACCCAAATTTCGAGAAAAATTAATATCACTTCCACATACCCACATACAAAAACCTTAATTATTTAAAAAAACACAAAACCCCCTCACTTTCAACACCCAATTTTCCACAATCAGTAAAAACCCATCAAACAAAAAATTCAAAAAACCCCATTTCCCCCCAAAAATGATTAATTACTGAAAACCCATTTAACACAGAATTCAAATTTTCCATTTTTCCGCTAAATTAGAAAAAACTAAACATCCCATTTCACAAATAATCAAAAAGTTCCCATTTATAATTGAAAACCACCAAAATAAATTAATTCAAGACAAGAACAATCTTCCCACCACCTGATCAGACCCTTGTTCACCAGATCTGGAATCCACCTCATCAATTTTCTCCTTTTTGGGTGACTCATCACCTCCAAGGTCCAAATCATCATCCGAATCAACAGAGTCACCGGAAGCCGAACCCAAATCATCCTCACTCTGATTCAGCTTATTCGAATTACCATTACCATTATTCTTAGGCAAGCGAACAACAAGCTTGACTTTTTTCTGCATCCTTTCATCCTCGTCGTCAGAATCCGGGTCCGGAGGGGGCGAATTGGAGCTCCGTCGAGAAGATCGACGGTGGTGATTTGGTGCTAGGGTTAGGGTTTTGTTGATAGAATTAGGGAATTGGGGATTTTGATTTAGACGGCGTTTGTTTTGATCCGTTAAAGATGGACGGCCTTTCTTCTTCTTACGCTTCATCTCCGTTGCTGGTGTTGTTGGCTTTGGAGCTGTGGATACCTTACCCATTTTTTTCTCTTCCCTTTGGCTTATTTGGATTTGGGCCCTTTTTTTTCTTTTTCACATCTATGTTTTGGTAAATCAAAAATAAATAAATAATTAATTGGTATTTTGTTTTTTGGTGTCAAGGGGGGAAGGTGGGGGTGGGGTGGGGGAGGGGGGGGGGGTGAAGTGTGTGTTGTTTGGGATATGGTTTGTGTGAGTTACATGGGTGGGGAAATAAATGTGATGATGCTTTATGGTGTGAGTGTGTGAGGTAAAACTCCTCTATTTCCAACACATAAGCTTATATAGATATAGTCATTCTAACTGGTACTTTGCTCGTTCGATAATTTTTTACCTTGTCGATGACTATTTTTAATAGATCGTGTATCTTAAAAATATATTTCTATATATGAGAATAACTAATTGCTAAAAAAATACAAAGATTTTGTTATATAAGAAATCTTTAGCTCATCTTGTCTTATAATTTTGTTAGTTAAAGGTATCCAGAAATAAATATTTATTAAAACAATGAATTATATTGACCATGGAGAATAATGGTTTTATTATTTTTTGGGTTGGTTTGGTGGATGTGGAAAAAGAGGAAAGGAAGGTGGCTACGCGCAAGCAATTGTATGTGGTGTTTCACTCGCTTCGTTTTCAATCCTTCATTGGGTGCATCGACTTTGGGTTTCATCACTTGTTTTATTTATGAAATCCATGTAATAAAATCGAAATAAAAATCAATTCTTACACTCGAGCAATTGTATGTTTTGACAAAAGTGACATAAGTAACCTTGTCTATAAATACTCGAAGTGTATATCAAATAAATTACTCATTACTGGTTGATTGGATTTTGGAATGTTTTACCACATTTTAAAATTTCAAAATAAAGTCATTTTTATCATTTGGTATGAGAGTAAGACAGATATAAAAAGTTAAATCATAATTTAAATATTTATTGAAGTTTCTGTAAAATTAAGGGAGAAACAATTACAGATGAGTGGAGTATTTACTATACAGGGCCACTCATGTACATTTATGTATGTGATTATTTAATGAAGCTAGCAAAGTTCAAAAGGATCTGTACATGTATTGAATATTTCATTGATCTCTGAACAATAATTAATAATCATTTGTTTAATTATTTTTGTATAATCTTAATATATATTCAAATCCCTTTTACAATTATAATTTATCATCTATTTCATCTTCTTTTGACATTTTTAAAAATAATAACTTATTCTAAACATTTATCGTATGCTTTTAGAATCTTATTGTGTTTGAAAACTCAATTAATTTATTCCTAGAATAAATTATTTTCTCATATTCATCTTAATTACCTTTCATCTCCTTCAAATCATTTCCTCCTAAATTTTAGGAGAATAACATACTCCGTATTTAATTATATTCGTGGTTGTTAAGCTGATGTAATATTGAATAAACCCCAAATAATTAATACTTTGTTGTGGATGATGTTATGAACGGAATATAATCTTTACATGCATGTTCTAACCAACTAATGAATCTTGGAAAAATTACCCAGCCAAAACTGACACAATGTAAAGATTGACATGTGAGATACGGTAAATAATATTTCCAAGGCCCTACTTTCCAAGACCTAGTTTTTTTTCCAAAAATATCCTTACCGAACCAGTGAATTCAAGGTTTGAATAAATACTCAACCTCAAATTCATTGGTTCGGTTATAAACCATAACTCAAATATTTCACCCAACCAGTGAATCTGAGGTTGGGTAAGCATTCTAACCTTAAATTCACTGGTTCAGTAAGAGTATTTTCGAAAAAAAGTAGGGCCTTGGATATATATACGCCAGTGAGATACCTAATACCTTACTCCATCTTTAATGATGTGTTTGGATTAAATGAATTTATATTAGGGGAAAAGAATTATTAGGAACTAGTGGAAAATATAATTTATTGTTGTTTGAGTATTACAATGATGTGTTAAGGAATTGAACTCATTTTCCATAATAGAGATTTATTCATGTTTTATTCACTTTCTCTCCGTTCCTTATCACATAAACTGGTTTTCTTTGTGTTCAAATGAAACAAACCTAGACTCTATTTATATATTTTAAAAAGTAAAAAATAATAATATATTTTTTATATTGTTATTTTAATAAATTATTGGGTAAATAATAGATTTATTAAATAAAAAAAAGGTGATTAAGAGTTTCCCATTGGTTGCTTTTTACTAGCTGGCCCCACTTAAACCTCAAACCCGAAGTATCAATTTTTGATGCTTCACTTTAACCCCAAAATCTTTAACCCTTATTGTATATGAAAATACCCTGTTAATCCACTTTGACTCTCACATTAAACTCTATCGTGGGTGGTCTAAATGTCCAAAGAGTATTTTATTTGTAGTTAGACGATTTCATACGTTTCTAAAAAAATGTTCAAATAAACTTGTAGAAGTGACTAAAAACTATCCCCTCCATCTGTTAAAGATTGTCGGCTTTAAATTTTTGTTGTTGTATTAATCTTATTTAATTTAAATCTCAAACATTTTATATTAAAAAAGTTGTTAAAATACTCCCTCCGTTCCTAAAAGATTGTCACATTTTGACTTTTATTAGTCAAACATTACAAAATTTGATCATGAATTTCCATTCAACGAATTTGATCATGAATTCCCATTCAACGATAAAAAATAATATAGTCTTGTGGGACCTTGTTAGATTCGTCTCAATATATATATTTGAAATACTAACTTTTTTTAATTTTTTCTCATGTAAAATAATAGATATTTATGTTTTAAATCGTGTTTAGTTGACCACCAAAAGTTAAATTGTGACAATCTTTTAGGGACGGAAGGAGTATTATTTTTACGAGAATTAACTATTAACGTTATAATGATGGATTTAAAGTTGTATGATTGAATCAATACATCAAAATTTGTTCATTTCAATAATTGCAAGAACAAAAGGATCAATCATAATTTGGGTTTGAAAGGAAATAGCTATTATGAAATAGAAAAATGTGTCATTACTAGTTGTACCTAGAGTTATAATTAAGTTTGAGTTGAAATTTTTTTGCTGGACTCATTTACTAAATGAATCGAGCTTATGACTAAGCGAGTTATCGAATAACGGCTCGCAACCTCTTTAAATTGAGACGACCGGACCGTAAGTCACGAACCAATTCAATTTATGAATGGGATAATTTATATTTACCATGTTATGAAAATATTAATCTCCACATATGTGATACTAATGTTTTGAACAATTTCACATGTCACATGTCTTTATTTGCACCACTTATTGATGGTTTTGGCTTAAAACTCTATAAATATTATTCATTGCCAAAACTTGTAAATGTTGGAGCTATTTTTCTCAATACTAGCTTGTTTTCATGACAATGTGTTGTTCATATATATTTGAATGAATACTCATAAAATATTCAATAAGATGAAGGGTAAATTTAAAGATTATGCTCTGCTTATTAAGCTTCATAAACTTTGCACTCCTTATCAGCTGGACTTGTCTGGCAGAAGTCCTCCAATGGGTCTCCGCTTCCCTGCGCAGCTACACCGGGCCATTTGCTTGCTACCAGATGTGCCAAATCGACGACTCTTTGACTGCACGTAATGTATATAAGTATATTTATGTAAATACGCAAATTTAACTAGTATGACGAGTAAAAATCATGGTTCCGCTACTGTACACAAATATATCTGATATGATGAGTAACGCAGACGGTTACCTGTATCCCCACTCATTGTCATACCAAGCCACCACTTTGACCATATCATCTCCCATAACCATTGTCAGGGATGAATCGATTGAGGTTGAGACATCGGAACACCTGAAATCAACGGACACAAGAGGCTCATCACAGACTTCCAGGATACCTTTCAATGGTCCATCAGCGGCCTTTCTGAAAGCAGCATTGACATCCTCTGCTGTAAGTCCTTTCTTCTCGACGTTAATGACAAGGTCAACAACTGAAACATTGGGAGTTGGAACACGGAGAGCAATGCCATTTAGCTTGCCCTTGAGTTTGGGTAGTACTAGAGAGACAGCCTTGGCTGCACCAGTACTTGTTGGGACAATGTTCAGTGCTGCTGCTCTAGCTCGCCTCAAGTCCCGGTGGGATGCATCCAAAAGCCTCTATGGATTTGGAAGATTGTAATCAACATTCAGCAATCATCAGAAAGTTAATCTAGACCATCGCAAATTTTTTAATGCAGAATACATGCTTATGGTTACCTGGTCTCCGGTGTACGAGTGAGTTGTTGTCATTGTTCCCTTGACAATGCCTGCAGACAGCACATAGATCAGACCACTTACAAAACCAAGCTACGCGAAGCCACATGCGTAAAACAAAGTTATTGGGAACTTACCAAACTCCTCATCCAGGACTTTTGCGAAAGGGGCCAAACAATTTGTTGTACAGGAAGCATTGCTTCATAACAAGGGCAAAATAAAGTGAGACCATAATATTGATTTTGTGAATGATTTTGCTTTTTTATTGGTAACAAGATCATTTGATGTGCTGACCTTATGATGTTGGCAACCTCATGGCCATACTCGGTTTCATTCACTCCAACGACATAGGTTGGAATGTCAGCACCTTTTGCAGGAGCGGTGATGATAACTTTCTTGGCACCAGCTTGGATGTGCTTCCCAGCTCCTGGACCATCAACAAATACTCCGGTTCCCTATATTACAAGTTTAATGTGTGAATCCATTATTCTTGTGCAATTTGGTTCAACATGAAACCTGTTGCCAATTTGAATACGTAAACAACTGATGATCATGTGATGGTGATTTGTACCTCAATTACGATGTCAATGCCAAGTTCTGCCCAAGGAAGCTTGAGAGGATCTCTGCTGGAGACAACTTTAATTGGCTTACCATCAACACTGATTGTCTCATTGTCCACAATTTTGACATCTGCCTTAAAGGTGCCAAGCATCGAGTCATACTTCAATAGGTGAGATGCCTGCACACAGATATATATGAGCCAATTGACCAATACATTCACTCACAATCAAGTAATAACTTTATGTTGCAGATATCAAGACTGTAAGTACTCACATTCTTGACACCGCCACTGTCATTCACCACAACTACATCGAGTGGTGAATCTTTGCGACCATGCCAGCAACGCAGAAAGTTCCTCCCAATGCGTCCAAATCCATTGATTGCTACCTTCAGTTTTGCCACAGTTTCTCCCTTGACAGGGGTTGATCCTGCAATCTGGTTCTCAACACAGGTACTTTATATTACTGACATAATCTGCATGGTTTTCTTCCACATAAAAAAGTGCAATTCCTTGACATTAACGGAACGTTACTGGAGAATGTCTCTCCTTAGGCAATGGAGTCGTGCCATGAATTAGTACTAACCTAAATTTAGTTCTCATACCTTGCAGGACATATAAATAGAAAAACATACCGCTTTATACTATCTCCTCTCACAAGATTACATATATCTACCCAACACAGTCCATGATATGCACATATGTTAACTACCACATAAGTCATTTTCACTGCCATACATAACTATTATCAAATCATATGAATAGGTGAGATCAAATGATCAATGAGGGGATTTTATCAGATTGGTAAATAAATTGGTATATTACTACTACAACACACCTTTGGACCAAGTTGGGTAGCCACCACATCATAGAATGAAGATTCCCTAGCATTCTTGGAAAAAGCCACACAGCCACTTGAGCGCAGGCCAGAAAATTCAGCTACTTCAAGTCTCTGCACAACCAAATATATGAAAAAGAACGAAACATCCGAGTATTAAGACACTATGTGGAACTTGAACAGATCATCTGTTACACATGAGTACATGACGCTCTACTACACTTCGTTGAGATTGTGACAAGTTTAGAAATACAAAGTAAAACAGGTGACATGATGTTAAAGCAATGTAATAAAACATATGTGAGACGACGTGTAATAAATGATCGGGACTAATGTAGGAACAGAGGACCTTTGAACTGCATTGAGCGGGGAACGAGTAGGAGGACTTCGATGGAAGCCTAGTGTTGGTAAGGATTCTTGAAGAAGCAAGAGCTGCATGGGAAGCCATTGTGATGATATACAAGACTTGAAGAAAGGCTTGTTATTTGTATATAGTTTCAAAAAATAGTGAGTCCAATCCATTGATGAATTTGAAGGTATGGTTGCTAGTGAGTGAAGAAATGGGTGGTGAGGATACAACATCAAGCTTCATATCAGATAAGATCATGTATCTCTCAGAATCTCAACCATAGACCATTCACTCATTCTCTTGTTTACTTTTTCTCTCTTCACTTGCTCTCAATCACACATTATTTACAGATGTTATACTAGTTTTACTTCTCAACGGCATTTCAACTACACCATATCAAAGGATAAAATAGGAAATTTGGTGTACAACTGCACATAATAACTTTATTGTTTAAGGTGGAGTGGAAAATACAAGTTTGTGTTGAACCATCCAAAAAAGAACCAACAATATTTCAAAGATCTAATTGAAAATTTATCGATAAGTTCAGACACCACGCATTAATTAATCTATATTCTACATTAAAATCATGTGACTTTTAAAACAAAACTTGTTACATACTAGCGAGTATCATTATATGAATATTTGTTCGATATTATATAACAAAATGGAAAGTATATTAACAAGAATATTTTTGTCAAAGAATAGACTGGATAGTATATATAGGGTCAAAATTATTAAAATATGGGACTACTAAGAAGTAAATATTTGTGTGAAAAGGTGGTTCTTGGCATTTTCCCTTAAATTTCAATCTACTGTATAAAACATACTGTAAATTGAAACTTGACATTTATTTATTTTTTTTAAAACTTTTTTTATAATAAGCAATGTATAATGTATTAATAAAAATTGGGTTCAAACCAATTACAACCGGGCTCATCTGAATCTATACTACATAGCCCAATAAAAACTAATTGTACAATAAGCTAATGAGCAATTTATTTAATTGAATCCAAAGGCAGTCGGGCAACTATAGCTCGAGAAGAACATGATAAAGATACCTAGTTTCCCTACTATAAATTACCCATTTGAGAGTCCACTTGAAGTAAACAGTAAACACCCACAACTGACTACCCCCTTACGTTTAGCAGTAGGATTAGCCTAACCTACTACTTAATCTGCAATTTGGTTGACCCTAAATTAGTTAAAAATTCACATTTTGGAATTTGGCCTCAGTTTTCAAGAAAAGTGAAAAAAAAATGTACATATAACATTATATGAGAAAAATGGCTAAATTGATGAGTTAGTTTTTCATGCATGTTGATTGACTAGTGTTGGTTGTGTTCATAATCATGGCTAGGCGTCATGGTTGGCAGCTTCCTTTTCATTCCTTACAGGTTCTCTTCTTCTTCTTCTTCGCACACCTTATATACTTTTCATTTTTGTTTAGTTATGTAAAAGACTGGGGTGGAGACATTCCGACATTACGAGCCCTTTTATGCTGGTCTGCAGGTGGTGGCTATTACAATATTTCTCCTACTCTCAGTTGGCTTCTACGCATTTTTAGCTCCATTTCTTGGGAAGGAGTTATATCAACACATTGCTATAGGTGTCTATTCTTTTTTGGTTAGTGACCCTCATATTTCGTGTTTACTATAATGTATATTTTATGATGCAAGCGAGTTGGTTTCTTCTACAAATAGTTATTTGGTTTCTCATAGCGTGCAACGTATATTATCAGGTCCTGTGTGTAGTCATTCTTTATGTGAGGTGCACAGCTATCGATCCTGCCAAACCAGGTGTGGAGAGCGATCAAACATCTTCGCAAAGGTCACATAATCGAACAGACTTCCCTGGTTAGTAATGCATTGAAGGTTATAGTGGAATCAAGCATCTCTCTTATTTGGCTAACTAAGAAGATAAAACATCTTGCGTTTGGATACAGCAGCTAATCTTGTGTTGAAATTGATGCTTTTTTGTTTCTCCATGCTTTTGGTCTTTCTTTGAAGGCCCCAGCAAGGCACAACAGACAAATGATGGAAATTATGATCAGCACGATTCAAGTTGCTGCTCGAAATTGAGCTGCTTTCTGTGTGGCTGTTTTGTTATAGAAGATTGTCGTAGAAATGAAGACAATGTAGAGTCAGAGAATCGTTCATTTTGCATAATATGCAATGCGGAGGTACCCAATTTGAATCCACCTTGGTTCTTGAACTCTCATGCTCCATTTTGATTATGGTGAATGTCAAAAGTTAGGGTAAATTTTATAAAGTTACATAGATTATAGAAACATAAGCCGAGTTTGATAAATGTTTTAAATATTCTTTGGATCATATTATGATTATTAGCCTTGCTAGGTGAATATTGCTTGAAGCTCTTTTGGGTTGAGGTGCATGAAGCCATGACAACCACTGTTACCATGGTAGTCTTCGTAAATCATAATCCATGATAGTAGTGTTCATGTTTAAGGACAGATTACATTTTAATGTGAAACTCATCATATTACATTTTAATCTTGCTGCAAATAGTTTATAAACAGATATCACAGACATCACAGATGTATCTAATATCTCGTACTTTTACCTTTTACCTTGAGTCGTTACAATCTGCTACTTTGAGCTCCTCCATATTTGAAAACAAGAACGAAGTACTGAGAGTTATCCCTTTGTAGGTTAGCAAACAAAGCAAACACTGCCGGAGTTGTGACAAGTGTGTTGACGGTTTTGATCATCACTGCCGAGTAAGTTGTTAACCACCTTTTAGAGAGTCCTCTGAAGCTTTAACACAGATTTCTATTTGGTACCCTATATCAGTATATGTTTGGTGCAAGCTTCTCATTTTTGGCACGTGGATACTTATAAGCTCCAAGACTAAGCTCAGCCCTTCACTATTAGTGTATAGTATGCTTTTTTTCGCTTATCTTGACTTGAATGATTAATGGTCATAAATTCTCATCTGAGGTCTTTGCATAAGTTTTGGAATTACTTCCATTCATGATAAACATCTGATCAACTCTTTTCTTACAATGTAATTTTCTCAGTGGTTGAATAATTGCATTGGACGAAAAAACTATTACACATTTGTATGCCTCATGGTAGCAACCCTCGTCTGGGTAAGCTCTGATTGATACTGCTGAAAGTGATTCTCTGATAATAGCCCCTTGTTCCTCTACAGTAGAGACAGTTTTTAACTTCACTTCTCCATCACCTGATGTTCACATGATTTTATATTGTCTTTCTTTAACCATACTGTTTTTATGTGTCAGCTTCTTTTTGAATGTGGTATGGGTATTGCTATCCTAGTCCGATGCTTTATTGATAGGAAATCTACAGAAGATATAATTACTCACAGGCTTGGGGATGGGTTCTCCAGACCACCATTTGCAACTGTTGTGGTACCTCCACTACTTCTTTCTTTTCCTTTCTGTCTATGCGTTCATGTAGCCTCTCGTAAGTGAAGATCGAGACATATTTTCTTATGTTATTATAACTAGTCAATGAAATTGTAACATAATTTCCACAATGCTTTAACTGGCAAGTACCTGAAACAATTGGAATCTTATTATTTATGGTTATTGCTGCAAGTTCGGCTTTACAATAATTATATCACATATGCCATTGTGTTTCAGGCCTTATTTACAGCTATCTCATTTCTTGCTCTTGTCCTTCTTGGAGAACTATTCTTTTTTCACATCATACTCATGACAAAGGTATGCGGCCTGAAATAGAGATCCCAGAATCAGGGTTTTAGAGCACGTTTCCATGTAATGTAAATAACAAGGATTAATCTTGCTTCTAGATTAAAAAAAAGAATTACAAGGATTCTAGTGATGTACTGTAGGGTATTACCACATATGAGTATTCGGTAGCTGTGCGTACCCAAAGAGAGCCACGTCAAACCTCTGTAGATGAAGGGGATCAACAAAGTCCGCCACTGTCACCAACTGGTTCTGCTGTAACTGTTGGGAGCGGAAGGAGCTCAGTTGGGATGGCGTTGCAACACAAAGGTGCTTGGTGTACTCCTCCTAGAATTTTTATGGACCGCCAGGTATGCTCTGCACTTTGTGTTAGATTCATCCACAGGCACAAGTTGAGTGGAAAACATTAATGCCTTCGGTTTGTGTGTTCGTTCTCCATTTCTTAACTCGACTAGTTTAGTCAAAAGTGATCTAGCATGTGTCCCCTTAAGCTTTTAATAAATCTTTATGACTGCCATATCTGGTTTTCTCCACTTGTAAGCTAGTACTCTGATGTAAACATGTCTCCTACGTTAGCAATATTTGACGTAAGACCACCATTAAGATTTTTTCATGTCTATCATTGAGCAAGTCTTTTTGCTCTATAATTTGGCTAAAAAGATGAAATTGTCTTATAATGTGTGTTATCTGACTAGTTCTTCTGCTATAGCACTTTCAACATCAGATATCAGATAAAACTCAGGATGAGTTGAATCCTCGCTTAGAGCCAAGACGCTTACCATCCACTGTCGATCCAGACACAAGGCCAGATGATAAGGGGAAGAAAGTTTCCCAGCGGCCAGTCAGGATCAGTGCCTGGAAGCTTGCTAAGCTCGATTCTGAAGATGCAATCAAAGCTGGTGCAAAGGCCAGAGCTTCCTCATCCGTTCTGCGCCCAATAAGGGAAAGGCATCATCAATATGATGCCGGTCAGCTACCAAGTACCAATATAGGTGGTTTAAGTAGTCCCACTAGAACCACCCATGGTGGCTACCGTGGAAGGAACAACACTCGAGCAGAGACCTCAAGATTATCTCCATCGAAGATCTCATATCCTCTGACTCATGCTAATAGGGAAGATATTGAAACTTGGGATCACAGCATCAGTCATTTAAGTAGTCCTTCGGCATCAAACATGACACCTTTTCCATTGGGTCATACCTCATCAAACATTAACAACTTCAACCCTATTTATGAATCATCAGCAGACCAATCTCCCTCGTCTGAAAGAGCAAATAATGGGACCGAAGCTCAGAATGCAGCTCCTACCGATGATACAAGAAGGATGGCAGATACGAATCTCAACTTAAGTGGCACAAAGTCCATGAGGGCATCTGTCTTTTGGGATCAAGAAGCTGGACTCTTCGTTTCTACCGCCACCAGAAGTGTCAGTTCAACATCTGTTTCTCCAAGCACAGAGCCTACTTATACTGGTCAATCTACTTCCTTTGGTGGTCCCGGAAGCTCCCAGTTATCAACGTCGCAGAGGAATTCGACGTTAAGTTACTTTGAGCAAGGTACACCACAGAGAGGTGACCAGCTTCCTGTGTTCGTTCCTAGTGAGTCCCAGAAAAACCAATTTTCTTCTGGTTAACAATCAAGTTTTTTATGGTTTCATTGTTTTAGGTGTTGATAGATCTTATTCACTTCAAGAATTTCTTTTCCACATTTCATCTCATTAATAAAACCTGCATTATATTCCTTGGTTTGGTGATTTTGCTTTTGCTATTTTAATGTTTCAATCAAATTATAATATCCTCCAAAAGAGATCTCTTTTTAACTTTGATGAATGCACACATTAAATATGAATTGATGACATTTGTATTGTTTATGCAGAAAACTATCAATTTCAATTCGATGGGAAAAAATATGTATATATTTTCCAGATCCTGTATAATCTTCCTTCAAACATATTCTCCATCGTCACTTTTCTAATTTGGGGATTAACGTTTTGTGCATAACTCACTCCAAACTTAATAAAATAATATGTTAAATATGCATGTTGAATGAAAGAAATTTTATTTATTTATTTATGTATGATGAAAAATATCATTTTATTTTGTATATATTTTTTGTATAAATGAAAAAGGGAAAAACTGAGGGGAGAAAAAAAATAACTTTCAAATAGGGGTATCAACTTAGAGAGGGAATATGGTGTGTGACTAATTTTTTTGGGTCCAACTTATTTTAAATAAGTTGAAAAAACGATAATTTAATCATTTTTAGTTTTTCCACACCCTGTTTTAACATTTGGGAGAGCTGAGATATGAGTGCTCTTAAATACCCCACGTAAACAGAAAAACAGGAAGTAGAAGAAAACGATTAATTATTATCCATAGAATTCCGGTTTATTTAGATTTTTTTCTTTCTTTTTTTTGAATTAGGAAAAATGTAGACCGTTATTACAGTTGTAAGAAAAGGAAAGTATACAAACATGATGGCATTTCCCATAATCAAGAATCAGATTAAGCGTTTTGTCGTCATCTGCATTTGTGTTAGCAAGAAACACAAGAAGGTCCCTGGAGATTCACTCTTTGGACCTGGTTTGGTTTACTTGCAACAATATTTCTTCGAGTCCTTGGTGTCGTAAATGTATCCGATCCAAGGAAAGGAATATATATAAGGAATTATGGCGGGAGGATCAAGCGTCGGCTCAAGGCAGCTTAATGAAACGCCAACATGGGCCGTCGCCTTGGTCTGTGCTGTTATTGTTCTGTTCTCCATCCTATTAGAGAAATTTCTTCATTCAGTAGGGGAGGTAATTATCAATGTGCCATTTTTCCATGCAAGTACAGTTTCTATGATGGAAGGATTTGTTTTACTGGCATTGGATATATTTGCATGAAGTTATCAAGTCTGATTTATGATACATGGAATTATCTTTCTGAGAAATGAGATACCTGCAAATCAGAAATTCAGATGATTTTGCTGTGATTTAGGCGTGTATTATAAATTGCTGAATTCTAGGCATAATGGTGTCGTAAGTTTTATATTAGATGTCAAACAGGTCGATTATTAGTTGGTGTTGTTGTCGAACATTTAGCTTGATACAATGATACTGTAATAGAGAAACTCACCTTGTTGATATTGTAAATGGCATGCAATTAACACGATATTGGTTTTGCTACATGTATCATCCTGATCCTATCCACATTTGTCAGAACTATGAAACTTCGATCTAGTTGTTTATACAATTCTCTGTCATTTTCAATGTTTTCTGGTTTCAGACATTTGCAAGGAAACGCAAGGTAGCTTTGATTCAAGCGGTTGAGAAGATTAAAGGCGGTAAAGTTTCATATAAACTACATTCTGCCAGCATCAAACAATGTTTAATAAGTTGTAACAATGGCAACAATTGATTTTTCATCCTTGAAAGGATTGTTTTCTCCAATGTTAGTAAAACTGTGACACGTTATTTTCGGGCTTGCAGAACTTATGGTTTTAGGATTCATTTCCCTTCTTCTGACATTTGGCCAGAACTACATAGTTCAAGTTTGTATACCTCTACAACTAGCAAACACTATGCTACCATGTCCAAGAAAACCCTCTTACTTAGATGATGAAAACGAAGGACATCACAGGAGACTTCTCTGGTATGAGCATCGAATAATGGCTGCTGATAGTCCAGCCCACGGTTGCCAGCGTGTAAGGAGTCATTTTCATGTGATCATAATATTAACAGTTCCACGCCTTCATTAATTTTTCTATAATGTTAAGTTCACAAATATCCATAATGAGTTAATCCCAGTTGCTTAAACACTCATAAACTAATCATCTTTCTTTTCAGGGTTATGTCCCGCTTATATCTCTAAATGGATTGCATCAGCTTCACATCTTCATATTCTTTTTAGCGGTGTTCCATGTGATTTATAGCGCCTTCACTATGAAACTTGGAAGGATGAAGGTGAGACTTATTTTACATTTTTGTGGTAAATCTATCCAGTAGAGCTTGCCTGAACGATTTTAACCACTTATTTCATAACATGATTATATCATCTATGCAACCATGGGTAGAGAGAACTTTAAGTTATTTACTATAATCATGTACCACTCAGATGCGTTGCTGGAAGGAATGGGAAGTTGAGGCTGCAGCAGAGGGTGAAACTCATAATGGTATACCGTTGGATTACCTCTGTCATATATACTTGAAAACTTACTGATTGCCACTGTATATGTGGTTGCTTCTATGTTGCAGATCCTACAAGATTTAGGCTCACTCATCAAACATCTTTCGTGAAAGGCCATAGCAGTTTCTGGACCAAAAATGCCTTCTTGTTCAACATTGTAAGAACCATGAGTGAAGTTTTACTTATATTAAATCAATCATTGCATCTGTTCTGTATATAGATTTGTAGGTGAGGACTTATACGACAGAAAATCAACAGATAGTACTGTTACTACTGTATACTTAGTTCGCCTTTTTTAAGTCATTGAATTCATAAGAACTAAAAGACGACCATTTGTGAATTCATCAATCATTGAGTTCTTTCTAGGCATCCTTCATCTTGCAATTCACCCGAGCTGTACGGAAAGCTGACTACATGACCCTGCGGCATGGCTTTATCTTTGTAAGTCACAATGATTCTTCAAGATACATATTGCAGTAAATCCACTGTCGTTTAGTTTCTCAAAAAGTGTGGTGTAGACTTCCCGAAATAATTTCTTTTTTTCTTTCATTCACTCCTGGTAGGTGCATTTAGCGCCAGGAAGTAAGTTTAACTTCCAGAAGTACATAAAGAGATCACTAGAAGATGACTTTAAGGTGGTGGTAGGGATCAGGTACATATAGATTCTTGTTTGAATTAGTTTTCTTGAACTAAAAATCTTGAACTGACATATACAATATATTGCCAATATTTTCAGTCCCATGTTGTGGACTTCTGCGGTGATTTTTCTGCTCTTAAATGTTCATGGTGGGTCTTCTTCTTTTTCTTATTTGAACAGTGTTCGTGTTACAGTTTCTAACGTATTCGCGGACATTCCTTTTTCAAAGTATCATACGTTTCTCTATATCTTTTTCAGGATCACATCTTATGTTGTATGTCTCCATTTTTCCTCTAGTGGTAAGATTCTTTCATTGTAAATACTAATCAGACCAATTGTTATCACTTCTGTATGAAGTTCATGGAAAGGAACTAACATCTTCACTTGTTAAAGATGACATTAGCAATCGGAACAAAGCTGCAGGCTATCATTGCCCGGATGGCTATTGAGATCCAAGAGAAACATGCCGTGGTTCAAGGGATACCTCTTATTAATATCTCCGACCAACATTTTTGGTTTGGTCAACCTCTGTTGATTCTTAATCTGATCCATCTAACACTCTTTCTGGTATTCGGTTTCTCTGAGAATCCTTTCTCACTTACTATTCTCTTGTTAACTTTTGGTTCTGACTGATACTGAAGCATATATACCCAAGCGACAACTTTATTGGATTGTGTTGATGAGTCAAGTTTCTTTTGCACTTGCAGAATGCATTCGAGATAACTAATTTCTTCTGGATATGGGTAATAATCACCTCTACATTGCACATCTCCTTCAACTATCTGTATATTCAGTTTGATGCCCTGACCTTGACATAATAATTCTTCCTGGTGCAGTATGAGTTTGGAAGAAATTCGTGTTTTTACGAGAGCTTTGACATGGCCCAAGTGAGAATCTGTCTTGGGTAAGTGAGCAATATTACTTGTCCGGAAACAACAACATTTCATACTTTACTGTCCAACCTCCAACGTTGTTCGCCTTCAGAAGTACTTATCTGAGATCGAATTGCTAAACATTCTGCCATATCTGAGCAGGTTCCTCGTCCAATTTGTGATTAGTTATTTCACACTTCCTCTGTATGCACTCGTGACACAGGTTAGCTAGCCTTTCTCCATATAACAATCAAACTTGTGATCTATGATTGTAATGAGGGAAGCAATCGTTTTAATTTGCTCGTTGTCATTGATCTTTTTATCGAGTTCAGATGGGATCAACCATGAAGAAATCCATCTTTGATGATCAAACATCCAAGGCACTACTGAAATGGCATAAGCATGCTAAGAAGAGCAGTAGTACTAGGCGTAGAAACACGGAGTCGAGGACACTAGGAGAGGTTTTGGAGGAGCGTCAAGATTTTCATGACTCCCCCAGGCAATCAACGTCTTCTGGCGTCGATATTGATATTAGAGAGGAGCCGCATAAGGAACACCTGTGATTGTTTCCTTGGTCAAATAAGCATCCGAGTGAGAATCGCCATAAGGCACGTGGGATATCGATCCCCGGAACCAGTGCAAATTGTGGTATTTTTGTTCACAACAAGTACTACATATAGGATTTTGTGGTGTTCCATTTAGATGGAGATAGGTGGATAGATAGTGTTATACATGAAATTTTTTCATCATTTTTAATGCATGAAATTTTTTCATCATTTTTATTCCTAAATTGGCGTCTTGATCATTTACACTCCGTGTATCACCCACTATAATCCCACCATAATCTTTCTCCTGGAATATGGAGACAATGTAACTCAATGTCTTATCTTGGAATTAGTAAGGTTGTTGGTAGGGGTGGATTCCTTTCCAATACTTTTCGAACTATTCGGACACGAGTGCAACGAACGCTTATTCGAATTTGGTAAATGAATCTGAATAATGAAGTTGGAGATTTCATATTCGCTTCGATTTATATTGGAGTAATATTAAATTTTTATTCATATTTGATTTGATTAATATTGGAGTAATATTAGATTCTTAGCTTCATCATATTCATATCCAATATTTGACTCTTATTCAATATTCAACTTGTACTTGATGTTCATAGTTTTAATATTATTTGTTAACTTGAAGTTTTTTATTTTGTATTAGATTCATTGTTTTGAATTTTAAATTATTAAGTTCAATAATTCAATCGTAAGCTCTCAATATATGTTTATGCAATTCTCCTTCTACCGCAATTTTAAAATTTTATTTTCACCCGCCCGAATCACCCGGGCCCAAACATAACATTTTGAAATTTACTTGTGCCCGCCCCAAGTCATCCGAACACAAAACACAACATCTTAAAATTTACTTTCACCCGCCCAAGTCATTTAGACAAAAATATAACATTATAAATTTTACTTTTACTCGTTCAGGTCACCTGACCTAGACATAACATTTTAAAAATGTACTTTCACCCGACCGAGTGACCCGGATCCATAGATAACATTAGAATTGAGTGTCTAAAGAAAGGAGTAGAAGAACAGGGGTTAAACCCATGCCCAGTGATTGACTCCTCATCTGAAACTAATCCCGACATCGAAGAAGAAGAAGAAGAAAACAGTACGATGAATAATCATCGGTTACTAACAACGCTGTTCTTGTTTAGCATTTCTTTTTCAGCTTGTTTTGCATTTTCCAATCTCCTCATTTCCAAACTTGATCGTCAGGTATTTCTTTCATTCCCTTCTTAGCTTCTACATTCTAGATCCATATGTTTTCTTACTAAATTTCATTTTTCTAGATTTGGGTTTTTGTTGTTTTTTGGTTTGGTTAAGTTTGTAATATTGGAGATTAAGTTTTAGGGGTTTTGGGTATTTATGTAACTTGTTCTTGATTGAATTAATACTATCTTTATCACAAAAGACTGTCTACTTTGATTTGCAATTTTCAAAGTCAAGAAAATGTCTAGATTTGATTGATAGACATAGCTTCAATTTGAATTGATGATACAAGCATTTGATATATTTTTCACTAAATAATGTATATGTTCAACATGTTGCAATGACTCTGAACTCTGAAGAGTCTGTTTTCGAATTGACACGAGTGAAATGCAAAGACTATATATTATTCAAAGTAGATAAGAAGCACAGGTAGTGTCATGAACTTCTTTTGATTTCGTCCAGAATATGCCAGAGAATATAAAATCTTGATTCCTTAAAACATGGAAACAACTAAAACCAAATAGTATTCAGCATATAGAAAACGAAGTTCAGAATTCGAAACTGGACAATCTTATTAGGTTGGAGGGAGTTTGAAATTTGTCATATGCTACTTTCGAAGCCAGGGTGTTAGTACGAGTAATGTGGTATTGTGCATGTGTACATTCAATTTTCTCAGGAGACGGGAGAAAATGGTTAACTAGAATGTCGGGCTATGTGGTTTTAGTGATGTTAAGAGGACGACTATTTGGGTTGAATGAAATGATCTATTGAATATTGACTAACTATATTAATCCTGCACATGTGATAGTTAATATTGGGAGTTACGTTTTCCAACACTTACGGGAGCTGCCGTTCTGACTCAATCTTCTCTGCAGGTTGACTTAACATCCCAAGTTGTGCGTTCTACTACAACATTAAAGGTTTGTTCTCGTAGCTTGTTCTCCCAGACCATTTTAACAAATAGGATGTTGTTACATTGCAAGCGTCTGTATATTAATGAAAACTGACTATCTCTCTCTCTTTAGATCAAGAACAATGGTGATGATCCTGTATCAGAGGTTATGTTGCCTTTCCCTGATCAGCAGGCAGAGAAGTTAGCCTTCTTCATTGCAGGATTCAGTGAAGGAAGAGGGAAAAAGAAAAGTTCTTTTAGTGCACTCTCTACTAAAGTTTCTAATCCTGAAGGGTCGCCTCCAGCATTGACTTGGTATTCCGTCTTGTTATCCCAACCACTGAGCAAAGGCGATACCCTGACATTGGAGGTCAAGGCTGTTTTTGCCGATTCATTGCGTCCATTCCCCGAGAAGATCACTCAAGCTGATGCACAGCTACTTGTATTCCAGGATAGTGCATACTATCTCTCACCTTACCCTGTTAAGGTGCAGTCATTGACAGTTAAGCTACCAGATCAAAATGTTGCATCGTATACAAAGATAGAGAACACCCAGTTATCTGGTTCAGAGATCAAATATGGACCATATGAGAGTCTTCCTTCTTTCTCTTTCAACCCCATAGTGGTCCATTTTGTGAGCAATAGACCCCGTGCAGTTGCTGAAGAGCTCGTAAGAGAAATAGAAATATCTCATTGGGGAAACGTTCAGGTGACAGAGCACTACAAGCTCATCCATGGAGGTGCTGAGTTAACGGGAGAGTTCTCAAGGTTTGCTGACATTCTTCCTCTTGCATTCTGGTCTAGTGTTGGGTGGTGATTTTGCTTAATTTCTAAATGATTATATGTACTAACCTTTCTTGAGGTTACAGGCTAGACTACCAAGCTAGGTCTAAGGGTGTATCAGCATTCAGAAATTTAATTGCAACATTGCCACCGAGGGCACGATCAATATACTATAGGGATGACATTGGGAACATATCAACTTCTAATTTACGTAGTGACTCAAAAAAGGTAGAATGCTTTCTTGTCTGACTCTAATAGTCTCATTTCAGCTTGTGTTTAACTGGTATGCTCTGTGATGCAGACTTTGTTGGAAATTGAGCCTAGATATCCAATGTTTGGTGGATGGAAAACTCGATTTACCATTGGCTATAGTATGCCACTCAAGGATTTCTTGTTTCAGGCGGATGGAAAGCGTTTTGTCAATATTACCTTCTCTTCCCCGCTTAATGATATTGTTGTTGAAAATCTAACTGTGAAGGTACATCTCTACTTATCTGGCCCTCTTGTGCGTCCTATTTGTTACATATCTTTATCATGAAAGAGACAAAGGAAAGTTTTCAATATATGTTCACATTACTGATTCTCGTTCTAAATATATAGGTTGTTTTGCCTGAGGGATCTAGAGATATTTCTGCTTCAGTTCCCTTTCCTGTCAAACAGTCGCAAGAGGTATAATATTAGGTTTTAGCAAGTTAACTTTCTACCTCAAATATACCATTCTTACTCTTACCTTTTATTCTTATGCCTGATGTAGACAAAAATATCTCATTTGGACATGATTGGAAGGCCTGTTGTGGTATTGGAAAAGTCAAATGTTGTACCGGAACATAACTTATATTTCCAGGTAATTAGTAGTCACCACTGAATAGAGTTAATAATCATTGAGCAAAAGTGGACAATTGGTTTGTTACTTCGCCTATACATAAGTAATATAGCATTCAGAGATTTTGTATCTATAATAAAAATCCATTCACTTCTCCATTTAGGGAGAAATCCCAAAGTTGAGAATAGCGTTTAGCTGTCTGTAGTGGCGAAACTCCTAAAAACCGCTATTGCGCTGCTATTTACCGCTATTTTCCGCGCCGCGCCGCTATTCGGCACTATTCACAACTTTGGGAGAAACATTTGAAGTAGGTTGTGACTAATTTTTGAATGCTTAAAAAAGACCTAACCCTTAATAAGCCAAACAAAATGTTTTGCATGGGTTGTATATACTTTAGTACAAAGACTGAAATTATACTTGAGGCCTCGAAGACAGTATCATTGCCTTGTACGGCTTATATTCACCATTTAGAACTTCAATCTATGTTTCCCTTTACTTAATATAGACACGAAGTTGGGTAAAATTATATTGGATGGTCAGAAGTTCACCAAAAATATTGAATGGTTAGAAGGGATATCATGGTCAGAATTCTATGACATTCATTCGCATGCAGCATATTGCAGTCTTTGATGAGTGAGTTATTTTTATTGGTAATTCTTATGGCTGCTTTGCAGCTAACACATCAGAAGAAGGATGCTAATAGAGTCCTACAATCTTTCACTCATACCTTTACTGCACATTTTCTCATTATTTAAATGGAGATGAAACTGTGTCTTCTGTAAGTGAATCTTGCTATTCATCATCTAAATATCTTCGTTTTCCTTTTTGTCACTCTGCAGGTTTATTACAAGTTCAATAGCATTTCCTTGTTGTGGGAACCATTGATGTTGATTTCTGGCTTTTTCTTTATTTTTGTCACCTGCATCATATACATGCATGCTGACCTGACAATATCAAAATCTTCTGCGTCTTACTTGGCTAAATTGCAGTGGGATGAGGTATATTTCAGCATATACTGGATCTGATTCGTTTATACAAAGAAAATGGATATTGATTATATTGTTGATACTGACTATCTGCAGGTGCAATCTACAGTTCAGCAGGTTCAGAGTATCTTGAGTCAATGCTTAACAATTCATGATAAGCTAGAAGGTTCATTACGCGATCTCTCTAGAAGCGGCGATATTCCAACTTGCAAAACAGCCCGCAAAGCTGCTGACAGTATGTCAAAAGAGCTTTTCAAAGAGATGAAGCCCCTCCTGTCATTCTTGCATTCTTCCCCACAGGCTGTGCGGGTGGCTCCAAAGGTATAGATTCTCTTTGACTTAAACTCTAGATTGCATAATGTTGGGCAAGTTTTTTGTGCCATAAAGTCGTAGTGCCTTATGTATTGAAATTATTAATAAGCCATTCGTCTGATGATGAAGGTTGAGGAGGTATTTGCAAAGGAGAGAGAACTGCTTGAAAAGCTAATGCTGAAACACTCAACAGTAACAGATTCTTACGAGAAGAAATTGGGGGGACGAGACATTGAGAGCCGCATTGCTCCAATCCAGCAGAAGATCGCGGCTTTGAGACAGGAGGTCGATGATCTTCTTGATGTGATCGATGAGATTTAATCAAAGACAAACGCGAAGTTTTAGGAGTTCGATGATATGATAGTATGTACAACTGTATGTGTTGGAGCTGAAGTTTTTGCGACTTATACATCACTAGGACTTCTGGAAAACAATACTATTAGGCTCTTATAAAACTTTTGAATTTTAGTTCCATATTAACTAGCATACTATTTGAATTTTAGTTCCATTTCAAAGTTTATTAGCCTACAAATACGTTCTCCTAGGTTAAAAGTTTGTATTCTAAATTTCAATAGACTCTAAAACATAGCCCAACACTCCTAATTAATTGGTCCAAGTTGACGAACTTCTCAATTCAACTCTTGAAATATTAGTCAAATGAAAAGATTTTTGATAGTGATTGACTATCACTATCATGAGTGATCGAAATGGTAAATAAATAAAACTCGTGAGGGGATACAGTAGGTTGGGTAAAGTTGCTATTAGCATTTGCCGATACAGTTTGTACAACATCAGGATTTTTGCGATTTAACAACTTCTGGAAAACAACACTATTACGGCATATAAATATTTAAATTTTAATTATATTTGGAAGTTTTGAGGATAATCAACTTGGCAGATGAACACTAAGCCGTAAAAGGTAGTCCTAAGTCCTAAGTGATAATGATGGATTCAGGAGTTTGTCTTAAAGGATAATTCTGATGATACTATCCGAAGCTCCACCCACCCATCACTATAATCAATGGATTTTGACTTTTAAAAAAAACCACAATTGTTACAGAGCATGATGGATATATTATATAATATACGTACATACGATAAACTCTATATTACATGATCCTAAACAAACACAGTCCAAATTATCACATCTACCACAGGCACCATAAACGATAAATTAGAACATTACTACACGATTGTTATGGAGTGATCTAAAAAATATATAAAATTAGCTTATTTCAGCCTCTAATCATTTTAATTATTTTCAAGTATAATACTACCTCCTTCCCCAAATGATTGATATATTTTGATTTTTGTGGTCAAACTTGAAAAAATTTGATCAAGAATTCTCATTAAACGATAACAAATAATATAGTCATGAAGGATCTTGTTAGATTCGTCTCAATATATATTTTTGAAATATCAACTTTTATAATTTCTCTGCATGTAGAATAAGAGATATTCACGTTTTAAATCGTGTTTTATTGACCATAAAAATTAAAATGTATCAATTATTTAGGGACAGAGAAAATATCATTTGATTTGATTGATAGAGTATGTAGAAGACTAATAAATGAATACATAACATAAACATAATAATTTAAGTAGTTTTTTTATACATTAAAATACGATTTATGGTGTCTTTAAATTTGTACGCTTACTTTTAGTTACACTTACACTCCCAAATAATAAAATAAGAAATAATTTTATGTTTATAATAATATATTTCGTAATTTTATATCAAATATACCAACCATCGCAATTTTATTTACTTTTGCATACATTTTATGATTATGGGAAAACTGAAATTTTGTAAAAAATTATTCGACCGGTGAGGCAGATAATTCATCTTTCTGATTTTGCCCTTATTCAATGTATGAGATGTGTGTTCGATTTGTGAAACATTATTTTGATATATTAGTGAAGGCATGAAATACGTGTTCAAGATATAAGCAGAACGTGTAAAATATTCGTTCAAAATACACATCTAAGGTATGTTCCATACATCCAAGGACGGAACCCTTGATTTCCGGAAGTTGAAGTATATAGCATATAAATTTTGTGCAAATACTAAGAGGGAAATTTAAAGTAGTTAGCATAATTCTTTTGTTTTCACAAGATATACTAGGGTTTAAATTCTTTTGATGTTAAAATTATTTTTTTATACCATTTTTATCTTCTAATCTTTAAATATGCTACCTTACATAATTATTTTTCATTTATTATCTTTAAATTTCATTATGATTTCGTTCCTACAATCAATTAAAGACAAAATGAAAAAGTTATGCCTTATAAATATATGTGCCCAAATCAAGCATTGGTAGTTATACATATTGTTGGTTCCAACTGATTTTCTTTATAAGCCTCTCTACTTATTGAAAACCTCATTTTTTGTAAGTTCACAACAAAACCTCAGTTTAAGACAAAACCCATAAACTCTCTCTCTCTCTCTCTCTCTACACATGAATCCCTCTCGATTTCTAGGCGGCGCAATTCCACCGACGCCGTCACCAAAAGACGAAACTACCCTTGAAAACACCCAAGCCGCCGTCGACTCCGACTTCGTAGTCATCCTCGCCGCTCTCCTCTGCGCTCTAATATGCATCCTCGGCCTCATCGCCGTCGCTCGTTGCGCCTGGCTCCGTCATCTCACCACCGCCACCACCTCACCACCCCCAGCTGCAAACAAGGGAGTGAAAAAGAAGGTTCTCAACTCCCTCCCGAAGGAGACGTATCGAAACGCCGACGTTTCAATGGAATGCGCTATTTGCTTGATGGAGTTTGCCGAAGGAGATCAAGTAAGGCTGCTTCCTCAGTGTGGACATGGCTTTCATGTTGCCTGCATTGACACGTGGCTTGTGTCGCACTCTTCTTGCCCTTCTTGTCGGCAAATTTTGGTAGCGGCGGCTAGGTGTCACAAGTGTGGGAAGTTTCCGGCTTCTGCTGCCGGAGATCAGACTACAGTCCCTTCGGTAAGGGAACAACAGCAACCACTACATCAACACGAAGTTCCCTCGTTTTTACCATAAACGAGAATGATCGAAATATGATGGTCCTAAAAGAAAATGATCTAACTAGATTATTTATTAAACATCACGAAATTAGTCGATAGAGCAATGTGTTGTGTATGAATTGTATGTTATGTAGTTGAGGGTATAAATGTCAAAGTAAGTCCACTCAGCTGAAATGTTAGGTTGTAGATTAAAGATTGGGTAGAAATGATTTTAAAGCAAGTGAATGTTAGGTTGATAAGATGTAAGTTGTGATATGGCCATGTATATAATTTGTTATGTTTGTAAAATTTTATATTTATGCATTTTACTAAAACAATGTTCAGAGTTAAGTTATACATATACATGAAAAATACTAGACCTTTGATGTAAATGTTTAAGATCCATTATTAGATGAAAAAACTATCAACTACTATTAAAGCTAAAATAAGCTTTTTCCACTCTATTTTTGGACAACATAAATTTTGAATTTTACATGTTAATCATTTAAACAGATGTTTCTTGTGATTATGATAGTTTTCTTTAATATCTGAATTATTTTTTCATTTTATATCTTCAATGAACCAGTTGACTATTTTTTTTTCTCATGAAATCATTAATCAATGCAACTAATGAAATCGTTTTAAATAATTGTTCTTTTATGTTTTCAATATATATATATATTTTGACTATTTTTTATTTTTTAAATTAATTTATGTGTAAATGACTAGAACGACAATTAAAAATAGAGTGAGTAATTATGTATGATGCTCGCTCTAATTTTATTTAATGGAGTAGATTTTTTGGGATTCTATATATATCATATATCTAATTTATTAGGTCAAGAAATTCGAAAGCAATTCAAAATTAGGCACACTTTGTATATAAAAAGATAAAATGGGTAGGGAATTTGGTTATGTTGGAGCTTATGATACTACTTTTGGAGAAAAGTGAATATAAGCCTATAAGTGAAGATAGTGCCAAACAGAAGTTGAGTTGAGGATACACTTTTTATTTAGTTGATCACACTTGGCTATGTAACCATTCGCCCATTTTTCAAGGGTCATATTGTTCTCTTACACTATTGTCTACTATATAGATTAAGCTTATATGCTTGATACAACCAAATTAATTAAAATTGTAGTGATTAGAGTGCTTATGTATATGTTGATCATAAATAGTCGGTACGGTATTAGTTATTACAAAAAATTTGAGACCGCCCTGACAGCTCTTTACCTGAATATGATGTTAGAGGTTAATGCAGATGTGTCTCGTCTGATCAGAGACTATTAAAGCTTGCCCGTTAACCACTTCGAAACACAAGGTTCGCTTCTAGTGAAAATCGAACATGGATTGCATGAAGAGACGAAACTACTTGACACTTTGCAATATAATTCTTTACCAATTGAGCTATGCTCCATAAACAGTATTGGTCATTATGTATATATGTAACATTACTCTTAATAATAAGATTTAATCATTAATGACACATGTCATCCAACATATTTAAGAATATTAACCATTAGATCATACGTACATGTTTCAAAATGACTTTTTCGATCACACATATTTTAAAAAAGATTTATCGCTTAATATTTGAATACACCATGTTGACAGTTAAATTTGACTTTAATAATAATACAATACTCACACTATAATACTGTATAGTAAAACGATTCCACTATATGAGTGATGCCATTAATGGCCGTTTAGATGGAAATGTCCACCAAAATAAGCAGGGATTGATGAATTGAATCATATACCTCTTTTGTCTTACATGATTCATAAATATTTGTCTTGTTATGCTCTCGATCGCTAATTAAAATATTGTAAGATAAAACTTTATGGCGCACCAATTACATTTTTATAGGTAATTAACAAAAAAGGATGATTCCATCTTCTTGTTTTATTATAGTGAAAGACAGTATTGTCGGCTCATCTATTTATATTCTCTATAATTACAAATTGCTCTTTCTCCTTCTTTTCCCTTATATTAGGATTGGAATGTGGAAACTTTCATTTATTAATATTAATTCTACTTTTTTAAGTAATATTAATATGATCAAGTTGTTTAATAAATTTTGATATATATATATATATAGATATATACTCCCTCAGTTCCTAAAAGATTGTCACATTTTGACTTTTGTTAGTCAAACATTACAAAATTTGATCATGAATTCCCATTAAACGATAAGAAATAATATAGCCTTGTGAGACCTTGTTAGATTCATCTCAATATATATTTTTGAAATATTAACTTTTTATAATTTTTTCGCATGTAGAATAATAGATATTTATGTTTGAAATCGTATTTTATTGATTGCCAAAAGTCAAAATATGATAATCTTTTAGGGACGGAGAGTATTAATTATGAAGAAATTATTTGGTTGCACTTTTTTTGAAATAATTTTTTCTAGAATGTACATTTAAGGTATAAGTTAACGCTTCAAATATACATGTTAGTGCTTTTAAAATGTAGTAGTCATACACCTACTAAACGTTGAATAATTTTGCTAAGCATGATGTGTGAAGTAGACAATTTGTCAACTTCCCTAATTTAATTAACTAGTTGGCCGTTTATAATTTTTGCTCAATTCCTACATAAATGGCTAAATAATTATACAAATAGGTCATTTAATTTAAATATTACTATAATTCATGAGATTTAGACCCCCACAAAAAAGTTGATACAAATGGGTCACTTTGACACACAAATGGGTCATTTAGAGAAAAAAATATAGTTATTCAATTAAAGATAAAATATGTAGATAATATCAAAAAAACAAGAACTAAAATGAAAAAGAAAAGGTCTAAAGCCACAATTAATGCATAGATGAAATGAATCTGGTTAGATGTTGTGTTTGGCGGATAAGCTTGAAGATAGGATAAATGAAAGGGTCAAATCAATCACTAATTAATATACCAACATGCTATAGTTTCGGGTCACGTTCGATAATAGTCACGAGTTACACATTTAATCACGGATCATCATCGAAATACATCTTAAAACTATTATATAAATCCGAACAACATTAAATTTTGTTTAATCAAACTACGAAAGAATATAATTTATTGCATTTTTAAGATGGCTAGTGATCAATACATGGAACAACTCATGGGGCTCGACGTAAAACATGAACAAAATAATGCAACCAATAACAAGATTCATAGTAATAACAAGAATGAAGTGAAGAAAACAGAGAAAGATGATGCTGCTTCTGCAAAACTTCCTACAGAGAGTAGTCCATATGTCAAGTATAAGGATTTGGAGGATTACAAGAGGCAAGGGTACGGGACGGAGGGCCACCTCGAGCCGAAGCCGCACCGCACTACCGGCACCGATGCACCTACCTTAGATGGAAGCGCAAAATAATTGTTTGGAGAGTGTTGTTAGTTTGTTTGGTTTGGTTTTTTGATTTGGTGTTTATTGTTGTTGTTTGGTTAGTTGTTGATAGGTGAGTGAGACTCATAGTTTAACAAAAACGATCAATGTTGAGAACGGTTACAATTCATTAGTGATACTGCTTCGTTCTATTGAATATGACATTTGTTTTATGAAGTTTATGTAGCAATTTGTTTTTTTTTTGGATATATTGGTATAGCCCTTTTTGTTAATGGCCGTGGCATTTAAGGAACATGTAAGATATTTATGTCGTCGAGAGATGGCTAGAATGATAGTCGTTTTTTGGACGAAAATAGAATCTTACAAAGCATAAGTGAACGGGCTTCCGCTTAAGCAACCAAACATAAGGGTACATCATACATGGTACATGAACAACTATTTGATCATTCGATCATATTATCAAATGGACTACAATGTTTTTTTTGTTCATGAAGAGCCCACCCAAATGGGTTCTACTTCTAATAGCCGACAACATATTGAAGAACCGTTTTCAAGTTGCATTAATCGATATTCGATTGATTAGTCTGAAATTATGGACAAAAAAATTGTTTAAACTATGTCGGTTCTTGTATCTACGTCACATTCACGACGAGTGAATGTGCAAGTGTTGATGTTCTACAGTTTATATAAAGTACAACTTCAAAGTGAATCTAAGATAGAAGAGTGATATTGGTCTATATTTTCAAAGAGAGATGTAGAAGCCACAAAGAAAGACTTTTATTAACACAATGGATCTCATTACCGAAAGACTTTTCCAAGTCAATCAGGAAATTCTAAATGTAGGAAATGAGAAGCTCATATCTTAGTCAAATCCTTCGCTAGGGCTCGACACGCATTTATATGGTCTGGAGAAGCTTATTCTTCAAGTCTTTCTAAATTCATGACTATTGTATCGAAAAAGTTTCTATATATGAAAATTTCTTGATGGATAAAAGAAGGGCAGGAAAACATAACATGACATGTATAATTAAGGAAGTCAGACTTCATCAGGACATGCTTTGGCTGAAAGACAAAAGAACCAACCTTAAAGTCTAAGCACACTAACAATGTATACAATACTATATTCTATAACTTCACTTAAAAGCATAATATAACTAGAAGAAAATCTCTATAAATTCAACCATATGTTTCTCAATTATCTCATCCAATCAGTTCTTCTTTCACCATTTCCATTGTTTCCTAGTACAAAACAAACCAATTCATGGCTTCTTCAAACTTTCCAAAGCTAGTATTCATTCTTGTTTGCATTACCCCACTCATCACTCACCTTTCATCTGCCAAAGAATTTTCCATCGTGGGTTACTCTCCAGATGATCTAACATGCATTGATAAGCTCATTAACCTCTTCGAAAACTGGATCGAAAACCATGGCAAAATCTACAAGTCTATTGAAGAGAAGTTGCATCGTTTCGAGATTTTCAAAGACAACTTGAAGCATATTGATGAGAGGAACAAGGAAATTACAGAGTATTGGCTTGGCTTGAACGAGTTTACTGATTTAACACATGAAGAGTTCAAGAAAATGTACTTAGGCCTCAAAGTCGACGAAAATAGAACACCCCAAGAAAGCACATTTTCTTACCGAGATGTTGATGTTGAAGCTCTTCCAAAGTCAGTCGATTGGAGGAAGAAAGGCGCTGTGACGGACGTCAAGAATCAGGGCCAATGTGGAAGTTGTTGGGCATTTTCAACTGTGGCTGCAGTTGAGGGGATCAACCAAATTGTTACTGGAAACTTGACTTCATTATCTGAACAAGAACTCATTGATTGTGACACCACTTACAACAATGGCTGCAGTGGAGGACTTATGGATTATGCATTTTCTTTCATTGTTTCCAATGGCGGACTTCATAAGGAAGATGATTATCCTTATCTCATGGAGGAAGGCACATGTGATGAGAAGAGGGTAATTGATGAGTAATTCAATATGTTCTTGATTTTAATGTTTCTCATGCAATTTGATTTTGATCATATTTTTTTTATTTTTTATCGGTATTTTCAGGACGAATCTGAGGTGGTGACAATCAATGGATACCATGATGTCCCAAGAAATGATGAGCAGAGTTTAGTGAAGGCACTTGCACACCAGCCATTGAGTATCGCCATTGAAGCCTCCGGTAGAGATTTCCAATTCTACAAAGGGGTATGTAAACATCCATTATCGATATTGTAAAATAACGCGATCAATAGTCTTCACGACAAGAACATTACTCTTTGTCTCTTGGCTTAATTCCATAAGACCCCCAAATTATTGACTATGCGCCAACTTACCCTTGTACTACTGAACTAATCAATTTATCCTCTAACCGATTTTTCGTTTCAGGGAGTGTTTAATGGGCACTGTGGAACTGACCTTGATCATGGTGTGGCGGCTGTGGGATACGGAACCACAAAGGGAGGTGACTACATAATTGTGAAGAACTCATGGGGACCAAAATGGGGAGAAAAGGGGTATATTAGAATGAAGAGGAACAATGGAAAGCCTGAAGGAATCTGTGGGATCTACAAGATGGCTTCCTATCCAACCAAAACCAAGTGATCACCTAACCACACATGACTCATAATTCTACCATCGTTTTCATTGTTTTTCTTTCAATTTCAATTGATGTATTGTTGTTGTTGCCTATATCTATTTTCCCTTTCAAATGCTCCAAGTTGATCATATTAATGAAATAATTTTACTTCCCTTTTATTTTAGTTCCTTCTATTACCACTTGTGAATCACCTATATTATCAATTTCTCCGATAAGCTTGCATACAATAACAGCGCCTCCTTTTCCTGCTTAGGCGGGAGCCGTTTTTCAAAAGTACTGAGACATTTGTATGTATGGCAAATCTACTTCTTGTTCCTTTAGATGGCAGCCTAATCATCTACTTATATAATACAACCACAACAGAGCGTTGCCTACATTATTTTACTTTTTTTAGTCAATGGGGAGTGTTAATATAGTGGAGTTGAATACTTCATGGATGATAAAGATAAGAACGAAGTTGTGCACCTTCAATAACCAAAACATAATGTTCAGATGTTGTTCGGCAATACCTTAGATCAGTGTGCACACTAAAATTTGGTACAGATCAATATCTCAAACTAAATTCAAATGTACCTAGATTTAGTTGCCTGGCAGAAGTAAAGATAATGGATGAAAGATGATTTATGGTCAATATTTCACATCAGATCTTGTCCATTCATGGCTGGGGAACTTCTGAATCCTCCCATTTCTCGAACATACCTTCAGCAGAAAGACAAGGTACTCTTTGTTTCAGTACAACAACTTCCAGGATGCCATCTGGTCTAAATGACGGAGAACATAATCTTGGGTCCACTGGTCCAGGCAAATTGAAAGTTATGGTGAATGGTCCAGGAGGGGGGAGTCCCTGTTCCTTCATTTCGTACACCTTAGAGGAATTCTTCAAGAACTCGCTCTCCATTACTACTCCCTGTATATGCACTTTCCCACCTTGTTCAACATTGCACTTTAAGTTACCTGTCACAAAATGCACTCTTTCTTTGACTGTTTATGACTATATCAATGACCACTACATTGACTTTGAAATCTGTTGCTCAAATTCTACTTCATGTAATGTAACTAAGTATACCGTGAAAAGAGAAAATGCAGAGGAAAAGATAGGAATGAACAGATAAATAAATAGAGCAAGAAACTTACATCTATTGCACCTTATTCCTGGAAGGGCAACACGAAAAAGATAACCACTTTTACTTGTACCAATATCAACTATTCCAAAAGATGGACCAATTGCACCTTCTTCAGCAGTTCCAGTAAACGTAACAGCCGGTATCATTTGTCGAGAGGCTATGTGCCGATTGGAACTCATTCTTCTAGTTGGCATTCAACCGGAAGGTCACTCTTGTAAGTCACAACTTCCTAAGAGAAGACAAACAAATTAAGGTACACAAATTGGGCTCGCAACCAGATAATTCTTCTGTTGCGTGCTTACTGTTTATTTATAAGCTAGTTGAGATAAGCTCAGCCAAACACCTTCAATATAAACCAACGGAAACAAATAACTCTAGGGTACAAAAGGATAAATTGACCAGCAAAAATCAATTAGCAACTCGGTCTTTCACATAATATACCCGAGTTCAAAATTAAAAAGTCAACCATCAAAATTCAAAACGACCACCTTCTAAATGTATGTAATAAATTTACCATATGAGAATAAAGAACCACAAAGTTAAACAGATATCATAATAAACCTCCCCATCTTAATGTCCATAACTTGTTCTATTATCCATAAACAATCGAAAAGAAAATGAAGAAGCTATCAACTTTACACCATAATTCCAGATCTAAGAACTTGAACAACACTTGAACATCTTAATTCATGAAACCATAACAGACTACATAAAACCATCTTTAATTAAATTAGCAACAGTAACATACATACTCAAATTTTTATGCACAACTTCGAGCATTTATTTGAACCCAAAGATCAAATTTTTAACCAAACCACTCATTGAATTCTTGAATAAAACTTCTATATATACGAAATTGCAATAACCCACCAAGAAAACACACAAAGTAAACATAACTCCAAGAAAAAAGTGAGATGGGATACACGAAATTACCTACAGAAGACCGCTTTAGCTGGGTAAGTGAGGGGTGGGGGGGTGGGGGGGAGGAGTGGGAGGAGGAAGAAACTGCAGTGATTTTATGGCAAAAACTGAATTTATCCTTTCATCTGAATTTTGATGGTAATTTTGGAAATTAAAATAACGCTCCATTTTTATCTTAAAATTATTAATTGAGTTTCGAGTTAAACATATTTGGTAGTATATCAGGTATTTAATCAATGTTTTAATTGCTTAGTGCCCCCATCATTAGTGTATATACTGAAATGAAAATTATGGTTATAATAAAAAATTAGTAGCTAATATTTTGCAATAAATAAATATATGTTTAACACAATTGGATGAATAAACAGTGTTGAATGTTTTTAACTGTTGATTGGTGGTCAAATCTACGACGGTGTCCACATTGTTAGATTAAGTTAGTTTTTAAGGCTTATCCCGGAATTTATTTAATGCACACATCACACTTTATGAGTAATAGGTGCAAATCCCCCGTCACAAAATATAGAACTTGTTACTGGTCACCCATTCATGTATGATACTGGTCGGATTTGGTTTATGCTAAAACGAAAACCTTATGAAAACAGATTTTCACAAATACTCTATCCTTTAAGGATAACCCATCGCTCAATGAAGTTGGTTAAACCAAAAGTTAACTTGAGAGTGTCATGCAAACCAAGAGTTACGTACCTAAAAATATACAACATTGAGGGCACTCTAAGTACCAAAAGATGTTTGCGGTTCAGAACAAGTTAGCCTTGGTTTGAATTTAACTTATCAAGATAATTGATTATGTCAAATGAATTAAGACAAGATCATGTCAAGATTCATCTGACATAATCAATTATTTTGATGAATTAATCCAAAACTAACTAAGACTCGAGCATTACACGCACATATGTTAGTGATGCCTAACTGGCTTAACCATTGTTACTGCCTTCCAACATACTTATTGCCAAAAGGATTGCAACAGACAAAAGCTTCTCGTTGTCTTCCATTGTCGCGCAGGACCAAGGGTGCCAAAGTACAGCGACTACTGTTCGAGTTTCCCGACAAAAGCTTCGAATATGCCATTAGACAAGAAGTTCAGTGCACAAAGCCTTGGATCAACAGGTCCAGGGAGGCTGAAGGAGATGGTAAATGGTCCAGGTGGGCGTCGGTTCTGGATTATCATTTTATAGATTCGAGAATATCTCGTGACACTTTCTCCACCGGCTGATGTCACACCTCTGAGATTAATTTGCCCATTTTGTTTAATCTCACAGCTAAACTGATCTACAAGACAAAATGAGAATTGTTCAAATACATCAGACTTAGGGCACAGAATGTCTCCCGTTTAACAGTTCCACAACTGATGAGATGGCTAAATTATTCAATGAAGTCTTTATATAGCAATAAATGTTTCCCTTATCGAGAGTTTTCTGAATGATATCTAACTTGTTCAATGAAGAAGTGAGTAGTATGTGCGAGCGAGTGCATATATGACTAAAATAAACAACCTAAGTATTTCTGACATTAAAAAGGAAGACATTTGAGCATGTTGATGCCTCCATTGTCGTGAAATACACATGCCGAGTGAAAATGCACAATAAGACTTAATGAGTACTAACCAGGATCGTTCTTGACTCCAGGTAGAGAAATGCGAAAATAGTATGCATATTTATTCACACCAATGTCCACAGCTCCAATAGGTGGCACAATTCCCCCTTTGCGCACAGTTCCAGTCGAAACAAGTGATGCCCTGAAATTGCGTTCTCCAGAGCCAGGAATAGGTAGAGGAGTAATGACGCATGGCTTATCATTGTTATACTTTGTTTGAGGTTCATACAACTGTAAACTATCACAAAGCTGTCTTTTCCCCTTACTCTCCTGTGATGTCGCTGGTGATTCTTCTTGTTCACTGGAACCTGTAGATTCACTGTCTTTTCCAAATTTGAAAGTAATTTTCTTCACTTTTCTTTCTGGATATAAACTTTCCATCATTAGCCCTATCCTCCTATTAAAATATGTGGAAATGGCAAGTAAATTAGCAAATATATCCTAATTTACCACAATAGTTCATACTAGATGAAGTACCAGATGAGATATTAAAATAAGCGGTAACGGCAAGTAGTTTAGTTCATGCATCTTGAATTATCACGGTAGTTCATACTAGGCGAAGTACCAGAATAAATTAGAAGTAATAAGAAACCAACCAAACTTCTTTTTATAGTTGCCTTACATGGAAAGTCGATTAAATATAGAACTAGTTGATTTTAGAGAAAATTATCAATGTCTTCATTCAAATTGATCCAATGTAAAAGGAATGTTTTACTGAACTAGCTAACAATTGCGAAAAGAATTTAGTAGGAATTCATATGAAATACACAATAACTAAGGAAACTATGGACAAAGGCAAGCCTCAAGTCTGAGAACTAGAAGTGAATTTCTTCAGAACTCTGTTCACGCTAAAAGTCAGACAAATATAAGCTAACAACTAAAGTACCATCGACAATACAAACACAAGCTACAAAGCTGTCATCACACTGTTTATTTAACCTAAGTGATGTAATTTTGGTCAAGTCATGCCACACAGGCTGAATCATTGTTCTGAAATATATAAACCAGCTACAGATTCCGGCTGCTTGAGATCACCTCTTCTATTTATCAATCTTGACACAAGGACACAAGTGAAGTTGCTACAGAACTTCCATATAGTGAGTCCCATATATATTGTCGATAGCAGACACAAGGACACATGATTTGTGTATGGTGTACTGGTAAGGATAGCGACTAGGGATCTGATCTATACTCCGGCCAACAGGGTGAGCGCTGATATATAACAAATGTATACTACAACTAACCAAAACAATCTAAATAAGATTTGACAAAAACAGTACATTTCGTAGTTCACTTCTCACTTCATTAGGCTATTGTATCATCAGTACTTTCAAGTGATTTCTAAAGTAGAATGCACATATAAGGAAAACAATAAACTTAAGCTTTCAGAGTGAAACTTATACTCCTAATTTTCTTTTTCTGAAGAAAAAAATTCTTCAGCCAAGACTCTTGTTGTAACCAATAAAACCCCACAAAAGTTAAAAACTGCATAGTTTTAGCAGGCAAAACATCATCATCATCATCATCATCATATTAAAAGAACAAGAAAATGAATGAAATCATCAGCACTCTCTATTCTACTAACCAATTTACTTACACATGCAAATTCTTGAAGTCCAATTAATTTTGCAACAAAAATAAGCTTAAAAAACACTAGGATTAAGTTAGCATATAAATGGGACAATCAAATAAGGCAAATACCAAATTTAAATCATTCTCTAGCAAAAGGGTACTGCGATAGTCTAAAAATACATTAATTAAACAAAAGATATACTCAAAATTCATGATAAGTGAAATCAATAAATAAAGTGCATGTGGGTTTTACCGACTAGATTATACAGATAATTTTGAGCTTCAAGCAAGAATTGCAGCAACTGGATACATAAATAGCAGCAGTAGAAGATGATTAGGGAGGAACCAAGAAACCGAAGAGGAAAATTCAGTTGAATATTTATTTGGGATGACTGAGGTTTTAGTGATCCACCATTTTACTATCACTAGATTCTTTCACTCTAGTGTGGTTGGATTCTTCCACCTTTTTTCATCATTTATTAAATTTTATTGATACACATAATTATTTTTAATAATTATATAGGAGTATAATTTAAATTATCATTAGTGTTTCAAATTTAAATGATTCGTACTCAAAACATATGTTCTACTCGACTTGCATTATGGTAAAACAAGCTTTTCTTTTTTTTTTCTTTTTTTTGATAATTAGCGATGAATTGTGACTACAATGATATTACAAACATGAATACAGAAATTGCTAACTAATAGAAAGTTAGAGTATAATATGAGACAAATATGTCTCCAACAAGGTTCGAACCCATGACCTCTTACATGAAAGGTTAGGCCGGATGCCACTAGGCTATTGAGCCATCGGCAGGTAAAACAAGCTTTTCATGTCGAAGATTATCGAAAAAGCTTGGACTCGCTAACTCGGAACGAAAAACAAATAATACGGAGTATCTTTCCATACTATTTATGACATTTGGCTAATTTGTAGTAATTGATTCATTTTCAGTTATTTTTGTAAACTATCAATTATTTGCGGAGCTCTTTTTTATATTTATAAAAGTATGAAATCCTTACACTAACGATTCATATACACTCTTATGTTTGTAAAGAAATTTACGTCTGTTGAAGGTGCAGTTTGTATGTAAATAGAACAATTCCTTCTGTCATCTATCCTCGATTAATACAACCTCAGATACTATGTTTCAATTGTGGAAGTAAATTGCGGGATGTGCTCAACTACTAATGACGGAATAGAGCTTGGATGAGTCTAAACATACTCTTTTTCCCTTTAAAAATAAATTTAAATAAAACTCTTTTCAAACAAGATTTCTATCAATGATGTTTAACAAAATGTGAAGAAGTACCAAAATCTTAGTATTACGTTGGGTTAAGACCAAGAAAGTGAAGTCAAAGTCATAGAAAATGCATCTAAGCGAGAACGAAGGAATCGAGAACAAGTCTTTTGTGGTAACTGGTGGGCTTGGATTTGTGGGATCTGCTCTCTGTCTCGAGCTCGTCCGTAGGGGTGCTCATCAAGTTCGTGCATTTGATCTCCGAACCCATTCTCCATTTTCCGATAATCTCCAAACACATGGTGTTCAATGTTTACATGGTACTTCCCCCTTTTGTTTTCTTGATCAAGAACCTGTTTCTATTTAAAGAACTGATTTTTATTGATTGTTTTTATTTTTGGTTTGATTCAATTGTTGGTTGAATGTTATTGTCAATTGGAGGGTTCTAAAGTTGGAACTTGATAGAATTACTATTAGCGGTGTTATATAGAAGTAGTTTCTTCATCAAGAACCAGTTTTTATGATAGAGGATTGGTTTTTGTTGATTGCCTTTTTGGGGTTGATGTGATATGTTGGTTTTATTTGGATTATTGCTTGAATGGTATTTTCGATTTTATGGTTCTGTAGGTAGACATTGGTAGAGTTACTAGTAGAATTGATTCTTGATCAGGAAGCAATTTGAGTTAGCAAATGATTTTCTTTTTATTGCATTTATATTTTTATGTTTATGGGACCCATTGGTTTCATCTAGAGTTGGTTGTATAATAGAAGCTTCTAAAGTTGGCAATTGATATCTCAGTAGTTATTGGCATTGTTGTCTTATGATCTTTACTCAGCTATGAAGATTTGAAGCTTTTGAGAATGAGCATTAGTTAGACACGGGAATTGTTTTTTGTATGATCTCCAAACAACAATAGCTTGAGTATGGTCAACTATTGATTGTAAATTGTGTAGAGTTAGTTTGTAGGCTTTTAGCTTTAGTTTCTTACTGTGTGATGTGATATAATTGTAGGAGATGTTTCTCGTAAACAAGATGTTGACAAAGCATTACAAGGGGTGGATTGCGTCTTCCATCTTGCTTCCTACGGAATGTCTGGGAAAGAAATGCTCCAATATGGACGTGTTGATGAAGTTAACATAAACGGGACCTGCCATATCGTAGATGCGTGCATTGAGAAGGGAGTTCGGCGACTTGTATATGTGAGCACATACAATGTTGTTTTTGGTGGTAAAGAAATCACGAATGGAAATGAAAGTCTACCTTACTTCCCCATTGATGATCATGTTGATCCTTATGGCCGGAGTAAATCAATTGCCGAACAGCTAGTTCTCAAAAGTAGTGGTCGTCCGTTCAAGTAAGTATGTCTGCATCCAAGAAACTGCATTTTCCGCTCATGCATAATTCATTCAAAATAACCAAATAAGTTGTTTACATTCCGTCATGTTTAGTTTTCATTATGCTCATCTGTGCTAAAGTACTCCAATATTAAGGTTTTAGGATATATGCTCTCATTTTGAAGTGTGGTTCTTTTTATACAAGCTGTAATTTTGTTATTCTATTCTAAAGGACTCACTTGACTGCTAGTTTCCATTAATTCTTGTTTGTCAATCACCTGTGCAAGTAAATTGTTCGTGTATATATAATTTGTATCTACCATAGAGCTGCCTCATACCTTTCATGATAATATTAGTTTAAAAAGTGGTGGATTTAGCTATCTCTTTTAACTTCTCTCTGTTCCTTTTTTTATTCCCCTTAATCACTCCTCCATTTCGGTATAGAAAGAAGAATGGCTGCCTTTATACATGTGCAATTCGTCCAGCTGCCATCTATGGACCAGGTGAAGAAAGACACTTGCCAAGGATCATTAATTTTGCCAAATTGGGCGTGCTTCCATTCAAAATTGGCGAGCCAACTGTAAAAACAGACTGGGTTTATGTCGACAACCTTGTTCTGGCCCTTATATTGGCTAGCATGGGACTGTTGGATGACATTCCAGGGAGAGAAGGAAAACCAGTTGCTTCTGGTCAACCTTACTTTATCTCTGACGGTAAGGTTAGTTCATTGAGTTAGATTTAGGTTTATTGATTAGTAAATGTGGAAAAGCACAAGCCTGAGAATTTATAGTACCTAGACTAGTGCGAACAAAATTTAGTCCATGGCTTGTATATATGGTTTGAATTTCTCTACTGAAAGTCCTTCTATGTACAGGCTCTCCAGTAAACAGTTTTGAGTTTCTCCGCCCAATACTAAAGAGCGTAGACTATGACCTCCCAAAAACGACATTAAAAGTCTCTCATGCCCTTCTTCTGGGGAATTTCTTTTGGGGCTTGTACAGTATTATGTATCCATTGCTGAGTAAAAGATGGCTTCCGCAACCACTATTACTTCCTTCTGAAGTACACAAGGTCTGTTTATGAGCTTAAACCTACGTATTCTTCTTTTATCACAAGTACACTTTAATGAGTTGGATTTTCAGTGCAAGACTTGCCTGTAAATTCACCCTTTCAGGCTATTTCAAAAGTTCCAGTTTGCTGTTTTATGCATATAAGTTTTATTGGAATCCCAATTAGAAAGACCATAACCAAGATCTTGATCTGTTCTTCCCGTCCCATATATTATTTTCTTCTTTGTCTCTGCGCCATGTCCATCTAACTTTTTTTAATCTCTTGCAGGTCGGAGTAACTCATTATTTCTCCTTTTTAAAGGCTAAAGAGGAGCTCGGCTACATTCCCATGGTTAGTTCTCGTGAGGGATTGGCTGCAACTATCTCATATTGGCAAGAGAGGAAAAAGAGTGTAGAAGGGCCATCAATATATGCATGGTTGTTTGCGGTGGTTGGAATGTTGTGGGTATTTGCAGCTGCATACTTGCCTGACATCGGACCGGTACCCTTTCTCAGAGCTGTTTGCCTTGGTTGCTTTCGCTCCATGCGGGTACTGCAGACGGTATTTATTCTATCTGCAGCAGCACATATCGGTGAGGCTATATATGCATGGAAGCTTGCTAAAAAAGTGGATCCTGCAAATGCAACAGGCTGGTTTTGGCAAACTTTTGCTCTAGGGATTTTCTCACTAAGATATCTATTGAAGAAAAGAAAATTGTAATCCTGACAGCTTTGTATAATGTAATAACTTCACTTTAAACTGAGTTATATCTTGAACAAGCTAAACTGATGGATTGCTTTCTATAATGACAAAAAACTGCTGCACTTTATATTTTAACCGAATTTTACACAAACAAATACTCCATAAACCATAAAAAGTCAACATATCTTTTATGGTGAGGTACTTATATATAGATTCTCCATATCTATACTATAATGTGGGAAGTCTTTGTTTGGTGAAGCCTAGGAGATCTTCTAGATTATCCATGTGGCATCATATATGGTTGCCACCTATTTAAGATAAACATTTAAAAAATAACTACCCTTTATTATTGATCCATTTTATTGTTAACTTCTTAGTACTTGCTAATATGTTTTGCTTGAGTATTTTAACTTAGTTGTATATATTTTAATTTTTTCACCATTTATAGAATTAATGTTGTATTCATCAGTTGATTATTATACATTTGTAACTCAAGCAATGTTTATATATTTTAATGTCAAATAGTTAATAGTGAAAAGTATTTTTTCTAATTAATATGTTTATATATACAATTTAATTTTTATTATTTTATAATGTCATATTTAGGCGAATATGGTTATAAAAATTTATGAAATACTATCTAAACGAGTTCGCACAGGCTGGACTGTGCACAAACGACTAGTATATATAAATTGACAATCGATGAAACTCTTTTGTCCAGTTCTTTCTTAACACCATCTTTTCAGGAATAAAAGAAATCAAAATAACACACCTATTCATAAACCACATTAAAATGTTACATGTTACAATATTTTGCTTCATGTTGAAAATAGTACTTTTCTTGAAGTACATGCTCGTTTTTATTTGGCTTGTCTACAACTTTAAATTTTAGGAACTTTCGTTTTATTATTTCTAAAAACAAGTGCTTTTCGTGAAGTACATGAATATTCCTTATTTTAAAAAAATGCCAATATCAATATATATTCTCCAATATATATACAAGATCATCTTTACTTAGTTTTTTGAGAGGTTTATATAGATACTCGATTACGGACCACATAGTGACATACCTCTTTATTGTTCAAGAACAGACACAAGAACTATGGTACTTTCTTGCTTGCAGCCTCATACTTGGAGCTTCTCCAACTTACTTTCTTGCCATAAATTTCATGTTTGTCAAGGTAAAAAACAATTATTCATCTCATTTACCAATACCAGTTATAGTATAATCAACATTTCTGGTTACTTTTTTTAGTTAAAGAAGGCCTAAAAGGAGTTAAAAGCAGGCAAATTCATCCCACTTCTTTGTGTTGCAAGAACATTGAGCATTATCAAACACAATGGTGGTTTTCTTTGAGTTTTCTTTATTGACTATGTATTAGTTTGGTTTCGTTCTTACAAGTATACTATTTGATTTGGTTGAACAGTGTGGATAATTTCCAAGAATTGTTTGGAAGTAAGAGGAGAGAATTCTTGATTGGGGCTATGTTTGCTGCTCTTACTTCTGTTCCCACTGTAGCTTTTGCCGAGAATGGTATGCTCCAAAAATACCCCCCCCCCCGGAACTTTTTTCGGCATTACTTATGATGGAAATGTGCCTTTTCAGGTGTGCCTGATGATTCACGTCTTTATACCGATGATCTGAATAAATTTAAGATAATTATTCCTCAAGGTAAGTTTCGTACCATCTGCCCCTCTTATCCCGCTAAGGCAAGAGCCTATTTAAAGACACGGGGCATGTTTATGTTAGTGTTATGTATATTACTCAGCATAAGTTTATGTTATTTGCCAACCAACTTGGAGAAGACAAGATAGAAGAATTTACACATGTTAAAATAACAAGAAATTATTAGGAAGTGTTATACCTTGTTTTTATTTGATGTGGAAATCTTGTTGTGTTGTTTGGTTACTTTGAATTAGAATTATGTGGAAATAGATGTGACCATATTCTCTACAACAGATGGTAAAGGAGATAATAATGAAATGCAAACACTAATAGTTTTAATGATTAATGGTCAATAACCCAACACGAATCATATGATTAGGCGAGCACTTCTGCAGTTCTGGCATATAACAGGATTCATTGAGTTGCTGCATGTTTAGTGCAACTGCACAAATCTGTAACTGTAAGCACTTTTAATCATGTGGAATTGTTAGAGTGAAGTTTCCAGTTCACTAAATAATTTTTTTTAGTTTTGAACCTTCAGAAACCCCTAGTGTTTCCAACGTGCAAAAGGTAAAATGGCCTAGCTGGGCATGGCAAAATTATTAACATCTTACTTTGTAGATTGGGAAGTTGGCACCGGGGAAGGAGATGGTGTTAGATCTCTGATTGCATTCTATCCTCAAGATGCAGCTTCTTCAAGTGGTAAAACTTGTATACTCACAAAACATATATTGTTTGATCTGTAGATTCACATTGCTTATCATGTTACTTCAGTCAGCTTAGTGATTTCGAGCCTTGGCGCTGATTTTACTAAACTGGAATCTTTTGGGAAAGTAGATGCATTTGCGGAAAATCTGGTGTGTGTTTTTGTTATCATAACTAAGCCGCATTCTTTTGTAATATTGATGAAAGTCTATTTCATCACTCATCGTTCCTTCCCAGTCAAATTTAAGATATATCCAGCTTAACGAATGTTTTGCCTTTTGGTTTGTACCAACAGGTCAGCGGGTTAGATAGGAGCTGGCAGAGGCCTCCTGGAGTGAAAGCAAAACTTGTGGACAGCAAATCTACTAATGGTATCACTATCTTGTAGCTTCTCTTTTGTAATATGAATGAAGCCCTTCGCACTTGAGATATCTTGTTATACCAATGGATCCTAGTTACCTTGATTAACTTTTTCTGCAGTTATATCTGCATTGTTTCATAGAGTTTGCTTCTAGTAAGAATAAGAAGGAAGTAAAGACCACAGCTAATACTTGAGCTTCCATTTATAAATTTGTTTCATCACTTTTCAGGGTTATATTACATAGTGTATACACTCCAAAAACCTGGTGAAAGCCTTAGAAAATTATTTACTGTGCTCGGGATGGCAAACAATGGTGTGTATAACAGATTGTATACTCTCACTGGACAGGTACGTAGTGTAACATAGTAACAGATTTTCGTATCTTACCTTTGGCTACCCTAAAATTCATTCTGTGGCGATCATAAAATCTAAAACTAATACTTGCGGACTTTTAACTGTTGAGAACTGTCTCTTTTCGAGATGCAGTTTATAGAGGAGGAGACAGAGAAATATGCTTCAAAAGTTGAGAAGGTAATATTTCTCTACATACCAATCCATGGACAGATTGTATACATGCAATTTAACTAAGTGATTATGAGAGATTGTATTCAAGAGAATTTAGGCATATTGCAACTTTTGTAAATGTGGAGGTGAGCTCATTTTGATCTTCTTAATTGTGTGCTCCACTTCTCCTTTGCAGGCTGTTTCTTCTTTCAGATTAATCTGAACAACTATGGTACATTCTGCAATTTCCGGTATAGTTAGAGAGTGCCTCGTTTATGATCTTGTTCCTGTAAAGAATGGCTCCAACTGAAGTAAGGATTTACTCTTGCCTCAGTTTGCAATCTTTGTCTTCTTGAAACCAATAAGGTAGTATTATTTTCTTTATAAATAAGAAAGATGAATACTTGGTATAAAACTTGCCGACAGAGGGGGCAAAACGAAACAACATACGGAATGCAAATTTCACTTTTTACTCAATTCGGAAACAATTTTCATGTTATTGCAAGGCTACATCTGCGTACGATCTGACCCCCTACCCTGCTTGCTGGGAACCTCTTTATATGCACTAAGGTGCACATGTTGTTGAGTGCAAATTTACCCCCTTAACCCCGCTTACACATCTCGTTTTGACTTACAGATGCAGGGAATTGGTGTTCTGAAACGAAGTGTACAGCATTGTAATGCTTGTATTTCTGTATAACATCACTCATCAAGAATCGAGTACTAAAAGCACCACCTTTGATTGCAAACTAAAATACGCTACTTTGCCAAAGGCCACAAACAATCGAGAAGTGGAGGAAAGATAGGATTCATTTCTATCATGGTCTGTTTTCGTTAATCTGAGCAAACGTTTCATGTGATTCCCCAACTCATCATTGAGATCTGCGTTGAAAATGTAATTTGTACGGAAACTACTTAATAAATGTCGGCTGATAAATGTGTGAAAAATATCCGAATTAACTGTCAAAAGATACTACAATTTAACCATATTTTGTCCAGTACAGGGGCCGAAAAGAATCCGCACAACTTGGAAAATAGTTGAATCAGGTAAAATAGGACAGCGTGTACTCTCGAGTAGATGTACAGTTAGGAAATTCATCATCTTCAGTTCTAAAATTCAAGTTCCATGATACAAGTTGCGATCTGGAATAAGACGGATATACATGAATGATGGGGGCATAGAACACACAGGCTGCAATGCTCGTTGAGAGCGATTTTAGACCAAGAACTTCAACTTCTGAAGTTAGGTTCTGAAATTAATGCATACGATAGGGACTTGAATATCTAGATGTAGACAGTGCTAAAATTATGCACAAGACTTGGGATGACTTAAATAGAATGCAGGATGCACCACACTTGGACACCAGAGACCATCTACACACTCCCATAATGCTGGGAGACTTCACTGATGAGAAGACTGACGACGACTGTAAAGATAGAATCATATGTTGATTCTGAGATGGATTTTACATGATTTATTACTGCGGGCACACCAGAAACCAATCCTGGCGTCCCTCAATCCACGACTCTCTGCATGTTATCCATAACATTGGCAGAAAAACAGGTGTTTTAGATACATGATGTTTTGAAGAAACTGCTATTTGCATCTCCCATGTAGCTCTCTCCCTGACCAGGAGCGACTCGGACATGATTTCTCTGGTGAGCATGACATTGTATGACCTGTAACAATATGGGAACACGTGGACTGGTGTAAGCTACAGATGGTCCATGATCAAAACTTAAAACTAACATATGGCCCCTCTTATTGCCATATCTACCAGTTCCATCTTCTCATAATAACAAATTCCTCAAATGTATAGAAAGTTCCAAAAGGAACTGTCTACTATGTACCTCTAGAATGCAAGATGAATGATTTGCAAGGGTAGATTAGAAGCCCGCCACTCATGTAGCAGTACTGCAGCTCTTTGTCCTGCTGCAATCTAAGGGTATCTGCAAACATTATTAAAACAATGTATAATAATGTAGTTACAGCCAACTAAGATGAGTAGAAAATGTGAACATATGCAGAAAGCCAAATACTTCATTACGATTCCATAGAGCAAACTTACTTTAATCAACTCCTCACCCAACATTTTGGTCGGAAACGCTGCCTTGTTGGAACTGTGACGGACGAGGTAGGAGAAACTGAGTTTGAGGTAGAACTGGTGCTGCAACCCCTAAAAATTACATGGAAAATTGCCTATTTATTTCTCCAGTGGTAAGTCACTATAAATTTCTACTCAAGACTGAGCTTATGTTTTATATCCATAGCGATGATAGCCAAATGTTTACAGAGACCCAAGGAGCTGAAGTATCAAACTTGAGGACTGACTGGATGAAGGTGACTATTCAAAGGCGAGGGTTCTAAATGCAAAAGGAACATTGATGCTAGGTGATTCAAGATTTATCGTCAAACGCAGGCCTTACCAGCTGGATATGATGCTTGAATTGTTGGTACAGAGGATGTTGTCACGGGATTAACATTAGCTCCACCAAATTGTACAATCTGATGATTAGGGATTCCATAACCCTGCATAGCAGCATAACCAGGATTGGGTGGAACAGTCTGACCTAATTGGCTATAAGGATATATAGCGCTGTTAACTGTCCCAGGAACACCATATATAGGAAGATATTGTTGACCTCCGTAAGGATTATAAACACCCTAGCCATGATTATCAAGAAGTGAGCAAAGTAAATTAACAACAGAAACAGTTTATAACTGAAAACTGAAAGAAATGGAGTTTCATACTAAAAAAATCCGTAAAGAAACAGAAGCTTGGAAAGTAATCTATTTTAAGTGCTACTGACTTGTGGGTAGACATAATCTTGATTGTACGCTGTGTACCTGCATTGATATGAGAAGAAAAAGGGATCTCATGAGAAATTCTAATAGTGTGAATCTATTCAGATAAATACAGATGTATGTTATGAATGACTGCTTCTCAAAAATATTGACTATTCTGGGATGGAGGTAATCTTCGTAGGTGTGCCATACGACCATCATTATCGAAAAGAGATCATGTGTTAGAACTTAGTTTATGTATTTTATTCACTTTTAATATAATGGCCTAGCTATAGGGATAACATAGGCCATTTAAATAAAAATAGAGGATGTCGGCCTCTCCCACCCTCCTTATTTTTCTTCCCCAGGAGGATGTGTTTTAGGAACTGATTCAATGCGGCTTTGTACTACTCCCCGAGTCCTCGTATACCTTTCCTCTATATGACATCTTAGTTAACAATTTTCATCTCAAAACTCCACAATTTAATCCTGCGGGTAGCAAAAAAGGATAGAAGACAAAACTCATACTTATTAATATATTGCCTAATCATTTGACATAACAGGAACTCTTTCTTTCAAGCAATCATTTCCTCACGAGCATTTTCTCACATGGCTTCCTTTATCCTAACTTGCATAAGAGACATGCATTAAACCTTGCTGGTAATAGTATAAGACAACCCAACTTACCCGTATGGAGGATACATCAAACCTTGCTGGTACATGTATGATAGTGGTTGCTGATAACCAAAACTACCAACATAAGCGCCTCGAGCAGCTGGAAACCCTCCTACATAAGGCACTGGTGACCTAAGACGTCCTATGACATACGACACATAAACAACAAACTAATGTGAGCAGTTTGCATATCAACAATTATATGTTACATTTATCTACCACATCTCTTTTCAACCCTATTGAAAATTGACCAAATAGATAAAGTAATGAAGAACTCAAAATCAAAAGTCCCTACTCTGCTATTCTTAACAACCTAAACCACCTTTCAACCCCCTCTCCCCCTCCGCAAGACCCCAAATCCCCAAAACAAAAACACAAACCAAACTTGCAAAGACAGTAATAAATGTGTAAGTAATGAAAAATTATGAATTTTTACTATGAGAAGTCAAATGAAGAGTATGAGTGTTGCTGGTTAGAACCCCTAAGATGGCATAACCTCGAATTTAACATGCAACAACAAGCAAACAATGTAATAAGCATACATGCATCATCGAAAATTAAAAAAATCTAAGGCACAACATAACAGCGACACAGGCTGTTTAAATATCAGAATGGAGTATCTCTATCATAAAGATGGGGTCATGTGTTTTAACTAGGAACGAAGGAGAATAAGACGAGCTACTGTCAGAGCAGTTTTTTAATGCACTCTAAGGGTGAATGGGTGATCATAGTTGAAAGAGAGACATTACCAAAGGACATAGCTGGGTGAGGACGTCCTAATGAAGCTAAATTACAATTGGCCCGCCTTCCATCAATCATTGGTGTTGGATCAGCACAAGCTCTCCTAGCTGACTCGGGATCTCGAAAAGTCACCTAAACCCTCCATAGAACATCAATTTCAAAGCAATTCATTAAATTACCAACTGCAGCATCAAAATCTTAGCAGACAGCATAGTCCAGAACAATGCTAAACTTAACTAAAAAACGAAGCACTGACACAAGAATTAACGTGTAACATCAACCGAAACAAACACCTATGAAATTCAAATTACAACGCAACAATCATCCAAAAACTGAACCATTCGCAAGAACTTAAATCGATTCTTGAAAATAAAAAGAAACTCACAAAGCCATAGCCTTTCGATCTGCCGGAATTCTTATCAGTGATGACAACAGCCTCAAGGATCTCACCAAACTGCTCGAAATACCGTCTCATTGTCTCACTTTGAGTCTCCCAAGCCAACCCCCCCACAAACACTTTGGTGAAAGTGGTATCCCCAAAAGGGGAATTATAATGGAACCCAGAACCAGAGCTTGAACTAGAACCAGGGCCTGGGATCACTTGATGCTGATGATATGCCATCTATAATCGAACCTAAAAACCCTACTTTTTATTCCAAATTCAAATTTCAAAAAAAAAAGTGGAGAAATCACAAAAAGTGGGTGAATTTAATTAATCAAGCTATGCTAAAGGTGATCCAGTGAAGAATTAGCTTCATATTAACCTAAAAAACCCCAACTTTTTGTTTCAAAACAAATTTAAAGAAAAAGGGTAAATTTAATTAATCAAGATATGCTAAGGTGATCCAGTGAATGATTAGCTTCTTATTAACATAAAAACCCTAGAAAATTTCTGGGTTTTGATAAAGTTTCGAACTTTATTAAGAATATACAATATATATAGAGTAAACAGGTGAGAAACAGAGAAGGGTATCCAAAGATTGAAACTTTATACAAGGAAAAAAGAAAAAGAGAGCACCCAACTGTACAAAAGATCAAGAAAAACAATACTAAAGTGACTTATGCAACAAAATATACAATTATACACATGATAAGTATGAAATTGCGAAAAAAAACAATACTAAATAATTTAAATGAAAAAAAAAGCAATTAGTATTTTTAGGTCAAAAGAAGAAAAGTGGGGTTATGGGTGTGGGGTGGGTGGTGTGATCAGCTGTATAAAGGTATAGGGTAGAAGATGACCAATCATGGCTTATAAAGTGAAAGGGGAAAAGGGTTTCAGTTACTATAGTTTTTGCTGTAAGGAATCCAAGAAGAAGGAAGGGGGGTTGGGAGGGGTGGGGGGTGGGGTGGGGTGGGGATGATGATGATGATGATGGAGAAGAACAGAGCAGAGAACAATGTAATGAATTTAATTTTTTGTTTAAAGTTTTGTTTTGTATGTTTATGTATTTATACTCAGAGCTTTCTTCTGAAAGAGAATGTCAAAGAGCCAGCCAGGTTATGAGATGGAAAGTTCTTCAAAATGCTTTATTTTTCTTATTTAAATAAACATTCAATAAATTTTGTAGTAAATAATACGTTGAATGTTAGATTTTGTGTGATATTCATTAAATTAATTAAAAATATAAATAAAATCATATATATTATTTTCAAAAACAAACTTCAAATATGTATTATAATCTTATAAGATAAAATGTAATATAAGTGGTATACATATTTTAATGAAGAATTGATTAAGTTATTTATCAAAGAATTAGAGTTTTAGCTAATGTGGATCCTACTTTCCAACTCTTGGGGACCAACCAACCCATGTAATAATTTATTGTTAGGTTGTTGATATAGAGTATATGATTCTTGATTTGTTGGAAAGAGTTACAAGCCATGTGAGAGAGAACATGAAGGTCTAGTTAGAGAATGTAAATGAGTGATTGAGCTCTAAAGAATTTTCTATTTAATTGATGTTGTCCATTACAAGTTTTGAAAAATTGACATTTTTGCTTTTGATGGAAATCTCAACCACAAAATAATTGTGAACTATTATATGAAATGATTATAATTATATATGAAAATAATTACTTCAAAATCCAGTAAAAAAAAGGTGATTGTTAAGAACTTTCCGGTCATTAGTGAGAGTCTTTTTCACTAGGCTATTCGATTATTTAATAATATTAATGTCACATTTAAAGAAAATAAAAAATTTATTAATTTTAATGTAAGTAAATTAGTGTGTGTCCTTCTTTAATTGCCTTTCTGTACTCATTAATTATTGCTCTTTATCTTATTAAGTTGTACCCATTGGTGGAAGATACAAATAAAGTCTTGAATCATTTATGACATTTTATTATAGTTCAATGCTACAGGGCATGGGTCCTCATGATAAAATAATTACATTTACTCTTACTAGCTATTCAATATATATGTGCATGAATTTGGCTTGGATGTGCCTTAATGGATTATACCATTTAGATTTGCATTATAATCATTTCAATATAAATATAAGGTTCACTTTTTAAATAAGCTAAAATTACGTGAAGAAGTGAGATTACAATTATATAATACTTTCTCTTTTTATCGGTTAAACTATGCTCGACTATTGATATCAACTTCTTTCCTATTGATAGTGGATCACTTTAATATTTTCATTCTCCTCTCCCACTCCCAATGTCACTTTCAATATTAAAACAGGATTTGCTCATATTGAGGGGAAAAACAAATTCGAATTGAAGAGTTGTTATCAGTGAGGACGCTAATTAATTGATACTGATTACATTTTTTGTTCATTACCTCGTGTTGTAATGATATTTCAATAGAATTATACGTACAAATAATATCTCAAATTTATTAAATTTTTATTTTATAAAGAGAAAATAAGAAATTGTCACACTAATAACGATTAAATGTACCATTATTTTAGAGTATATGAAGAAGGTAAATTGATGGAAGTATCTCATTTAATAAGTGGACTAAAACTTGCATTTCAACCACTTGATCGACGATACAAAATTTGCTCCTTACGAGAGTTGAATTCAGACTGCATGAAAAAGTAAAATTGTTATCTACTAAAATCTTTACTCTACTTTTTTAGCAGTTAATTGTGAATTTGTGATGATTTATAAGGTAGATAGACGAGAGGATGAAGAAAAGAACACATATAGCGAGGGAGAAATTAAACATAGGCAGACAAGTTGATGTCCTTGTGTTGTTAGCCAATAATGATGATGCTTCAACAACTAGTAGTACTATTGTGTTAGCCAATTTAACAACAAAGACGCGAGTACGTGACCACACGGATACTACATGGAATTCGTGGGTGGGGTTTAGGACAACACGGGAGAACACTAGTGCCTCGAATTTAAATATTCCCATTTTGAGACCGTTAACGCTCCGATTTGAATCGAGTATTGAATAGCTCGAGAAGGGCCCGTTAAAAAACATCAAGCTTATCAGGATCAGGTCGGTTTCAAAGACAAAATGTTTGGATGCTGAATGGCAATGGTCTGTGGGTCTATTATCATTCAATTCTTTCATTCTTTTACTTCACTCTTCTTTATTCCCATTTACTTACGTTTAAGTTAGAGTGAATTTAGTTACGTATACAAAAGTAAATATTAACCTAGACGAGGGTATTCGAGATGATCTAGTTGAGTGTCCTAACATGTTGTTTGAAGACGATTTAATTTATTGAGATGAATCGAGATGTAATAAGATGAAATATAACTTAAAACATATTCACTTACATTACACCTCAATTTGAGGTTAATCAATTAGCAAAAGATTAAATTAGGTAAATATAAAAAATTGGTTTTCAAACGGGTGAATTACCTATAACTAATAACTTAGTGGTAAGTCTCGGATTCAAATCTTGTTGAAATCACATATTATTACATACTACCATACTCTAAATAGTCTCGGTCGAACAAAATACGGCAATAGAATCCTTGAGACATTAGTTTATCGGTAATGGATTTTGGTTCATTGTCCAATTCGACTACACAATTTCCACTAAATAAAAACACATTTCTCAAAGCCAAATATGACTCTTGATTAACCTACGCAATTTCCCAGCAGCTCACACTGACTCTTGATTAACCTGCGTCCTCCAGTATATATATACTAGCACCTAGTAACAAACATCATACATTACTACTCTTGTTAATCCTTGAGAATATTTGTAGTGCAAATGGCGATTGCTGATCAGCTCCCTCAAGAGTGCTGGATCATGATAGCAAATCAATTGCGAGGAGGCCAAGATTGTTTTGATGCTCACAATCGGCACTTGAACAACCTCTCTCTCGTGTCTAAACAATTTTTGTCAGTTGCCAGAACTGTTCGTCGCAAAATAAGTCTGCGTAAGATTATTCACCATGATCGTCTGGATACTCGAAGGTTTCTATGTTCGGATAGATATCCTAATGTCACAGTCGTATCTGTTGATTGTAATGCAGTACACTCAAATATATTTACTGATATATCAACTTCTGGGTTGGACTTGCACGAACTTGAAATGGACTGGAGAACAATGTGTAGGGCTCCAATTGAGAGCTGGGGGTTATTAGGCCAGACGTTGAAAAATCTTCAAGTGTTGAAATTCAGAAATGCAGGGACACTTAATGCTGATGATTTTATAGCAATTGCAGATGCCTTCCCAATGCTAGAAGAGCTTGATTTAAGCAACATTGATAATCGTATAACCCCCGCAAAAAACTTTTGTCTGTCTGATGATGGAGTTGAAGCTGTTTCCAAGAAGCTAACCAAATTGCAAAGAATCGACCTTTCAGGGACGCAATGTCTTTCGGACAAGTCTATTCTTGCATTGATCCAAAATTGTGTATTCCTCACTGAAGCTAGGTTTCCCGGTTGGAATGTAACCGATCAATGGACTATGTTAGGACTGCTGGGCGATTATATTTTTACTGGTGTTGTAAAATACAACAGTAACACTCAGTCCTTCTTGATTAATCGGAAGACTTGATATATGTTTCTTGTTCAATCAATATGCATGATTTAGATTTCCAATTCATAAACCATAATCATGTTATCACATATGGCCTCCAAATATGTATCACATCCCTAATGGCATCAGAAGCCACTGGTTATACTGTAAAATTATGAATCAAATATCTACAATAACTGTATTTTTCCTACACCAGGCAATACCTGGTTAGAAGTTCTTAGTCATATACTCATATACTCATAAGTAATAACACAATCAGCTAGCACGAAACACCCAAAAACTTCAATAAATATTACCCGTCCTTCATTTTTTTTCAATGCTAAAAGTCTTAACTCTATCCTGTATTCAACATATTGAACAATTTTCCTTCTTTTCCTGATAAGGAAGTTTTAATTTACTCACCTGTATCACTTGACCTCATTGGGTTGTAAATGAAGAAATGTGCTCTAACAAACTAACATGTTAGTGGGATTTCACGTATTCCTGAACTATATGAAGCCTGTAGGTTTCTTCCCCATAATCCTGCACAACAAGGAGAAATTCATATTAGATAAAAACGGTTCCGTTACTTCATCTTAGTTTTATGTTATTCCTTTTTACATATGATGGAATATATATAGTTGTATGTCCTTCCTTGCTTTTCCTTCAGAGTCTATTATACACCACTGCATACGCTTAAGAATAAGCGTAGAAAAGCGTCCAAAAGGTCCAATGTAGTTAATGAATTATGAGTAAGAAATAAATGGTAGAAGTTCTTGGAACTTTTATTATGAGCTTAACCCAGCCCATAGCCAATACCTTTAGCACTTGGAATAGTGATAAAGCTGACTTTATGATCAGGGCAGAGAGCTTTCACCAGTTTAACATAATCTGGTTGGTGACAATCTTCAGCCAAGACACGCAGTTAAGCAGTGTGCTTCTCAACGACCTTAGCGCCTTCATGGTGACCTTTAGCAAGTCCACCATGAGCCCTCGACCTCCTCAATTACCATCTACAAAGCAGTCATGATAGCCATGGGATCTCTAGAAGCTGGAGCAGGAGCAACAACATCCGCCACAGCAACATCTTCATTACAACATTAAGATATATGTTGTACAAATCAACAATAGTACATACTGCCTTGTCAAGGATGTCGAACATCATGATCGTTTCCTCTTCTGTTTCTTTACCAACACCAAAAAGGTCCAAGTAACCTAGTACATCAAGTTGCATTTCCATCAACAAAGGAACATTCAAAATTATAAATTAGTACCTATACAACTTCATCTAATCAGACCTACTAATGATAAACTTAACAAATCAGATACTCTGTATGTTACATGTTACAAACATTGTTATCATGCGCCTATATCACAGACTTGACAAAATTATTTAAAATCTTCAATAAATTACACACCAAGATATCAACTTACACATACACCCTCCATAACAATAAAAAATGCTCAAAAGTTCGATGCAGTTGGCCATTTGAGCGGATGAGATGAGTAATAGAGGAATAGATATGAAGTTGAAGTGATTTTGATGATCGAGTGATTTTAAAAATAAAAAATAGTTTTACAATAAATGAATGAGGAATTAAATTTTTAAAATAACCAGAGTTAGTTGAGAGATATTTATTTACCTAGTAATTAGGAGGAAAGCAGAATCATCTATCATACTCTTACCAAAAGATTTAATAAGTAGGAACGATATCAATTTTCAGATTGGTAACAATATCAATCGAATAAAATATGACAATAGAATTATTCAGCTTGATTGTGTGACATAAACCTTTCAAACATTGCCTCATCGGTAATGGATTTTGGTCCCTTTCCTCAATTCGACTGCACAGTTTCCACTAAAAACACATTCCTCCAAGCCAAATGTGACAAGGTTCTTAAACATCTCACGCATGTTATCGAACGACCCACTTGCAAATAGATGGCAAATCGGTTTCGTTAAAACTGGTTTGTTTGATCGCTTGATTTGAATTTTGAACCGATTTCAATTTGTTTTTATAATTAGTAAATCGTTTGCACTCACTCGTTAAAACCATTTAAAATTCATTTTATTAAAATATAGTTTTAATTCGAATCCGCAACGATTCGTTCGTAATATTCATTTCTATTTAAAAATATTCATTTCTATTTATACCGTTTAGTCATTCGTTTAAACACTCGTTAGTGCAAACGCATTACGATTGAAACAATTATTTCGATTGAACCGATTATAATATTCATTTCTATTTAAAAATATAACAAACACAACCTAACTATCCGATTTGCTAGTGGAAACGGATTACGATTTAAACGATTATTTCGGACAGATTACGTATTGAACATTTAAATCGGTGTATTAACGAAGCTTACGAGTGAACCTGTTTCTTTAAAGGCCCGCACCGGTTTGGGCCAAAACTGGTTTGGACCTGCTCGTTAACAACACTAATCTCAAGAGAGCCTAGCTAGATATAGGTATTGCCCCATTTAAACGAAGATATCTATCGTAAGGATCTCTTCTAACCTTGTCCTGGGTCATCACAAGGAGATAAATCGTGGATGTGTCTCATACTTTAAACGGTTGGAGTTTTCCTTCTTACCACTTTAACTTGAGATTATGTTCCTCGCATGACTCGAATTTACTATGTGCGAAGAAATTAAATTGTCGACGGCTTAATAGTCAAACTCTTCATCAACTAAGTTATGGTCGGGACCGTATCTCTCCTGTATTGAAGACATTATTCAACCGTCGATTTACTTGGTCAGGGACACAGAACATCTTTGGTCAGGGACTTTTATGATAGTAATATTCAATCTTTCATTTTCTAATCCACTTTTCCTTTCTTCTTTTCCCTTTTTCCTTTCTTAGCTCAACATACCACCCTTGTCAAGCAACAAAGCAACATACAATTGCAGCTTTTTATACTTCTCTTGTTTGCTCACTTGGATAAGAAGAAACCAAAGGTTTTATCTATTACCCTTTTCACCTAAACACCATTATTTTGTATACTTAGCTTCAATTCACCGCTTCTTCATCATCTTTATATATTCAATTGATTCAACTAAAATCGACTTTTGTTTATACATGTGATAATTATATATGGTTTCAATGTTAATTATTATCCTATAATAAAAATAATCATTTTTTAAAGATTAAATATCGTTGACCACTATGTAATATGGTTCTATTATTTGTTTAGGGTATAATAATATGATAAACTTAGGCACTACTTAATAAAATACTCTATCTAGCTAGACTGATTAAAGAAATCAAATCTATAAAAGGGAGTAAGGGAGAAGGGAATATATAGTGAATGAGCATTACAAACTGTTTTTGAGTTCTTCTAAATGCTTTATTGATCTTTATTCTTTCTCTGTATGTGATCTAATGTGAAAGCTAGCTTCACTGTTTAAAAGGGTTCTTGATGATACTGTGTATGTATACGTAACAAGACGTTTCTTGAAACTTTTTTAAAAATTCCAAGAATATTTAGTTAAATGGATCCATCTAAAGAAATACATATAAAAATTAAGCAAACGATGTAATTTATGTGAAATGAGAAAGTACGAAAATTAGCAATTTTCATGGCATAGAGGAAGTACATATATTATACTAATAATATATATAATATACCTTCCATTTTTATTTAATTGGCATTCTAATTAAAAGGTAAATATTTTTCGTTTAAAATAAAGTAAGTGTTTGTTATCTTATCATTTCAATGCATCTTTAAAAAGAAAATATCCCTCCATTCCTAAATGATTGGTACATTTTGACTTTCATGATCAACAAAATACGATTTAAAACTTAAATATCTCTTACTCTACATCCGAAAAAATTATTAAAAGTTGATATTTCAAAAATATATATTGAAACGAATTTAACAAAATCTCATATGACTATATTATGCATTATCGTTTAATGAGAATTCTTGATCAAATTTTTTAAACTTTGACCACAAAAGTCGATATATATCAATCATTTATGAACGGATGGAGTATTTCTCATTTTCTCCCTTATTAAATTTTATTAGACATTACCATTGACTAAATATTTCATATAAACAAAAGACTTACATCATCAGTTAGTTCCTACTCATCATTTGCTTCAAGATTTATAAGTAAAGTTATGTTGAGTCTTAATTTAATGTGCCATTGATTAGAATAACTGTTAAATAAAAACAGAGAGTAGAATATTTTATTTTATTGTTAATAATAAAAATATACTCCCTATAAAAGCTTTTTTTTTTCCTGAAAGAGGAGTAGTGTTTCAGTGGACATTTCAAGTAAGTGGGGCATTAAAATAATGTAGAGAATTCTTAACTGACAGCATTATATATTTTCCTGTTCAAGTCTTCAATTCAATAATGATAATAATCCAACATTTTTTCTTTATTTCTTGACAGGTTAAGTGTGTGTCTGAGAGGAAATTTTGTCTGCTTGCTTCTTGCTACTGTTTCTTCATTTGACCATCTTTATTTATTATTTAACACTTCAAACTATTATATATATATATATATTACAACTCATTCTCCAAATACAATAATCAATTTACTATAGGAAGCTACAACTTACAAGAAGAAAAAAAAAAATCAAGAAACTAATGAATCCATCATCTTCATCCTACATGCAACAACCACAACACTCAGCTTCCTCTGAAGACAAAGATCAACAACAAATAGATGGAGGAGCAACCAGCTCTGGAGGCGGCGCAACCAACTCCAACCGTCGTCCTCGAGGCCGTCCCTCGGGCTCCAAGAACAAGCCAAAGCCACCCATAATTGTGACTAGAGACAGCCCCAATGCATTAAAGTCACACATTCTTGAAGTTTCTTCTGGAGCTGATATAGTTGAGTGTCTCTCAACCTATGCAATGAGGAGAGGCAGAGGTGTCTGTGTGCTTAGTGGAACTGGAACAGTTTCCAATGTTACCCTTCGTCAGCCTGCGAATCCTGCTGCGAATGTGGTCACTTTGCATGGCCGATTTGAGATTCTTTCACTCACTGGAACTGTTCTTCCGCCGCCTGCCCCGCCGGGGGCTGGTGGGTTGAGCATATTTTTGTCAGGTGGGCAGGGGCAGATTGTGGGAGGGGGTGTAGTTGGACCCTTGGAGGCTTCTGGATCAGTGATCTTGATTGCTGCTTCTTTTGCAAATGCTGTGTTTGAGAGGCTTCCGCTCGAGGAAGAGGAAGCTGCTGGTGGTGGTGGTGGTGGTGGAGGATTGCCTCAGCCGTCGGCTTCTCAGTCGTCGGCTGTGACAGGTGGAGGAGGGCATGTGGGTGAAGGAGGGAATAGGGAGGGTGGTGGTGGTTTGTTTAGTACTCCTTTACCACCACCACCTAGTTTCCCTTTTTCATCAGGTAATATATTTGGAAGAAATAGTGGGAGCAATAATGCAGCAAGACCACCCTTCTAATTAATTACTCTTCACTTAGTTTAATGATTGTTAATTATGTAGTTAAGCTGTGTTTGTTGATGCTATCAATGAACATGATGGATGATATAATGTGTTCTTATTGTGATCTTAATTAGATTTTCTAGCCAAATGTAATCGTTATTTTGATGATAATCAAACAAACCTCTTGGTTGGATGTGATCTTAATTGTCTAATTGGTCTGAAATAGTGGATGGAAGTTGCACTTTAATCATATATAGTAATATCGTTGCAGATTAGTTCCAAAAGTGTTTCAAATGTTGCAATATAGTGTTCGAAAGTGACTATTGTTGCATATCAATCTCTATACATGCACCTCGGATGCTAATAAGGTGCTTTAGGTTGGTTTGTCTATGGGTGTATTATTTAATTAGTCTATTAGAAGAGTATGGTATATGTTATGTCGGACCAAGTTAGGAAAAGTGAGATTGAAGAATATCGAGAACATATGAAAACCCTAGCCTGTCTGCACTTTGAACAAACCATTTATAGAATCAAGAATTTGGTCTCCCTAGATTTCACTTCCATTTTTGTTAGTGTTTCGTATGTTTGTGCATGTAATAAGATGCTAACTACTATGGAGGATTTCATTTGGCTGGGTTCTGGCCTCTTGGGATGTATGAAAACTATAACTATTCATCTCTTTGTTAAACTATACTTAATTTTAAGAATGAGAACGAATTACCATTTAAGTTCAAGTTACAAAAAAATTTAGATTTAATCTCTGATTTAAAATCCATAGGCATTATATAAAGTCAACAATTACAATCAAAGTAAAACAAACAAGACATAAACAAGACAAGTAAGGTACACAACGATTTAATGAGGTTTTGCCAACCTAAATCCTCATATGTAATTTTTACAATTTGGTAACTTAGTCTACATGCTATGTGCTTTAGAAGATAACTTTATACACAACTAACATTTATTTTGTGATCAAAGTTGATTCGAGTTCTTTCTAATTAATTTCAAGTCAGTCGGTTCGGTCCATAATTAAATACATACACATAAACATTTTCACATTTTGAGCATGTTCCGAGTCTAAGTCCATACATAATTTTTTCCCAAGCCTAATCTAGAGTTGGCCCTCGGTTTTAGAGTTGTTAAGATTACTCCAAATGAGCCCAAATTGTCACATGTGAAAGTCCCACATTGGAAATAAAGGAGAGAGTTCATTACTTAATAAACTAGGGAGTTTTAAGATGGTGTCTTCTTGGGTTATGAAGTGTGCTCTCTCTCCTCATATGGGTTTGGCCCAGGCCCGATTAAATGAAATTTCTACAAGAGTCGGTAGAATTGTCCAAGCATAGCAAAACCCGGACTAAACTTGAAAGTTCGAGTGGTCTGAAGGGGTAAAATTGTCTATAGAGCTCTGTTTGGTCTGAAGGGTAAAATTGTCTATAGAGCTCTGTTTGGTCTGAAGGGGTAGAAGCAGCCCCCACTGCGAAGTCAAAAGTTTACTGTGTACGAAAATATTCAAGAAACGTTCGTCAGGAGGAAGATAATCAAATCCCAATATCGAACAATGGAAACTGGAAAGATTGGAACATTCAAAGAGGGAATTGATCCCCCCCAAGAAATTCGAGATGATGGTCCAAAACCAAAGATAGTAGTGATTATGGGTCCAACTGGTTCTGGAAAATCCAAGCTTGCTATTGATCTAGCCTCCCATTTTCCTATTGAAATTATCAATGCTGACTCTATGCAGGTACTCATTAATCATTTTATGTTGTTAATGAGTCGGGTTTGATGGGTATCGGGTAACTCGAGCAGGTATACACGTTATCCCAGTAATCTAATTAAATTATTTTGAATTTTTCGGGTTAAATATCGAAAGATTGTTTCTATGTACTAGGTTGTTAAAGATTTTGTGCTATGTTGCTATTTGATAATAATGGGCACTACCTATATTTATCGACTATTGTGAAGTATATAGTATTTGACTTGGGTCAATTTGGAGATAGTCTTAATTTATCACATTGTAATGTAATGTAATGGATAGGTTGTGTATTATCCGACCTCGTATCCCGCTTAGAATGGAGCCTATGTTGGACATGTTCACTTTTAGTGTGAAATACAGAAAACGGTGTGTGGTTAGATGGTAGTATCCTATCTATCTGTTTGGAAGTGTGTAGCCTTAATCTAAATTGGATTGTTATCTTGTTAGGTTTACAAAGGACTTGATGTTCTCACGAATAAAGTGAATCTTCAAGAGCAGAAAGGTGGTTTCTTTTCTTTTGTTCTTAAAGTTTAGATTTTTACGGTATTTTTACTCGGGTTATTATTGGGGTTGTTGATATTCTCTAATCTGTTTCTTTAATTGTGGAGCAGGAGTACCACATCATCTGCTTGGAACAGTCAGTCCAAATGTTGAATTCACGGCGAAAGATTTCAGGGACTCTGCTATTCCTGTAAGGAATTAACTATATGTATTTATCCATGTAATTTTCAATTGAACAAGAGAAAAGGGGAATGCTATAATGGAACTAAATGTCAATTGGAATAATGTCATAGAGAATAAATTTTCAAGAACTAGGCTCCTCCTCAGCTCCATCATTAATATCGACTTTAATAGTATCTCTTACACCTCTCTAGTTTGTGAATGTTTTAGTTATTTCACTAAGCTTTTTAGGTTAGCTTGTATAACCAAAAAGCTCTATGTGCAAGTATTTTGTTGGTTGTTATATTGTTGTTGCATGGATCACTTACATGGTTCCATGTCACGCCAACAGAAGCTAGCCAAACACTTGGTTAAATTTTAAATTATTATGACGATACCATAATGTATGATATGGTCTCTAAACATCTAATTTGTTTTTTTTAGCAAGATTGTATATACAGGCAATGGTGCTATGTTTATTCGCAGAATTTTGGTTATAATTACGATGAGTGCATGTGTGGTGATTTCCTAGTAAACTTAGCTTGATGCATCCATGAAGCCTCATTTACAACTGTAAAGTATAACTTCTAGTGATTTTTGGTGTGCTAGCGGGAGGACAAGTAATTGCCAGCCTGGTTTCAACATGAAAGCCATTTTCTGTACTTTTTGTTTCCTTCTCATGATTTCATCTTTGTCTGACTTGAAGATTGACTTTTCAGCTCATCAAAGAGATACAATCTCGTAATTGCTTGCCTGCAATAGTTGGTGGAACAAATTACTATATTCAGGTACACTTAGCAGTTATGTAGCATTGTCATATTATTATCAGGTTACCCATTTTGTTCTTTGCTCGTTATCTTTTCTTGTTTGTATCGAAGGCTGTTAAATATGATCTTATACCAGTTGGTAGGATACCTCATTTAAATTCGAAACTTAAGAACCTCCTTATGGTTAATGATATTGTTTTCTGGGGAAGAGTCATGCAGAAGTCAAGTCTTCAGAATATTAATATTTTATTGTCTTATAGTTCGTTATGGGGAATCTCTAGGTTGTTAGGTCGTTTTTCAGTTTTGGGCTTCTCTGGTTCCTTGCATGGTTTTCCCTCAGCTCATCTTTCATCGAGTCCATTAAATTTGTTGATTGTAAAGTCAGTGAGATGACCTTGTAACTTTTAGTATTGGACACTATTCAATAAACTTGAAAGTTCGAGTTAACGACACTATTTACAAGTGACATTCTAAAGTTATAACTTTTGACGCCTGTAGTTTCACATTCTTCATTATCTTTTTTTTGTTTTGTTTAAATTGGTCTGTTTTTCTAATTTCTTAACGGTTTGACTTTATTCTCCTAATTTCATCAGGCTCTTGTCAGCAAATTCCTTCTTGATGAGAAAGAAACGGACTTCCAAAATTCTCCTGGTAAGAATACCAACTGATAATGTCATTCTTTCAAATTAAGGGCTAACGAGTTTTTTTATGTTGTTGTCCAAACCTTTGATGTATCACCATTCAAACGTATATTAAAAACGCTTGCTTCATTTTCAGTTTATAAACAACCAAATTCTATAAATGTTTACTGGGATGGGGAAGTTAAAGGTAGTTACGATTACCTGAAAGATCTTGATCCAGTTGCAGCAAATCGGATTCATCCAAATGATTACCGCAAGGTAAGACCTAAGAACCTATATTCATTTCACAACAAGCAAACATTACTAGAAATATGTTTATCTTAATTTTCTTTCCTGTAATGAGTGTATTTCTTACTCTTGTTATTCTACTCATCTACTGTACGAAAAAATAGAAATAGAAGGAACTTATTTTCAGTATGATATATCGTGATAATCTTTTTTGTCTATCCTTCAAGGTATTAACAAATTTACAGTTTCACTTTTAGTTCTTGAATGACATATTACCATTTATTGCGCTACTGTAACTTCGGTGAACTGTTGGTTTTCTTTATATTCCTATGTACAGTAATACACCAAAGGTGAACATGGTAGAATCCTTTTCACAATATAGATAGTATCAACATTATGATTGGAGCATTATGAGAATTGCACAGCTTACTGAAAACTTACTTCCCCTGCGTGGCTTTGCAGATTAGTCAATATCTAAGATTGTATACACAATTTGGTGTCCTTCCAAGCGAGCTACTCAAGCAGAGGACCATGGAGGTTTGTACTTGAGTTATCCACTAATGCGTGCCTTTATAGTTGTAAAGTGATACCTAATTTCACTAACTAGTTGATTTTATAGGTTAACCGTTGTGATTCCTGGGAGGTTAATATCTTTTTGGGTCCGTGTGGTAGAAAAAAGGATTCTAGTTTCCACTAGTTTACTTGCTTATATTGTGGTTCTGAAAGTTTCAGTCTCGAAACTTGTCAGGACCTGTGATAATCTTTTTCCACGATCATCTATCTTGTTCATGTGGATATCCCTTCTGTCTAGTCTAGGTGTTCCCCCAAAAAATATGGGAAAACCAAGCAATCGCAAGGTTTTCTCTCATTTAAGAACTTTTCTTGCAAAAAGTGAAACTATCATGACGCAGGTTACATGTTATATTGCATCTGAATAATCCCCTATTTTGAACATGTCAGGGCAGGAATGGGGTCAGGTAGATACTTGCAGATACCATTGCTGTCTTATATGTGTAGATGCATCTCTTTCAGCATTGGATGACTTCGTAGAGCAAAGGGTTGACCGGATGGTTGAGGCTGGTCTGCTAAATGAAGTGTGTGACATTTATAAGCGAAATGCTGATTATACACGAGGACTACTTCAGGCTATTGGTGTTCGTGAATTTGAGGATTTTCTAAATTGCAGCACTGATGGAAGTGAATATGTTTGTCAAGACTCCAACTCAGAGGTGCTTACTGGTCTGCCATTTGAAGAAATACTGCAACATACATTAGATTCATCTAGTGAAAACAATCAAAAGGTTTTGTTAACTGAAGCAATTGACAGAGTAAAACTAAACACGAGAAGACTTGTTCGTCGTCAAGTAAGTTGAATCTTTGTCTAACTTACATGTCTCTATTTGATAGGTGGTAAAAGTCTCATTGGATTACTGTAGCGTGCATGACCAGTGATATCTTCTTTGTTGCCTTGCAACCTGAGTTTAGTGATAGTGAGTTTAAACTGTTTCATTGCCTAATTTATTCAGAAGGGAACAGTGCATCCTGTAAACTGTACTTTATTATCTTCTTTGTGAATGGGGGGAATACTGATGTATGTAATGCTATTGGTTTATAAATAACATATGTAACGCAGTTCTACGAATATCATTTCCTTTTTGCTCACTCTATCTCTATCCCGTTGGGACAAATTGAAAAAGACAAGTTTAATGTCAGTTGGTAGGCAAATTGCCTGCTACTTGATCTATTTCGTTTTACTTGTACTGAAAATTTCAGCCTTGATAGACGATTCTGCTTATAGTTTTAAGTGAGCGTGCTCGGCCTAAAACATAATTTCTAGTTATGTGATATAGGTTATTTAGTCACTCGTTTATTTTACCACAGAAGAGAAGGCTCAACCGGCTGCAGATGCTATTTGGGTGGGAGATACATTACGTAGATGCCACGGAGTCCATATTAAGTATGCCCTGAAATTCTCTACTTTGTTTTGGTTACCGTTGCAACAAACCTTTGTGTTCATATTCTACTATATATTAATTTTAATCGCGAGGCCTGCACTTGAACAGGTCGTTCTGATGATTTATGGGCTGCCAATGTGGTTGGACCCTCGGTTGAGATAATCAAATCATTCCTTCACGAGGATAACCTCTCAGATAAGAATGGACATGGTTCCTTGGAAGTTAAATTGATGCAAAGGGACCTCTGGACCCAATATGTGTGTGAGGTTTGTGAAATTATGACCTCCCTATACTTTAGTCTCTCCTGCTCATGTATTAATTCTCCCACAAAAGATGAAGAGTTGCAAATCAACACCCAGGTTTTGAAGGTATGAATTACTGTACGTCTAATGCAAGTCTTTTGTATTCGTCTCAATAGGCATGTGGAAACAAGGTGCTTAGAGGAGCACACGAGTGGGAACAACACAAGCAGGGACGCAGTCATCGCAAGCGCGTGTGCCGGTTAAAGAGGTCCCGGCCGGTGTCTCTAGACTGTGCATCAGCGACAGAGCAATTATGCAATTCTGAAGCTTAGTTTACATATTATGAAAATGAACACAAATACACAATTGGAGGCATAAAATATGGTACATTGAAAGTCCCTGAAATAACATCAAAAAAAGAATTACTCAATTGTGGTGATTAATTTTTTCTATTTTTTACGAGGAAGTTTGTTTCTCCTTGGGCTGTCCGCAATATCATGCAAATCAGAGCCATGTAAACAATCAAATACTTTGGTCATGTGTATTCGCCTTCAGTTCTTTTGTTTTACTAGATTAAATCTTGGACGCCATCGAAAATCGAAGCAACACGGAATTAAAGTATACCTAGCTTCAAGTCCTTGAACCAACTGAACCACACATAGGCGTTGTTCAAGTGTAATTATTGTTCTTTACCTTTTAGCAAGGGATTCCATATTTAACACAATTTCCTTGTTAAGTAATGAATAATTATTATAACACAAAATGCAAGCTAGCACTTTACTAGAACGTCATCGAAGACGTTTGTAAAAGAAAAAGAATAATATAGCACGATTGCAACTGCGTGCATCACAATTCACAAGAAGGAATCTTTTTCTTTTCATATATTCTAGTAGATTATTATTGCTTTTACATATCTTTTACGTTTTCATTTGATTTTATGTATGATTATGATTTTGTACGGTCATGGACTAGGGTCACCTTCTGTGTTATTACTTATTTACTTTGGTCAATTTCAGGATGTGATTAGCAATGATGTCACCCAAGACTTCTTCTTCTTTTCTTCTCTTGAAAATGACTCAAAACTCAATAAATTTGTTGTACATGTTTTTTTGGGTGGCGGTGGTGGATTTTTGTATATTTGCACAAATAATATATCAACTTCCGAAAAAGTCAAGATTTAATTTTGGATTCTACACAATTGTAATGATAAACGGTTCCAAAGTTGCATTGATTGGTGCAATGATGCATCACAATGGTGGTCCTCAAGTTACGCCGATGGCTTAATAGCCTGATGCCACCCAACCTTTTATGAAAAAGGTTAGAAAATCGAATCTTGTTGGAGACAAATTTATCTCATATTATACTCTAATTCTCTGTATTTATTATTTGTAATACATTTGTATTCATAATTCATCGCTAATATACAAAAAAAAGAAGTTACGTACTTTCTACGTCCCTTTAATTATGAAGTTAAATTTTGTTCATGGATGTAAGCATGTCATATCTTGTTAGATTCATTACAATATATTTTGAAAATATTAATTTCTTATAATCTTTACAATTATAAAATTAGAATTATTTACGTTTTAAATCGTGTTTGATGACCGTAAAAATTAAATGAGTCTTAAAAAAGGGAAGGATAGTGCGTGTATTATCACTAATAGATCGAGGAAAAGAATGAGCATATGTAAATGTGTGGACTTCAAAATTTTCAATGTATATATCAATACATGCAAATTCGAAGACTTAATTTGATCTTTTATTTGTAAAAGTTTGGGGACCACTTGAGTAATAAGCTCTTGGTTGAAAGAGGTTGAAACGAATAGTTGGTTTGATGGAACATGAAAAACGGTCCTGTCTCCTCGACAATCTAATTAATGGTTTGACTTATTAATACTTTCAATTCAAATCATGCAGATGCCATGTTTATTGTGGAGGTGGAGCTACTACATTTGGGAGGTCTTCTCCCAAGTATGAATGCGATGTAATAACATCGAGTAGCTCCTTTATTTATTAAATGATGAATTCTTTCCTTTATTTTTAATGCGGGATTTTTATATGTGTCAATGTTGGGCTTACATGTGAAATATTTTTTGAAGCACATGTGTCAATCTTGAGCTCAATTTGAAGCAATCTTAACAACTAATCAATATATGCATTTTAGTGTTAATTGAATATTCTAGTGAAAAAAAACTTTTACTAGTATCCAAAAGGTTTTGGGTTTTGAGTTAATTGAGTAGCCTAGTGGAAAAGGCTTTTGCCACTGACCAGAAGGTTCTGAGTTCGATATTCACCTCATCGCTAATTTACAAAAAGAAAACTTGAAATTCACTTTATCGCTAATTATAGAAAAAGGACACAACACTAGCTTTTTATCAGTTGAGATATCTTGAGCGAGCTACTTTAATTTCTTATTCTATGTCTTTAGGGTTTTGTGTTTAAACTAATAATATTCAACTCATGGCATTGCTAATTTTTTAGTATTAATTTCATTAGTTATGTAGTAGCTCTTAGGCTGTCTTAATAAGCGATCGAGCTCGTTGACCATTGTGATTGATGCTAGCTCCAACATAAACCCACATCCAAATTTCAAATAGATTAGCAAAACCCACATTTATAATCAACTTTCCACCGACCATGAGTATTATTGTTATAGACTTCGTTTCTTAATGACTTTCTTAACATTAAATAAATAAAAGTTGTCAATTATTTGACTAGTAATAAGGACTTTGCTATAAATTGGTGTCCTTATTAATGTACGAAAATACTATTCTGTTTACAGTTCATTAAATACTAACGTGCTTAACACATTTTCCTCGGTTCTAAATTAATCTTTGATAATGACAATTGATATATATTATACCCAAAGAACAATTAAATAAAATTATTAGCCACTCGTAGAGTTAATAACTGTGAAGTTATAATTATGTGTCTTTAAATTAGCTATGAGTTGAATTTCGAATTCAGGACCTTCTAATCATTAACAAAAAAAATTTTCATTAAATTATTCAATAACTCAAGGTATAATAATTTATTCTTCCTAATTCAAACTTCATGTCAATTTTACTGCTACTCATCTTTGATAGCATATATTTAATTAACACTGTTACATATCTTCATACTACTGGTTTGTTAGATGTAATAAGTAATAAGAACAGCAATACAATATAATTTAATTAAATGAAAGTACTCTTTTACCTCAAATCCTAGTTTTGATTATTACCAATTAGTCTCTATTTTAGCTAAAATATAAATTAAATTTCACGAAAAAACAACGTAACAATGAGGCCTTATGAAGGAGCATTTGTGTAAACTCACATTTAGAGAGACGAGAGTGCCACAAACTTGCAAATATAATAGTATCCGAGACCATTTTGACATTACATTTATATATCTTATATAGTGCCTTCATTCTTTTTTATTTATCATTATAATCTTAATTTTTTGTTTGTAAATATTTGTCTTTCTAGCATAGTTAATTGTAAATTTACATGTTCAATGTACTTTTTTTTAAAATTATTTTTATGAATTTATCAACTAACCAATTATATAGTTTCAATTGATTGTCATTCTACATTTTCAATGTACTTTTTTACTACTTTTTGCTTTCCTTAATTTATGTGTAAATTGTTAGGACGGATAACAAATAAAAAAGAACGAAGATAGTATTATCTTAATCCTTATTTCTTAGTGGTACAAAATCAAATATATGTATTTGATATCATGAATTTATAAAAGATGAATATTTTCAATTACATCTAACATCATGAATCATTGTAGTAGTAGTAAAGAGCCCAAAAAGTTCACAATGATCTTATATACTTACTAAGTAGCATCTCCAACGCTTGCCAATTTCTATATCTAGCAAGAACAACATGTACTGGAGAGTGCAAATTAAATTAAGACATGCTTCAATTTTGTTCACCGGACATGAAAACAAATATGGTAATAATTTAAAAGCGGACCGGTAACGGTTCTCTTAAGACTTGTTGTCTTAAGAATTCTCTAATGTATTACATGCTTGTACTTCATGGAATTTACAAAAAATCTAGGCATATAATGCATTAGAGAAATTTTAATAGAACAAATATTAGGAGCACACTAACTTTGTAGATTAAAAAGTCCACAAAGACATATCAACATTATTATTGTCCTCATTATAATCATCATCCCAATTGAATCCCTTCATCAATGCAGGTGGTGTCAGAAGCATTCCCTCTGCCATGTTGTTTATCAATCCAGGCATATCAAATATCTCCTCTTCATCCAAATATGGCATCACATATTTCTCTTTTTCATTTTCTTCATTACCAACATCAACATTCAACAAACAATTTCCATGCATTTTTTTATGTTCATCAACATCATGACTTATGTTCTGGGACAGTATTACTGGTGATGATGACATTGAACTACCATTCTCAACAACTGTCCCAATTATTTGTCCACTTTCTTGATCCGAAAAACCTAATGGCAAAGATTTGTAGTCCCAAGTCGCAGCAAGAAATGCTGCCTTCTGAATATCAACAACGGAAGAAGATTGAGCTCGCGGGAGCTGATAAGCGGATTCAGGAAAGTTGAGCTCCGCGGAGTCTCCTTTCAAAGCAACCGCGGCTACATCATGAGCCCTAGCTGCCATTTCGGGTGTTGAGAAAGTCCCTAACCATATTCTTGTTTTTTTGTTAGGTTCCCGCACTTCACACACCCATCTACACCCGTTCCTTTGCCTTACGCCTCTATACACCGGGTGTCTCGTCTCCTTGAATACTTTCCTTCCCCCCCTTCTCTTATGAGAAGATTTCACTACATTTGTGATGTTATTCTTATCGTTTTTCTTGGCTCTCGAAACTTCATAAGACGAGGAAGAGGAAGAAGAGTGAGAAGAATACGATATATGATTCATAACTATAGTATGTAGTAGCTAAGTGATTTGTACTTTATTTTTGAAGATTGATTGTGGTATATATAGTAGATGGAGTTAGAGGAAAATGATGAAATTTATAATGTTGATATAATTGAGGAGTAACTAGGGTTGGTATGAAAAGGTGATGATGCATGTTGGAAAAAAGGAGAGGCAATATCCAAGCATGTTTTGCACAATGGAACTATCAATTTTCATGAGGGGGGACACATGTATTATTTGATAATAATAATAATATAACATCGAATATTATTATTATATTATTATATTATTATTACTTTAATATGAAAAAGGGAAAATTAGGAGTTGATGGTTGATAGATATTATTGTGGATGCATGGCTTAAATAAAAATAATTGTTTGGTGTTGTTCCTGTGTGACCACGTATTACACACTAGGAGAAAGCGATAAAAAAAACGTGGGGTATATTAATTATTTAATAATATTATAAAAAGCACGTGGGGTAGGTATCTATCTATCTATCACGTGATGAAAAAGACTTGAGGCTTTTGGTCCCGGAGGCCGGAGGTATGGACGGTTTTGGCTTCCCATCACTTGGAATAATAATACTCATGCCCCTATTATTGCTAGGTTCGTTTAATTGATGAAATTCATTACGAGCTTAATTTTAAAAGGCTCAACAAAATATTTAATCACGATGTTTAAGTGATTTGTTGTTAGTTTGTTACTGAACTAGCGTTTTTTGTTAGAATTTCAGATCCTATCTAATTTTTTTGTGAACCTTATTTCTACTGCTCTTATTTTCACGGTTCATGTTCGATACAGATATCTCAAACGTTCGATATTATTTTTTCAAAAACAAGAACTCCAACATATATTTCACGCATTTGGTATATCGAGATCGCGAAAATAACCGTGAAAATATGCGCACCCCTAAAATTAGATAAAAATTACAATTAATTAGATGAAAAGATTGGTATTCCTCTTTTCGACAAGGAAATTAAAAAAATGTTTAAGCATATAAATCAAATTGAACTCAACCAACCTAAATGAAACTAATGTACTTCGATTATCATGTATGTGAGGTTGGGTTCATTTTTGTATAAATCTTACAATATAATAACAGGTGTCAATTTGTTTCACTAGCAACATTTGTCAATATTTGTAAATAGTCAAACCATATCTGCCTTTTTTAATTTGTCTACAATCATTATATGGAAAAATTAGTCATTATGTTTCGTGACATAGCCAAAATGGTAAAGAGTTAAAGTGCCAATTAAATACCTATCTTTTTACATAGCGTTGTCGAACCTTCTATTAGAATGTTTAAAGTACAAATTCTAATCTTTTGATAATTTGAGGTAGAGTACATCTATTAATTTATTTCGTTTAGGTATTAAAGCAGATAGTCTCTTTCAAGTACCATTTGTTTAAAATCGTTATATACATAAACAACCCAGAGTGATAAGTATTGTAACAAATGAAAGATACACAATAGGTTAAATTATAAAATATGAAGATGAGTTAAAATCCGAATAATTAAAGAGAATAATGTAAAATCAAAGCTGGTTGAATCGTGAGATTTGTGTCTAATTCTTAAGGATGTCCTATCAGGCTATCACTATCAGTCTCTCTCTGTTGACATGGGCCGGCCCATAACAAAGTTATACTTGACTAGACGATGCCTTCCGGCTACGAGTGTGGGCAGAAAAATCGAACTGATCGAAACTAAATCGAAAAAATTCAAAACGAACCAAAAATCGATACCCATAGGCCACAAGTTCAGTTCGGTTCAAAACCCAACTAGTTAAACTAATAAATTTTTCACGAGCATCCATCTCCAAACCTATCCTGCCCCCCAGGCCCCAACACGATTCTTTATAATTATATAATGCTTCCACTTATCACATTAATTTCATTTGTAATTGTGTTACTTTATATTTGGACTATCTTAAAATTCCTATAGTTTATGTTATGCTAAGAAAATAATACTCCCAACTCCCAAGTGGCCAAGTCCCAGGCCATATTACTTACTATATAGGAAGAATTAAGAAGTATGTTAAAATATAATAGGCCCAACTTGGAACCCAAAAATGATAGGAGCGGGAAATTGGGCCCAAAATAAAAAACACGATTTGAACCGATAAGAATCTAAATCTAATGGAACCAATTTGGTGGGTGATATAACCGACCAAATTGAATCGATTTTATTTTTGTCAAAATCCAACTAACTCATGAACCTTGAAAATGAAGTTTAAGTGTCAAAAAGACTTTTTATATAGTCTAGGTGGTAAAAAAGCAGTAAGTCGAGCATTTTTTGTATATCAATATCCTCTCCTCTAATCTTATGGTGTGTTCTTCGACTAGATCAATAGCAAACACCTCGCTTTCAATCGTCAATCCGTACAACTTCAATAGGAATTTAAGTAATGTGTCTCGAATATAATTCAGCTATAAAGAGTTAGAGTAATAAGTACTAAAGTCTCGCTTTTTCACTTAACCTTAGTTTGACTCTCACAAAGAGCAAATTTTATGTTATTGAAACAGTTAAATGAGAGCTTTATTTCCCTCATCGGGTGAAATACATCCAGTGATTTACGTCCTTCATGTACTCCAAAATATGATACGTAAGAATCATTAGTGTAGCGATTTTATATTTTTAAGAATGTGAAATGTTAAATTTATCTCTTCTATAATTTTTCTTTATAAATCAGCGATGAGGTGAGATTCGAACTTAAAACCTTTTGATCACTAGCGAGAGCCTTTCCCACTAGGCGGTTCGATTACTCATCTCTTCTGTAATTTTTGAAGCGAGGATTTAGATATTATGACTATGAACATAAAAGAAATTAAGATAACTTTTTTTTGATAGCAGGAAATTTTCGAAGCCTAAAAAAATTTTTCTCTCTACTTCCCTAGCCACAATCTTCCGAAGATTGTGATTATTCAACCAAAATTTACAATCTCATTTTAGCTTATCTCTTAAGCTAACCCACTGACACACTTTAATCTTCCCAAATCTTACACATTTCCTCTTTTAGTGTTTTCAAGACAATCTCTTCATTACCCCATTTAGTATCTTTCAGGAAAATCACAAATATACCCCTAATAACACCTGAAACAGTGCAAATTTTGGATCAAACCTTTCATTTCCAATACCCCTACAAACCCCTTCCCCTTCCTTCCTGCTACAATCCATCATTACATTTACACTAAGTCGGCTATTATCCCCATTTCCAACACCCCTTCTCTCCTACTACCCAATCAAACCTCTTCATTTGTAATCATGTCTTCTAATACTAATCATCCTAGCCCCTCTTCCCAAGTTAACAACTGCCATTTAAACTCTAATCAAACAAATATAACCAAGTTTAACTATTCATCTACATCCATTAATCTCCAGAATCAAACGAAATCACCATCAAAACTCCTTCATACTACAAACATGTCCAACCAATACTTTCACAACATCAACCGAAGACACCCCATTGCAAGAAGAGGATGGATCATCCCGCTTAACCAAGACCACTTTGCAGTTACCAGAAACAGACTTACTAGAAGTCTCATAGGAATCATTCAAGATTCTGAAACTTTTGAACAAGAAAGAGTCCAAAACTATATCAACGGCTACTGGTTTTTGAGAGGACAAGTTCATGTTGAAAAAATAGGGAAAATCTTCACCCTCCTCTTTGACAATGCTGATGACAAAGATGACATTATTACCCGTTCTCCCTTCAACATCAATGGAGCTCTTCTCATTTTGGCTCACTGGACTCCCAATCTCATACTCCAGAACTTCACTATCCCCCACATTGACCTCTGGATTCAAATCCATGGCATTCCGGTTGAAGGATTTCATGAAGAAACCATTAGGAATATGGCCAGTATGGCGGGTGAAGTTCTGGTCATTGATCTTTTTGCACCAGAGGCAAGGGCCCTTGAATATGTGCGCGTCAAAATCCGCATTCCAACATCAGCACCAATAACACCTGGTACATTCCTTGACCTCCCTGGTTCTCATCCTCTTTGGGTCCACTTTAGATATGAAAGGATTTTTAGAGCCTGCTACCACTGCGGTAGGATTGGGCATTCCATCACCCACTGCCGAGTCCTCCCAGACTGGGCACTCAATGGTGTGATGGAACAGCTCCTTCGAAACAATATGAATGTCAATAATCTTTTTCATGCGGACCTTGAACACCCTTTTTATGACCATAGAATCAGAGCCTTTCCCAACACAGTTGAACACAGAAACACCTTTGTTCAACTCCAGCATCACATCTACCCTCAGGCCCCTATTGCTCCACCCATCAATGAAAACAACATTCCCTCCCCTGCCTCACAAAATCCCTCACAGGATAACATGTCCATATCCACAAACCATACACAGGAAGCCAACCCCATCAATGAAATACAGCCAGAACCCAACACCCCTGTCCACCCGGAAGTCACATTCACTGCAAGGGAAATCATTGACCACATCATCCTTGGGGGACATCCCACCAGGCCCAGAACCAGAATCAATAACACCATCTCCCTGACACCACAGCCTGCATCACTTGACAATCCACCCAATAATCAACTTTCTCCACCCTATAACTCGCCCAATGTCTACAACATTCCAAGCTCACCTGATGGCTCTGATCAAATTGGCCAAATCAACTATGAGAATGATCTAAACAATGCCATCTTTAATTCAATGGAGGAAGACCGACTGCCTGATGACCTCACCCTACCTCCAATGGACAACATAGTTAAAGAGAACTACAATGAAGAGTGGGCAAGGACACAGACGGCACTACATAAATACAGAGAAGACTTGAACCAATCTTGGAACTCATTTTGGGAAGGAATTCTGAATACTGCAGGATTCCCTACTGAAAGTGATTCCATCAATGGAGGGAACTTCTACAACTCAATCAGGCCCTCTCAGACCCCCTCCATATCACCAACCATTCTCATCAGTTCAGACACTCACTTCCTGTCAGCGGCCTCCACATTCTCTCCACCCACCTGGCTGGGATTCATCCTCTGTAAAACTGCCACTCTCATTGTGGTTTATGGGGTTGCTGCTGATAGCCTCCAAGCCTGGAACAAAGAAGTGGAAACTAAACTTAAAAGTTTTGCATCACTCCTCTTCAAAGGAGAAGATACCAATGATTCTCAATTCCTTATCTTTGGGCCTTGGCATGATGTTGAAGACCTCCCCCCTTTTGTACTGACCTTTCTCGCCAATGAATGGGATGGGCCGAATGGACCTATTGAAGAAAGCTGGGTTCGTAACCACCCCTCCCCTGCAAACACTATCATCTCCAGATTGATGCATCTCAACACTTGCATCAGCAAAATCAGCTGGGATACACCAAATTTCTGTCCGCCCACCAGTGTAGGTCTTTCAATCATCACAGAACTCCTATCTGACTTTGCATCCAACTGTATTGGACGAATTACCAACTGGGAATTCGAACTTAATATGATTACAAGAATCAAATCCAAAAGTGGTGACAAAAGAAAAAGATTGAGTGATTTGGGATTTGATTGTGGGAGTGTTGTGGGACCTAAATCAAGGAGATTGGCCTTATTGAGTGGGGAGGGTTCATCTAGATTCATGGCTAACAGAAGGGAGATTATCATTGCTGAGAATGAAGAATTAAGGAAACTGAGAGACGAAGATGATGAAGAGGATGAGGATCCAGATTCAGAGGAAGAGGAAATCAGCTACTCATCGGACGATGGAGCTAAGAAAAGCACAACTGAGGAAGAAGACAGCAACGGCAGAGAAGAATTTGGAATCTCAGATGACCAAAGTGATTCTGATAATGAAGATGGTGATGAGAGTGAAAATACCTATGAAAGTGAAGAGGAGAAATCAGAAGATGGGGAGGAGAATAATGAAGATGGGAATCAGATTGATGATAACGAAAAGGAAGAGGAGGCTGATAATGAGGAGGAGATAGGTGATTCGGACCCCAACTCGGACTCGCAGGACTCTTGCAGCCCAGGTAACCGTCTAACCCACTTATTTACTTCCTTATCGAATGAGTATCCTCTATATGATTCTATTAGCTGGCCCAATTCGTCTCATGATAATTTGCATAATTGGTCTTTGGTGGTTGTACCTCAACAACCCCAAATGCCATTATGAAAATTTTTGCCTGGAACTGTAGGGGACTCGGTCAAGCCCCTACAGTTCGACTGTTAACTTCATTCATGAAGTTGTACAAACCTGATATTTGTTTTCTCTCTGAAACTCTTTGCTCCACTAAAACTGCTACTACGAGATTAAATTGCTTAAATTTTCCTTTTAACTTTGGATTTAATGCTGATGGCCATAGTGGGGGACTATGGGTGGGATTCTCCTCTAACATTAATCACACCCCTATACTTCTCACCAAGCACCTTCTCCTTTTTGAACTCACCACTGAATTAAACTCCCCTTGGTACCTGGCCTGCTTCTATGGTAATCCCAATCTTTCTAAAAGAATAGACACTTGGAACCTACTAGAAGCTACACTAGCACCTCTCAATAATCAACCAATCCTTATCTGTGGGGATTTCAACCAAGTCCTATTTTCCTCTGAAAAAATACCTAAAACCAACAACACTATTCCAGGTTCCATTTCCTTCCTTAACCTTATCAGCTCATTAGGCCTTGATGACCTCACCTCTCTAGGATGTCCTTTCACCTGGTCAGGGACTAGAAGAGGCACTAAAATCTTTGAAAAACTAGACCGGGCAATGGGCAACTATGAATTCTCAATCGCTTTTCCAGGCGCTAATTGTAACTTCCTTCCAATACAAAGATCTGATCATGGCCCACTAATCATCTCGACTAAAACACCAACATCCACCATATCCAGACCCTTCAAACTAGAATCTTTCCTCACACACTTACCAGATTTCCCTGACATTGTCAAACACTCCTGGACCACTCCAAACTCCACAAATGTTAACCCACATAACCCATCAACATCTCACCTCCTCAGAAACCAAAAAAATCTCAAAAAAATCATAAAAAGCTGGAACATTAATAGAGTGGGGAATATATTCTCCCAAATCAAAAGCCTCCAATCACAACTTCTAAAACTCCAAAAAAATCCTGATTCTCCAAACAAGATTTCAGCTGAGGAACAAGTCAGACTCCAGCTTGACCTCTTATTGTCCGCCGAGGAAGAATACTGGCGACAAAGGTCAAAAATCTTAGCAATATCGGAAGGAGATCGGAATACAAAATTTTTTCATGCCCATGTCAAACACAAAACTAAAATAAATAACATTCTGGAAATCATTGATGAAGATGGCAATCTTCTAACAAACAATGATCTCATTAAACAACACTGTAAAAATTACTTCTTCAATCTATTCAATCCTAAATCCAACACTACCCCTACAATCCATAACAATTATCCCACCCTTAAAAACATCCAAAAAACTCTCAATCACACTCAAATTGCGGATCTCAATAGACTCTTCACTCCTGAAGAAGTCAAAACTGCCCTTTTTCAAATGTCCCACTATAAATCCCCAGGACCAGATGGATTTCCAGCGGAATTCTACCAGAAAAACTGGGAAGTGGTGGGCAATGATGTTACCCAAGCAACACTGGAATTTCTCAATCAGGGTCTTATCCAAAAAGAAATAAATAACACACTCATTACCCTCATACCAAAAGTACCCAATCCAGAATCCATAACTGATTTCCGGCCCATAAGTCTCTGCAATGTCATTTATAAAATAGCCTCCAAAGTCCTCGTTAACCGATTGAAACCTCATCTTGACTCCCTCATCTCTCCTTTTCAGAATGGTTTTATCTTTGGAAGAGGAACACAAGATAATATCATCATGGCACAAGAACTTACTCACTCAATTCGAATTTCAAAAAGAAAAAAAAATGGTCTTGCGGCTATTAAAATTGACATGAGCAAAGCCTTTGATAGGGTCAACTGGAATTTCATTATTTGCCTCCTTGGAAAACTCAATTTTCCAGATCACTGGATCAAAATTATTGAGCAGTCTATCACAACTGTCCAGTACTCTCTCATCATTAATGGACAAACCACCGACACCTTCACTCCAACATGCGGATTGAGACAAGGAGATCCTCTCTCCCCTATTCTCTTTGCATTATGTACAGAGGCCCTTTCTTCCTCCCTATTACACCTCCAAAACAATAAAGTCATTAAAGGAATCTCTGTTGCCAAAAATGGACCCCAAATTACACACCTCCTTTTTGCAGATGACTGTTTTTTCTTCATCCACCTTGATAAAAAAAACATAACTGCCTTCTCTGATACCCTTACTCAATTTTGCAATGACTCAGGGCAAATAATCAACCACAAAAAATCCATAATAACTTTCAGCCCCAAAACACCACCAGCCTCAAGAAATCTTGCTCTCTCCATGTTAGGTATATCAAGCTCGGATTCTTTTGGCTCCTACCTTGGAATCCCGCTGGATATCACAACTAACCGAAAGCAAATTTTCAATGATATTATTGAAAAATTAAAGAGAAGAATCTCATCCTGGAAATCAAAATTCCTTAACTTCACAGGAAGAGTCACACTCATTAAATCTGTTCTTCATTCTATCCTGGTTTATCCAATGGGAATTTATAAATTCCCTATCAACACTCTCCATGATATTGACAAAATTTTAGCCGACTTCCTATGGAGTGGAAACCAAGGAAAGAAAATTCATTGGGTCAATTGGGAATTTCTTCAACTGGAGAAAAAGCAAGGAGGACTTGGTCTTAAAAACCTCCATCAATTCAACCTTGCACTTCTTGCCAGGAATGGTTGGAGAATTATTTCTAAACCTCACATTCCCTTGACAAAATTACTTAAATCAAAATACTTCCCTAACAATCACCCCACATCCTCCCAAGACACAACTAAACCTAATGCCTCTTGGACCTGGAAAAGTCTAAAACAAGGTATTAATTGCATTCAGGATCACTCCTCCTGGAAAATTGGAAATGGAAAGTCGGTTAATATTTGGACCGACAGTTGGATACCAATCAACAATGGAAAAGATAACTTCCTTCCTTCCCTCTCAAAACTTAACATTATCCCAAACTCTAATAACACACCAAATAAGGTCTCTGACCTCATTATCAACAATAACCATTGGAATGCCTCACTCCTTTATTCTTTATTACCAGATGATATTGTCAAGTACATTCTAGCAATACCCATTCCTGATACTAACGACTCTAAGGTTTGGCAAAAAAACAACTTCACCACCAAAGATCTCTATAATAAAATCTCCTCTGATAATATCAATAAGGTTAAAACCCCTACAAGTCATCCCTCCATCCCAACTCAAACCTGGAAAAAACTCTATAAACTCCCTTTCCCCACAAAAATTCATACCTTCTTTTGGAGAATCCTCCTCAATCGTCTCCCTACCCTTGACAACCTAAAAAATAAAACTAAAATCTCTCTGGACATCACTTGTACACTTTGTAAAAATAATCCGGAAAGCCATCAACATCTCTTTAGTGAATGCCCTTTCTCCACTAAATTACTTTCTCATTTTAACTTCTTTGTCTCCCCCACTGACCCCATTAGCCATTCTCTCTCGAAATGGATAATGAGTTCCCGGACCAGCAATAATTCAAAGGATATCATTGTATTTGGAAGTATTCTTTGGGTTATTTGGGTTACCAGAAATGAGTCACACTTCAACAATACCCAGGTTAATTTCGATTCATGCAAAGGACTTGTCAATCGTTTCGCTAACGATTGGCATAAAAGCTTTGCATTCAAAACCAAAAAATCACATAAAGTCATGAATACTCATGATGATTCAAACACATCTCCCTGGAACTCAAGGAAGACCTCAACGATTTCCTTCAACTCTAACCACCCTCTTCTCATCAATCATTGCTCAAGAGACTGCAGGAAAAGAGATAACAAAATTCTATTAGGGGTCACCAATCCTACCAATCCCAAATGGAATATCAATTTCTCCTCTCTGGGCACCAATAATAACATTGAAGGATCACAACTTTACACCAATGGTGATCATAAAGACTTAGATATTCAGAATGTTCTTGCAGGGATATGCACAGCTTTGCTTATTGCTAAAACTCTTAATCACCATAGCATCTACATTATTACCGATGGCTTTATTTCACAGGCATGGACTAGATATTTTTATCTCATGATGAAGGACGAAGAATTGAGAAAGCTTTTGGATAAAGATTTAAGAGACTGTTGCAATATTTTTTGGGTACCCACTATCAATGGATGTTTTCATAATCTTAAGGATGTTGTTATTAAAGACTTTAACTCTACTGTTGTTTTTGCGAATTGTAATCAGTTTCTTCTATCATGTAATGACCCACAAAGTCATAACACTTTTATTATATGATATCTGATTAATTATCAAAAAAAAAAAAAGAAATTAAGATGTGGGGCTATTTCTGTTTTAAATTGATGGGTCTAGAAAACAGAATGCTGGTTCACGTGCTCTATTAATTTGTCTAATTAATGCCCCTATTGTCTATCAGCATTCGAGTTTGTGATATCTGACATCCTACTTACTATCTACTGATTCCTTCCTCCTCGTTTTTCTTTTTTTCTTTTCTCAGTTCTTGTTTTCTTCAGTCAGACAGATGAACACCTTGTTTTGGGCAGACAATGAATTATGAATGGAATAATATTTAAAAATTCAATAAACACACTTTATCGAAAAGTCGGGTTAACAAAAGCACTCGATGATATAATTATACCCGACGTTATACTAGTTTTGAATCTCGATATATTCATTAAATAAATAAACATTATAAGCTTGATTCATGTCGATTGAATGAGTATGACACCAAAGAATCAAAACTTTTGAGTGTACTAATTGGTAAGAGGAAAATGCTGAATATCGATGTCACAAGACATCAACCTCTCTATCTTGTTCTAATCATCACACTAGAAGTTATTAACTCCATACAAAAAGGCATTCAACTATTAGCTCAAATAGGCTATTTCAGGTCCCTCAAAAAATGTGGTCCATATTACAATTTGGTAACAGAACAACTACAATTATATACTCAGATGTGCCATGTCTGTTCGTTTCCTACCACAAAAGAAGAAACAACTAACATTGCTGCATTGCTCTTTTCCTACTCCTCATAAATCAAACAATCAAGTACACAATAACAACGATACACGAAGTAACGATCTGAGATCCTGCATTCGATTCTCATCTGAATTACAACGTATTTCGTTTAACATAAAGATAATTGAATGATATATGAAACATAGTGTTTTTAATCTTCAACTTACACATCCAAAGGTCAAATCACCAAAGAAAATGAAGAGAAAAGAGGCAACATACATAAACTTGATATGCACTCTTCAAGTTATTGTCAGTTTAATTACCAAGTCAAAAGAATTGCTTACTAATCTTTTCATGAGTAATGAAATCAAAATATCTAGGATTGATTAAGACAAAGAGAAACATGAAACATTACTGATTTTTATGATGTTTTACAAGCATAAATCACCAAGGAGAATTCAAGCTTTTCTTCATCTTTCTGCAACAATTTTTCTTCAAGCCACAATCTGCTGTCCATTCCACTTCTTGTTCTGAACATAAACACAGCACAACCTGAAGAAGGATTAAAGAACCAATCATGAACATCCCACATTAGATCAACCAAAAGACCATCAATAAAAATTGTCTGATTCCCCCTGAAATTCCATTGGAGCCTCTTCACTCTAATCACCACTTTCTTATCAATACAAACTGATAAAACAGGATACTTGAACCCCTCATTTTCACCACTGCAACTTATCAGAATCTCATGAGCCGGGCCGGTATCCGAAAACCGAGCCATAGTCGAGTAAAGGGCATTGCCTGAAAAGTGTTCTTGCCTGGAAACTAAAGAGAATTTGGCAACTGAATTGCCAGGTTTCACCTTTCTGCTAATAGCTTCACCTCCAATGTCACCAAGGACTAAACCTGGTTCTGAATCAAATGTCACAAAAACATAATACCCATCAACTGGTTCAGGCCCTGTGAGGTACCTAGCTGCTGATAAATCCCAAAAGATTTCAACTTTACAATTTTCAAACTCCACAATCTTGCTGCCCTTCTTCTTCCTAAACAGCCTCGAATTCGAATTGAGCTTGAAGGCATTTGCTGGATTACTCCCAAAGCTTATGCTAAAATCTTGATTCACATTGTTCTTGGTCCATGTAACAGTGATCAAAACCTGTTTCTGATCAGAAATTGTGGTTTTATATAGACAAGAAACTGTGTTTTGGATTGAAGGAATCACCAAAGTTGGAGAAATGCATGAATTCTTGGAATTAATAGTACAAGAAGGATCTGTTACTTGTAAAGCATAATCACTAAAACAAGAAGCAAAATCTCTCATGATTGAACAAATTTGGTTGATTAATACAAACAAGAATCAAAAGAAGATGTAAGATATAAATATTCTAAAAGGGGAAATTTCAGGGAAAAAGATGAATGAAAGCAAGAAAAGAATACTTGAAAAAGAATTCAGTTTTCTGACAAGACCATGTATGCATAATAAATATATATATGATTCTGTCTTAAAACTAAACTAACTCACAAATAATATTTTCAAGTGAAGAGGCAGAGGAAAAAGAATGAAACAATGCAAAGAGACAAAAGCTTTCAAGTTATGATATTAAAGTCCCTATTAGACAGTTCATACTAAGATTTTCAGGAATTAAAATAATTCGTGTAGAAGATGAAGGTGGACCTAAGTACAAAGTTTGTGACAGTGTAGAGACAAATTGCTCAATTTTTTAACTTCTTCTGACTTTGGGATTAATAATTGCTCAATAAATTAAATAATATTGACAGAATTCGAGCCAAAACCTCAGATTTGCCTTCGGACTTTGTGGAGTAAGTATGGTAACAAACTTGATTATGGAATTCTGATGACCCTTAGGTCATTTTAACGACTTAATTTTTGATGATCAAGTTGATAGTCTATGAAAGTTTGCGATAGAAAGAACGGATGAATTATATTTTCCTTATCACTAAGTTTTTTTTATTGAGTCTGTCTTGTTTAGTGTGACTCTACGATGATGTGGTTTATAGTTTTATATGTTAATACATTGTGCATTTGGTGAATAGTGTATGTCGTTTCCGTTATGTATTAAATTGACCATTGTACCCTCATCAAGCTAATAACAAATATTATGATAAATGACTAATTTACCTATTTATTTATTTTTATGTCGTGTTTATCAAACGAAAATCACCTGTAAAAGCAAACCTCTTTCGATTATTATAGTGCGAGTTGCCAAAACAATCAAATTTTAGTGATATGACTTTATCTCCATTAACTAATTCTAATTTATATTTCCGCAAACATGGAAACATATAGTATTCCTTTCAATTTAAAGCGTAAAGTTACCATGAAAAAAAGTTTTATTGTCCCACAAACTTATAAAGACCTTAATGGTATGTTTATTTTGTTTATTTATAACAAATAAAGGAGTAAACTTTTCATTATTTTCTTAAATATTGTAACGGCAATGACTTTATTGACCAACTTTAACACTAAAGTAGGCACTTAAAATATATATTGGGTATACATTTCATAGACAATTAATTTTTTTATATAATAAACGATGATATATTACAACCGTCAATGTATACTAAGGTAAAATTAACAAGCTAATTCATATAAATATCGCAAATTTCACTATTCATTTTAGGAAAAAAATATAATTAACACAAAAAATTGATAAATGATTTTGCTCATCCCCCATGATTTATATATGGTTATGAAATATATTTATGGGTTTTTTAGTGTAATTCTTAATTTCAATTTTAAGATAAGAGAAGAGTAGTAGTATATATAAGACTGTATGCAGTTGAGAGAAAAGAACATTAAATTGAAATGTAACCCCTCATGAACCTAATAAATACTATGGGGTCCCCTCATATCTCTTTCCATCCATCCATGCTTCTTCAAATAAAGGAAAAAGAATGGAAATAATACTACTATATCAAATATGTACAACATTTCCTTTCTACTTTTCACAAAACAGTTTTTATATTTATCTACTCCCCATGCTCCATAATTTAATTCCTTGGAAAGGACTTGGTCATTTATTTTTAGGTTTACTACTTTAATAATAAATCAAATCAAATAATGGATTATTGACTTTTATTATAACAAGTGAGCCCGATAAATAAATACAATTACGTCATTCATATTACATCACTTCTTATTATATTAAGATCGCGATTCGTAAACTCTAAATTCATCACTATTACAATTGTTTAACTCATTATATTCATCGATCCCTCTCAAACACCACGTCCATATATGTCTTTCATAAGTGTGATATATAATTACTAAATGCCTAAAATTTCCCAAGTCAATTGTAGTGTTCTAATTTATGGAGAAATCTGAGTCCTTGAGATAGAGGGGAATATGAATGAACATATATAATTCATTAATTCATTCCATAAATATAATTTGTTTTTATGGTCCTTGTCGATCGACGTTGGGTAGGTAGTTGGTATGTGTGACAATGTTATTACAAATAAAACAAAATCCTGATTAATGAAGGGGTCAACACAAAGCATAAACCTGAAACCTCGCCACATTTCTAGTTAGCTGCTCAAATGGACTTTACTAAACACATGCTACTACACCTTCCTTCGAAGCTTCATTAACTATTCATATATTCCCATACTAACTTCATGCATGGATGTAGAATTTAGTTACCGTTACATGTATGTAATTGGGATCAAAATTCACTTAAATATATACTATTACGGACTATTTATGCGCATGTAAATTAATAAGGATGATTAAGTTCGTGGGCTGCATTCGCAAGGTCATGAATTCGATTCCCCTATCCAGACTTTCTTGATGGAGTGTATCACACATGGCTTGTATAGTGTGGTTTACCTAACTAGCTTGCGTGATTTACAGGTCGAGTTCTTTCAAATGTACACTCAACTAATATAGCGACTGCAGATCCTCATCACAAAAGGTGTTTTTCTGCAACTATGCCACTTACGAGAATCAACCTTCACCAAAATGTCATTTAGTGGGTGTGTGGACCATTTTGATAATTAACTTGAAATATTATAAACGAAAAGATGATCGAGTTTTTAATATATTTTAGTATAAGCTAGTGGTTGCGTATAAGTGGCTAAGGTAGCATCAAGCATGCATAACAAATATACGTAACTAATAAACTCCTAAAATTAATTATATTCCCTTTATTTTATGAAGATTGTCCAAATTTAAATTTCGAAACTTATTCTTATGCAAGTTTTGTTGGGAATATTTTGTCTTCCTGAGGGGTTACTTACGTGCATACATCACATTCATTGGGTGCCTTGATACCGAACGCATATTGAAAGACTCCTTTCATTCTTGACAAATTGAACATTGCATTTCACATAGAAATTGAAAAATGCCATTATTACAATTTCACACGTTAAAACGTGTTGCTGGACCATTAAAATTGTCCACTACTTTCTGGTAATTATGAAAACAAATTAAAGGAGTAATTGCAAAAGCCAAAATAATAAAGTTGATAATATATATACTTTCTAATAGGTGGTTTCCCATTCTCCAAAATTGATTTAAGGAAAAGGTAAGGACTAAAGTGTAAAAGTAAATTAGACGATTTAAAACGTGAGGGGCATAACATAAATTAGTGTAGGAATCATATGCTTCCATCAAAGAAGGAATTCTTCTCTTTTGACCTTTTTTGAATAATAACTTGTTACAATAAATTCTTACAGACCCCGAGAACCTGCACCAAAGTAAATTAGGAGTCATCAATAAGTTATCAACATTTGCCAAATCATCTCACATGTACACTAACTATATTTAATTATTAGGGTTTATACTTTAATGAATAAATTACAACTATGGGGAAATATATATATTATATATATATATATATATATTTAAGGTAATAATAATAATAAGAAGGAAAAATATAAAAAACTTAAAGGAGAACAAACACAATAATATTTAAAACGTGGTTATTATATTTATTTTTCAATAATATTCGTTAATTGTTACTCCCTCCATCCCTAGATGATTGGTACATTTTGACTTTCATGGTCAACAAAACACAATTTAAAACATAAATATCTCTTATTTTACATTCGAAAAAATTATAAAAAGTTGATATTTCAAAAATATATATAAAGACGAATCTAAGTAGATCCACATGACTATATTATTTCATATCGTTTAATGATAATTTTTGATCAAATTTTTTAAAGTTTAACCACAAAAATCAAAATGTATCAATCTTTTAAAAACGGATGAAGTATTCTTAAATAGAGACCGCTCCTACTCCTATTCCTTCCCTTTAATTCTACAATGAGGTATTGTGGGCTTGTGGCTCCTACAATTTTTTGGGGGATAAAAACTTTTCCCAAATGATTTTGGGGAAGAGGATTGGAATTTGGATAATCTATAGGGTGGTCCATGAGTCCATTGATGCTTTTTGTTTTGAGAGGAAGTGGGCCGAGGAAGTGGTGGGCCTTGGGGCCTTGAGCTCTAACTTAAAGGGCCTTTAGGCAAACGCAAATTTAGGGAGCCCAAAAATATCTTGCAGAAAATGGACTTGCCTTGTCCTAGTCTCACTGGTCACTTCTCATTCATCGACATTTTTCATTGAGATAAATTGAACAATTCATAATTTCATATAAAGATGATCCAATAGTCTAGATTCTAGAATATATAGCTATTGATATATTTTTTGGCATTTTATAAAATGTCATAAATAAGTGTTAAAGTTATAACCAATCATGTTATATGCTCATTTAAAATGTAACTCCAATAAATGACACGTTTATTGTATCAATAAATGACACATCATCAATCATGTTATATTTATTTAAAATGTAAGGCCAACATTTATTGATCTCCTAATAAAATAATACTCCTTTCATCCCATTGTCCAATTTTGTATTTTATTTTGAGAGTTAAATTTTAAAAAAATTGACCATAAATTCTCATTAGGTGATAAGAAATAGTAAAATAGTTATGTCATGTGAGATGCTATTAGATTTGTTTTAGTGTATATTTTTAGAATATAAATTTACTATAATTTTTATTGTTTTAAATTAAGAATATTTATATTTTAAATCGTATTTAGTCGAAGGTGAAAAGCAAAATATTGGTACATAGGGAGGATATACAATGTGGCTAATAATTCCAGTTCAAAATGGATAAATCGTAAATTTTTGTTTGAATAGTTGACCAGCGAGTAGCAAATTAAACTATGTTTTTTGTAGTTGAAGCCTGAAGGTGGCGTATTTGTGTTACCAACTTTAGGGAGACAAAATATCTGAATCTTCTTAGCAAAAGTTAGGTGGTAGTTTGGAAATTCAAGGGGAAGAATCGCAATCCTTTTCAATTGTGTTGATACCAACTAGAGACCCATGTACATTTCCTTGTACACTTCATTATTATTTCATGCCTCAGGAATATATAAAATATACTCCTTCCGTCCTTATAAGATTGTCATATTTTGACTATTGGTGGTCAACAAATACGATTTAAAACATATATATCTATTGTTTTACATGGGAAAAAATTATAAAAAGTTAATATTTCAAAAATATATATTGAGACGAATCTAACAAGGTCCCACAAGACTATATTATTACTTATCGTATAATGGTATTCATGATCAAATTTTGTAATATTTAACTAACAAAAGTCAAAATGTGACGATCTTTTAGGGACGGAGGGAATAACAAATATCGATAAACTAATGCTAATAAAAACAATCCAACATTTCTATTTAGGGGAACATATTTTATGAATAACATTGACCAATAACATTGTTTTTTGTTTTTGTTTGTAAATTAACGATGGGGTGGGTTTCGAACCAGGACCTTCTAGATACTAGTCAAAACCTTTTTTCACTAGGCTATTCGATTAAGTTGAAGAAATGAAATGTTTTAGAATCACTTATAAAATTACTAGAATTAGAAATAAATCTTATATTAATTACATCTTGTACAATAAATACTTACTTAAATCTTGAAAATAGTTTACTTTCTAAATTAATTCGATTGATTGAAGCTATCTTCATTATTGGCCAAAGTTCATACCATCCAAACTACAACAGGGTCACCCCCCCCCCCCCCCCACCCAATATTCCCCCATTGGCCACCTTCATTTTGTTACCAATAAGAGCAACACTAAACAATTGAATTGAATATATGTAACACCTCAAGAACAATTGAACGGAAACTTGTTCTAGTGTTACGGGGTAGGTGTAGGATTGACCCAACCAACTTCTTCATACACACATTACTTTACCAATATCCTTCCACCCCCACCCCACCCCTACCCTTGCCCCCCACCCCCACCCCCACCAAGGCTTCATTCCGCACATCATTAGCCTTCACTGTTTACCTTCCATATTTATAAAAACCCATTTCTCTAATCCTTTTTTCCCAGCTTGATCAGAGCCTTCAAGCTTCTTTTTTTTACCAAACTCTCCATTTTTTCCATTCAATAGTTAACTAGAATTTTCCTGTTTTTCATTTTATTGCATTTTAGCCCACCTCAATAAACCATACAACAACTCATCATAATGCAGTCTTTAGCCCCATCATATTCCTCGTCGGGTTCGGGTATATACCTCAAGTCCTCTATCCCGACGAGTCGAGCTCATAGAACCAGCTCGAGTCAACTATCAATCCGGTCAGCTTATCGGGTAGACTACCCTCAATTCGGCTCGAATCGAGCCGATTGGCAGAGTTCTTGCGCCATATTAGCAAGCAAAGTTGCTTCTGAACAACAAGACACGGGGAAAAATATTGACGAGAGTATCAATGGCCATGATCTTGTCCCGGTTGACAAAATCCCGAAACCTATTACCATATCTGATTTATCTCCGTCTCCGCTTCATGGCACAAAGCTCCGGGTAGCATACCAAGGCGTCCCTGGAGCTTACAGTGAAGCGGCGGCTGGGAAAGCGTACCCCGACTGTGAAGCCACCCCATGTGATCAATTCGAAGTAGCTTTTCAATCTGTCGAGAATTGGGTAGCTGATCGAGCCGTGTTACCAATTGAAAATTCACTGGGTGGCTCGATCCACCGTAACTACGATCTCCTCCTCCGTCACCGCCTTCACATTGTTGGAGAAGTCCAACTCCCCGTCCACCACTGCCTCCTCGTCCTCCCTGGCGTCAGGAAGGAGTTCCTGACGCGTGTCATCAGCCATGCACAAGCCCTGTCCCAATGCGAGAACACTCTCACCAAACTCGGCTTACACGTGGCTCGTGAAGCCGTGGACGATACCGCGGGGGCTGCAGAGTTCATTGCATCAAACAATCTCCGAGACACCGCAGCTGTAGCATCAGCTAGAGCCGCAGAACTCTACGGAATGGAGATATTAGCGGACGGGATCCAGGACGACTCGAGTAACGTTACTCGTTTCGTGATGTTGTCCAGAGAGCCGATCATTCCCAGGAATGATCGGCCTTTCAAGACAAGCATCGTGTTTGCCCACGAAAAAGGGACAGGTGTTTTGTTCAAGGTTTTATCCGCGTTTGCGTTCCGGAACATAAGTTTAACGAAGATTGAGTCACGTCCGCACCGCGATATGCCGATGCGGATAGTTGACGATGCTAACGTTGGAACATCGAAACAATTTGAGTACATGTTTTATGTGGATTTTGAAGCATCGTTGGCAGATGTAAGAGCACAAAAGGCACTTGCTGAAGTTCAAGAATACACAACTTTTTTGAGGGTGTTGGGTAGTTATCCAATGGATATGACACCTTGGAAACCTACTCCAAGGGAATAGTGGACCCTCTATAATTGGAAAATTATATATAAAAAAAAAGAATATTTCAAATAATTACCATTTTGGAAAATATTTTAAATACAATCAATTGAATTGTTGAATCTTATTTCCTAGCGTTTGTATGTAATGTATTTAGATGTTTTAATGTGTTAAAAACATGTGGACAAAATTGTATTATTGTTACATGTATATATGGTCATAATGTATAATGCTTGTGACTGTCCTATTTCATCTTTTGCCATTTTTGTTTGATTTACTCTTATTGGATCTATGTATAAGTAATACTCCTTTATTATAAGTTTAATTAATTAGATATGTGACATTAACTTAACTTTAAAGAGTTGGGTGATTTAAATTGGAAAATGGCATTCTCCAACAGATGGCTTTATTATGAGTTGCTTATAAAGTTGTAGAATTTTAAAAAGGTCGTTGCAGTACTGAAAGAGAAATTGGAAGGATTACTTAACAATGCCGTAGAAGAATTTTTATTCCTTCATAACTAATTACTAATGGTTGTATACTTGTACTTTTAATAATTGTCAATAGAATGGTTCTAATAAGGTGACCCAATAGTAAATAATACGTGTAATGAAGTACATATTTTTTTAAGTCAATCCGAGAAACTAAGGAAGTTGAATATATAGAACTATGAATATTAGGTAGAAGTGACCAAGAAAAAAAAAACAATGTCATTCCATATATACTACCTTCTGTGTTTTAGTTATCATTTTAATTATTTGTATATAGGTTAAAAAAAATTAAAATTAATATATATTGAAAATTTAGAATTACAATCAATTGAAATTATATTATTAATTGGCTGATAGTTTAATTTTTTTTTTGTCAAAAAATACTTTGTTTAATCTAAAACTATAACAAAAAACAAAAGCTTAATGACATCCGACCCAATCTTTCATGCAAGAGGTCATGGGTCCGAACCTTGTTGGAGACAAATTTGTCTCATATTATACTCTAACTCTCTAGTTAGGAAATTCTGTATTCATTGTTTGTCCCGTTGTAGTCATAATTCATCGCTAATTTACAACAATGTAGAAAACATACTAAAAATACTTCAAAATTGGGTATCATAGGCTACTATTTTTTGTTTTTTTGTAAATTAGCGATGAGAATTACAATTACCGAATATATCAATTGAAATAAATATAAAAATTAGGAATACATATTTGACTAACTAAACTACCAACTGTAAATATAATAGAAATCATATGAAAAGAAATATGTTTGTAACGAGGATTGAACCCGACCTCATAGTTAAAGCTCTAATTAAATCCTGTGCCTAATAGCCATCGATAGATAGACAACTACATTTAAAGACAAATTAAGTAATTAAAGGGATTAAATTAAATTATAATAGATGGGTTATTTAGTTGGTTGGTGGATTAAGGGGTAGCTAAGATGATGAAAGGCAGCAAACGATAATAATAGATTAGTAGCGGCCAAATTAAAGGGGGTGGTAGGTAGAGATAATATATGTATGTGTTTGGTTAGACTTTAACGAAACTCCGATCTCTTTCACATTATTACCACATCTTCTAAAAAGTATGTGACGTTTTAATCGCCTCATTCGGACGTTTTCAAACTACTTTTATTTTTGGTAGGCGACTTTAAGCTTTTTTCTTTAAATCAATTATAGGGATTACATAGGACATTCTAATTTGAGAATAGGAGTAAATGGCTTCATCGATCACTCACGTTTGTTAAAAAACACTAGTCGATCACCCTAGTATGACTTTGTATACTTTCGATCACTCATGTTAGGTATTTTGTATACTTTTGGTCACTCAAACGTTTTTTTGGTACAACTCTTGATTTTTCGAAATTTTTAACATTTTGGTAAGGATATTTTAGTCATTCTCTCATAATTTTGTCATGAAAATGTAGAGTACAATGGAAGTTAATGAAAGTTAGTTGATGTAAGTTAAAAAATTATGGGAAAATGACTAAAATACTCTTACAAAAATGTTAAAAATTTCGAAAAATTAAGAGTTGTACCTAAAAAACGTGTGAGTGACCAAAAATATACATAATACCTAACATGAGTGATCGAAAGTATACAAAGTCATACTAGGGTGATCGACTAGTGTTTTTTAACAAACGTGAGTGATCGATGAAGCCATTTGCTCTTGAGAATAGGTGAAGTCGTTAGGGTTCGCCCACATAAGCTTCGAAAATACCTTGATATTTGGTAGGTCTTGATTTTTGGATTTTAATTAACACGATTTGAAATTTATTCAAATGAAAATGATGATGCTACATAATTAAGAGAAAGAACACAATTATTTATTATGGGCTCCACTTTTTATAGTTTGATAAAGAAATGTTGATCTCATTGTACTTTGTAATTTGAAAGAAATATAATGAAAATTCAATTAATTTCATTTGATGTTGCCATTAAGAAATCGCTTTCTCTTATGCGACAAAATCACCATCTATCTATACTTTATTGATTTCTATACTCTCCCTCTATCTTACACTGTTTGTCTCATTTATTTTTGCACATACATTAGAAAAATTCGAGTTCATCTAATATTACAATTTTTCTTTCATGAATTGGAATTGAAAAAAATACTATTTTGAGATTTTCAAATAAAGAAAAAACAATTTAGGATGAGCGGCATAATATATTAGTCATATATAAAAAGAGTTTGAGACTTTCAAACTAAAGGTCCTGACAGCTCCTTGTCCTGGTATGATGTCAGAAGTTGGCGCAGGATGTGCTTCGCCTGATCAGGAAACTAGAGCTTGCTCATTAACCACTTCGAAACACAAAGTTCGGTTCCAGTAAAAATTGAACCTGAATTGCATAAAGAGACGAGACTCTTTTGCACTTTTGCATTCTGATTCTTTACCTCTTGGTATGCCCGTAGTCATACATGATTACATGTGCCATTGAACAAGCCACATCCAACCTTACTCGACGAGAGTTTTCTGAGTCTAAACCAAATCCTATTGGCCATTAGCCTATTACCACTCGCACTGAACTCGAAACAAATAGTCAAAGAGTAAAGGAAAAAAGGAAACTTCATCTGAGCCCTGGCCTTTTGGGCTGAGGTCTCAATTGTTTTCGGATTCAACCGGCCTCCATTTGGAAACGTACAACAATTTTGTTGGGCTTTTCAATGAGCTGAACTAATTATGTGTTTAGATTGGGCTACCAGCTAAGATACTTTTTTTTATTTATCAATGTTAATCTGATATACTTCCTCTGTCCCTAAAAGATTATCACATTTTGCCGATGGCTCAATAGCCTAGTGGCATCCGGCCCAACCTTTCATGTAAGAGGTCATGGGTTCGAACCTTGTTGGAGACATATTTGTCTCATATTATACTCTAACTTTCTATTAGTTAGCAATTTCTGTATTCATGTTTGTAATATCATTGTAGTCACAATTCATCGCTAATTATCAAAAAAAAAAAAAAGATTATCACATTTTAAAAAGTAATCAATAGGCCAACTGAGTGATCAAATAGAATCCTTTAAAAAATAAATAATCAACTAATCATATTGAAGAAATATAAATAATATCTCCACTTAACCCTAATAAAAATGAACCAATGTGACAATGTCCTTTGAGGAGGCACTGCACGTGGGGACATTCCGCAGGCATAAATCATATGGGTAATTATACTAACATGATTTTGGGACATTATGAATAATTATAGGACACCACAACTTAATACTTTCTCATCTTTTATCCTTACATAATTGATACATTTATATTTTAATATATGTTTTTGAAATATCAACTTTCTATAATCTATTAATATACAAAATAAGATATATTTATATTTTAAATCGTATTTTATTGATCACGAAAAGTCGAAATGTATCAATCAATTAAGATGAAGGGAATAAATTATAAGAAAGCAAAACAGGGGTTTGAGGCATTGAAGTAGGTCTCTAGGACCATGTCTGATATTTTGAGTAATTATGCATATAGAAGATAGAGACGAATACAGTCTAGAGACAAATTTACATGTCATAATGTGTTAGGTTTATCATTATTCCAATTGATGCACATCTAGACCCACCCTAATTATTTGGCTAAACCATCCTCATATTGTGGCAATTGAATTGATGTCAGCTTTAGATTAGGCAGTATAAAAAATTAAAAACGTGTAGCTGGACTTCAGATATAATTGGTTTGTTCGAATTTTCATTCATTTATTTTAAAGTCTTTTTGGTCAGAAAAATGATAAATTGAGTTATGTATTTCAATAGCAGTTTTATAATAAAGGGCATCATTGAAATATATGATTTTTTGAACATCCATTTTATAGTATTTAGATCCGTTGCTAACTGCTAAGCCTATATAGTATTTAGTCTAGTGTGATATGTAATTTTATTGATATGTCAAAGAATTTAAGTAATTGTATGACAATGATAAAATAAAATGTACTATTTCTTTTGTTTTTTTTTTCGATAAATTAGCGATGAGGTGAGATTCGAATTCAGAATCTTCTGATCACTAGCGAAAGCCTTTTCAACTAAGCTATTCGATTAACTTAAAATGTACTACTTCTTTTGGTGTTGATTTTGCTTAAAATGTTTGCATGTATGAGCATGTATAGTTAGGGGTTAAACGGTTCTCTATGGAACATACAAAAAAAAAAATGGTTTATGATATGGGTAACGTGTGATACCAATGATTGAGTCCGCCGGATTAATTACGTGTGGTATACAATTATTGCTAACATTCTCATCTTAGGCAATAATAATGTGTGGTTAATAAAACATTGAATATATTCATATGAGTAATTGACTACTCACTAGTCAGTTTAGCCGTCAAAAATTAGTAGATACATTTTATTATTAGGCTCCGTAAGTAACCCGGCAAGGGGACGTGCTTGTATAATTAGTAGATTCATTTGATTAGGATATTGTTTATGAATATTTATTATAGGAAAGGGGGAAGTTTTAGGACCTTCAAATTGATTCTTATCTTAATTAAGAATTTAAATTCAGATTCCCTCATTTCAGATCCTTATAATTTCGATTCATTACGCTATTGTTCTTTCGGATGAGGATAACGTTGGACTATGTTATTCCATGGGTAATATTATTTTTTTAATAATTGATGATGTAACAAAATTGGAATCTTTTCATGAGCCTTTAGTTATTGAACAAGTATATGATACTCTTATGAATATGGGTACAATATTTCTACATTATATTCTATCCACGGTTAACGAAGTAATTAATAATGAATTTAAGACATTTATGATAAACTTAATTATATATTTTTATGGTACATAAATTAAAATAGCTCTTTATTTAATTTTACACTGAGCAGAGATGTGCTTGAACCAAGCAAAACCGCATGGTTTGCTCCGGGAAGTGGGCGGAGTATCGATCCAAAGCTCGAGTACGTGGTCAAGTTCGTTCGGCTGAGATCTTGCTTCAATAGACTAAGGTCGGTCTTCTCTTTATAAGAGATCTTGTCTTTGTCCGGGAACTGACACTCAAAGCTCGGCTCATAACAAAATGAGTCGAGCTGTGAGTGTGTTCCCGGCTAGTCAGCTCGGTGAGCAGGCTCGATAGTACACATGTTAATATTAGTTCTAATAAAATTAGTTATTATATTTTATTAGTTATTTCAATTATTATGATTAATGTTAATTCATATTCAATTTGATGTTCTTACTTTGTTATATGTGAATAATTAATTTTATTACTTGTTCCATGCTACTTAATTGTTTCTGTAAAACAAAATTTAGTTAATCCGATTGAACATGAAATTTCGAAATGAACTAGGCGAGGTAGCTTGCAGCTTGGCTCGGAAATAATTTGACTCAACAAATTTTTACCGAGCCAAGCCTCACATAAGGCTCGTTTAGTGATCAATCGAATCAAAAGTGCTTGAACTCAGAATTGACTCGACTCATATACAACCGTAACCTGAGTAGTACATAGCTCCAAAATATCTAGATCCCAATTGGAGTTGGAGAACATTTCTTTCAATCACTTTGGCTTATTTTGAGCCACTGATTTGACATTGTATTTTGTATGAGGTTGCTAGTTGCTACACAATATTTTACAAAATGCATTACATGTGAGTTGGGTCTTGAGTGTCTCACATAATTATTATCCTATCCATCTCGTAAAAGCACAAACATTTTATTTGTCTACTTCATTTGCACGTTCCCAATACTGATTCTTCAACATGGGATGGTATCTTTGGTAGCAACAATCAAACCTCGGAGGATTTAATACATTGTCTCATTTCTTATACGTATTTTATTAATAGATTGTATACAAGCTAAATATTCGTCTATTTATCTAATGATCGTAATTTAAGTGAGTTCGATTTGTATACTTAAAACTGTCCAACGTTTTGTGAAAAAACAAAAGCGAAGGGGTAGATACTAGATTTGGCTCATCTTGGCATTATTATATTTCACCATCTCAGTAAATGCAAAATTCATAGCATCTCCAACTTGTTATGCAACCTCTTATTAATAATTAGACGTTTTGTAATTGAGGCTTGATAATAACAAGCATGGGCTTGGTCTTACTAGGGAGTTAGAATGTTATATTCCTAAATTGGCTTGATTTTCGAATGAAATTAAAGTTTGCATTGAGCAAGTTGGACACTAGAAATGGTGTAATGGACATGACTTTAATAAGTTGCCTAATAATAGACCATTCTCTTAATTATTTGCCATATAATTAAATTGATGTCATCAACATAAGTGGTCCACGTTTCCAAATACAAAGTCATACGATCACCAATTACTCACCAATTGACCCCATATCCTGAGGCGTCACACGCTTAACAGTAACTCAATTATCATCCTCAATTTTTTAAGGAAACCGTTCTTGCATGAAGCGGTTCAACAAGATTCAGGACCCTTAATTTGTTCCACCAAGGGATGATGGGAAGTTGGGAATATATACTTCGAGGAATCTTTATTTATTTTAATTAATAATATATATGTATAGTTGTTGACACTTAATTGTTTGAAGCTAATACCATATGAATATATGATATACATTTCATTAAGTATGTTATAAATATTAAAGCAAAATGAAGTTCAACAGAGTGCCTTTTTGCCCGATCGTTTGATTACAGACAACATTCTCCTTGCGTACGAACTTCATCATACGATCAAGAAGAAAAAGACAGGCTCGGAGGGTTTTATGTCTATTAAGCTAGACATGGTAAAAGCGTATGATAGAATCGAATGGAGTTTCCTCCGGTTTATGCTTAGGCATATTGGCTTTAATGACCATTGGATCAGGATTGTTATGCACCATGTCGAATCGGTCACTTATGCTCTCCTGGTAAACGGAGAGCAAACAGGGTTTATTAGACCGGGACGTGGACTACGTCAAGGTGATCCACTGTCCCCGTATCTGTTCATCTTATGCACTGAGGGACTGATTGCAATGCTTAAGGACGCATGCACTAATGGCAGATTGCATGGTATCCGCTATGAGGGGGTGGAACCTATTTCCCACCTTATGTTCGCGGACGATACATTATTGGTGGGTAAAGCGACAGTAGAGGAAGCGGCAACGTTCAAACAGATTCTCAAGACTTATGAAGAGCTCTCGGGCCAACTGGTGAGCACCGAGAAGTCCTCTATCTTGTTTAGTCCTTGTGTTAATACTGATACCAGGAGGAACGTCTCGGGATTGTTAGGCATCCCCGAGGTCCTTGACCATGGTAATTACCTAGGTCTCCCGTCCACGATCGGGACCTCCAAGAAAGCGGTTTTCACCTACATTCTTGAGAAGGTTCGATCGAAGGTGAACGACTGGAAACCTAGACTTCTATCTACTGCAGGGAAGGAAATCTTTATCACTTCTGTGTTACAGGCGATCCCCACCTTTACAATGAGTTGTTTTCGTCTTCCTATCTCCCTATGTAAAGATATTAATACAATTCTGTCTAATTACTGGTGGGGATCGAATGAAGACGGGAAAAGTAAATTACACTGGATTTCTTGGAATACATTGTGTAAAAGTAAAGACAAAGGGGGATTGGGGTTTCGGGATACAAAGAGCTTTAATGAAGCCCTTCTGATGAAACAAGTTTGGCGGCTCGTCAACAATCCTGAGTCCTTGCTCGCCCGAGTCTTCAAGGCTCGATATTTCCCTCAGCAGAGTTTTTGGGTCGCATCACTGGGAAATGCTCCAAGCTACGCGTGGCGTAGTATCCTCTCGGTAAGGGACCTCGTAAACAAAGGAACAACATGGGAGTTAGCAAATGGACAGGATATCAATGTATGGCAGCAGAACTGGGTACCTCATACGGTTTCAAACAGACTAATAACACCTTCAGATCCTGATTTTTCACATATTCAAGTTTCGGATTTAATCGACCCAGAAATTGGGGTTTGAAAAATGGACAGATTGTTAGCCATGTTTTTCCCAGTGGATGTAGAGGGTATTCTCACCATATCACTCAATCATATGCACAACAGAGACACACCAAGGTGGAAAGCAGATCAACAGGGCAAATTTTCAGTAAAATCCGCATATGAATTTATCATGGAGCACCAACAGTCAGATAACCAGGCATCAAACAGCTATGTGGATCCAGACCCAACGTTTGGTCAGATCTGGTCCTTAAAATTGGCAAGAAAAATCAAGCATTTTTTGTACAGAGGATGCCTTAACAGATTGGCCACACGAGTTAACCTACATCAAAAACACATCGATCTAGACCAACTATGTCCATTTTGTAACAAGTATGCAGAGGACGAGGTACACCTTTTCATACAGTGTGAATTTAGCAGAGAAATCCATGAACTTTTAAAGATGCCATGTACGGATCCACACACAAAATCATTCAAAGAACTGTTTTCTTCTAACATAAAAAGGGTTCCTACGGACAAGTTCAAATTATGGGCAACATGCATGTGGGACTTGTGGTACCAACGGAATAGACTAATTTATGAAGGAAAGTTTAGAACACCCATGGAGGTAATCAAGTTCTCAACTTACTTCTTGGAGGCCGAGGAAGCTGCTCCAGCCCTCATCCACGCTCCATGTCCGGTTGCATGATGTTGGACCACCTCGACGCCTCCCGGAGGGAAACTCTCAGATCGGCCTAGATCGGCTCCCTCTTCACTGGATCTCCAGCAACGGGGACGAGGTAGGCCGGCGAGGGACGGGGTGCATGTAAGGTACGGAATGAAAGATAGGAGAAACAGTAATGGATATTCGAGATAGAGATGGGGCCACTGAGCCGCAGCTCCTTAAGCAATAATCTTTCAAAAGGAATAAGCTTACATTTAGGTGGCTGAGGCAGCGGATCTCGAGCTCTCCCATGGTAATGGCCGGCCTCCGGCGACTCCCTGAGGGAAACTCTCAGATCGGCCTGTTTTGGCTGCTTCATCACTGGTCTCCGGCAATAGGGAGACGTAGGGCGGCATGGGACGATATGTTTCTGTGGAAGGGGACTCAAGAAGGGACGAAGGAATTGCATTAAGTAGGAGGCGGAGTCTGAATCTGCCAAACCTTTCTGAAGGAAGACTCATAAATATAGGAAGGCTTTATTAAAGACTAGAAGATGAAGAGTTATGGAAGCTGCGCAGCTATTATGAGATCAAAGGCTATTCGAAAGTCTTTATAGTGGTAGAATTAGGGATAGGGTTTTTGTAGTGGGCTTTATGCTTTGGGCTGGTCTGAATTAGAAATCAGCCATATGGTATTGCTTGAGCCCCGAAGCTTGAACCATGTTGTACGACTTTGTTTCGATCGGGTTTTAATATATCGCTAATTATCAAAAAAAGAAAAAAATGCCAAACAATATTTTGCAATAAATACATTTTCATGAAAAGTGAATAGTCATTATCTACTCTATTTTTAATCTATTTTCTATTTAATTGAGAAATAGGAAAATAGGAAATTACATGCATGAAGCTTCATATTCTCGTATATATTGAATTCTGATGTTGTTTTATAGCCAATCAATAAAAGACATTTCTTTATACTGAAAAAAATACATTCATTTCTCTTTTTATTATTCTGTAATTTTAACTAATTATATATTTTTATATACAATATTAATGCACTTGTGCTTCTTCATATTCATCAGTTTTTAATTATATACGATCTTTTAAAAATATTTTCTCGCATAAATATTACAAAAAAATTAATTATGTAAAAGGAATTAATTTACACAGACCGAACTGTGCTCAAACGATTAATTGAATTAACCTATAATATGTTAATATCATCTAATAACTATAGGCAAATGATAATGCCAGAACAATTTTCATATTGATGAAGCAAAACTATGATTAAGTCCTTTGGTTTTATGACTTTTAATTACAATATTGATTGTTAACGATAGAACACATTTATTTGTATTTGAATAATGAAAATATGAATAAATTTTATAATTAACAATTGATATTATGATGAAAATATAATTTGATAAAAAGGCTATAAAAGAAATTGAGCATAATTTTGCTCAAGTCATATGAGAATTGCTCTGACATTATCACTAGCCATAACTATAATTACTACCTATTTAACTGTATTAATTTTATAACCGTTAGTTTTTAATACCCCTTTTATTGATTTGATAGAACATATCCAAGATTGATTTCTATATTTGTACAATCCAATTATTATATGAAAAATAAATACTAACATATCATAATCACTCCCAAGAAAAAAAAAAACATTTCCTCAAACTTTGTTATCTTAACTTTCCAAGTCCCAATATGATTCATCGAATCCTAGAATTCCCCCCTCCCCCAATCCCCACTATCCCCTTCATCCCCATATATATACTCACACCTTCCTTATAATTTCTTCATAACTCAACTTTTCCTTCTCATCTTTCTTCTTCCTCCGCCCTCATTTTGCTTAATAGTAACTGTTCACCATATATGATTGCCGGAGACTACCGGAACCCCGAGAGCCCCGTCTCTTCTCGTGCTCTCGCCCTTCGCTTCTTCCTCTACCTCCGATTAACGTAGCCCCTATCTCCAAGTCCTTAGGAGTCAATCAAATAGCGGGTAAAAACTAATTTCATCGTTAATTTATAATAATAATAATAATAAAAATAATTATTTCTACCTGTTTTTTCATTCTTTTTTCCTTATTTGTTTAATAATAATTTATTCGATTCATACAAAAACTTCAACCTATTCATCTATATAAAATTTCTGATTCCATGAGTACGAATTCGATAGATAGTGAATATGCCTAGTCCAAGGAATCATCGTAAAGGAAGTGGAGAGGAGAAGAACACCACCAAGAAGATAAAGCCTGTATACAGAGCATCATCCTTCCACGGACAAGATTCCGGCAGCCTAGGGGAGATGATGCGCCGGCCAAGAACTGTGCCCAACTTGATCGCGCACGGTGGCGCCGCTACGGCTACCTTGCCGGAGTTGCATGAAATTCATCGGGACCATGCAGAACCGAAAAAGCTGCCCAAGCTGTTGCTGAATGTCACAATTCAGAGGAGCCTTGGACCGGTACATGTGGTGATTTCGCCGGATTCCACCGTCGGAGAACTCATCTCCGCCGCTGTCCGCCTCTATGTGAAGGAAAGTCGCCGCCCTGTTTTGTCCTCTGTGGATCCTGCTGGCTTTGATCTTCATTATTCACAGTTTAGCTTAGAAAGTAAGTGTTGATTTCTTAAGTCAACGGCAACCTCAGCCGTTGAATTTTTTACTCAATTATTTATTTACTTATTTAAGGCTTTCGATTATTTGAAAAAATTGGTTTTAAGCTAAACGGTTGAACTATCACAATTATTTCAATATTTTGGAATGTCTAGTAATACAAGTTAATAATTATGTAAATTAGTATTTATATTTTGACATATTTAACGTGCCACAAGTTATAATACAATATTTATACTCATATATTTTATTTATTTAGGTTTGAGCAGGGAGGAAAAGCTTATATCATTGGGGTCGAGGAATTTCTTTTTATGTCCTCGAGAAGGTAGCCTTGCAGAAACGAAAGGTAGCTGCTCTAAAGAAGCTGAAAAGGCAACCAAGCTCCCCTTGCCTTGGCTCAAATTAATGGATTTTTTATTGTGATAAATGGAATTCTTATCCTAGAATTATTTATTTTATCTAGAAAAAATGTTCAATTATTATAGAGTTATCAGGTATGTGATGTACAGGCAGCATACTTAAGGCTTTGAGCCATGAAATTAAAATGGATTGAAATTCGTGTAAGTTCCAAAATTAGGGCTACCTCAATTTCAATTTATTTCAATAAAAAATTTAGATAACTAATAGATTCAGGCGGCAGAAATGTTTCGCTCGGAGTGAAATTATGAAATTAAAATGGAAAAGCCTAACAAATGCATAATTCATATTGGAGTGAAATTTTCAAGTCATATTACAACAATAATTTCTTTCAACTAACAGATACATAATTATATCCAAACAAAATTCTCGAATTCATAAATTGCGAATTTCTTGATCCACATAATTGTATTCACAATATTATAAAGGATGATTGTGTATTTGTTGGTCCTCTTAAGGTGATGTTGGTCCCAAAGCTATAGTCCCTCAATTAGAACCAAACAAGAGATATCATAATTCATTAATAAAATGCTTTTATTCTATTGTTTGTGTTTAAATGAGTAGACAAATAGCCAATTAAAACAATTGAATTCATTTAATTAATAATTCAAGTTAGTGGGCCTTTCCTGACATTGTTGATAAGTTTGTCCTATCCAAAAATGTAGTAGCTATTTGCATGTTTTTTCTTTAGCAATTAGTATGATACATACACTTGGCATGTTACGTTTTCAACCAACTTGTGATCCATAATTCATTCCATTGTTCGACTATTTTGTCCAATCAACTAAATATCCCATCTTCCACAAACTACTTGTGCCTTCTAGATTTTGAGAAAAGACAGTTTAAGGGAAAAATATGATGAAATTTTACAGAAAAAGGACAAGAATTCGAACATATTTAGTTAGATTAGTAACACATATTCGAACAATCTTAACATGTTCCTTTTTATTTCTCTCAAACCAAGCAAGATCTATGTCCATCACAATTTTGCCACTGCATGTCAAGATCTATGTTCCTTTGTTAGGACTTAGGACCAAAATACATACTGTAATAATTGGTGTTTGTATAGTTGGACCTAATTGGATTCTACTTTCTAGTATCTACACTTTAGTTTTTCGGTTATAGGAAATCCTCAACTTCTGGGCATGTCAATGTGTCATCTAACCTCCCTTTTATAGGTAAAATCGCGGTAAAATATTGTTATGGCTTTAGTTCACATGCATTAATTTTTTTTCTCTTGATAAAAACAGTAGCAACTCATAGAACATGTGTTTGATACCATATCGACCTGAGTCGTAGAAATAAATGTAAAGGAAATAAAGTTCACGCGATATAATCTCGGCGTCAAATTATAATGTTCAAATAGATGAAAGAACAAAAATGCGGGGTTATTTGGGGTGAAAGAAGTCATAATTAATATAAGAACAAAACAGATTCTTAAAAGGTAGCAGAAATATGAATAAACTAACAATTTTACTCACTGTAATTACAAACAATTCTTAACATACTACACAACTCTAAACCTTGCACTACATATGCACCATCTACAGCCCCCCCCCCCCCCCCCCCCCACCCCCCCACCCCCCATCACCTCTGCCATCAGCTTATTTCCCATTCAAGGTCCATAAAAAAATAAAGATACATGCCTAAATAATTTGAAGGCAAAAATATGTCACACTAATACAAGCATCCAACCTAGAATTTTTTTTTTTTTTTTGTTGATATATTATCGAGAGCTTTTTTCGAACAAATGATTTTGTTATATAGTACACTAAGAGCTAGGGACTATGGTGCCGACATAACCAAATCCAGCAATGGTGAATGTTATAACTTGAAGGAATATGTAAATGAAGTAGATTCTTCTTCCATAGAGGACATCGTAGCATCCACAGAAGAAAAGGAACGCTGCGAATGTCAGTTCATGAACTTGAACCCTGAAAGCCCCATAAATAAACATCAACAAACAATGCATCTAATAAAATTGATTTCGGGACATTCATTTAGAGGTATTTATTTGACCTGTCTCCAAGGCTAAGGCGCGGTTTCTTTGGTGCTGATTTGCTATCTTTCGACTTATTCTTGAGTGCATCTCCAAGTTTTTCTGTGACAACCCATTCATTAGCCCTCTTTGATTCAAATAATCCGATGAAGGTTGCCTTTGTTCGGTGCAGTGCCATCACATTCTCGAAAAGAATCCAGTAAAATAGCAAATGCACGGATCTGCAAGTTCAATGCACAAGCTCAAGAGAGGGCCGGACTACTGATAAACCACTAATCTCCAATATTGAAAAACATTGAAGTCGACTCATAATTAGTAGATCAAAAGCATCATGTACCGTGGAGTTCCAACTGCGTTAAGAGTGGTGATAATGCAAGGAATATATATAGCTCCCCACGTTGGAACATGGACATCAGCCAAAATGGATAATGGGAGGACGACGCAGAAAAAGAAAAACGTAACCCAGTGAGCAATGATCTTCCGCACGAAAAAGAAGCTGTAGATAACATATACCTTCTTAAATAATGTTACTCTCTGCAAACAAAACAAAAGGTAAGTATTACAGTAATAAGTAACATCCTCCTAAGTCAATTACACAAAAAATTACTGTAATAATCTTGGTCCACGTACTTTGTTTCTAACAATTTCCATAACCATTTTCCTGAATAAATTAGCAGGACCACAAGACCACCTGTGCTGCTGGAAACGGAATGCTTTAAATGTACTAGGAAGTTCACTTTTCACCTACACAATCACAAGTTTGACTATTACTCACATCCTAGCAAATTGAAATTATATGATATTTGATATTTGGCTACACAATAAAACCTGAAGGTCTCCTAGGTACAAGAATTTCCAACCCTTGAGACCAGCTCGGACAGCAAGATCCATATCCTCAACAGTTGTTCGATCTTTCCAACCTCCTGCGTCGTTAATGGCACCAATTCTCCATATCCCACCAGTTCCTGCAGTTTATCCAACATTGTATCACAATTCTACAAGCACAATGGCTCGTCTATGTTGCTAACTTCGAGTGCTCTGTATATTATACAGAAACTATTAAAATCGACTTGAACAAAGGGGTCCGCCACTGACTATACTATGTTTTGCAATCATTTTTATTCGAAGATTGAACACTGCAAATTGCATACCATTGAAGCCAAAGAAGGCATGGGTAGCTGATCCAACTTCTTGCTCCACAGTGAAATGGTAATCTAAAGACATCTCTTGCATCCTCGTCAACAAACATTCGTCCGAATTCACTGTCATTTTAGTCACATAACAAATTACTTCATGAATATTATCTGGATTTGCTGCATTACCATATCCTAAAAAATAGTACTGCTCAAACAATATCGGACATTGGTAAAACGAACTAAATACGAATTTGATCATTCTTGATCATCATCGTCATCATTCACATTTAAATTATCAAGAACACCAAATTGTCTAGTAAAATTTTCATTAGATAAGGGAATAATCTAACTTAATTCACTTTTTCAAAAGTGAAAGTAAGTAATACACCAAGAGGTTTTACGTGGAATAAGTTATGTTCGTCTTCTATTTTATATAAGTCAGTTTAAATAGAATTAATTAGTTTCTAATAGAATCAAATTAAGTGTCGGAAGTAGATCTAGTTAACATAAAGTTAACACCAAATTAGTTAACACACAATTATCTTGTACCTAACATAGTATACCAAAATGAGTAGTGCTAGAAAACTACAAGAAAATAAATGGATAAAGTTTGTTGTGGTAGTTAGATTGGGGTAGAGTTTGTATTTATTATGGAGTTGATGGGTCAAAAAGAGAATATAAGAAACCTCGTGATGTTCGGTAGAAAAGATCAAACCTTCTCCACAAAATCTAATTCCCTAAAAAAGATGGGGTGGTCCTACCCGTGAGGTCGTGACCATCCTAGCCAATGGTAGGGTCTTCAAAAAATCCTTTTAGGAAGCAACATAAAAAAAAAAAAGGAGAAAAGTGGAAGAATACCCCCTCCCCCTTCTTTTTTTTCTAATAATTGCACTCTTTTACATGCACTCACATATGTAATATTAATTAGTATAATAACCACATGTGATTAGTGAATACCTCAGCCTCACCACCGACACTTGTCTATGTCCAAGTATTACTATCATTTATAAGTAGTCACCTTGTGTTCTATCAATCGGGGTTCGATTTCAGTTTTTATTATTATACCCGAGTATAACATACGAACTTCGGATCATTATATTTGTAGTAAAATTGATGTTGAGTATGAATATATACCCACCTAAAATCGAAATATATTAGTCAATGTACATGAAAATGACATATCAACTAATTTTCTAATTATATGCTAAGTCCTACGTGCTAGGTAATTTGCCGTTACAAGAATTATTCCACAGCGATGGAAAACGTTCCAATAACTATGGCAATTTTACCGTTTATACTAGCTTGATAATTTCAATTGTTAATCATATGCCTCAAGTAATTTGTTAACAACTTTTTCCCTATCTAAAAGAAGATATGTTAGTATAATGTTGTTGTAGGAGTTTAGTTGAGCTTACCAAATCTCCATCTCGACTGAACGAGTGCAATCTCAGGGTTGTGAATGAGGAAGGGCATCGCTCGTCTGAGAAAGTCGGGTTCGGGTCGAAAATCGGCGTCAAAAATCACCACAAATTCACAGTCCTTAACATAACCACGCTTCAATCCTTCCTTAAGTGCTCCTGCTTTGTAACCTCCCCTACTCTCTCTAATTTGATACCTTATGTTGATTCCTTTGCTTGCCCACCTAATACATTCTTTCTCAACCATGTCCTACACAATCAACAAGTTAAGGAATATAATTAATTCGAACTAATTCTATAATATTTATAAAAAAATAAATATCAGTACTATAATTAGTTCAGAGTGGAACCAAATTAGTGAAAATTTTGAGGACTGACAATATGCTGGAATGTGGAATATATAGTTTTTTGTGATGTTTCAGGTATGATAGCAAAAGCACAAATTAAGAGCACAAGATACACATAAAATTCAGCAATATATAATCCAAAACAAATCAAATTAAATACTCATCACTAAGCCAAATAAGCTACATGAATGTAACATCTTCATCTCGACTTCGTTCAGCTCTATGTCAAATAAAAAGTTACTGTGAACTCGAATACCTTGACGAGGGGATCAGTTGAATCATCCAGGACTTGAATCACTAAACGATCCGAAGGCCAAGAAAGATTACATGCTGCACCAATGGAGATCTTGTACACCTACAAAAACAGAAAAATCGACAAAAAAAAGTATACACTAAATTAATTTCATCATTTATTGGATACTCCCACTCGTCCATACTCCTATCAGAAATCGAAGAGAAGATACAAACCTCTTTCTCATTAAACATGGGGATCTGAATAAGGACCATAGGGAAATCTGCATTCCCATTCTCTAAATCATCATGCATTGGCTCCCATCTATATCTTTGTTCTGGTTTCTTCCAGAAGAGCTTAATAAGTACTATAACTATGCCCATATAAAGCCTCTCGACGAAGAGCATCAATGTCATCGCTAAGCATACATATACTGCAACTTGAACTACTGGAACTATCAATGGCTCTCTAATTAGCCTCCACATCCACCCAATTTGAAATAATATAGATGTTCCCTGGAACGATTCCGGGATGAAATCTGTTGCTGATACCTCTGCCATTTTTGAAAACAGAGTAAAAAACAGAGTACTCTGTACAAAGCAGGGGAATAAAGGGACTTCAAGAATCAACAATTCAAAGCTTAAAGAATATTGGACTCAAATTAATCAAGATCTCATAGTTTTACTCCTATGCTCTTTGAAGCTCAACCCTTAACAAGCTCAGCTGGGGGAGGGGGTGGGGTGGGGGTGGGGGGGGGGGGGGGGGGAGGGGGTATGAGAGTGTGAAGCTATGGGGTATGAAATAAGGGAGACAGAGAAGTGGAATTTTATAGTTTGTTTTGGTTTTGCAGTAGCTTATTTCTTTATTTGTGGAAAATGGTTTACCATTTTAAAAATGAACAGAATCATTTGTAATCATTTTGTGAAAAGATAAATAAATCTCAAACAACGAACTCCAACTACCCGTCTTTTGGAGCAGGGAATTGCCGAATTGGTATCCACTACTCTTAACTTTTTATTGGATAGATTTGGTGGACATAATTACCTCTAAACCATGTCGGTTAAATAAATTACTCCCTCCGTCCCTAAAAGATTGTCACATTTTGACTTTTGGTGGTCAAATATTACAAAATTTGATCATAAATTCTCATCAAACGATTTGAAATAATATAATCTTGTGGGATCTTGTTAGATTCGTCTCAATATATATTTTTAAAATATCAAATTTTTATAATTTTTTCGCATGTAGAATAAGAGATATTTATGTTTCAATTATTAATTTGTTGACCATGAAAAGTCAAAATGTGACAATCATTTAGGGATGGAGGGAGTATATTTTAAATCTGTTTGTGACAAGTTTCACAAAAAATTAGTAATATTCAAAATCTTTATGATAACATATTGATATATTTCCCCAATTTGATAATTCTTATCAATACACCCCAACTACTATTGAATTTTACATTGTTCGGTTGTGAAATAAACAGTAAACATTGTTATACTTGACGGCAGTGGACTTGCTCTTGATGTGCAATTGGCCCCAGATATATGTCATCAAGTCTTTTACTATAGTACAATTTTTGGATATGGTGAATGCACTCGTAACGGTTTATGATAGTTAATTTAGTGAAGTAAGTGATCTTGTGATTGAATAATCATAGATTCGATTATTTATATTTATATTTTTCTAGTTAAATTTGCCACACAAGTATAACTTATCTGGCTTGGCTGATGTAGTTTGTTGATTGTTGTATCAATCCAAAATTTATGTATTGCATATATTGTGAGTGCAAATTAAAAAAAGAGAAGTTAAATGACTACAATTAAGTTAAATATTCGAGACATTTTTGCTTTTTGGTAGATTGTACTACCTCCAATTTAAAAACACTGTAGTTTGACTTTTTAAAATTGAATTTTGACCATCAATAATTACTAATTATTACTTATTTTAAAAAGTAAAGTTTATATAGTTGGATTCATCTTTTTAAATATTTTCATAATATAAGTTTTTAATTTAAGAAAAAAAGTGAAAGTCAAATATTTATCTCGATGAATAAAAAAGATAATTTTTGAATTGAAAGAAGTATGAAAAAGCCATAACATCTAACAAAAAAAATTATTTTGTCCCATTTCATGTCTCTGTCTTAATTGGGAGTGGGGGTATATAATGAATTATAAAGCTATCTTTAAATGAATGAATAAAGTGTCAAATGAGAATTTAATAGATTTTCTTCTAAGAAACTGTGTGCGCCATCATATTAATATGAATATAGAAGGCATACTATTTGATATCACATTATTGAGCTTTAAATCTGATTTGACTCGACTCATATACTCCTATTAATATAGTTGAATGAAGAAAATTAAAAGTTTTGTTTATAGCTCAATGTAACGAGAATAATTGGAGCATCATGGTAAAGCTGTAAGAGTATTCCGTATTGAAATGGTTAATAGGTAAAGTCAATTCATTCAATTCCTAATGACATATCTTAGGATTTGCATTCTCATAATGATACGAAATATATAGTGCGATGAGGCCCTATAATGATTATTGAGAATATCATCGAGTAACAAAGACTAACATTCTCTAGTAGTCATAAGCGATTATTGGGGATTTGATTTTTCACGATCATCGAAACACGATTTAAAATATACAAAATTTTACAAGCACAAAAGTTATAAAAGTTAATATTTTAAAGATATACAATGAAATGAATCTAACAATATTTTATATGACTATACTATTTGTTACTGATCAATTAATATAAATTTATGATCAAAATTTTTAAAATTTAATTTTCAAAATGGAAAGTACACAAACAAATTGGAACAGATAAGACTATGAAATTCTGAAATTAGAGTTGGTGATGAATAACCAAAGAAATATCATCACACATCAATGATTGTAACCGGGTAGGGTCATCTCTCCAGATCCTCCATCGATTTATGGTTATAATTTCATTTTTTATGTTGGTAACTATTTATTCATAAATCTTGTCGGATGAGTAGACAAAAATGAACTGTGTATTACCTGGCAATCCAGTTATAAAGATACTATAAAAGTATTTAACAATTAAAATAATTCCAAAATCAGACTAGTCTTTGCTCTTTTACTGAGTAATTGTGCTAAAGAAGCATCTGTCCGTGGCATATTCTTTCCTCAACATTTTCTTTGTTTGAGTATCATTTTTGGCGTTTTACTCAACTCAAATTTGTCATAAACCACGTATGTTTAATCATTTAGTGATATTTAATTTAAATTCCTACTGTTAAATATCAAGTTTAATTTGGTCATAACATATAGTAGTATTATTTCTTGTTTTACTTTAAGCATTCGTTATTAATAATACACTAATAATACCTTACTCATTGTTAATTTGTTGCCTGATAAGTCATAAAAAAAACTTAATAATTAGGTAAGATGTCAATTTTGTTTCACCATGTGGTACTAAATTTACGACATATTATTGAACTATTTTCTTATTCATTTACGAATTTCCATCCTTCTTCCTCTGTATATGTTCTTTAATACTTTTATTTTTCTATTCATATCCACCTTTGTTTTCTCTAATAGAAAATGTAAAGGATAAGCCATCTTATTATTATACATTTATACGAAAAGTAAAGAATAAGAAAAGAACAAACTATTTAAAAATAGGAGTAAACAAAATATGCCTCCCTTTCTTTCTAATAATAAGACCTTTAATAGTGTAGCCAGCTCTATATTTTATTCCATTCTTGACAACATAACAAGTTATAACAACCATTGTTTGTCTTAAGTGTATATATATTGAAATAAAATATAATTAGCCATAGTGTTGTTTACTCAAAATGATATTCTTCACGATATTTATTATCCTTATTCAAAACTAAGTAATGATGCTTTTCGAAGTAGCACAATAATGATAAATCATCTCTCTAACCAATTTCCATGCTAGCAAGAGGGCTTGAACTCGAGACCCCCGTTAGAGGTGTAGCATACTTGCTATTAGGTTGAACAAAAAAAAATATCACTTTCTGATTTGATGGAGCTTGACTTATGAAGCAAAACTTGAGGAGGTGTGAAACAATTGCGTCCCACACTCCCACTCGGTTAGGAGTTAGGACATCCAATGTGCATATATTTTGTTTTGGTATAAAAAGTCCATATGCTGTCACATGTTTCTTAAGCAATTAAATAATTTGGTTGGCATAATGTAAAATTGGTCTTTGTTTCACCCAAGTATACAAACATGAGGTGAGATTTGAGAAGTAACTTGAGCCACCCCCACCCAAAACCCAAATCCCCATTCCCCAATAAAAGCAGTCTAAGGAAGAATATGTAGGTCCGAATCAGCCCAATTGATCAAATCCCAAATATATATTGGGTTTAATGGGCCCTGGATGGGCAACAATTTTAGTGCACTTACTATGTAGCCACCTAGTATCCAAGTTGCATCTTATGTCGAGTTAGTATGAATCTTTTGTTATATTTTATGTGATATTCTACCTTTAATTATACTACTTATTTAAATTGTAATAAGGTTTTATAAACATATTTTTTAGAAGTAGTTGAGGATATTCATTTCAATTTTTGTTTTCCCATGCCAGGAAAATAATGTAGTGAATTTGTTGATTGTAACATCTCAAAATTAATTGTTATTATTACGTACAAAACTATTATCGTTATCATTCAACTGGTATTATTTGCACTTGTTGTAGTAAATATGATTTTACTTACTTGATATGTCGTATTGCAAATATCATATAACAAGTTTACTAGTATTAGTTAGACTTCTTGGTCGGTTGCCCGTGAACTATCGATTTATTTTCAGTTTAATCTCCGAACTATCAGTTATTTTCTGGATAATAATGGATGCACAAATCGACATACCCAAGTTACGAATCTCCATGTTTGTGTTCAAGTTCCTAACGAATATGTTTTACAATTTTGAGTGCAGTTTGATCACGCTCGAATATAGAGAAAATAAAGCTAAGCACAATATTATTTTCTGTTTATAGAGGTATATTGTATTTATGATGTAGGGGTAAATGTGGGATGGTCGATGGGGTATGATGCGTTGAAGAAGAAGGGGTGAGAGTTTATTTTATGTAAAATATATTAAAATATATCTCCATTTTTAGTAGTGTCATGGTATAATAGTGTTTTAGATGTTTACCACTGTCAAAATTGGCTAATAAAGGCTTCTCGAAAACAATTGATAGTTCAGGTACAAATTGTAAAGGAACTTTTTTTTTTTGCAAATCAATTGAATTTCAAAAACATTGGTAAATATTCCTCTCCGACTTTTGACTTTTTGCATTCAACTCGTTATTATCAAATAAATATTTGATCCTTACGACATTTTAGTTAATTGGTCTCAAAGTAATACATTATAGATGAACATGTTGTTCCATAACCTACTCAATTATATATTATGGAGTTGTATCTTATATACAACTTATCACATTAGTGATGTTATCATAACACTTAATAAGTCGAGGTTCATAGCCAATATTGGCTGAATTTCAGATCTATCGTCTTATCAACACACATTTTAAAAAAGTACAGTAAATTAATGAAAGCTTATAATATTATAGTATTTGAGTAAAATAGAACAAAAGAAATGATGAAAAATGAATATCAAGGTGCCAAGAATCAACATTTTGATATTAAAAGTTCATGTGCAAAAAAATACATCAAAGTGTTTACTAGAATGGTTGATAAATGTAGGTGATGATTAAAAAAGTTTCTCAAAAATTTAGGTGGCTATGAAAAGAAAGCTTTAAAAATATATTGGTACTGAAAGTTTGTTATGTCATAAAAAATAATTTAGTGAATTCGTTGCTCTTAAGATTTAAAAAAAGGTTGCTATATATGATAATACTCCATCAAATATTATATGTTCATTGTTTATGTTAAAGCAAATACAAGTTGGTAACTTTTAACGGATTACCAAATATTCAAAATGTTGTTAAACATTCCCTCCCAATTTAAACTTTTAACGTTAACTGACTATTATTAAATGGATCTTCTATGTTTACACGTGTACAGCGTAACCACATATTTTTCAAAAATAGTATATATATAACTACACTTCCAATAAGATTTAGCACCAAAAAATTATTTACTCATTCTAATATAAAATTCCACCATAGCTACCACACTCCAAAATACATTAAATCAAAACTATTTTTTAAAAGATCCCATGAAATTGGCGCGCGAAACTCCGCATTCACATATATAAATTCAAATGGATCAAAAATCATTTGATTATTCCTAAAGAGGATAAAAAAAGAGTCCAATTGAGTTAAATTCAATAAAGATTCCTATTACTCCGCTTATCGAGTCAGCAACTCACGAGTCAACCCACAAAACCCAATATCAAATAACAAGCCCACTCACTGAGTCCACCTTTATAGTATACACCTAATAATATTCACACACATCTATATATATATATATAGAGAGATTATCTCTTTTTTTTGTTCAATTTATTTCCTTTTTTCTCTCACTAGGGCTCTTTCTCTATCTACAATAACTACTCAAAGAGATACTCGATTGATTAATTCAACTTCCGTGTCGGTTGCTGAATCATCAGATTTGTTAAGGTATTTTTTTTTGATTTTATGATTTTTTTTTTTGATTTTATGATTTATGTCTGGGGTTTATGAATTTAGATAACTTTTTGTATTGGAATCTGGGTTTGTATTTTTTTATGTGTAGTTTGTATGGTGAAAATATCGACTTTTATTGGTCAGGGGTTATGGGAAGTGTAGTGAGGGTGGGGGGGGGGGGGGGTTGAGTTTTGGATTTGTGTAGTTTGTTTGGTTCTTTTTGTTTGCATTTGAGTTTGATTTGTTGGTTCTTTTGTGTGTGTATTTTTGTACTGTGAGGAGATTGGTTTTTGGCAATCAGGGCTTGTGAGATATGGAGTGAGGGTGTGAGGTTTTGGATTTGTGGATTTTGTTTGTTTTTGCATCAGAGTTCGGTTTGTTGGTATTTGTGTGTACTTTTATATGGTGAAAAGATCGATTTTCGGTAATTGGGGATTGTGAAGAACGGAGTTAGGGTGGGAGGTTTAGAATTTCTTTTGATTTGTGTATTTGTTGGGTTGTTTTTGTTTGCGTTTGACTGTAATTTTCGGGTTGTTTTTGTATGCAAAGGAAGATATAAGGAAATGCAGCACTAAATATTGATGAAGTTTGGGTTTTGTAGGTTTTGTTGGATTTGATTTGGGGGATGGATTAGCGGTTGGTGTAGAGGGGTTGAATTGTTTTAGGGAGTTTTTTGTCACTTGATGAGATCTAGGGTTTGAGATTAAGGTGTAGTGTTGTGGAAATGGAAGGAGGAGTGGTGGGGTCTGAACAGAAAAGGCGAGGCAGGAAGAGGAAGAATGTGGAGGTGCAGAATGTGTTGACTGATAGAGATGGGAAAAAGAGGGTTTTGGCAGCACGGACTATGGCTTATGTAGGGAGATATGTGAAGAAGGAGTTTGAAGGGAGTGGAATGTTTCTTGGAAAGATTGTTTATTATGATAGTGGACTCTACAGAGTTGATTATGAGGATGGGGACTGTGAGGACTTGGAGAGTAATGAAATCACTGAGTTTCTGGTTAAGGAAATCGAGTTAGAAGGGAAGTGGTTGGAAAGAAGGATTCAATTGGATGAACTAGTGTTGAAAAAGTATGGGAAGGATAAAGGAAAGGCAGTGGACAGTAACGCACATTTGGGAGACGCTGTTGATGATAAGGCAGAAGCGGCTCCAATATATGTAGAAATGAGTACTGATGGTAATGATTGTAATCAGGCTGAGGAACGAAGATCTCAAGGCGATCGTGACAGCAATTTATTGAGCGAATTGTCAGAGGATGATCAGGAGCTGGAATCAATTTCAGAGGTAGTTAAAGTGCCTTCAGTTCCACCTCCTGAATTGCCTTCCTCTTCAGGGAACATTGGCATCCCAGAACAGTATGTTTCACATCTTCTTTCTGTATATGGCTTTTTGCGTTCATTTAGCATTCAGCTATTCCTGAGTCCCTTCGGATTAGATGACTTTGTGGGTTCACTTAACTGCACTCTTCCAAATACTTTATTGGAGTCTGTTCATGTTGCTCTCATGCGTACATTGAGGTGCCATTTAGAAAAGCGCTCTTCCGATGGATCGGAGCTTGCTGCCAAATGCTTGAGGTACATTTTTAATTCATCTCTTTAACATACAACACAGATATTAGTGATACAAATCAAATTTATTCCTTTTTCTTGAATCGAACATATCGGCGGTATATTAAGCTTCTAATAGTATCAAGTTGTAATAATGATTCCTAGTTTGGTATCACAAGGATTGAAGTCTATAATTGACTTCCTGCGTTGCTCACAGGTTCCTGGATTGGACTTTGCTTGATACTATGACTTGGCCAATCTACTTGGTACATTACTTCAAAATTATGGGTTATACCAATGGGCCTGAGTGGAAAGATTTCTGTTATCATGCTATGGAGAGAGACTATTTTACTTTATCAGCTGGGTTGAAGCTACTAGCTTTGCAAATCTTGTGTGATGATGTTCTAGATTCAGAGGCTGTAAGATCTGAAATTGACGTGCGTGAGGAGTCCGAAGTAGGAATAGAATCAGATGCAGCTATGTTGTTTACCCCGTCAAATGGGCCTAAAAGAGTTCATCCTAGATACTCAAAAACCTCTGCTTGCAAGGACCAGGATGCAAGGCGGATGATGGCAGTGGGTCAAAATACTTCCAAAGTTGGAAATCAGGATGGTCAATCAGATGAAGAGGATGGAAACAGCGATGAATGCCGTTTATGTGGCATGGATGGTATGCTCTTGTGCTGTGATGGATGCCCACATTCTTACCACTCAAGGTGCATTGGTGTGAGCAAACTGTCTGTCCCAGAAGGAGAATGGTTTTGTCCTGAGTGTACCATGAATAAGATTGGGCCAATAACTACAAGGGAAACAACTCTAAAAGGAGCTGAAGTTTTTGGTATCGATGCTTATGGACAAGTCTTTGTCAGATCATGCAATTATTTACTCGTGTATGTTTTCAACTCACCGATCATCATTTTACCTCCTCTTTTTTCATGTGTTCGTCGCTTTGGGTGGTCATTTTATTATACTAGTTATTATAACATTTCCTCAGTTGTAACATAATACAAGCTAATTTGTTATTTCTATTCAGGCTTAATAGTTCAATGAACTCAAATACCTGCCTTAGATACTACAGTCAGCACGACATTCCAAGATTGTTGGAAGCACTTCATTCAAATGTACATTATATTTCATTGTATAGAGAAATACACAAAGCAATTGTGACATGTTGGGAGATCCCTGAAGGTGTTCTTTATTCGATTTGTAGCACACCAAAGACCGATGTACCTGATCTGGGATGTCGTACAAGCATCCAGTCTGATCAGCTAGGGAAGAATATTGATACTGACTTGCTGAGAAAGTCATCCGAGACTTCTTTTAACCCTCTCGTGTTGGAACAGACTCCCAATCATTCTGCTGCTAACCAGAAAGCTGATCAATTCAATTCGACCAGCCATAATAATTATAGAGTAGTTACAGACTTAGTTAACGGAAGATGTGACAAACCAGTTGTTGATGTACTTCTGTTTATGGGGTTATCATTTAAAGTGCATGGATACGTAAACAATTATCTGCATGGAGATTTTGCTGCATCGGCAGCTGCTAGTCTTGGTGCTGTTACGTCAGATGAAGGCTTTGTCTCCAGCTCTGCTTCTGTAGACAGTAAACGAAAGGTCATGGCTGCTAATTACGCCTTGCAAGCAAAAGCTTTCTCATCCGCTGCCGTACGTTTTTTCTGGCCCCATACTGGGAAGAAACTGGTTGAAGGTCCAAGAGAAAGGTGCAGTTGGTGTCTTGCTTGTAAAGCTCCCGTCGCAAGCAAGAGAGGGTGCTTGTTGAATGCAGCAGCTATCATGGCTACAAAAGGAGCCACGAAGGTGCTTGCTACCTTATGGCCTCCAAAGAATGGGGAGGGAAGTATCCCATCGATTGCGACATACATTATCTTTATGGAGGAAAGTTTAAGCGGTCTTACAGCTGGTCCTTTTCGGAGTTCCTTATTCAGGAAACAATGGCGTAAACAATTAGAGCAGGCGACCTCATGCAGTGTTATTAAGACCCTTTTGCTTGAGGTAATATTTCATTTCCATGGAATTTTCTACCGTGAATATCGCATAATGATAATGATTGACAACTATTGAAAATTCAATTTGTTACTAGAGGCCCATCGGTGCTGATACATGCGGCACTAGTTTGTTTACCCTGCACCCTATTAGCATTCACATTCATTTTCCAAACTCTACTATATGCCATTTTCTTAATTTTTCATTTTATCGTCAATTAAGTAAGTTCCAGCTGTACACATTATTGAACAACTCCTATTTATTGAAAGAAAATAAGAGAATGTATTACGGTACAATTCTAGTAATATAAATGGTTTTATGTCTGTTGTTGCATGGAACAGGGAGAGATCAAGAGAAATGCAGTGATACCTCTATACTATTTGTTGTTACTCATTACAGAGACCTTCAGCAAATGTTAACCCTCTCATATCTTGATACATAGCCATGTAAATTTGCCCTTTTAAATGTATAACCTTACCTTAGTTTCTTCTGTGCCTGTTTGATTTCATGAACAAATGGTATGTCGTGTTTGAACAAGTTTTACATCAAAAAGGATTTCTACTGCATAGGCCTTCAAGGAATGTTAAACCTTTTAATATCTAGGATACATAACGCAAATATTTTTCTGAAGGTGTGACCTTACCCTTTTCCTTTCTCTAGCTGAATTGGTATATTTTATTTCATGAACAAAATGGATTTCATTTTTAAGCATAATTTGTACTCCCTCCACTATAACATAAGTGATTCTTCAGATTGAGTTAATCGAATAGCCTAGTGGAAAAGGCTCTTGTCAGTGTCCAGAAGGTCATGGGTTCGATACTCACCTCATCGCGGATTTACAAAAAAGAAAAGAAGTGATTCTTCAGATTGAAACTACTTTTAAAAGGATATATGCAAAATTTCTCTATTATCATTCATAAAATTAGAGGTAATCATCACACTTTAAGATGAGAAATGTAAATATGGACAGGAGTATAAAGATAATGAAAAGTATCACTTGCTCGAAACAATCAAATATTTTGAGACTGAACATTTAGTCTAAACAGTAACTTATACTGATAAGGGGGGGGGGGAGTATGTGTTAGTGCAAACTATGAAAGTTTTTTCTTCTGATGTTTGTTTTGGATAATGTGTTACATTCAGAACACTATGTAAATATGTGTTCAAATCTTGAATCCTTAGGCTTTAACTTTTTCTGCAGTTTGAAGAGAATATTCGTACTGTTGCTGTATCTGGGGACTGGGTGAAGCTTGTTGATGGTTGGTCCTCTGAGTCTTCTGTTGTTCAAGGTAATACTTTAAATGCTGTTGGTTCATCCCAAAAGCGTCGGCCTGGAAGACGTGGTAGGAAAGCTTCTGTTGTTTCAGAAGTCAAAGATGAGGATGATTCTAAAGAGATTTTATCTGATATCACCTGGTGGCGAGGCGGTAAACTCTTACGATATTTATGTCAAAAAGGGACCCTTCCTTATGGAGTTGTGAAGAAAGCTGCACGTCAAGGTTAATTGATCTCCCGTTCATTACTCGCTCATATCAGTTAATTATATGGCTGCTTTTAGAATGTAGTGCAAAAAAACAATCTACAAGTCTTTGACTCTGCAGGTGGTTCAAAAAGAATACCTGGTGTCTACTATACTGAAGGAGTTGAAACTGCCAAAAGAACCAGGCAACTTGTTTGGCGGGCTGCCGTGGATATGTGTAAGAATGTTGCACAGCTTGCTCTTCAGGTTTGTGCGAGTTTTCAATACATATAGCTTTGATAATCTCAACAGTTCTGTTGTCAGGGAAGCAACCAGATTTGCACTAAGATAAATTGTTCTTTCTTGTGCTAAATTTCATCGGTTGCTTGCTACTTTTTTTTTTTCAGGTGCGGTACCTAGATATACATGTCAAATGGGCTGATCTTGTTCGTCCCGAGCAGAGTGCCCAGGAAGCAAAAGGTCCAGAGACCGAGTCTTCTGTATTTAGAAATGCTTTAATACTTGATCAGAAGATTGTAGACAGTGAAACGAGGTATTGTGTTGCATTTGGGAGCCAAAAACATCTGCCCTCAAAGGTCATCAAGAATGTACTAGAGAAAGTACAAACAGAGGATGGGAAGGAAAAATATTGGTTTTCCGAGTTGCGGGTCCCTTTGTATCTTATTAAGGAGTTCGAGATAAATGCAGCAAAGAAATCTTTGCAGACAATTGAAAAGTCCCAGCGTATATTATCCAAGATGGGGAAGCAGTTGAAAGCTTCACGCAAGAATATATTCTTGTATCTCGTACGCAAAAGAGACAACAAAGAGAAGATTGATTGTGCTTCATGCCAGCTGGGAGTCTTACTAGGGTACCTATTCACTCCTTTCACCTTTCAATCTCCACACGCCCCCCTCCCCTCTTCCAGCTCTCGTTACTGAATCGTCCTTTTCTTCTTCTCTTTTGATTATTATGTCAGGATTGCTGTCCAGTGCAGTGCATGTGAAGGTATGCTTTTGCCTTTAGCTCGTATCTTCAATATATCACACTACCTTTTCACTGAGGATCATATACTCTTGGTGGTCTTGTTTTTTACTCCTGTCATCAACTCTTGATGTACTCCCCCTTTTATTGGACAAAGAGTGATGAGAGTTTTTAAAAGGGTTAATGGCATTAAAGATTACTGAAAATATCTAATATTTCCAGTTCGATCACCTCATTTAGAAGTGCCCATGTTGGATCACTCAATTACATTTTTCGGTAAAATTTGGTCACTGAGCCGTTTTGAAATATTTTGGGCCATTTCTTAAGTTTTTTAACGGAGGGTAATTTTTTTCGTTCACATTTATAGACATTGAATCATCTTTTTCTTTTAAATCTTTTTTTTCTCTTTATTATTTTTAAATTTTTTATCTAACTTTTCTTTTAGATTCTTTAAAAGAAAAAATTAAAATAAAACATGAAAAATGATTAACTAATAAAAGACACGAAATTCAATTAAGCAAAAAGAAAAAAAAAATGATTAACTAATACGTCTCTTTCTTCTTTGTTTTTCAATTTTGTTCTTAATTGAATTTTGTGTCTTTTATTAGTTAATCAACTTTTCTTGTTTTATTTTAATTTTATTTTCCAAAAGAATCTAAAAAAAAGAAAAATAAAAAAAGACGATTTAATGTCTATAAATGTGAACAGACAAAATTACCCTCATTAAAATTACGAAATGGCCCAAAATCTTTCAAAACGGCCCAGTGACCAAATTTTACCGAAAAAAATGCAGTTGAGTGATCGGATATGGGCACTTTTAAATGAGGGTGATCGAACTGAAAATATTAGATACTTTCAGTGATCTTTGGTGCCAATTTTTCTTTTTAAATTGATAGTTACTAGTCTTCGGCCAAGTCCTAACCAGAATAATCATGCATAACAATAGACCACCACCCTTCTCCTCCCTGTTTTGTTCCATGCACAAACTGTCTTGGGCTATATGTTCATGACTTCAATTTAATGCCAAGGGATGGCAGAAATCACGTGGAAGTCATGTGTTCTTACTCCCTCCGTCCCAGTGTGTTTATCAGTTTTTTTAGTTTCTTATGGATTATAAGGAGACTGACCCATTGTGTTTCAACATATTACTCCCTCCGTCCCTAAAAGATTGTTCACTTAGTAATTTTAATATATTGACCTTTTACTTTCAACTCGAATTTTGTTTAATATGTTGAATAATATTTTATGAAAAATATAGCATCCTTCGCCCTCGCTTTTTGTTAACATCTCAATTTTGATTCGCATCGAAGTTGTGTAAGTCATTAAGTCATCAAAGTTTGTTGATTTGACCATTGAAGAATCACTGAAATTGGACGATCTTTTAGTCACGGAGGAATTATATTTTATTGATGCCTGCTTCGTTTCATGAATATCTTGGTCATTACTCCCATCTCATGAAAATAGTAATAAAAACATATCCAATGATATAAATTTTATATTTGTTAGAATAAGGAATAATATGTAATTTGTGGTATGAGCTTCCTCTTGAAAACATCATTTAAAATGAATTGGAGGAGTAATATGCTAAATAATTTTGTTTCTCAACTTTATGGGCAGTCTTTTTTGTTTTTGTAAATTTCAATTACTGATATATGTCACTTTGAAACCTATCAGGTCTTTGTCACGAATCATGTACTGTTAGTTCAACAGTTCAAACAAGTGAGGAAGTGCAGTATATGACCACTTGCAAGGAGTGCTACCAGGCTAGAGTTCATAGTGAAAATCAGAAGAATGAATCTCCTACTAGTCCATTACAAGGCTCCCAAAGTGCAGAGATACCATTCACTTACAGTCAAGGATCAGCTTCTACCGGAATCTCGAGAAACCATGTTAGTGTGAAACCGACTAAAGAGGCTCTTCCTGCAAGCTTAAGCAAACCGAAATGTAACTGGGGTTTGATTTGGAGAAAAAAGAGTGGCGATGAGATAATTGGCGAGGATTTCATTATGAAAAACGTTCTCCTTAAGGGCGATCCTAATATGCATTCACCAAAACCAATGTGTCACCTTTGCAGTCGGCCTTATAATCCTGAGCTAATATACATCCATTGCGAAGCCTGCAACCGTATGTCCTCTTTTCTACGTCTTAATAGCCTTCTTACATCTTGATATCAGTAGCTCCTACGAATTTAGAAGATTGTCATGGTTTGTGCCTACTTATTGCAGATTGGTTTCATGCTGATGCTGTTGGGCTCCAGAATGAGAAGATTTGTGATCTTCTGGGATTCAAATGCTGCAAATGTCGTAGAATTCGATCTCCTACATGTCCTTATTCACGTCAGGATGGCAAAAAGATATTTGGAGTAAAGAAATTACGGGTTAAGGGCCCAAAGTTAGAAAATATGGCAGTGAGCCCTATTCCTGGTTCCTTACAAGGGCAACAAGATCTGCTTCCCAAATCTGAACAAATGTCATATTTTTCATATGATGGTCCTCAAATGATTTCTTCAGAAGTTCGGCCAAAACCTGAGAATCACCAACAATCGTACTACGATCAGAATACTGCCACTGCATCTGGGCCCAGGAAACTTAAGGTCAGAAGGAGTGTGAAGCGTGAAAAGGGCGAAGATCTCGTTACAACCGATGGATCTGGTTATGCTGTATCATCCACTTCTTTTGACGGACGAATGCATAACTCTGTTGAGGAACCATCAATTCCTCTTGTTGAGTGGGACGCTTCTGCTAATGGTTTTGATGATAACATGATGTTTGACTTTGGTTGCCTGGACAACGTGGATGCAGAGTTTGAACCACAGACCTATTTCTCCTTTAGTGAGTTACTTGAAGCAGATGATGGTGGCTCACTTCAAGGAATGGAGCTAAGTGCTGATGCAACAGAGAATTGGGACGTCTCAAATTCAATCCGGGGAAATGAACATCAAGATTCACTTGTTCATCAGCCAGGAGAGGTATCTACCGGTTTCACTACTAATACGGTTGCTTGCTCTATATGCTCGAATAGAGATCCTCCTCCCGACCATGTTTGCCAGATATGTGGCGTGTGTATCCATAGCCATTGTTCACCTTGGATTGAATCATCGTCTTCTGATGGTCCATGGAAGTGTGGCAATTGTCGAGAGTGGCGATAACCAGGTTGGTGCTGCTATTGTTTTTGGTGGCTCGTCCAGAGTTGCGAGCGACGTGAGAAAGCAACTTGCATAGTTACTCTGCTTCGCCCACACCTATCTAATATCTATAGCAATTCTTACTAGCCTGCATTTGGACTGGAAGTTTTGAACAATTATAAACATATGTTTGAGTACGTGGGTCATGCTTACCTTAATTGAATATGGTAAAATAGCAAGCAGTATACTCTCATTCTTCAAGTGTATTGTTTTATTGCTTTTTAGAGAGTATATATACGTTTTTGGGGAGAACACACTGGAACTAATTTGGATGTAACTCAGAGATTCAGTAGTGTTAACCTAGTATGTTTTGCCCATGTAATTGACATTGAAGGAATTTCATTAGGTAGGATCAGTTAATCATTTATTGCATGTTCATGCCTTCTCAAGGAATTCCTCATCAATTTCTCCTCAATTGGAACAACCAATACTAACGTAATCGAATGATCTAACAATTGAGCTAGCACCCCTTAATCCAAAAGGTTAAGGGTCCGAATCCAAGGTAAGAGGACAGTTGGAATTATTGTAATGTTAACTATCAAACAAAGAAACAACCCATACTTTGCCACATCACTCGTATCTGCGATAACTAAATGTCTTGAATACAAGACCCCTACCTTAAATTTAAACAATATACATACACATTGACAAACAAATAATGTAATTACAATCTGACCCATGCTGTGGAATTTCCATATGCTACTCATATTACAATGATCGAATTAGAAACTAAATTACATAACTAATCAAATGAAAGACAGAAGGGAGAAATAAGGAAAACTAAACAGTAAGCCTACTAAAACTTAATAAACAATAGAAATCTGGCAAACGTACAGATATGGATAGTGCCACAGAATTTTGAAATGTTCAACTGAAGCTCAGATAATTCCTTTGAAGTGCTAACAGCTTATCTCACAAGGCAACTGCTATTCCCGACAGCCCTGGCATCATATATACGCTGTGTTGAAGACAGAAGGACGGGCCTGCCTATGTAATAGGTATTACATTATACATTTGTGATCGAGGACGCATGTACCGTAAGTACGACGAGTTAAAGCAAACCAGCAAGTAAAGCTCCAGGATCTGATACTGATGGAGCCGGACTGGTTGGCTGTACTTGAGGAGGAACTGCTGGTCCAGGTGCTCGGTTAACTATAGGAGTGATAATTAAATGCTCCTTAATGAGCTCCTTCAATCTGAAATTACGAATAAAATTGTTTTAATTGAAAAATAGTTTTAAGGGAAAAATCGAGAAATGTATATATATCAATTAGAAAGACATACTCAAAAGTCAGAGTAGGATCTCCAGAAGCAACTGTCATGCGCAGCTGAGTTCTATCTGCAGGATCTGTTTCTATTCTTATCTGCCGAGTCATATGGAACACAAATGACAACAAAATGAAAAACATACATTACCAAAAAGAAGATGATAAAAAAATAACAGTAGAGAAAGAAGAGGAAGTGAGGAGGGTTAGAATGGATAAAACGCCAATGTATTTAATCTGAGTTAAAAAACAGTTTTGCAAAATGCTATTTACATATCAACTGTACAACTATGATGAAAATCAAAGAATCGAATATAGAAAACAAAGAATGACATTTTCCAACATTTAACCGAATAACATCCTACTTTTCATAATGATATGCCACTAGCTTACCAAACACAACATTGCCCTTGTGCTCTCTGAAAAGAAAGTAGTACTAGCAACCAAATTGTTCGTATTGGGATCCTAAACAAGTAAACAAATCAACAAGTCCAAGGTATAAGGGAGGTGGCAAAAAAGAATTGGAAGATAAAAGATAAAGTAGACTACTAAAATAAATGAACTTACAACTCCTGGAGAAACAGTCATCCGAAGTGTGCTAAATAAGTTCCCCATTTCCAAAAGAGACATGGGCCTCACACCTCTAACCTGGTGTCAGAATACAAGATGTTCAAAAAACTTCAATGTACACAAGGAATTGTTGTAAGATACGAAATTACGTCTTGTACCACTTCTTGGAGCTTCAACGGTGGACCAGTAAGTGACCTCCATTGTGGGAAAAATTCTTCAGCCGTCACAGATATAGGGTGAAAAAATTTGTTTAACACAGCTGGCATGCGAAGTTTAGCATTTACCTGATCAAATTAAAAACAAAAGGTGGCCTCATGAATTTCTCCCAGGTAATACTGAAGATCATAATTGTAAAGGATATTGAAGGATACCACATAAGTGCCGAACTTATAGGAGAAGTCTAGAACAGCGACATCCCTGCTTGGGCGGAGGTTGACAACTTCAAGAGGGCATTGCACCTGAAAAGTAGTTCATTCAATCATTAAGAGAGAGTATCATATGAGCTATGGATCATAATTTAAGAAATCAAGGTGGCAAAATTCAGTAAGCACACCTGTGCTCGTGGAGGAATAGTCTCGGGAACTGAAGAGAGTTCCACCTTCAAATGGGAAGGGGGCAATATACGAGCTCTAACCGAAACAAGAGGAGCAGTATTCTTATTTCCTAAGAATAACACTACACGCCCTTGATGTGCTTTCCACTCAGCTTTGATGCCCATCTGGAGTAGGATTGGAATATGAATTAATCGCATTACAACAGTAAGCCAAAACACATATCTAGTGGTTCTTGGGTGAGCTTTTCTTTGGTAGTTTATAAGCTACCATATTCAAGAAAAGATAAGACTCCATGTCTTCTTGCCTATACAAGTTTCCAAACTATCTTCTTAGAAAAGCTCACCCAGACACCCTCCTACTATGGCATGCTGGAATAGGCAATGGCGATTGTGAGTGCCTCCCAAAATCCTAAAATGCTTTCTATAATAGAACACATGACTAAAACCATATCTTACTTCATAAAACTGTTCCCTTTTATTTTTGCTGCTTGGCGGACGAAACATAGAGTTTGTATTGGCAACTATATGACACTAGCATACCTGAATATAAGGATCCTCGTATAAGACACCACTATCCTTCAGGCACAAACTCAGAAACCGCTCTACATTATCTCCAATTGGCTGCACAGGGAATAAATTGAAAGAAAAATAAGGGAGGTGCTGGAACAGGCTCTGCGTACATCTTAAAACATATGCACCATTATACAACTCCAATATGATCCTAAGGAAAATGGCTACTTAAATTATATTCAATGTATCTTTTTAACATCTTGTACAGTATTATTTCAGAGGATGTGAGTATTAAACATAACCATCAACATCAGGGTAAGTGTAGCTTGTAATTACCTTCCCAATGTATTCAAATACTGCCTCAGCTTCTATATATTTCCTAAATCCACCTCCCAATGAAAGTATAACATATTTCCCATATGAACAAACCCGACAATTGTAGTTGTAGTGTTAGTATAATTAAAATTCCCTCGAGAAAGATCCCAACTTCTTCAATTAAACTCCCTCAAGAAAGATCCCAACTTCTTCAATCAAACTTCCCTCAAGAAAGATTTCAAACATTTCATAGAAAGAAACCACCTCACTGTTAAACACTGCATTCAGTTACCACCACTCAACTAGGGAGAACTGTATGAAAAATGAAAGTTCCTTTCCCACTGAAAGGAGCCAGGGAGTTCTCATAATCAATTAGTAGCCTAAATTAACTAAAAAAGATAGGAATACAAGAGCCTTTGTAGCACAATGTCGTTTTAAAATTGCTACCAAGTTATTTCAGGAACCACCCCGATAATTGGCACTGTATCAGCTTCATATTTCATACTGTTTTGGATTGAAATATTATTCCCTTTCTCCTTCCCTTTTTCTATCTATTAACTCTTTCTCAACCTACCAATAGGAAGATGGAGGAGGGTATGACGAAAATGATAATAAAACGGAAGCCAGCCAAGGATATAATCTTGAGCACTCCTCACTACCTCAGAAAGGATTGAGGTTGGAATACAATAGGCACGCAGCTGATGTTTAATTTTTTAGTGCTTTTCTAGTTCCCATTTCTTAGTGGATTGTCATTAAGAACACTACGGAGGTACTCTAAACATTAAAGGGACTTCCTAGTTATAATAGAAAACAGAAGGAATACCTGAACTGTATTTGTATGCTCATCAATAGGCGCGATTGCTAGTGCACTCTCCATATTAGAGGAACTGTCCATCCTAGTGACCGTAACTTGCTCAGGCTGAGCACTTGGAGGCCCTTCAGTAGCTAGAGGACCCAGAAGATCTCCAAGAAGATCAGGTGACGGAGATGCAGGAGGTTGGGAATCTACTACAGTCAGAGCTCCGTTCGCAGGAGTCAAACCTTGGTCCGCAGACTTATGACCCTGCTTACATGCAGGACTCAACATGAGAGTCTGCATAAACTGAGAGCGATTCATAGATATTGGCTAATTATTCAAATCAAGAGGAGAAACACACCGTATTGCTCATGCTAGGCATCTTTACAGGACCCAGCTGGTTCACAGGTGGACCTCCATTTGCAGGGTGTTGATCAGTGACCACCAAAGAATTAGACATCTGCTTTGCACGCAACTTTATGGCACTTTGCTCAGCAGTATCTGCCTCTGAACTTTCAGCTTTCTTAATCAATGCAGACTGGATCCAACAGACAACATTAATAAAAGAACTTCACACAGGTCATTGAGTACACATAATTCTGCAATGAAGTCGCTAGTAATATTTTTTCAGAGAAACACATTAATTTGAAGCAAAGGATGCATCAGGTCTGAGGTCAATACCTGTCTCTCAGGGAACTTTGGCATTTCAGCCAAGACATCCATCAAAGCTTCGCCTTTCCTGCTTAACACAAGGTATTCTATGGCTCTTTGTTGAATTTCAACATCAATACATCTTTCATATCTGAAGATGTGCAATCAGAGCAATCATTCCAATATAGTTAGTCAGAATACCACATCTGTTGGCAAGCTTATGGTGTACATATTATGTAAAAGAAAACATCCATAACAAAACTTAATCTTACTTTCTAAATATAGCCCAAATTTGACTCTGGAGCTCAGGATCAGGCGGTTGAGTATGCATTAATATTTTTGCATATGTTGAAATCAGTATAGAAATACTTGACAGGCTGGATTTGTGTCATACATTAATTTAGGATATCCAAAGCAAGATTATCAACATATGACTCAAGGAAATGGAGATTATTACTCACGAGACAGTAGGAAGCTTCTCGTTTATGAGGCTAAAAATTTCCTTCGGATGAAACCCAGGACGTCTGGCAAGAAGATGACTGTACTCTCCAAGAATATAAGCACTCACCTGTCCCAGAAAAGAAGTTTGATTATCATAAGTTCATAACTATGAATTTTTTTGAAGTACTTAAAATGTAATTAATGTTCACAACTCTGAAGGAGCACTCAGCTGACTTTCTGAAGTGTACAATAGACTCCTTGTCGTCTTGTACATATTAGGAAAAAATTATCATGGAAAGATTGAGCGATTTTACATTTTCTAGGTTCATGCCCATCATATCCACTACAATTAATTGACATCAGCCTAAAATTTCTTTTAGTATAAGAAAGATAAGTCTGCACCGCATAATCAATGAAATCGGTCAAATTATACACAACAGTATTACTCATTTCTTAATTAAAAGAACCCGAACTTAGCTTAAAACGAACCTTCATCATAGTCTCATGGACTGCAGGTTTTTGAAGATATTCCTTGGCTTTTAGTGCTGCATAAGGCTGACATGACAATAACGCAAAACTAAACAAGATTATTTTCCAGGGATCGAGAGAATTAAGTCAAAACAGACAGGAAAACGAACATTTTCAGTTACCTGTAGATCCTCATTGTTAGTTACAAACTGCACTACACGAAACCAAATATCATCACTAACAAAATCGCCTGCCTTGTCAATCAGCTGAAGTATCACATCCACATACCTGTAGTAAATGACAAGTGATGGCGGGTAAGATTTAATTTCTACAAATTTCTCATGTATCTTTCTACTTTCTCAATGTTTGGGACAATTATGCAGACATGAAGTCTATCAAAAGGCTGGAGCACAGGAGGGCTCGTCGCAATGTTCAATAACAAACTTAAGAGAAGTGCCAATTATGACATGCTATATTATAAGATGCAAAGTTCACAGAATTTGTTTTGCAATGTTTTTAGATTACCAAAGAACCTGCCTTTTATCATATGTAAAGTGAATTGATAAAAATCTTGAATAGACATCAACCAATTTGACTTCAAATTGAGAGCAAAGCCATGCAAGAAACATATCTTAAGATGGTATTGAGGGATAACGTCTCTATCATCATTTAGAGTTCGACATGTTTTAAGAGACTATAAATCAAGGAAACTACTGCCAGTGCTAGGCACCTTAGAGTGAAGAGCCGTGAGCGCCAAAAAATTAGCAAGCAAGCTGAGCAAGCATAACGAGAAATGTAAGTTTATAATACATTTATTTTTCTGCTAGATATCTATTGATATAATATATGAATAATGATATATTATAAAAATTTATAGAGCAATCACAATGACTTGTTTAAGTGCTTGGACAAGAACTTTCGCTTGAGCTTGCCTAGCTAAATGCAATCATGGTGTCTTGCTTGGTTCGTTAACAGCTTTACCCTAGTGAACCTGGTGCATCTAACTTTAAGAAGATTGTTTAGAAATAAAGTATGATCTTATGAACATACTTTTAGATAATAAACATCTACTGTATAAGTACCATTCCATGAACACATAAATTTATCTATTTATTACTTGAAAGAAAGTAATATGTTCATCAAGATGTTATGCAGCACATACCATGAGAGGTCAGGGGCAAACTTCTCTGCAAGGATTGCAATTTTCAACGAGAGCTCTTCACGCATTGCAAACTCTGCTGAGCTGAGATACTGCAGATATAGGACGTAAGAAATAACTATATTACTGGAAGATAATTTTGTCTTTAACAGAGCCATGCATATATATCAAAATGACAATCATAAATATTAAAAAACTTGGACATAACCAAGGACATAAATTTTACACCTGCAATAATTCTTCAACAATGTCTTTGGCATTAGAAACGTCACACATTCCATACAGCAAATCAAGGGCTCTTCTGCGGATACTGTTACAGGGCAATTCATAAAGGTTTATAACACAAGTACATCCTTAACTGAAAACACGGGAGACAATTACGCGAAGTCTTAGCCCCTTTTTGTTTGGATGACTTGTTGACTTCTACTTGGTCAGATATTTGAGAATTGACCTAAATAATTCAATCAATATGATTTTTTTTTTGCAAATGCTATTTTGATATACAGCTATGAAGTACGACAATTACATCTTTCATGTTAAAACGGTGTTTAGTGGTCAACTAGGTCATCCTCATAAAAATGAAGGTAGTACAACGATATAACTTTTAAATTTGATTAATTATTGCTTAAGATATATCCAGATTCTAGATAATACTATTCATCGAGTGTGAATCTATCGTCTGTCAATCATTGAATGGAAGATAATGAGATGCATTCAACACTTATATGACCTAATATCAGGATCCTTTAATGAAGTAATAATCTGAGCTTGATGACGTTTGATGATGTCCTGTACATCTGTAACCATCAACATTCGAGTCATATTCTCCTGCAGTAGAATAGCACAGGCACAGTAATATATTAGGATATATTGCCACTGTTGAATTATGATCAGTTCAAGATGTTGAAGGATCATTTTGTGAAAAAAGATACGAATAGGCATAGCTAGCACACAAGATACCAACGCTACAAGGACAGGGAACAACTGAGAAAATGTAGAATGCTAGCTGTTTCACAGAAGTTGTCTGCTAATTTACCAGACCAAGATATCGAATATTTGGTTCACGAACGGCGATAAATTTCCCAAGCAAAGCAACACATTGAGACATCATCTCCTTTTCAGCATCAAGATGCATGACCTACATCAAATAACATACTGAAAGTTAGCAGCTGCATCATATTCTATACAGCTACATGTACATATTACTCAAAGTATCATGGGTCACCGCAACATCTGATATATGCCAATGTATTGCAGAACATGTATTGATTAATATGGAGAAACGGTAACTTATTATGGTGCCAAAGGAACATTATAACAAGATAGGGTAAGTGAGTGTTCTAGTTTTCAATATATTTCTGTCAATCCAGGAGTAATGGTGGGGGTGCGTATATAAAGTAGTTAAATACACTACTCATTGAGTTTGCTGCAAGAAGAAAAATATGACTTCGAAGAAAATTTAGAGACCTTCGATAATACTGGGATATTATAAAACTTACGAAGTGACTGACTGGGGTGCTAATGGGAAGAGTTCAGATATTGGCATAAAGAAGGAAGCTGTTATTGAGTGAGTCAGTAGAAATTTTTCCAAGGGGCAACATTGAATAGGGAGCTTTTTGTCTAATAAGAAAAGGTGAACCAAGTGACCAACTGACTAAGGAAACCCTTAACGAAATAATTGGGGTAGATGGTCCATATAAATCTCTCGCTGCTTTGTTTTTCGTTTCAGAAAGCCTTTGAGCTCGATATCCTTTTATCCATAATGCACAAGAATAGCACCATGCCATTATCTATATACACAAGAGTAATTCCATCATACTATCAGTATGGTATGGTCAAAAGTTTGAATAAGCTGCCATCTACTTTGTCAGGCCTAAACTAGAAATCACATTTGTAGTAATATGACAAAGAACTTAATACTACTGTGAATGAAACATCCAGAGAGAAGAGATCAAAAGATTCAAACCCAAACTCACCAGGGCAAGGGCTTCAAACAGTACAGCATGAGACGCATTATTTTTATTTACATTTTTCACCACATCAGTTCCCATTAAAATCCTTTGTAAAACCTACAGAAGTAGAACAAATAATAAGTACAAATTAGCCAATATTAAGTATACATGTTTCTTCTCTTCATCTTATTTTTGTCAATAAAAGTGAAGTTAAAGGATGGAAGACCTCAAACAATGATCTTCTAATACTTGGATCCTCAATTGTTGGAAAATACTGAAGAGCCCTCATTGTTTTAACCTGCATTGACCAGACATCATACAAATATCGTTCAAAATAACTAACAAACTACGTTTTAATTTTTCATATCTATGAAATTTAGTTACTCTCGTTCACTAGTAACACAAATATTCTACCACAATGTTTTGAACAATAGTAGCTTGATGTAGTGCCATATATTTATTCAGCAATTTCGGGCAATCTAATTATTATTGAGGATACATTGAGAACTAAGCAGATGTTATAATACATCCAAATGTTATAATACCTCCAAATAGTTGCAATGAAGCAGATATAAATGTGAAAATGTAATGCATCCAACCGAGTGTGGGAAAAAATTAGCTCAGGTTGCCAATCAAAACTGGAAGATTAGATGTTACTTTGTTGGTTGATTAGACCTTCTAATGTATTATAATTAGAATATGAGGATTTATCTACATCTATGACCCAATGGTTTTAGATGCACATGTACATCCACGGTTTCTTAACATGGTACCACACCCTACCAAGCAGCAGTTAAGGCCACCTGTGTACCCACTGGTGGTCCGGGTTACACGTGCGGGAGGGTATTGAGAACTCGGTCACACATTTGGTTTAATAACACCTTCCAGGAGTTTTAACAACATTTTGGGATTTTATTTATAAATAATTTACTTTAGTATGGAGCTGCCAGATTCTCAACAAGGAGACATGAAGTATTCTAGATTATTAAGTTTGTGTGGCAAAACTGGTGTTGTCGGCTAACTATTGCTAAGTTGTAGTAGATCAGTGATCTAATTCTTAGAGTGAACCACTGGACAGATAAAGTGACCATTCACTATCAAGAGGAAGATGTAAGAAGGAAGAGTTCACAGACCTGAAGCCATGGAGATGGTATACCATAGTAAGTGTATTCTTGGGGAATATCTTGATTCCTCACTAGTCTTTCCAATACTCTGACACACTTGGGGATACAACTCCAATAAGCTTCATGGTTATTTGACACTAAAGAAACAAAAAGGCTCATTGAAGATGTTAAGACACCCAAATCACGTTCATCTAATAATTGTGCCATGCGGTCTGACCTGCACATTGGGCCAAAATAAACTTTAACATAGAAATGTAAGCATTTATCACAATAACTTGCAGCGACATACCAGCCATCTACATTGACAACATCAGGATTTTTCCGATAGAGGCGTAGGAGGCATAATGCCGCTTTCTTCCTCACAAGTGGTCTAGCACTACTGGAGATCTGAACAAAAAAAATGTAAGTATTTCTTCAAAGCGGATTAGTAATAATATAACTACATTTAGTCATACACTTACAAGTAACTTTTGAACATCAGGTGCCAAAGATTCTGAAAAGTCTCTCCCTCCTATGTTTCCAACCTGCACAGTGCATAAAAATCCTTAAATAAAATAATGATAAGTCGAGGTAATTAAGTTAATTCCAAGATGTGTGTAAAACAATAAGTGACAAGTCATGAGACAACTTTTGTGACTGTAAGCATACATGGAGGTTCCAGTGATATTAACAAAATAAAATCAGGCCAACAATCATACCAAGGTCAAAGCCAGGCATTGAAACGTCTCATTTCGACCAATGATATCATTCCGTACTGTGTTAATCGCTAATCTTAAAAAATCATGATTCTCATTGATCAAACAAGCTGTTACTATGTATCCAACCTGCATCAATTTAAGAGAGTAAGCAGGCAATAAATACACCATATATGTTATCTTTATGAATACATACTAAGAAATACAAGTTATGAGCATAAAGATCTTTAACAGTCTCAAACAGCAATCTACATTAATTTTATAAGCAGTATTATTGACTCACAGTGTACATCACCATACTATCGTAGTAGTGATTTTCAACAACTTCCATCTTACTTGAACTAAGGTGTGACTGATCACTATAAAAAATCATTTTTCGCCACAAATTAATATTATCCATATAAATTTTCGAATATTCAAAATTTTGATAAGTGACTGTTATGTGTTGTCTAGTTTTGAATTTTGATGGTTAACTTTGAACTCAAATATTTGTGTACATGAAGTACACTATTTGGTGAAAAATATATCAAAATATTGTATTTTCAGCATACTTTATTATGATATATGAACAAGGTAATTTTTTATTCAAATAAAAAAATTATGTGTGTCCATAAAAGTTGCAAAGTTAGTTAATTTGGACCAAAGAAAATCAAACTAGACAATTTCTTTCAAATAATGGGCATAGATATTTTATTAATGGATGAATCATTGCTTCAAAAGTAGGTTCACTATTTGTTGGGAAAATACCTCAAAGTTACTTTGTGATGGAGGAAGTATATAAGTAAGCTCTTACTGTGTTGTAAGGTAACTAACCTGTTTTTCAGGATACTTTGGAGCAGATATTAAAGATACAGCTTCCATGTGACCAAAATCGACATCATACCCTAGCATGAAAATATAAAGCATCTTCCATACATATTTCTTCTTTTCATAAGGTGCTAGACCCTGCCAAGATCATATTACATATGTTTCATAATTATATGCCAAATACAGTAAATAGGATAAATACCCAAAGCAATTATACGCATTTAATGCTTATTGAAGACAAAAAAGGATTATTTGGAAGTCTTGTACTCTGAAAGGACAAAGTTCACTTTCATTTAAACAACTACCAGTTACAGCGTCCAACCTAAACTTTCTATGTGCATCTCACTGCCCCTGTTGGAGAAGTATGGGTGTACCCGAACACAAAAGAGTATGTAACGAGAACCTCAAATTTTAAGGGTGAAACTGAACTTTGAAAATGGCATGACAAGTACTCACTCAGGGATGGCTTCTTGTCAGAACAGCCTGATGTGGGACAGTGGGTGGTATGTAATATGACAACTATGTTGTTCATTGAAGGGTTTAACCAAACAGCATTATAGTAACTTTCTTTGAGATTAAACCAGAATCATAGATCCTGTCATTCAATATATTTCATGAACCTTAACAGAGGAAAAACTAATTGTGTCACCAAAAGCTATAGAATCCTGTGGACACAATGTTATACCTCCCGTATTGCACCTAAGTCCATTACTCTATTATAGATTAGTTATGGCACAAAAGCTAAGGCTTAACTCTTATCATGTGTTATTAAGCATTTGCCTTCCTATATTTATAACACAAAAGGTCCTCACTTTGACGGATTAAACTCATCTTGATTACTCATCATACTAAGGAACCCCACATTTACATTTCAAAACACTTGGCCTCATCTCTATATCACAATATGTGCCGCAGCGCCTGGCACGTCTTTGACATAAAGCTATTTGATGACCCTTCACTATATTCAGTATGAAATAACTAGCTTCTTTCTGCAACACTAACTGGACCCTATCCTATTATCATGCGCCAATACCTTGAATTACCTAATTTTTTGTTGACTAAGCTATGCAATAGATGAATTTTCAACCGTAAACAGTTCTGCATCCGGTCACTCATACTGATGCCATTTCTCGTTCTTTCACTTCTTGTTAGTTGCAAATTTCTAAGGCATCTACTTTCATTAGCCTAAGAAAGGAAAGTTCATCTTGAAGCTTCCAATGTCATTGATGAAGGTCAACAGTCAAGATAATAGCACTATACTTAACCAACTCAAATTTCCATCACAATACACTTCAATATCCACAATCAGAACAATTCGCATCCAGGTTAAAGCTTTAGAAAAACCCAACCCTAATTCAACTTATCCCATTTAAGACAAATTAAAGCTTAAACCTACATGTTCAACATTCACAACATCAAACCTGAATTTCCACCTAATCAGCTCGTCCACAGGAGTCTTGGACAGAAGCTCAAATGCATCATATCACAGATAAGGTGAATAATTTTATTTAATGTAGGATTGGTAATGGTTACCAGTTACCACTTATTCCTTGATCTCTGACATTTCTATTAGAGGTAAAGCGTCTTAACTCTATAGTACACTACAATTTGTTGCCTAATCACAAATAATGTTAACTTCATCTTTTAAAGGAACTGTACTTGTCTAATTATCCCATGACCTCTGACTTTTCGGTTAAACGTAAAATGTGTCACCACTACACTAAGCTACAATTCGTTGTCAAGTCAGGAATAATTTCAAATTTCTTCTTCTAAAATAGGATCAATAGTTCCCACTCATCTCCGTATAAAGGTGAAGCGTGTCAGCACTATGCTAAGCAGAAACAATTTGTTGTGAAATCACAAAAAGTTAATTTCTTCTTTCAAAATAGGAAAAATAATGGTTTTCACTTAAATCTTGACCCTTTACCTTTCGGTTAAAGGTAAAACAGCAACACTACATTGAAGCTATAGTTCTTTCTCAACTCACAAATAATGTGAGTTTTTTTTTTTATATGTAAATTAGCAATGAGGTGAGTTTCGAACCCAGGACCTTCTGGTCACTAGCAAGAGCCTTTTCCCCTACGTTATTCGATGGACTCAAGTTCCCACTCATTCACTGACCTCTGAACTTCCCGTTGAAGATAAGACATCAGGGGTTCATAAGTCAGAACTATGCTAAGCTACATTAGTTCCCAACCATAAATCATGTTAATTTCTTCTTTGAAAATAGGATCAATAGTAGTTCCTTATGAACTTTCGGTTAAAGGTGACCGGTATTATCACTACACTACACTACACTACACTACCCTATAATTCAGTGTCAACTAACATACAGAGTATCCTTTTTCTTTTAAAAAGGATCGAGAATGGTGACATTGTGGTCAAAGGTGAAAGGTCTTACCAGTACACTATACTACAATTCGTTGTTACATCACAAATAATTCTTAAAAAGTCAACAAACATTGAAAAATCACAATTAATGCAAGTAGGTGAACACATTTTGGAAATAACCTTTTCATTTTTGAAGCGGGTGCGGATGTTGCCGAGCTCCTTATCGACACGGATACGCTCCTGCTCTTTGTTCTGGCAATTGCGGACATCGCTGATGAACACCGACAAACCTCTCATGCCTGATAACGCCATAGATCAGATCCAACAGAGAGAAATCAATCTTTCTCTCTCTAGATCCTACGATCCAATGCTCGAAATTTAAACTCAAATAGATCAAAAACTCGATCCAAATTATAATCAGTGCAAATTCAGTTTAAGTACATTATAGTATGTACGGAATATTCGACTGTGAAGTATACTTATGTATTGGTTAGAGAGAAAACAATGTATTGAGAGGGGGAGGTGGGGGGGGGGGGGGTAGAGAGAGAAAGTTAAGAAAAGGAGGAAGAAGACGACGACTTATGTATTTACTAGCTCCGTCTCAAAAAGACTGTCAACTTTTCGTTTTTTCAATTTTCATCATTCCGTTTGATTTTTCTTTTTTGGAAATAGGGTGTTTACTGGTCCAGTGAGCTGGAGATTTTGTTTACAGAGCTGCAGTATCTAGATTCCCAGAGTTAATCGAAATAGTCTACGGAAAAGGATCTTGATAGTGATCAGAATATACTAGCTAGAAAATAAATTAAAACAATTTTACCGTCAATTTATTAAAACAAATAACTTAGCGATCAATATAACGAATATATTAGGTGAGATAATATTTGAAACATATATGATGGCAAACGTATTATGCGGTCACAAGCTCATTTACCCCCACGATCATTCTTGCGGGCAGAGTTGATGTATTCTTGAACAATGTAGACGATTCAAGTACTGGTATTCATAGTATTGATGACGGAGTTGTTCCACCTTTCCTAATATTTCACAAAATTACATTTCGTTCCAAGAACATGTACGTCTATGTCAATGAAATTATGTAGTTCCTGTAACATATACATTATATTTACTTTATGAACAACTCTTTTACATCTTCTGTACAAACTTACAGATGTTTCTCTTTCGATCAGACCATCCCGGTAAATATTTGCTCGGCGTGAAGGTAGTGGAGACATGGTTTCGCTCTTGAGAACTCAAAATGACACGATGATATAAGTGAAGTTAAAACAAGGAGAAAGTTTTTTGATGTTTTGAGTGGCGGGAAGAGCGTGACCTCTCCATTGATGCCCTCGGAGTAGGAGCAGCGCTTTCAATTATGTCTGGTCGCGAGGTAGAAGAGCGTGGAAGCCGGTTACATCCAAGTGCTCTAGAAATTAGGCGTGGTGACTGAAGGTAACTGTGCGACTTACTCAACCTTTTCACCTCTTGCTTAATTTTACCAAATTCTTCTTCCAGTTCTCCAACTTTTTCTCTCATCCGGTCCATGTCCCCTTTTAGCGCCTGGTTATTGCGAACAACATTCGTCAAACCATCTCCTTGCAGGATCTGACCGGCCACATCATTAGAGGTATAAATTGGAGCTGCAGGAGCACTTTCTGCGTCTAAAGCATGAAGACTGCCAGCTAGAGCATTTCTGAATTGCAGTTGCTCAAAAAAAAGAACTTGAAGAACAACTCTAAGAGGTAATCTTTCATTCTGTGAAGCATGAGCACAAGCATCGATGGAGAGCTTCTGAAAGTCGAGAACACTGCAAAGCTGCTCTTTCTCCTGTTCCGAGAGCCAAGGGTGTGCCTGCACAGTTCACCAAATGTTACTCATACTCTCAACCAGGCTCTTTATGCTGTTAACGCTACACATTACAAACATTTTCTCAACTAACATAGAAATTTCAATTGCAAACCTTCAAGTATATGTCAATAGCTCTGTATAGTCCATCATGTAAAGTCCTTGAGGACTCTGGCAGAGCTTGAGCAAGATAACGTAATTTCCCAGGTTTCAGATGAACATCTGAAGCAACTTCGGCAATGTAGCTGTCGACTAGCTTTGCAACTTTTCTTAGTTGTCGTGATGGTGAGTCTTCCTGGTTGGCTGATGATGGTGAAATTGAAGATAGAATTTGTCCAGATGACAGAAAATACTGAATCATCTTCTCTACACAATCAGTATTGTATAATGTATCAGAATCAGAGTAAGAAGGGATTAACAGACCATCTAATGTTGCCAGATCAAGCTGCAACCCTATTCTTCTCTCTAATGTCTCCTGACAAGTATGATTAACTCCCAATATTAATGCAACTCGTAAGGCTCCTATCAGAAACCTGCAAAACGACTTTCCCTTCTTTTCAGGTAGCAGCTTTACAATGCTTTCCAAGAGAACCTTCTGGTCAACTGTGGCAGGCGTCATGCTGAAACTTGCGACGGTTCTTGTTTTACTAGTTTGTTCAACATGCCACCGTCCTAATCCAGGGAGATGCTTTCTACTGTAATACATTATAGCACCAGCTAAAATTTCAGGCCGTATTCCTTTTCCTTCCATTGTCTTGATTAACCGTTCAAACAAAGGTACACAAAGATATGATACGTCTTCAAACCACCAGTCTGATTCTACGCTTTCTAGCTTCGCACCGGTATTTATTCCATTCCACAGGATGCTGCCTCCAGGGCTCTGTAAGCTACCATACATCAACATGGGCCAGCCAAACAAACTAGGGTCTGTACAGACCATGACTGATAAAGCATTTGAGCATTTACTAACTATATGAAGCTTATCGGCTCTGGAAATTATTGGTTCACAGCTATGCAAGGCCAAAATGCAATCCTTCCAATTACGTAGTACAGTTTTGTGTAAGAAACCCTCAGCCAAGGACACCAAGTTACCTTCTCCACGCTCCTCTGTCATTTCAAGATAGTCTGCAGCACAGTAGATCATTACTACATTTCTTGCAGTGAATTCTACACGGCCACTATAGCAGTATTTGGCCACAAGTAAGAAGGCTTCAGAGCCACCAGGAAATTCTTCCAGAGTTGTAGTAAGAGTCCCTTCTCTAGAATCTTGCCTTTCTTCAACTATTTTGGCTATTTTTGAGCACTTTGATATAAGTGGGAACTGGATAATAATCATGAGTCAATAATAAATAACTAAACATTAATGAAACAGACGTATGTGTATATACATGAAGTAGATGCACTATACAGTAATAAAGGAGCAAGAAAAAATGCATCAACTAATCGAAATTACTTAAGTTATGTGTAGTTTACAACTTCTCCCGCACCCCATCCCGTTATCTTGTATACAAAACAGGAAGAAACGATCAAAAGATAGGCAGACAGCAAAAGGAACACAAGATTGCTGCAAGAAGATACCCAGATAAGTTAATAAACTCTGTGAAGACAGCAAATGGTATAATCTAGTAAACAACAGCTGAAGTAATAAACATGAGTGTCTTTTCTGGATGAGAGAAACAAATAACAGATCTCCACCTAGCAAATATACTGATACACATATACCATAATGCAAGAACTTCCGAAAATAATTATGAATCGCAGACTTCGATTGAACAATTAACATAAACACATAAAATAAGTACACAATGAAAATTTTTGGGGCATGAGTAAGTAATATCCATACACGTTCCACAAGACGGTACATCAAATATCATTAAAAACAAGATCTGATTGTAGAGCACCATAAATGAATTACCTTATGAAGATGGAAATACACACCATCTACCACCAAACTGATATCAGTAGGCAAACTTGCACTGCTAAACCTGTTATATGAATAAAGAATCGTATTTATAATGTATTAACATTATTCTGGACTTATAATAATACAAAGCTGAATTAATCATCTCAAACATCTTATGTTCTAATAGAGTATGTCCAAAAGCATCTCCTTTTAAATCATGTCCCCAACTTTAACCATTCAATGAATCCATGTATAGACTTTATTTTTATTTTTTTTTATGTTATGACTTACATGATTTTATCTAATCTACTTCAAGTAATGTCTGAAAGAGCACTCCAAATCATTAACAGTAGAAAATGACAGACTAAGGACCACATGAGAAAGACATTCTTAAGAAATTCCTCTAAGGCTCTAACCCGTCATACATTTAAATATACAATTTATCAGTAACCTAAATTCAGATATGACTGTATACATAATGTAATTGGTGACTAGATGAACATCTTACTCTTGAGAAAAGTTCAACTAAGAAAAATTCAAGGAACCATAGGTAAAAAGTTCCAATTTCTAGTCAATTAATAAATCAAATTACATGGTCCAATATATGAAAGTATTACTACAGTCTAACATACAACTTGTGTGCCCTAGACGCTTTAAACAAAAAAATTACAGTTAATGGACCAGTGCAATTGAAGCTCCAAATTGTCATGATTGTTCAGAAAACTAATACCAGGTGTGAGATATAAACCTTTTAGCCCTATCGAATCGTAAATAAATCAAAATTGAATCTCTTGAGCTAATATAACTGTAAACAAACACACAGTAGAGTGAAGATAAAAGAAAATACTTATCAGAAAGAGAGTGAATATAAATAACTGGACATGATATATTACTACTCATCACATGCAATTCCATACTTAATGTACTTGATTATCCAAATGACACCCATACCTTCAATTAAGATCACTTATGCGAACAATAAAAATCCACACGACAGACGAAATTGAATAGCCAAATTTCATGGTCCAAGCAAGTAAACCAATACCACAAAGTAAAATGTACACTTGTTTAAGTCAATCAATCTGTAAATACCAACAAAACACGCTCTTTTGAGCCTAATCAACACAGAGAAACAAAGTTTGAGATGGTAGAGCTGCAAAACACGGATATGCCTCGACGACAACTTGTAATTTTATTTCGTCGTCTATTAAATAACACTCTCATCAATGCGGTTGCAAGGTGAGGATTTCCGGGGCAGAAACACACATAAACATATAGAGACAAGCCAAAGAATAGTAGAATACCATGCATTTTCCTCACGGTAGAACCCAGAGACTTTGTTAACAGCAGGAGCCATCACTAGCAACACAAACCAAAACCCAAAATTCAGGAGCAAACCTAGGAAAAGTTTCCCCCTTTCCTCTTCCTTTCGTTATATCAATTCAATCTTCAATTCAAATTCCCCCATTTTCTCTTTCTTGTTGTAGTGAATAACACTCAAACTCTGAGTAACCTCATTAATTACACCAAACCAAATCAAGAATATCACATTAAATGGGGTCAATGAGGTCGGCTATATGAATACGACCTATCCAATCAAATTGGCCCAAACTAATTGCCCCAAAACTATAACAAAATGGTAAAAGAAAATGAAAAAACAAAAGTCAACTATCAGATCATCTCAACAAGCGTTCAGACAATAGTGGGAGCAGCTAAAAATTGATTCTTTTGACTTTACAGCTCTTATGCGTGCTTGTTTGTGGTACAACACAGCAAAGCACATACAACAATGAAATGGACAAATGGTCCATACCTTTCTTTTCTTTCAAACCACACCAATATTTCTTGTTTGTATACTTGTTTATTAATAGCATATACAATTAAATGCTTAATAAAGAAAACCCCACCAAGCAAAAAACAGCATTAGTTCAAAAGATTCTTGCTTTATCAATTTTTTAAATTTTCTTTTTTCTCAGTCTTCGGTTTTGACCCATTCCTTCATGTTAGTTACATAATCGTATGTGCTTTTTATATGTACAAGACTACAAGTAAACTTGTGGTAGTAATAATTTTGTAAGTGAGATTTTGGTACGGCCGAGGATGTTCCAAAAGATGAGAGGAGACAATGAGACATGGCTAATAATGAAGATGTAATAAGTAGTTGTTCATAAGCGTGTGTGAACCAGGGAGAATCGAGAAGCAACGTCTGATACGAGTCTGAAGTCTGAATTGAATTAAAATTTTGATAATATTTTGTGCTCCAATGGCTTAATCGGTAATTCAACTTGCATCTTAGACCTTAATTTCAACACAATGCCATCTTCATACGAAGACTCGATTAAATAAATGTTGTATGTAATTTAATTTATTGTGTATTGATAATATATTTGAAGATGGAATATGGAGTACATATTATTGAAAAAAAAGTTGATTTATGTGGATGCAATTGCAAGGACTTCCATCAGAATCAACTCAACATAAATATAACAAATGCCGATGGTTTAATAGCCTCGTGGCATTCGACCCAATCTTTCATGTAAGAGGTCATGAGTTCGAGCCTTGTTGGAGACAAATTTGTCTCATATTAACTCTCTAGTTAGGATTTTATGTATATATTGTTTGTAATACCATTGTAGTCAATATTCATCGCTAATTTACAAAACAAAAAAAAAACATAAATATAACAAATGAATTAATATTAAATTACTAATTCATATCAGTAGTGAAGTAATTTATGAAAAACAAATTTTATTTTGAAGATAATGTTCAAATAAGCCAACGATACAAAAAATGGTTTGAGTCGCTAATTATTTGTACGAGTTCGATTAGATCGAACTTAGAAGCTGCAAAATCACAAATTTGACTCGACTTTGTACATATCTAATCGAATTCACATGCTGTAAAGTTTGGAGGGGGATGTAATCGTTCAATGGTTAATTGCAAAGACTTCTATGCAATTGTAAATTATATGGTTGTCGACATAATTAGTAATTTACCAATTCCATAGACATAATGGGTAATTTACCAATTCCATAGTCACTTGATAGTGGTATTATCTATCGTGAAGTCGTGAAACAATACTTGTCTCATGCCGAATGACAAATTATTCGGTTCAAAACAATACTTGATAGTAGTATTATCCAATGTACTTTTTGACTACTTTTAATTTTTTTTTTTAAATATACGTGCAAATAGCTAGAACAACAACTAAAAAAAACGAAGAGAGTATTACTCAATATGCCATAACACATACATGTAACGAAGTGCATTCATTCGATAGACGTTACAACGCAACCTGTTTGTAGCCTTCACCATATTTATTGGTGTAAATTGACCGAATAATCAATCTCACATTTGCTCTTTTCGATCAGATGGAAAAATATTAACTTTGGAGAAGAAATATGAGTACAACTCAAACATGGGTGCATTTTTTTTTTAATCAGGATTTGACTTGAGCGAAGAGTGACCATAAATACTCAACTGCATCATGGAATTTTACAAGTAGCAATGTTACAACATATTCCCACACCTCATTGTATAATGCCATTCTAAATGTATCTCACTCTAATAAGCTTTAATAGTTTTGTTACATAAAAAGAGAGCAGTAGAGGCCAGACTTTAAACAATCAAAATTCTTACACTGAACTATATGAAAATGTCGCATATGTGAAACGAACACCGAGACAGTCTCACCAGTCTCACCGATATATAATTTAGGCATCCATAGAAAAACTGAAGATAGAAGCGCGATACTTTCCTTTAACTTGCCGCAGGCTGTGAGATGGCCTTCTTAATGGCTTCAGCATATGTCCTGTGCTGGTAAGTAAGGGTGGATTCAAGCAAGTCCCACAGTGATGTTTTTGGATTCCAACCTAAAGTAACAGACATTTTAGGGCATAAAATTTGGATTTAAAACTACCAAGGAGGCGAAATTTCGTAAATATGGTCATACTCATACCAAGTTGTCTGTTGATAATGGTCATATCTGGAATTCGCTTATCACTATCATCATAACCTTCCCCGTAAAATTCTTTGGAGCTTATATCAATGGTGGGTGATTCCAATGAAGCTTCTCCACTAACCTTTGAATATACCTGTTAGAATATGAAGACTTGCTGAGGTGAATGTGTACAAACACTATCAAATTCAAAAGAAAGAACCCAATTGGTAATAACAAAAGACCTGAGTCATCATTTCAGCGAGCTGTCTAACTGTGACTTCATTATTAGGGTTCCCAACATTGAATATGTGACCATTAGCGCGAGCAGGATTTTCCTGTCAGGCCAATTGCTAATTAGGGATCATCAAACAGGAGGAAAAAATGCAAAGACCGAGTAGGATAGATGCGGAAGGGGGGTTGGGTACAGGAGGGAAAGAGCAACTTTAAGACATACAATCATCAGCATAACAGCTTCAATAGCATCCTTGATGTAAACAAATGTTCTCTGTGATTCACCCCCATCGACAAGCTTCAGCGGCTCACGCCTCAAGAGATTCTGATGAGAAGATGAGTGAGATGAAATGTAAGTGTGAGACAGGAGATCAAAGTCTAAGGTAAATGCAGAAACTCACATTGCTAAAGCATGCTAAAACTCTTGGAACTCCCTCACTAGGACCATCGATTCCAGGAATGAAGTCCATTCTAGGACCAATCCAATTGAATGGTCTGACAATGGTAAACTCAAGACCATTTTCTGCTCCCTCGGCTGCATGAAAATTGTAAATACTAAGCAATAACTACAAATTATAAAAAGAATCTAGATTAATGAACTTTACTTACCATAGATCAACCTCTCAATAAGTTGTTTTGCACATGCATACGACCATCTTTGTTTCTCAATAGGACCAAAAATGCAGGGTGATGCATCTTCTGAAAGGAGAAAATAAGCTGGATCCTGTGGCATGCAAATGCATAATGAGTTATAGATTAAATTAAAGACAACCTATCAACACCATTCTCGGGTAACTCTATTGGAACAAAAGGTGAAAATAATGAATCAGGAAAAATATTCCATGGCAAAACCACAATGCTTATCACACCAGCAACATGCTCAGATCTGAGTCAAGAATACCTAATCATAGAAGCTCATTAGAGTGCACTATAGAACCTATGGTAGAGTGGTATACATCCACAGTCAAGATTACAGAATCAAGTCGAGGGTACAAGTAAGTACCAAAATATATATTGGCACATTTTCAACACAAACTATTTGACAATAGTTACTGGTAAACTTCTAGTGCTTGCATAACAAAAATATGATTCAGTAGACCCCCTCCAGTTACTACTGTAAACTCAAACAGATGAAACTTCAACATGAATCTACCAGAACTTCACTTTAGCATTAATGAGGACTAAAAAACACATATTCTGGCAGTTACAACTGGCACTTTAGAAAAGTAGCCATCAGGATATCCATCATCCACATGCCCCAATGGTTAGCAAGATTAGGGGAGGTCGGATGTATGCAGCCTGCGATAACCTGGAGACTGTTCCGACAAAGCCTTACCACAATACATAAGTAACACAGGCAACTTAATGAGCCATCAGGATATTTAAATGTTAATGAAAAAATTGGGACTCATAATTAATCTTTCTGAATATACAATTAAGCACCAATTCCAATAGCATGAACACTTCTCGTAATGCAAAAAATAGCTCATCAGAGATTGCCAGGTGTGAGCCTTGAGACTCTTAAAAAGGTAAAGTTAAGTACTAGTTGGTAAATAGAAGTAAGATCACACATTTTTTTATTTCTTAGATGCATAGATGGTAGTTCATAGTGAAGTAGCATGTCGTAGTATATATGTTTCTTAAGAAAATAATACTAATGAACAATTACATTTCGATTTTGATGGAAAGACAAATCGTCCAAAACAAAACACGAAACTCACCTGCCGTAATGGGCTATCTTTAGGCAAAAAGCAGCCAACTGTTTTCCCATATACCTCACAAGTAGAGAAGTGAATCAATCGCTTCCCATTCTCAGAGCAGTACTTAACCTACACGAGCAGAAACATGTCCATCATATATCGCAATAAAAATTCAGTCATATTATAGATTAGGTACACCAGATTAAAACAGAAACTAATCACGTGAATTTGTGCAATGGAGGACTTACCACGGGGAGTGCATCAATGAAGTTGCTATAAATTGTGTCCAAAGGACGTGTGTTGTAATCAGCTGGAGTGCAGATAGCAGCAAGATTTATAGTCTACACCACAAGAACATGTCAAATATCAGCACTGGTCAATGTAAACCCCCTTAACTTGTAAATACTACTCGTCTGTCTCAAAAACGCCCATTGAGTACACTATATAAATTCACATCTAGCAAGAATCTACAAAATTCTAACACCTACCAAGTTAAGAATCAAGATACTATGCCAGTCTCACCCATATATGAGCCAAGATGGGACATTTCACAATCAATCTCACTCATATATAAATCTAACAAAAATTAGTCTCCTAATATTTTATTTACCAGGTAGCGTCTAGAATTTCTAATCTAAAATCGACAAATTAAAGTTACTACCTATGCCATAAAACACTGTCCATGAACCTTTCAATTGTCAAAATAAACAAAATTTGTAGCCTCGATCAACACACATGACTTTGATCCAGTCAAATTATTAATCAATAGTCACATATGTTGCATCACTATCTTTTCACATCTTTTTCACCAAATACGACACCACATATACGAAAAACGTTTGATATCATGATTTAAAAAAGTTAACCAATCAAAATGCAAAACTATACGTTTATTTGTGAAACTATAATGTCAATAGTAGAATATACTCTTTAAATATCATTTTCACCCAATATCATACAGTCATACCACCTACAAAAAAACACTCCCGAAGTCAAGATTTAAAAAGTCAACCATTATAAGCCTACACAAAAACAATAATTTCGGTATATAATGACATGGTATCATATATCCACCCCTATCAAAACCCCTGTTTATGTGGATCAAGTTGAGAGTGCAGGAAGTTATTACAAACTCAGAACCACATTGGTTGATTCATACATCCTGAGTACATAAATAAGTTGTTGCACTTTATTCATCTAGACGTAATTGATTTTAGTGTGAACACGCAATTTTAACAAAAACACCACTACTACATCTACTATTTCACCAAATATCACACAATAATACCCGAATTCAAAATTCAAAAGTTCAACCATCAAAATCCGAAAAAAGTCAACCAATTTAAAACACCCCCACCACAAAACAAAAAGGGCAATTTTAGAAAACATACAAGATCAGCCATTTTAATGAGGCCTTCAAGGCGGGAGTCATTCTTGATATTAAGACGGTGGAAGTGGATGCGATCGGCGTAAGGGTTGGGCCCACCAGTAGGCGGCTCAAGGAGGTGCTTGATCTTGTCATTATACACGTCGACGGCGTACACTTTGTGCTCCGTTTCGGACAGTAGCTTCTCACAGAGGTGGGACCCAATGAACCCTCCTGCTCCAATCATGCATATCGTTAACGGCGTTATCTTTTTTCCGTCTAGATCTACTCTCCCCGCCATTTTTTCCCTCTAAATCAAAACTGAAAAATATGAGAGAATTGAAAGTAAAAATTATGGGTATAAATAAAATGTAATCTTTTTAATTGGGTTTGTGTTAGTTTTGGTTTATAATAATTGTGTGTGTTGAAATTGGCTTTCTTGAAATGGGGGATTGGGTTTTGACGGTGAAGGTGAGAGTGAGCGAGGAGGGTATTTATAAGGAAACAAAATGATGGGGACAGGGGGGTCAATGGGTCCACTCCATTCATTTACAGCCATGCATGCTCATGTGTTTACACTAAATCACACGCTATTTATTCCTTTCAATTATTTTCATTTAACGTTTTCGTTTTTTTATGTCAATTTTAAGTCATTTATTATCTCTTATTTATTTTATGAAATACTTTTAATGATAAATTTAATAATTTTAAATTTATATACTCCATATTAAAAGCGATTAATGAAATACTTCTTACCATTTACTAACTTATGTTTTATATAGTCTCATTCACTCACTCATCTTCTAAAAAACGATTCCAAGTGGTTATTTCGTCAATTTTTTTCGGTCAAGCAATGGTTAGTCAACTATTATTGTCTCTCGTTGACTTTTTAAGAATAATCATTTCACATATATTGTTTCTAACAACAAAAAACCGAGAAGGATTAAAATTACATTTGTGTCCCTTATTTTATAAGTGTAGTAGATAAGGATGTTTTAAGAAGGGGCAAAATAATCATTTCAAAATTTTATATACAAAAAATAGATGTGAAATGACTAGTTCGTCATTAAAAAGTCAACGGTGACCGAAATAGTTGACTAACCAATTGGAACCGTTTTTTGAAAATGAATGAGCGAATGGAACCATATAAAATATGAGTGAGTAAATGGTGAGAAAATAGCGAAACATATGTGATTGTGATTGTTGATGCCTTTTACCCTTAAAATAAATTGAAAACTCTTTGTAATTGTATGAGGTTAATGTGTTTTGTCGATTTAACATATAATCATCTTTTTAGATATAGATTATGAAAAAAATATGTTTGCTGGTAACTAGTCTTTTCAATAATAAATTGCAAATTATATGTCACTTTATGAGATTTGTTATGGAAATAACTTTTCTCTACGACTAGTATTTTATCTAAAATAGAAAAATTTATTCCAATATCAAAATTTACGATAGATTAATTGACGTATTTTGTCACCTTAACATCTAATCATCTTTTTTAGATTTAGATTATGAAAAATGTCTAGTCTTTTCAATAATAAATGAAAAGTATACGTCATTATATGAGGTTGATATGTTATGTCAATGTAACATATACTCCCTCCGTCCCTAAATGATTGTCACATTTGACTTTTGATGGTCAATAAAATACGATTTAAAACATAAATATCTCTTATTCTACATGCGAAAAAATTATAATAAGTTGATATTTCAAAAATATATATTGAGACGAATCTAACGAGATCCCACAAGACTATATTATTTCTTATCGTTTAATGAGAATTCGTGATCAAAATTTGTTGTAATTGAGCACAAAAGTCAAAATGTGACAATCTTTTAGGGACGCAGGGAGTAATTTTTTTTTATGAGTTGAAGTATGAAAATATCCATAGTGTCTAGTGTTTTCAATAATAAGAATTGCAAATACTCATAGTGAATTAGTGATAGTATACTGGCTTGGATACTGTCAAAATCCAAGAACATGAAATGTTTTATTGTGTGATATCAAAATATTTAACAAGCAAATAAAAAATTAAGAATCCAACTAGAACAAAATCTTGACATCTCATTTACATTTGAACTGAGCCTTAATAATATGAAATTGACTATTCTAACTACAATTATGATGTTATTTATTTAAGTATATGTGTAATGATTTCTCATATTTGATACTATCAAATTTATGGTAATTGATTAATTAACTTTTATCATGCAATAATGGCAAAATATGATGAGATATATTCTTGTTCAAATGTCACATAGGTGATATAGGTCACAATCACATAGATGGGATCTTATTGTAAAATGGAATTATTGTTGTATACCTTATCTTGTTAATTTGTTTAAAATGGTAGTTTAATAACAGTAATGGATTTCCATAGATAACATTAATGAGTGTATTAGTATCCAATAATCATTTCACATTTATATAATTTGTCAATACAATAATTTTTTAAAAAACTCACTATAAAACAAAATGATTTAATAAAAGATATACAAATCATTTGTTAATCTTACCTATAAGTTACTATGCTCATTAGCGGACCTATTAAGGTTCACCGCTGTTTATTCATACATGCATTTAAAAAAAAATAATATATGTATAAAAATAAAAATTAATATAAAAATTAGCATTTAAATTATATTCGAATATGTTTAAGTATTTTGAACAAACACTTTAACAATTATAACAATTTCGAACATGCGCTTTCATACATCAAGATCCGCCACTACGGTTGCTTAATGCCAATTGTTGTTGCTGCATGTTGAGGCCAACCAATTGTTGTCGGTGCATGTTGAGGCCAACTAATTGTTTATGTTTTCACTTTCTTCTAATATCTCAATAATTTCAATATTCGTTTTACGATCAATAAACATACATTATTGTTTCACAATGTAATAAAAACATATAGTGAATATTATCTAAATTTATTAACCTTTTTTTTATAATATAAATACAAGTGAAACTAATGCAATATTTATTGTTCGATAAAGAAAAAACATACTACCAATTAAATTTGAACGGAGCCATGGAGGGAGTACTATAAGATGCTAACCATTAACCGAAGTGATTCATTAGGTCGGTTAATAATCGAAAAATCAAGATGGACTACAGGTTAGCAGCACTAAAGCTAACGTGCGCCCAGCTAAAAAACGTCCGTCAAACTTCTCCGTCTCAAAACTCCTACACGTTAGGCACCATTCTCTTCCAACGCGCCTGGCTTCAAGTACGACTTCCCTAAATTACCCTTAATTGTTTCTCCATTTTACAATTTTATCAGTATTAATTGAATTTCTGAACCTAACTTTGCAGGGCATTTTGGTCGCAACTCCCGCTACTGATATTTCCGGCAGGTTTTTACTTGACGACGGAACCGGAATCATTGAGCTAGCCGGAGATGTGCAAAACCGCCCTTTGGATGTAGGTATGCTGACTTTTCATTTTCCCGCTATAAAATTATGGTTGTTTTTTGAATTTTGAATTTTTTGAACTTCGAAATTTTTGTGTGTTTTATGATCATTGGTAAAAAGTGTAATAAGTCAAAAGTAATTGATTGTCAAAGTTTGTCATAAGTGTCAATTGAATTGAATCAAATCGAAGGTATTAAGTTTGATTAGAAGTTATAATGTTTGTTAATTTTGACAACTGAAAGTTAAAAATATTTTTGGGATGGAGGTAGTAATTAGTGATTCAATTTGGTGAATATTTACTGAAACAGGTGCTTATCTGATGGTGATTGGTGTGTACGTAGCCAGAGAAAATGATTTGCCAGTTATTAAGGTGAAAATTTGATGTTTAACTTTACTATTGTTATGATAAGAGCTTAGGGTTCTAATTATTTGGTTTAAAAAATGGAGCCTTTTTCATTTTGTATCGATTGAACTCGAAGCTAGAAGCTTTATTAGAAGAACATTATCCTGAAGATGAATGTTAAAAGTTTTGGAATTCTCATCGTAGAGCATGATTTTAGCTAACATGCATTAGCATGTATGGATAATTTTAGTTCGAACATTAATGCAAAATCGGAATATATTAGAGCACAGAGTTGAAGCAAGCTAATGCTAGATTTGTGGAGTTCACTAGGTAGTGGAAGAATTGCCGATGGTATTGGCTCAATTATTCTCAAAATACTAAATTTTCTTTTGGCTGGTTGTGAAGTGTATCTATGTGTGTTTTTATTACTTGACAGGATAACCTAATACCTAACAAAACAGGTACAAGTTTCGTGACAAATAAGTCGCTTTTATTAGTGCTCTATGCTCATAGGTTAATTACAGAGATAGCTTATTGTTCGGATTTAAGGTTCGGGTAGCTCGAGTGACGATGTGTTAGTAGATTTTGAAACTATGGGTATGAGTTTAGTATTTGCTTTAGTAATTGGTCAATGATAGTACTACTTGGTAATTGTTACTATCTGTTGTTGCATCAGCATAACTACATTGTAATATTTCCTAGAGTGGCATTGGAATATCAATTATTCTTGGAAGAATGCATGTTTTTCATTTTCCAGCTCGTGTTCTTGTTATTCATTTGAATATAGTTTCAGCATACTCAGTTTCATTTATCTCTTTAATAATCCTCTGTTGTATACAAGAGAGAGCTTGTAAAGAAGAGCTTTGAAATTGGAGGATTTATCTGTGTGTTCCTTCAGACTTGTAATTTTATTGCATGGCTTCCAAGCATACATAATACTCTGAGGGTTTGTGTTTGATTACTGATCTCATCTGAAAATCATATACGCTTGCATCTATAGAACTACAATTCCGATTCTTTAGCTGTTCCTGTTGATTTGATTTCAGGTCCACAAACTTGTTGATCTTTCCATATACCCTTACCGAGAGGCAATGTGGTATCTTGAAGTCATTGAGGCCTTCAAACTTTTCTACCAGCCCATAGTTGATACCGAAAAGGAGAAGCATGCACAAATTTGGTGATGCCACATGATCCTAATTGCAAAAAGAACGCATCCGAGCATCAAATCGAGTAAAAGGATGCATGCTAGAATTAGAAAAACTATATGGCATTTTCCTATTCGGAACTTAAGCGCCAAAGTACAGGAGGCTCATTGGCAACCTTAGTTGGGGAGTTCCCTTCATGCCAAGCAAAAGCTTAAGTTTGTAGACGTAGTCAGCAGATGATAGTTGTAACATTGCTCAACTCAATGCTCATAGAAATGTGCTCATAGAAATGTGCTCAATCCTCATTACATTAGAGGAGAATGTATTTATTCCTATTTTGGAGCATGCAAATGGACTTCATTAATGGATTTAACTATACAACTAGCTCATTTTTTATATAGTTAGCATTCAAATTTAGTACAAAGATGAGTGTTCGCCCTTACGTATCATCTGAATCGAGGCTTCCCATCTGGCGGTTGTGAGCTGAGACTACACCAATACTATAGCAGAACATTTCACAGAGAAATAAGCCATGCCCTTCAATGTAAAACAAGAGATTCAGATCAGTTATCCACACACTGAGCATTATCAACGTACTATCTCTATATGGTAGCTAGTTATCCACTGACTATCTTTATCGACTTATTCTACCTTCCTCAGCCTTCTTTGAACTGGCTCCCATTTGTAGCTCGTTCATCTTCTCCAGGCCATCTTGTTATAAGGTTAGAATGACTTCGTTTCTTCAGTGTTATTGACAAGCGTAGCAGTCAACAATCGGAATTGAGAATATGAAATCTGAAACAAGTCTTGTCTATACAGTTGCGCCTTGGAAATACCTCCAACCGGTTTAAATTTGTTTAAACACCCTACAAGAGTACAAGGACCTGTTCCTATAGCCACGAACAACAAAAAATTCAATATTTAGGATCGTTCCTCGGAGTTACCTGTCTAATGGTCCAAAACTTGATATATGTTAAAATGTCATCACAGGGAATCGGGGATCAGTTAACAAACAAAATCTAATATCCAAGGTAAAGTGAAAACAGACTGATAATTTGAAACAAATCTACAGAAGAACTTACTGCAACAATTCAAGAGAACCATCCCTTTGGCAATCGACTTGTATGGTGAACCTAACTTTTGCTCTTTTTTTTGAAGCCAACTTACAATTGCAACAAATTGGAATAGTTTTATAAGTTTATAATACAATCTCTATAGTCTACCCTAAATAAAATAGAAGTTAAAGACCAAATACTTACATGTTCTACAATTTCCATATTTCAGTAGGCTTAAGTCTTGCTAGATCTTGATAGATCCTTTTCCCTCACATAGCGGCTCCTTCTAAACTTACCAACTCTCTTCTTCAAAAGAATCTTGTTTTTCTTCAACTTAGCTAACTTCTCCTCCCTTCCCACAATCTCAGCTTGGATAACCCTGTCTCTTTTCTCGTCAGATAGCAATGCAAGTCTCGAGAACTTTCTTGGTCCTATTAGGCCCAACCTCTCATTTATGTCCTTCAAAGCAGGAACAAGCCCACGTCTTACGAAACATCCGTCAATTAACTGCATAGAATTTGTCTCAGGCAGAGTAGGGTTGTTTTTCAACTCAAGATCAAGACAAAATGGAGAATCCTTCAACCACATACGGAGGGAATGAGCTTTGGCAACAAGAAGTCCACTTCGCGTTTTACAAGGCAAAAATGGAGATCCCATCTCCCAAAGAAAGATTTTCACAGTATTGTTCAAGGAAATGTTATTATATATTGATGTTCCTGTTATAAGAACTACAGACTTTGGAGATTCAGGAAAACCCTGCAAAGAAGCATCCTGCGAATTTCATGGCATGTCAGTATGCATACAAAATTCAAAAAACTGTCCTGAAAATTCCATATTATACTGGACCCCTTGAAAATAAGTACTCCCCTGGTCCAACTTCACATATTGCACTGACAAATCAAGAATGAATGAGAGATGGATTTTAATCTTAATATGACCGTACAGTTTATGCCTACTTAGACATTTTTTTTATGTTTCCCGTCTCCTTTTACATGAAAATTAAAATTTGCAAATTGCTTGAATATTGATAAACATCGTTAAAGAGTTCGAATTTTCTATATTTTGTTTCCATAAACGATGTAAGAGTTTAAACATGGGATGTGGAGATTCAAATTGAAGTTATATAGAAAATATGTGACGTGTGAAGCTATAATTTAAGTTAACCAAATGAAAATAATGAACCTGTATACCTTTAAAATCAGAGAAGTACAGTTTAAGTTTATTTATACTAATATCTTCTCCCTCAAAGAACTCCAACGTATTAAAGCACACAAGAGTTGTAACTCGCAAGGATAATTGGGAATCATAATATCAACATATATATACACGAAGTTGTGAAGTAGTCGAGCTGAGAAATTACCTGCATGTGGTCTAGCCATAAAGTTAACCCAACAAGCGCAGCAGCACCAGACAATTTTCTGAAATCTGCACCCCAGTCCTTGTCAGCCACCCTATTAAAATAATAAACACAGGTAAAGAGACAAGACTTGGTTACCCAGACGAGGAAATACCACTAGGCTTTCTTGAACAATAACGTTTGTAGCACAGTGTCATCCGTCTAAAGTTTTTGAAGGTCACGAGAAGACACTCAACAGAAATATTTTATTCTTAAATGAGCACTACGGCATCAATATATAATAGTGTAGTTTAGCAAAATATGCTACCTGTATACACTATGGTGGTAGATGTTATTTTTCAAAGCCAGTTGGAAAACCCATGAAGCAGTAGCCCGTTGTTCAAATGCCCAGAGCAGGTCTTCCAAAGCATTGACAAAGTTAAGAGCTGCATCATCTTCTACAGGCTGAAGTTTCTCAAAATACTGGTTTAGCTCCATCACAAGTGATTCTGAATTCTCTGTCAGAAGCCTATGGAACAAGACATACGATCATTTAAAGACTAAAGAAGAATGGATAGACATCCATTTGGCTGCATCGTGAGAAGCAAAATGGTAAAGTGCATCGATGACAAAGGATCAGTGAGTAAACCTGACTGGAAGATCAAGACCAGCAGTTCTGATGGCTTGTAAGAGCATCATAGCTTCTTCCATAGATTGGGATAGACTAGCGGCACGCACAAAGCAAGTCCATATTCTGTGATCTGGTGATATTCCTTTTGCTTTCATTTCCAAGAGCTTCTGTATGCCAATATTAGAATCTCCATTCTTCAGGTAAGCACCAATCACTGAGCTATAAGTTAGCGTCGTTGAGTCTGAACCCATTGATTCCATTCTATTTAACACCTTTTCTGCTTCAGCAGGATGACCTGAACTGCTATAAGAAGTCATAAGCAAATGCATGGTAGCGAGAGTTGGCTCCACCCCAGAATCTTTCATCATCACTAATAAATTTTCAGCTTTAGAATGATTTTCGCAGCTTCTATACATTTTCATCATAAGGTGATAAAAAGAGCGGTCAAGTTTCCGCCCCTCCAACTTTATGCTTTCGAAAAGTTCTTCAGCTTGTTCCACCATCAACTGCTTCGCTAGTGCTGCAATGAGGCTCTTGTAGGTGTCCATCTGAGGATTCAAACCATGGCTCTGCATTTCATGCATCAACAGAAGACCTTCTTCTGGCCTGTGATCTTTGCAATACATCACAATTAAGGTATTATATGTTTCCTCATCCGGAGACACCTCAGCTTCTTTCATATGGTGGTATATCTGAACTGTCTTCCTATAATCTTCAATCATTGTATATAACTTAAGCATAGAATTCCATATTGCAATATCAGGCTTCAGGCCAGCTTCATTCATCTCAGACACCATAGCTTCAACATCTCTTACTCGTTTTCCCTTGGTCAACAACCTAATCATTACTCTGTATAAATGCATGGTAGGAAAATACCCAGCAGCCCTCATTCCCTGGTATATTTTCTTCACTTCAAATATGTCCTCTGCTTTGGCGAATGCATCAAGCATCAGCACTATAGTACTTTTGCTAATCTTGAACCCCATATCTTGTAGTTCCTCAATTACTACATAGAGCTCACTTAACCTTCCGTCAACTACCAATGCTTGAAGGAGACTGTTAATGGTATCTACTGTTGGTGAAGGACCGTCCCTCATCATTGTATTAAAAGCAGCTCTAGATCCCTCATAGCAACCATTTAACGCATAAGCTTCTATCAAAGCATTCCAGACCTTCCGATCCACCACGACACTTTTTTGCCTTAAACATCCTATCACACCCTCAACTTTCTCCATTAGCCTTAATTTTCCATAAGCCTCAATAAGAGCTACACACAGTGATATGTCTTGTTCAAGAGAGCTATTTCTTCCAACATAATGCAGTATATTATGAGCTGTTTCAGGAAAGCCCATCTTACAATACATGAGACACATTATTCGACAAACATCCTCAGAAGGTCTCACTCCATTAAATAACATGTCCGAATATATTTGAGAAGCCATAGCATACTGATCTGTTTCTGCACAACACCTGAGGAGGGTATCATACATACCAAAACTTGAATCAGACAAATAGAAGCTGTAATTTTTCTGGTATTCATCTAAAGCAGCATCCAATTGACAAGCTTTGCAAAGGACAACTACCAAGGCTTCGGTTACAAACTGCTGAGAACTTAGTGAACGTTCTTTCAAGAAGTTCAAAAATTCCATTGCTTCTGAGAATCTCCCAGATGCGCTGTACGAACTCAATATGGACAATATGTTAACATAGTCTATTTCAAAGCCTTCAGAAATGGCCAATCTTAAACTTTTAAGAGCATAGTTAAAGCATTCAGCCTTGGAGAGAATAGATGATATAACATGTGGGGTGAAATTGCATATTTCTTCCATGTCCTTGATCACTTCCTGGATGTTTTCTTCTGCCTTTTCTCCTGCAAGCAATCGCAGCAAAGACTCATAAAGTAACGAATCTGGAGCAAATCCATTACGCAACATGTCATGATATAACATCATTGCCTTTCTCAAGTCTTTAGACCTTACAAAAATATCCAACATAACAGAATATGCCAGGTGATCTGGTCTAATTCCTGATCTTCGCATGCACTCAAATATGTCTTCAGCCTTCAACCGCATTCCCGCCTTTGCATAGCCACAGATCAAGGCACTATAAGTTCGCAAAGAGGGTTTAACACCCGCGTTTAGCATTTCTGTCATCACACTTGCAGCCTCATTTATCTTACTTGCTTTCCCTAGTGAATCAATAAGCACTGTATAAGTTACTACATCAGGACATCGACCGGAGTTTTTCATGTCTTTGTAAACTTGTAATGCAAGCTCGTGCTGACCCTGCTTTTCATACATGTGGATAATGGTATTATAAGTCATCTCATCCTTCCCGAATCCCATTTTTACCATTTCATCACCTACTTCCTTCACTTTGTCAATGTTTCCTTCTCTGGCAAAAGCAAATAGCAGAGAATTGTATGTTACCGCATCTGGGAAAAATCCCTTTGTTTGCAGCTCTTTAAATAGCCTTTCAGCCTTCCCAGCAAGTCCACATCTTCCAAACACAGAAATCATTGCATTATAGGTCCACAAATCAGGTTGACATTTACTTTCTTGCATATCGACGAAAAGCTTCAGGGCTTCCTCTAACTTGGACTCTCGTGAGCAAGCACTTATGAGAGTGTTGTAAGTGATTATATCAGGTCTAACTCCTGATCTCCTCACTTCACTTAGAAGTTTAGTTCCCATGTTCGGTGACATAGGCCCCGATCTCAAACGTGCATTTATGAGAGTATTGAAACTCACCAGGTCAGGCGTGCAATCACGTTCCTTCATTAAATTCAGCAACTCTTGAACCTTGGAAAATCGGCCATAACGAGCATAAACACCCATCATAGCATTATACACCTGAACAGTATTTCCAACACTAGCCTCAGCCCTACTAAATATCTCCACAGCTAAAGCTTCCTGATTGGCCTTGCCTAATACAGCCACTATTGTTGCCAGCATTCGGGGATTAGGAGAATACCACTGTCGAAGATTAAGCCATTCGTAAACCTCCAATGCCCGCTGCCAGCTAGACTGGCCTACTGATTTAACAACAAAACAGAAATCAGTTGGAGTCATCTGCACTATCTTCTCATCCAACACATCAGCTACAAACTCTTCTGGTTTCAACTGTAATATCCTATCAGTCAATAACTGAACCCTTTTTCTCCAGTCTTTTGCTCTCTTCAATGCCAATTTGGTCATTTTCTTGGCCTTAGTCCTACTAGGCCTACCCAGCACCTCTAATCCTTCGTCATTTACATTCAATAAGTCCTCCTCACCTTCAATTGAGCTCCTATTTCCATCTCCTTCATCATACACTTCCTTAAAATTAGTGTTATCTTCAACACGGGTCTTTGAGGGAGGGGCAAAGGACGAGTTTTTATTCTTATCAGTATAATTTAAGTGAGGCCATCTTACAGAAGGTGAGGCTCTACTGTAATTAAATTTTTTAGCGATTTCTTCTTCATTCTTTGTAACAGAAGTAGAAGACGAACATTCTACATAAGAAAAAGACTTTTTTCTAGGTTTCTTGGCCATGGATTCTCTATTTAAGCAAACTGGTAGAGTGGTAATATTTACCAATTTGGTGCAAGCCATGTTTTTTCGAGGTTGAAGAGTGTTTTGATTCGACTCAAAGCAAAACCCAAATTTGAACTATTGACATTCGATTGGTCCTTGCAAAATATCTATAAAGCTTTCCTCTTTCAGGCAATCATCTCCCAAGAGACCTCCTTCGTGACCTAAAACAAAAACATGAGGCGAGAGCTATAAACTACTTCTATATATTATATCTTCATATCTCCTATTCTACTCTTGGGTCAATTCGTAAACAGCCTCCACGTTATCACGACTGCAAGGCTGTGTACAATCCCCCACATACACACACTTAGGCGGGAGCCTCCTCAAAGACATTGGGGTATGCTAATGTTACTGTAACATTAACATTAAAACCTCCTTTTACACACATTTTAAGCGAAAGAAAATATACCAAATTGTACCACCATATGAAAAATGCCTACTTAATGCTAAGCTCCTAGACATTTGATGCCACCCATAAACTATGGAGAGTAAGAAGAAGAATAAAAGATGAAGCAACTTATTAAACTGAGACAAAACAATAAGTAAAAACTAAATTGGTGAACATAGGCATCAATGTAATTGTAATAAAAAGATAAGCTTTAACATATCAGTTGTTACCATGAAATTTCAGCAAGAATGTTAGAAGCTTGTGATGACAATATTGACAAATATAAGTTTAATAAACCAACTTACATGATTGCTAAGATAATTTATTAAAGTCGACTGTGAATTTATTGTGTTAACGATGTCGAAAACCGGAGAAGGCTGATTCTTCACTGCAACTCTGCAAGGTGCAAGAGATGACCCAACAAAGATTACTAGATCTTTTTGTGCTTTCAGGGGCCCATTTCATTTTTCCCTCCAGATATTTTGGAAATTTTATTGAAACTTAAATTAGAGTAAATAAAATTAGGTTTTTATAAAAATAACAGTAAAATTAATTGATATATCTACACTATATTTAATTGGGGAACGGGAGAATTACTTATTTTTTAGTGAAGTCCCATGATCTCAAATTTTTCTTGTAAATAAAAATTTGTTCAAAATGACTTTTATATAAATTAGTTTACATATAAATTTAAATAAATACTTTTACATGACACATTATTAATTATTGTTTTTCATAATTATTAATTTTTTATTTAATGATTACTATTATGATGCACAAACATCGGTTGTGCCCAATCGCCGAAAAATGAATATCCCACAAAAAAATTAAGTTCAACTCATTTTTCCTCCCCACTCGAACCAATCTGTCTACTCGGCTTCTTATATTTGAACTGATTGGGGTAAAAACCCCAACGAGGTTGTTGTTACGTACCTAACCATATAATACGACCCTAATCGAAATGCATCTAATCGTTGTTGGTATCAATTTGTACGGAAACAAGATCTTAACAACTTATTGAAAAGAAGTGATATCGAAATATATAATCCATGTATGTATAACTTGAACTACTTAAAGTGCCCACCATTTTTTGCATGTTTCCATTCATCTATGAGAAATGGAAATTTTCATGTTTAACCAATATATTTTCACCTCTTAAACAGAGAAAACGTCATCATCTTTTAGCTTTGTATGGTCAAGAGAGTTGCGGGAATAAAAGATGTGTAATAGTACTTCACTTATAATTTGTGTTACAAACGTTCAAACAACACTTCCGTAGGAGGCCCAAATCTCAGGTGTCTTTTCAAGAATAAACTATTGCACACATACATCGCTTACACAAATTAATGAATACAAAATTTGCTGTAAATCCTTATCTCCCCAATTAAAATGGAAGTCGCTTGTCCAGCCATACGGCAAGCTAAATTTCATGGTACAGCAATTTGCTGTGGTCGAGATCATCCAGCTGCAGGATAGAGAATGCAGTCAGCATCATTCTACTCGGACTACATTTATGAAACCATTACAACGCAAGAACAGTTCTAGTTCCAAAAAGAAAGTAACTACGTTCAATATATATAATTTAGCACACCCCTACAGACGAGAGAATCACACTTCGACAAAAAAATGGTCCACTCGTGTAACAAATGAGAAAAAAATTGAAGGCTAGTCCACAAAAGGTGATATGGTGACAACTAGACACTAATGAAATAAAAGTAAGCTCTGTAACTGAAAACACAAATACATGGACATACGGTTATCTGAATAATTACCTCCGATTTCAATAAAGTCCTCTTTCAGCTGAAATTGACATGTATATGCTAGAGGAGATTACCTAAACATATGATATACCTGAATATATGGACTATGATTGTTTTGATGAGCTCACAACAGGACAAGGATCGGTAGAAGTCTTTGAGGACCCATCGATTGTGATATTCCTCAATCTGATCTCCAATGCTTCCATTTCACCATTCCCCTTTTTCTTCTCCAAACTACTATTATCCATTGTCTGAGCCTGATCAATGGCAGGAGTAAGACGTTGAGGACCTGGACTAAACCAGGGATGCTTTAGACACTGTGCTGCTGTCAGTCTTTTGTCAGGAATAAAGTCGAATAAAGGCATAAGAAAATCTGCCATATCAGTAGCATCTTTCTCGCTGAACTCATATTTTTCCATTAAAACCTTACTAAGAGGCCAGAACCGCAATTTACGAATATGCCTCAAATCCCCAGTTCTGTTAAAGAAGTCACGAGAGTAGCGCCCACCTAATGCAACCTGCAAACATGCATATGGTCCAAGCAAGGTCATCATAGAACAAGAAACACGTAATTAATTGAATCTCTGTACCAAAGATGTGTAATAGTCTGACCTTTCGTGGCATCGGCCCTAGAAGCTCCATCATCAATGCTAAGTGATCCTATTATGTTTAGGATATTATATAAGATGTATGAAGACAGACAGAAAGTGGCATATTCTGATATATGATTTATGTATCCAATGCTAAAAATCAAGTGTACTTTATGTTCAGAAGATCCACATAGATGAATAAAGTTGAATCGAAGTTTTTTTGTTTCAACTCATTTCAGGGGCAACAATCTTTAAGACCATTTAAAGAACTATAACGAGTGAAGCCTATATCAGGAGGCTATCTAGCACTCCTCTTAGCCAAACAAGGCAAATAAATAGAGTTGTCTAAGACTTAATTATCTAAGATCACAGCAAATGCTTGTGGAACGTGTGGACACTTATTCTTAAGGTTCTACCTCAATGTTCGGCCTTCCCAAGTATCTTCAACTGCATGACATAATTTCTTGTTTGACTTGCTTACTAGACACTAGATCTTATCTTGAAATAAATCACATTCCCATTACCACTGTCTAAAGGTACATACACTTAAATGAGCACGGATACAGAACACTAAATGAACATCCATAAAAAAAGTATAGCAGTTAGATTGCAGAGTAACAGACTAACAGTTATTCCACATGGAAAACTAAAAAAACAAAATAAATGCACATCTTCAGCAAATATGTACACAATGCAGTAATATAAGCTTAATACTGGGACAATACCTCATCCCTGTCATAATTATCACCACTATGAGGATCAAATAAGACATCTCCAGTGGCAAGCTCAAAACAAATGCATGCAAATGACCAGATATCAGCCGATGTTGAGTACTTAGAGCCTAAAATTACTTCTGGGCACCTATACTGCCTCGTCTGAATATCGCTCGTAAATTGCTTATAAGTCCAGCAAGCATTTCCAAAGTCAACCAATTTGCACTTCAAATCAACTTCAGCCAACAGTTTTTGTCTTGCAGATCGACTGCCTCTCTTACGCCCTTTCTGTCCCTGGCGACTCTCCCTTGCTAAATTAACATCTGATGACGATTCTTGCACTGCTGATGCACTAGTTTGTTCATCAGCAGGATTTTGCTGACATTTTTCATCACTTTGAAAACCCTCGGGGCTGCCTGCTTCATTATCTGGCTCAACCTCATTGGGAGCATCCTTCACATGACCTTTATCAGCAGCTCGCTTAATTTTTTTCCTTATTTTCTTTTTCTGGTTCTTAGTTAGATCATAATTTACATTCCTTGCCTCTTTAGAACCAAGTGGTTCCAAAGCAGTTCTACTCTTACTTGTTGGAGGAACTAGAGGCAACCCTGACTTCTGTGGATCTTTAGAAGGGTCAATCATGGAACAAAGCAAAACATTCTCTGGCTTCAAATCTGTGTGTATAATGGAGAGTTGGCGGTGCAAATAGTCCAACCCCACCAATATGTTGAAGCAAAGTTCTTTAACCATGTGTAAAGGAAGACCTCGATAATCAGTATACTTTATGAGGGTCAGAAGATTATCTCCCAGATACTCAAACACCATACATACATGCTGGCCGTTTGGTCCAGAATGCTTGAAATGATCCAGTAACTTCACAACACATTTTTTGTCTTCGAGATCCCCTTCAGCAATTTCCTTTAGAATTGTGATTTCATCCATTGCCGCTTCTGTGTAATGCTGTGCACTCTTTTGGACTTTCAGGGCTACATATCTCTAATCAGGGAAGTAAAACAGAAATGAAGACAACAAATTAAGTTATTTTAGAATTAGTAGCAAACTTATTGCCAGGCAGCCACAAGATGAGCATACATAACAGATTCTTCTTCTTTTTTAACATTAAGACACATATATGAATGATCTCTAGGTTCGATTATTGGTGATGCTGAATCGAAAAGGTAGGTGAAAACATACAACATTATCCTCAAGAAAGTCTGATAACATATGTTCTAAACCAACTGTTAATTTAAAGTAAGCATCGAAGCCAACATAATACTACAGTATTCCTTTTTTTCTGTATAACTCCATTTATATATTAACACATATAACATTTATAAGATTATGATGAACTCAGAAGATGTAAAAAATAAATAAACAGAATAAACCAACCAAACCAAACGAAGCATTAAGCCACTAAGTGGGGTCGGCTATATAAATGCGACACCTTCCAATCAGCAATATATTGAATCATCCAATCTGTTAAGCCCATAAACTCTATACTGTTATCAACTAAATTGAAGCGACTTTAAATTTTATAATGTGTTAAAATGTATTCCACTCGGTTAACCGAGATAGGTGAACACGTATACCTAAGCTCCAAGAAAAGCTAACAACATGTGTTTCAACCAACTTTTAATGAAAAAGTAAGCATCAATTACTCGACTAAATACAAAATTCTTACACAGTATAACAAGGTTCAGTATATATAAATTCTTCCTTTCTGTATAACTAGTAACTACCTTGATATAACATCTACCATTTCCAATGAATAACTTATAATCCATTACAACAAACCCCATTGCCAACTAAGCAGAAACGAGTTGAAATCTGATTATGTGTATTCAACACCGCTAATCAAGATAGCTCAACACTCAGTATTCAACTATATACATACAAATATACTAGGTCATCGAAAACCGAAAACGCCAACTGAAAACATATCGCAATGAGTATGTAAGTAAGTTACCAAAACCCGAAAACATCAATTAAAATAAACTCAACCAGTAAGAATGCCAAAAACGTCAATTAGAAAAATGCAATTAACTAAAATGTCGAAGTAAAGAGGGAGGGAGAATACAGATTTGTGTGAATCCCAAGCGAGCCAAACAGTAGAGAAGTGTCCCCACCCGAGCTTGCTCTGTACAACATATCTAGCGTGTTTGAAGGCGTCTCCGATTAGTACAGGGTGGTAACCACCCTTCCTGTACTCCTCCGTTCCCTCATCCTCCGACGTATACTCACTCGAACTTCCATCTGAAACTCCTCCTCCTCCTTCACCTCCAGCGACGCCGACGATTCTGCTCAGTTCTGCCTCCGCCATGGATTGATCTGGTTTTGATTTGATAATTGTGGAGAGATTTATGAATTCTGTTTTAGTCTACCAACTAACTAACTCGGTCAATTCAATTCACGATGAGAGAGAGAGAGAGAGAGAGAGAGAGAGAGAGAGTTTGGGCTGATTCGTGATTTGAAATTTTGAATGAACATCGATAAAACAAATCCGGCCCATTTATCTATGACAAAAAAAGGAGTCTTCACTCTTCACTCTTAAGTCTTAACCAAATTTCGGGCCTCTTGCTCAGTGAGGTCCCGTTCCCGGTCAACGCAACTCGACTCGACTATCTTACAAACCATTCGAGCTAAAATTGAATTAGAGAGGAACTCTGAACAAATATGAAGCCCATGCGCATGAATACAAGTTATACTCAAGCATGAAGGCTTAATTGAATTTGGTCAAGTATGAAACATATACTCGATAAAATTAATATGCAAGATAAAAGATACTCCATTTAGATAAACTTCAGCATGAAAAATACTCCGTATTAGATATTAAGTAATTTGATATCGTGTAATGTTTAATAAGGAAAACCAAATTATTTTGTATTTTGGATGAGTTTCCATATTCAAGTACAAGTAGATCAAATGCTTTTAATTGGTATAAACCTAGTACCCAATACTTATATGTTTCCAAACCCGTTAAGAATATTTGTATATTTGTTTGGAACACAAGGTCAAGTAAAACTTGACCCGAAATAAGGACAAACAAGATAGCGAGTTCAGACTCAGCAACTCGATCATCACAGCGAGTTCGAATACATGTTATTACGAGACACCAATGAAAACCACACTCTCAAGTATTTGTAACATAGTTGCACTGTTGAGATAAACATCACTGTCCACACACCAAACCACACTTGAGGTAAACACAATTAGCCTGATGACTTGGGTTTAAAACTCTTAAATTCAAACGTTTTGAAGTAATTAACCTATTAATAATGTCTTGATTGTCGGCTGACAAAACCCAAAACACAGAACATAACTATGTTTCAATGTGAAGGCTAACAATAGGATTGGTCTACAATTTGTCCAAAAAAGTTAACAACATGCCCACAAACTTGGAATAGCCTTTTGATGTTCCATTTGTCAATTATTTGTTTCATTCGTCGCAAAGTGGACAATAGATTTTGTTTAGGAACACAGAATTGCATGTCCTAACTTTTGAAAATCAAACCATGTTTAGGTATACTTACCTCTCCATGATAAAGTAAACAAGAAATAGTAACTATGGATACTTTTCATACTGTGATCGAACTAATTACAACGAAATGCAAGCAAAATAAAAGTGTGAAACCGTCACACCAATGACCCCCATGCCCTAGAGTAAACGAGGATGTGACTCGCCTGATCAGGGATAAGAGAACAAGCATTATGAATGTGATGTATTCACGTACCTCTATATATGCTGACTCTGCGATAGACAAATGAACTCATTCGACATATGTGGTGATATTTCTTCAAACTTTGCATATTGAAAAATCGAAGATCAAAGCCTAAACTACCCTATTAATATATATCATGAATGCTGAAATAAAAATTGATAGTGCAAGAATCATTAGGCCTTTCTATGAAGGGAATAATCTACCTTCAACTAAAGACTATATCCCCCTCAATGTTTTTGATAAAGTCAATTATGATACTCTTGTAGCTCTGTTGTTCGCCTATCATCCCCCGACTCCTTCAAACTCAACGTTGGAATTCGGCCTCCGGAAGGCGTTATCGGTGTATAGGCCATGGGCTGGAAGATTAAGCAAAGATGACGAAGGCAATCAAATCATTCTTCTTAATGACAATGGTATCAAGTTCATCGAGGCATCAGTTTTTGGCGCGCTAGATGAAACTGTGTCGTTTCATCCCTCGCCATCTCTAACGAAACTGCATCCATCCACTAAAGGGACAGTGGAAGAATTGCTGCAAATTCAACTCACTAGGTTCAAATGTGGCTCACTAGTGGTTGGTTTGGCAGGACACCATTTAGTGGCAGATGGCTTATCAGCAAGTAATTTCTTGGTTGCATGGGGTCAAGCTACAAGAGGGGTTGATATTAATCCACTTCCTTTTCTTGATCATACTATTTTCACCCCTAGTGAACCTCCTCGATTTGATCAATTCGAGCATCGAGGAGTTGAATATATGAACAGGAAAAATAAATATCACCGTTTACAGAATCATGTCGATCAAGATGAGATTGACGTGTGTAAAGTTTGCTTCGATAAAACATTTCTTGCGAGGCTCAAAGCTGAGGCTTCGTCAAGAATTGCTACTGATGAAAGGCCTTACAGCACATTTGAGAGCCTATTAGCACATGTCTGGAAAACCATAACAAAAGCTCGTGGCCTAAGCGACAACGCTACCACCCATGTAAAAGTATCAGTTAATGGTCGTATGAGGGTTACTCCTAAAGTACCAAATTATTTCGGGAATTTGGTTTTGTGGGCGTTTCCTACATCAAAAGTAAAAGATCTAATTACTGAGCCTATCTCCTATGCTGCAAAAGTAATTCACGATTCTGTCGTGAAAGTAAATGATGACTATTTCAGGTCATTTATCGATTTTGCAAGTTATAAGGTTGACGAAGAAGACCTCATTCCTACAGCTGATGTGAACAAACATGTTTTGTGTCCAAATGTGAATGTTGATAGCTGGTTAAGGTTCCAGTTCTATGACTTGGATTTTGGAACAGGTTGTCCATTTGCATTCATGCCAACTTATATTCCAGTTGATGGGTTGATGTTCCTCCTACCTACCTCGAAGGAAGATGGAAGCGTAGATGTTATTGTATCTTTGTTCAAGCACAACTTGGAGACCTTCAAGCAGATCTGTTATAGTCTAGAGTAGAATTCTCAGATCAGAGAAGTTAAGTAGTAGTTGAGTATTTCTTTTGTTGTGAACTTCAATAATGGCGTGTGATTGAGTTCCAATTATGGGTAAGGCCGTCATACTTCCTTCACCTAAACTCGAACTTAATCTAGCAGCTCTTTCTAAAAGGCGTGGATGCAAATAAAGAACACCCCTCAGGTAGGCTTTGCGGCTAGGGGGGTCTTAGTAGATGTATGTTATTACTAGTACAAAAAATGTAAAGCTCAAACCTTCGATGCATGGAAACAACATCTTGAATGATACATCATGTAATCCCGAAAGTCTACAAACCTATCTAAAATAGTGTAAGCACTTATGATATATCTATAGTTTACACCAGACTCCTTACATAGAACAACTACTGCAACATAATCTATTCTATAGACAACTCTGCTTAACTCCATATATAGGAACTGAATAAGGTCTGTACAAAATGGAAAAAAAATAGGGGAGAACCAAAAGGATTAATAACACTGCATTAGATGTCACAAAATAGGGTGGCGGCCAAGTACCAACGAATGGATTAAGAAAGCCAATATGCAGAGAGCCATTAGGTTGTGGATATCATGTTGTGATGAAGAGGTGTTGCCAATCTTTCCTGCATTAACAAACTCACTTCTGCCAGTGTTCATGGTTGCTGACACATTAACAGATCGCGAACCTACGTGAGCAAAGTCCAACCATTAGTCTTCTAGTCATATACTACTTCAAATTATTGAAAACAGAAACAGCAGAGGATTGCCCAATGATGAACAATGTTCATGCATAATTCTGATGAAAAGTACAAAAGATTTAATCTCTTTAACGCTCATTAAAACATGAATAGCTACTGGTAACAATTTAACTTAGTGAGTTGTATATAGATTCAGAACCTACAGTCATAATTCACCCATCCAATCCGTTGGCCAGCCAAATCATAAACAACAATCTTGTCTTTCAAAACAAGATCTGTGGCATCAGAGGAGATACATGTAAGCACTTGTAAGTGTAAATCAGTTTCTAGAGAGTCACAAGATACAGTCAACGGGCACACGTGCGAAGTTGGCTACTAAAAATAAATTCCAGTCAATATGTACCTCCTAAAATTGTTATGTCTTGGCCTTGAATCTTCTGAAAGCCAATGCACCATGTAGTTGTACCATCCTGCACTAGAGGATGTCAGTTTACTAAGAAAACCAATATAGTCACCAGCCACTAAATAGATCAATCAACAATACAAGCAAAACTTAAAAATGGAAGTTATTAATCTCAATAGAATCTAAGTGTACATGTTATATCGAACAACATCTAATTCAGTTCAAGATAAATGTAGGAAATGATAAGATGTGAAACACGAACAGTCTACATGGTCTTCAATAACATAAGTCAACGGTTAAACAGATACTAAATTGATGCCAAGTTGAATTTCTTCATTTCATTTAACCAATAAGAACCCTATTACAGATATAAAATTGATGCCAAGTTGAATTTCTTCATTCCATTTCACCAATAAAAATCATAAAGATATAAATGAGTACGTATATCGACAAAATTAAGTACAAGGTAATCACATGTCATCTTGCACATTTTAAATTCATCGAATAAGTATGTTATGGAACAAATAGCAAGAAGTTTCCACTTACAACAGAGGTCTGCTGCAAAAGGTAATCTTCAGGCCTTAATATCATTGATGCACCACCAGCGAAATTGAAGCTAACTGAGGGAAATATCTCAGATATACTACAGAAGTAGGAGGATTCTCTATTAACTTCGTGAGGATATTGAATGGCCATTGACTCAATATATTATTAACACCAGAAGGAAATGCTTCACAATTGAGTGAATTGGCATACCTTGAAGTCACTAGATAGCATTGGATACCCTTGGAAGCAAAAGGACGAGCATATTGGAGAACAGTCTGTGTAATCTGCAAAAGCAAAAATATATATACATGCAAAAAATGGTGTCATCTCGAGAATCTAGGCAAACTGAAGATAGATTATTATAAACGGTCATGGAATATCTTTACTTCGGGCAGGATGGCAAGAATTAAAAGATTCCTTCAAATGCAGAAATAGATAATTATATATTCGGCTACCTACCGCATCAATAAAAGGTTGATATGCTCCCTCAGCAAGGTATGCCAAGGTAGTTCCAGAATCAATTATTGTTCCCCGATTGTTCGATGTTGAAAACAACGATGGATTGATGGGCAATACTTGTCCATTGACAGAAATACTTTGAAGATTTATGTTGTAATGCGGCCTGATATTTCAGAAATTAAGTCAGTATAGCATGATCAATGATAATGTAGCTCTGTGTCCTGGTGAAGGATGAACTTGCAACATTGAAAAAGTCGATGACCGAACAGTTGGCAAGTGAGAATCTTCAAAGTAAAAGGTTGGATTTAGACTGATGCATTTGGACAAAAGTATTCATAATCCTTCACTCACAGCCATCAAAGAGTAAACTATTAGATTGTTAGATAAAACATACTGTGATGGAACAAGAGGAGTGTAAACCATATTTGGTTCCACGATTTCTCCAAGCACCAGTACACCACCACCACCATTGATTCCTTTCAGACAGTGAGAAAAAATACTTGGCGTTAATCCTTGAGAAGCAAGTTGAGTTATCAGTGACAAGCCCTGCTGGCCGAAACCAAAGATTCCATCAACTGCTCTGTCTGCCTTATTTAGATCTCCCGTTTGTGACGTACTACAGCTGTGTCAAATATGCAAACAAGATAATATGGTCAACCTTTAGTAGTAAACATTATTTCCCGTCAGCAAATATACTGGCCAACTAGAAACGGAGAGAATTGAATGTCTTTTTACCCAAAAATAACTTGAGCTGAAGAGTTTGAACTTAATGTATTACCAACTACTGTATCGAAATGCATCAGATCAGCCAAATAAAATCCTGATGTACCACTACCATCTCCATACTGAAACGTGTAACTGCACTGGTTCTGACCAGAGCAACCAGAGTCCGAATCCTGGGCTCCTAAAGCACACCTCTGATCTGAACATGGGATCGGTGAAACTGTAGATGAGCTAGAAGGATCAAAAAACTCTAGCTGAATCTGCAAAATTAAGATAAACCTCAAATAAGGCTGATTCTTCTCTACTTTTCTAAAACTAGATATTCTGTTTGAAACATTTGGAGGACCACCGAAACTCAACCCATTAAGGTCCAGTGAATTACTTGGAGTCCGCTTGACGTAGGGCAACCATTGCACGCAGCACAACTAACCCACAACACATCACTTCCAGTATCTATCTGTACAAAGAATTCTTTAGGAGGAGAACCTAACTGAACTCTTGTAAAGTAAAGCCTACAATCACCAATAAGACAGGCACAAAGATTTAGCCAAATCCACAAAATTTGTTGAAGTAAATCAAGTTTCAAGATCCAAAACTGATATCAATACTTTCAATCCTAAGCATCATGAAAACCAACCAGCATCGGTATTTTTCCAACGGACTCTCGAATGAATAATGTCATGCCACTCATTCCAAATTATAAGAACTGAAATTTATTAAAGATCAAAACTTTCCAATGTTCAATCTTTTCTGCTAACTAACTCCAAAATTCACTCGAGTTGATATCCACAAAGAACCCAATTAATTTACATCAGAATATAACATAATGATAATATCCAAATTCATTCAAATCAATATTCACATAAACATTCTAGACCAACCATTTATCTTGGGTGGGGGGGCAACTTTAGGCATTGGTTTCCCTGAAATTTCTAAAAACATATTTTAACATTCATTTACTTAAAATTAAGTCGTTCCGCCTCCTAAGTCCTAAATTCCTATATTTTTCTTCATTCGTCTATATAAGATTTTTGGTTCCGACACTCAACTCAACCACACAAATAGAAATCCAAATAAATAAATAAAAATTACCCAACAGAAAAAGGGTCGTAGGTTCCATCAACAGGGAAATCAACAACACCATTAACGTTGTTAGTAAACGATTGCTGAAGCAATCTTCCATGTCTGAGTTTGTCATGTTCCTTCACTTCATTCAGTTTTATCCCATCATGGCTTCTCGGAAATGCCCTTTCCAGAGTTAGAGTCATCCCTCCTCCCCCTCCTCCTTGGCCGCCGCTACATAGTCCACCTGCTGCCACCATAACCACCATCAACCACCACCACCTCATGCATCTCATTATATGCAATATTCTGAATTCGTTTTCTCTTGGTTCTTGAATTTTCTTCAAGAACATGAAAGTTGATATAATTGGATAATGTTGTGTTCTTGTATATTCTATTCTAATATATAGTTGTCTAAACAGAGAGATGTAAGATGGAATTAGGGAGGGAGACAACAAGATATAACAGAATTTTTAAGAAAGTTGATAGCTTTGGTTAGTTAGGATAATTTTTTTTTATTAAACTCATAAATATAAATATTCCATAATATTCAACATAATGTAACAAATAACATCACACTTTCATGCAGTATCAATCATTTGCTTTTGATATATCTCGTTTATAATTTTATTTTATTTTTTATTACTTTTACAAAATATTTGAATCACCTTTATAATTCCAACATAATATTCCTTTGGTTTCCAAATAAACATTAGTTATTTTTAACGATTGAAGCTAATATTTAAATGTTAAAAGTGGTCAACTTTTTAAGGAAGATGTAAGTTGGTGGATTATTTGAATTCCATCTAAAAGGTTGCAGGAAACACTACGGATTTTACTCAAATAATTGTTCTTTTCCTTGGTGATTAAGTAAACAACTGAAAGATGAGGAGAACGACATAAAATACAAATAGTGGGCCAATCATGCCCGATACCAAAATATTGAAAATTGATGAGTTTGATGATTCTATACGATGGATCTTGAATCTATAATAAAATTTGATATTGTTTTGTTATTGTAACAATAACTTGGTATATGATACAACCTTTATAACGAATTAACGATTACGTTATTTGATTACTTTTAAACTTGGACATTAGATGATAACCAATCTAGATCTTACACTTACGTATAGTAAGTTATCCAGTTGCGAATCATGATGGATGATATATATAATCACTAGCAAATCACATTGTACCTCTACTACTATTGCGCATATAGCTTCATGGAAATGCATTTAAAGGTGTCACCATTGTGGCTTTAATTGGATATGAAATTATTAGCTTTTTCAAAAGGGAATTCATAATATTTGTTAACTTTATTTTGTGTTGGAGTTGGTAAGCTAATAAGCTAAAAGGCAAATGGAGTTCCCTTAGTTGCATGCTTTGGTTAATGCAATTATTTTATGTAGGTGGTGTTTGATGATGCTTTATGCTTTTGGAAATTTAGACAACGACCACGATTCCAGCACCACCAACAACATTCATCTCTCAATTCGCACAAGACCCTCTCTAACTGCCGGAAAAAGTGATCATCTACCTTCTATTTACGTCCCATGTATAAATTGTCTAGGAAATTTTTTAAAGTAATTTCCATCATAATGTTTTATATATGCATTTCTTGCAATGTACTCCCTCCCTCAATTTCATGAAAATCGTTTAGTTTTGACATTTTAAAAGAACTTAAAAGATAATCCGTGAAATAGAGGGGAACACGCAAAATGAAAGGAGGATACTCGCAAAATGAAAGGAGGATACTATTTATCCTTACAAATAAAAAGATCTAACACATGGCAAAGAAACATATTCAAAGATCTGATTATTAGTTCTGACATGAAAGTACAACAAAAATTAAAATCCAATATCATCACACTATATCCAGTGTTGGGGTTTATGGGATTAGATTATTGGCTTATTGGTACATTCCTAACAACGCCTTGCTTCCTGTTACCTGGAACATTTGAAGAGGTCCTCAATGTTGGTTGCAGAACTGCAGTGGTACTCTGCGACAACGTTCGATGAAACAATAATGTCCTTGTTCTTGTTGCCTTTCAAGCAAAAGATGGCAACCAATCAAGGGTCTGACCAGCACACATGGGAATAATCTCACCCTCTGCATAAGAAAACGATTCTGGCACCTTCCATGGGGTTTTGCTCAATTGAATTTTTGTTGAATTTCTGGGAAGTCCATAGAAGTCTGGTCCATTGAAGCTTGTAAATGCCTCTAACTTGTCAAGTGCACCGGCCTATTGCATACAAGAATATAATAAAGGGCAAGTTATATCATAATATCGTCGACGAAATTCAACCTTTTTCAAGTGATATATTTGCAAGTGAGTTGAGGTCACTTTGACTATTCAATTGACACCGACTCCACAAATAAGTTGAAATTCATAACCAGAATGATTTTGTACGAAAGAGGTCGATGAACCTTTATGACTATCAACTAAGATAACCAATTCTGCATAGTGCCAATGATTACACCACTAATAAGTTAACTTACAATGATTTAAGGATAATTAACTTGAGATAGCAGGAACGACAAATGAGGCGCTGCCATACTGGACACGAAGGTTTCAAGACAACTGTTTAGGTGAAACTTAATAGTCTATAAGCAAGGTAAGCGAGTCAGTGGGTAAGGTAATTGAGTCGGTTGATTTAGAATCAAGTTCAAATTTTCTAAATGAAAACTAAAAATGCGTGAATGCTAAAAATATGAATTGCATAAAATGTATACAGAAGTATGTGAGTGTAGTAAATTACCTCTTCAAAGACTTTTGCATACAATGACAAGGCTACTGGGGCATTATAGATGCCAGCACACCCACAAGAAGATTCTTTCTTTCGCCTCTCGTGTGGAGCACTATCAGTCCCAAGGAAAAATCTTTTACTTCCACTGGTTACTGCTGATGCAATAGCCTGTCCTAACAAGAATGAAACAAATAATAATTACACAATCTTTCACCTTCACTTTTAAAGTTCATGGAGCTGAGGGATCAATGATACATGATCAATGTAACATCAGTTCTGCATGCATGCTTCAACTTGTCTACATACACTGTGGATCACGTTTGCAAATACTTGTATTTAACTGATAGTATCAATTACTAATATACTTTCAACACACTTGCCTTTATTTTTCCTTTCTCACAAGACATTTTATAAAGCCATCTATCTCACGTGCCCAAGGAGTTAGACTATAAGACCTCAGGCCTAAAAGAAAATATCTCATCACAAGGCCAAAACCAAAGTAAGAGCTATAAGGGTTTTCTTAGCTAAATTTAGTACAGAATCACAAGTAGGTCCATGACACTACAGCTCTTATGTCACATTTGCAAAATATAATCATGAGACTTTTGCAATGTAGTAATAAAAATCGTAAATAAGACATTCTTAACAAGAGTGGGGAATCAAACTGAACTAGAGCTAGTTGTCTACAGAAAGTTCTATACATTAGTACTGAAAGAATACATTAAATAGAAAGCAGGACTCGTTTTTGAGGTACAGTGTGTGTTTTGGAACACAAAAGAGTAAACCAGAAGATTACTGTAGCCTAGTACTAGTAAGATACAAATGCAAGTATCAAACAACTAAGTAGACCTTATAATAATTTATTACCACATCGTGACAAAGGTGAGGGGAAAAATGTGGAATATGAGAAGGTAAAGCTGCATACTGTGAATCTCTCTTTTGAGGACGGGTAGACAGTAACTGTGAGGTTGTAGTCCTCCTTGAAAAATGGCATTCCTGTTGAGAACGAGATGTTGTGGTGTGACAGTTGCTGCTACAGATCCTAACAAAGGATTTAATGGTCCCAGGAGATTATTTATTGCCTTTTGTCTTTGCATTAGTTTCAAAAGAGCAATATATAGAAACATATAACTGATATAGTGATGGTACTGGTACCAAACAAAAGTACCTTCATTAAGCGATTCAATAAATTTAGCTGCATCTGAAGTGGTAATATGCTCCATTACGACTTTTAACTGAGGCAATTTCCTGACCAAAGGCTTAAGCACCTGATCAATGAAAACCTTCTCTCGGTCAAAGACATCAACTTCTGGATTTGTTACTTCTCCATGGACCTGTACATACAGTTTATCAAAAACTAGGACTCAAAAATCAACTTGAGAAAAGAAATAAGCAAGCAAAAGTGAATAAGGTTACCAGCAAAGGCATATTCTGCTCAACCATTTCCTCTAGAACAGGTAAACACTTGCCAAATAGATCAGTCACACCATCTTGAGAGTTTGTTGTAGCACCAGCAGGGTATAACTTTACTGCATACACGACACCACTTTCTCCTATGCAAACAATATGATATACAAGCGATATAATTAATTGGATCATGCAAATGCAAGATATCTCTAATTTCCAAACCCCTCTCATGCCCATACATTTAGTTGATCTTATAACTTTAATGATTCTCAAAACTAAATATATCATATATTTAATGAAGTAGTAAGTGCATATATTTAATGAAGCAGTAAGTTCCGGCCCGGAAAAAACCATGAGTCATTTTTAAGGAAAAAACTCCAAATTGAGAAACGAAAAAAAAAAGAAGGATCACACTATTATAGTGCTACTGACATCTAAGAGTAATATGACTTGATACATCAAGTTGCTTTAGATATGCAAATCAACTCACTCGCTAATTTAATTTCATTAGGGCTGGTGGTGTCTGTTAGATAAAGGGTCATCAGGGGATCGAAGCCGCTATCAGCGGGCAGTGCTTTTAGGATGGATTCCCTATAAGAAATAGCTGCAGCCGTGGTTGTAATAGGCGGCTTTAAATTTGGCATAACTATTGCCCTCCTGAAGTGTTGTGCACTGTACACGAGAACTATAATAAGATAAGAAGCAAAAGAACATAATAAAGCACTGTAAAATACTGAAAAAAAATTGAAAAATAAAGACGATTCGACTCAAGTGTCAGTACCTGTGAGGGACAACAGCATGAAGAAGATCACCATCACGGAGGTGAAGGTGCCAATCATCGGGTTGAGTTATCGAAATTGACATTTTGAATCCAAAAATTCGTGAATGATTTCCCCGTTTCGAACTCCTAATTGGCAAATTTGATACCTAATTTCCAAACAAGTAATTCTCACGAATTAAGAACAATCTTCGAAGCTAAAAATTGAAATGAACCCTAGAGAAACATTAAGGAAACAAAAATGCACTTGTGATGTTCAAAATCGAAAAAATATACAATTTGGTAATGTATAAGATCTGAGGCCATTAAAAAGCTATACATACCTTAAAGGGGGAGGACAAAGCCAGCATCTATTCAACTTACGAGATATCTGGAGAATGCTCTGAGGTTCCTGTCTAACAACAAAAGCCGCCTCGGTGACTTTCACGGCGGAGATGCGGCGACGTTGAATGTTCTCCGGCGGTCACGAGCTAGATCAATTTGGTTAGAGAGTTAATCTGGGCTAATACTAATTTTATGGGCTGAAATGATTTTTTTTTTAAAAACTGAGGCCCATTTAGACTGAACTCAAAAGTTCGATTTTTCTTTTTTAAATTCAATTCCTCAAAACTATTTAATAAACAGAATAAATTAAACAAAATTTCACTTCTCCATCCACCAATCTTGAAGATCAGATTAACAAGTGTTCGATTATTACTTTTGTCCAAAATAAATTTACAAAATATGTAAAGGTTCAGAAAATTTTCAAGATTGAAACAAAAAAACCGAGTAAATTAAATATTTGCATAATACCGAGTTTATTTTAATAAAAGTGAAGAAAAGAAAATGAAATTACAGTAGAAAGATAAGAAAAGGAGGGGTGGAATAGGTTGAAGGGGGAAGTATTGGGAGCCTTGGGGAATCACAATTTTTTCACATTAGAATATAGGAGTGTAAATATTAGTGTGGGCTCCACTTGAGGAATCTGAAAATGAGTTCTAATATGAAATATATTATAATTAGTCTAACTTTATTTGATAAAAAGAAAATAATAAAAAATAAAATTAAAATACGAAACTTAATGGAATAAAGGAGAATATGGAAGTTGAAAGGAGTTCCCATATTTAGGATTTGATATAAAGATCCCTAAATTTTCTTCGTGGGCCAACCCACAATAAGGAAGCTGAAAATGTTCAAATTTTCAATCTTTTCACTTTACTATCTCTATATTTGCACTAAGGAGCATTTTAGGTACTATATTGTGAATGCTCTTAGAGCATGTACATCAGCTCCCCTAAATTTTCCTCTATAATTCACTCTCAATTGTCACTTTTCTATTTTTGGGACTAGTTGCTCTTTAGCAGATCCCCTATTATTCACAACTAATTAAACCATAGTAATTATAACTAGAGAATAGGGAGAGTACAAATTTGAGGGCGAGTGAATAATTTATAGGGAGCCAAGCTATTTTAGTAAGTTGAACCCCTATTATAACTTATAGGGGAGCTGATGTACATGCTCTTAGTTGAGTTTTTAGTGTTCCCACCCTATATATGTTCTAAGAATGAGTATAGGGAAACTAATAATAATGCTCTAAGAGTCAGAAGATAACCAATAAGAGAAGGAAAATAAAAAAAAGGAAAAGGAAAAGGAAAATAAAAAAAAGGAAAAGGAAAATGTAGAAGAACTTGAAAATAGAAAGGGAAGTAGATGAGTGATTTTTAAGAGTTGATCATTATCACTTTTATTTTTGAATGTCGATTCAAATTTAAGTTCCTATATATTTTATATTTTTATGTTTAATTTATTAATTGTTTAGATAATTAACCTAATTTGGCTAATATTAAGTAATCAATTAATTAATTAACCTAATTTGATTGATAGGTTAAATTAGATAATTCGTTGATTGAAAACTTTATATGTTGGCTAATTAGACTAGACAATTACAGGTTGATTAATACTTTGATAGTGTTCATTGGTTTAATACTTTAATTTATTTTGCCAAATGAAAGCCGAACTTTTTTTTGCTAAAATCGAAACTTTTAGTTAAAACAACTACCAAAATCGAATCACTGTTACTAGAAAAAAAATTTGTAAAAAAAGTGTATTAAAATATGGGGGCGCAATTTAGTCCTTTTGCCCTCCGCTTGTGCTATTTAATGTAAAAAGTGGCGATGTGTGCTATGAGTTAATAAAAAGTTGAAAAAGTTGTCATTCTTATAATTTTCTCGCGGTTAACTAGTCGGGTTTAAGCGGTTACCCATTACTCACCAAGACAGACACTATTGAATTTGTTAATCATCCCAAGTTTTTTCAAGTTAACTAGTTGAGTTTAAGCGGACATCCGTTACTAACCTAGACAAACACTTTATTGAATTTGTTAATCATCAGAGTTTTTTCAGGTATCGAGCAAGACATCGTACCAGAGTGCGATACGATTAACCTTTCATCAGGTTGATCGATTTGGTATTTCGAGAGAACAGGTATATGGTTACTCGATATATTCAATTTCATTTAGAAATTGAGATAATTCGATTGCAAACTAAACTTCTGGTGTATTTTGATATCAGCCCCATTCTATGACACAAAATCTATAAAAACCCATGCTCAATTACGTTCCTATATCGGTTCTTCCTATTTTCAAGGAGAGTTGTTAGATATATTTTTTTTTTAAAAATAATCGAATCCCAATTCTCACGGGGAAACAATCATCAACAATTTCTATAAATAATAATCTTAGCTCCAAAAAATTTATACAAGCATAATTTAATCAAGAATTATATTCCTCTTTGCTTGTTAAAAAAATGGCATCTTCAAATGCAACAAAAAAGGTTGTGATTGTTGGAGGTGGGGTTGCAGGTTCTGTTCTCGCAAAGAGTCTTCAAGATATTGCTGAAGTTTATCTGATTGATCCAAAAGAATACTTTGAGATCACATGGGCAAGTTTAAGGTGCATGGTTGAGCCATCTTTTGCTGAAAGATGTATAATTAACCATTCCGAATATGCTCCGAAGGCGAATATCATAACATCTACAGCAGCCAAAATTTCAGAAACCGAAGTCACGACTGCAACTGGCGAGGCAATATCGTACGATTACCTCGTCATTGCCACGGGTCATTACGATGAAACCGCTGTCACGAGAGACGAGAGGCTTGGGAGTTATAGAGACTATGAAGGAAAGATCAAAGCAGCGGATTCGATCTTGATCGTGGGAGGAGGGCCAACAGGGGTTGAGCTTGCTGCAGAAATTGCTGTTGAGTTCCCCGGAAAGAAAGTGACATTAGTACACAGAGGATCAAGATTGTTGGAATTTCTGGGAGAGAAAGCTAGCAACAAAGCGTTTTCATGGTTGAAGAGGAAACATGTTGAGGTTATTTTGAATGATTCTGTCATAAATTTGGATTCAGCTGAAGGTGGCGTTTACAAAACGAAAGGGGAGAAAACGATCACAGCCGATTGTCATTTCTTTTGCATAGGTAAACCGTTAGCTTCATCATGGTTGAAGGAGACAATATTGAAGGATAGTTTGGACAATAGAGGGAGAGTAATGGTGGAACCAAATCTGAGGATCAAAGGGCATAACAATATATTTGCAGTTGGGGATGTTACTGATATCAATGAAATGAAACAGGGATACTTAGCACAGATGCATTCTGCGGTAGTTGCTAAGAACATAGAAACTTTGGTTAAAGGAAAGGAAAAGCTTGAAGCGTACAAAGGCAGTTCAGAAATGGCGATAGTATCACTTGGACGACGTGATGCTATAGCTGAGATTTCAGGTTTAACGATGAGCGGTTGGATCCCTGGGAAGTTAAAATCAGGGGATTTGTTCGTCAGCAAGACGAGGAAGGCTCTGGGTTTGAGTGCTAAATGATTAATCGATCCTCCATTCATCAATATGAATGAAACATTACATGGTAGTTTTAGTTAATTTTTGTAGACATCTATATTATCATGTACAATCCAACCCCCTAAACCGGCATGAAGTCTCTGAACATTAAAACATGTTATATACATACCGTATATAAAACGATCAAGTTGCAATGCATTATCTTCATCTTTGAATGTAATACCTTTTGTTATGCAAAACATAAAAGCCTGAACTATTTTATTATTATCTTTAGTATGTCATCTCTAGATATGTTCTCTTTTTTTAACATCGAGATATTTCAAGGTTAAGAAAACGATAACTTGCATTATATTAATTCCCTTTAGGAAGAAATATAATACTCCAAACTACATATTACAAACAAGACAGATAATTATACCAATAATAAAAAAAATATGGGGCCAGAGGCTATTGCATGCACAAACAACCTTATAGAAATTAGAAAATAAGAACTAATTGGATACAATAAGTCACGATACTTTACAACTTCCGAACTCACTCTAGATTATCCAACACATCTAACCTGTTTTTTCTCTTCCAACCTTTCATGGTTGCCACGAGGTTAACCAACCCGATAATCTGACTTTTAGTGTATTCCTAAGAAATGTGAAAAGCATTTGCATGTTATTCTCTTGCAGAAAATCTAATTCAAAGAACAAATGACTACAGAAAAGTCAAACGTTAAATGCGATGAAAATAAAAAGTTCCATTAGAAACCATACCGGATGAGCCCGGGCAAAATGCTTATATTCTGTTTCTGGAAGATAATAAGCCTGTCAAACAGAATGAAGGAAATGCATAGAGGCAGTCAGATGGAAAATGTCCGTCAGGAACATAAAAGAAAAGAAAATAACTTTACAGCTCTGACAAGGTAAAAGTGTAGTTTCAGACAAGTGTAAACATATATTCCACGATCTTAGATAATTTCCTGCTTTTGTACTTGCCTTAATGAACGTCTCAACAATATGTAACTTTGGTCTTATATCCATGGAGACAAAATGCTTTAGGCCGTTGATCAAAACCTGAAAAAGAAAAGCAGAATAAGGGAGGAAGCATTAGGAGCACAGGGATATCATAAATTGCAAAGCAAGTATTATAATAGGCGTAAGACCTGAAGATCTAGAGACATCAGAGCTCGCCCTTCATCGCTACACCTTTTCACTCTCGACAACCCTTCGACAAGAACTTCAGCCACATTATCGATTCCATATTGTATAAGGAGGTCTTGAATCTAAACAGACAGATCCCAGATCAATTAGCATCCATAGCTTACTAAAGGTAATGCGTAGAACCATTATTATATACAGCAAATCTCTTATTTAAGTAGACTACTTCATTACACTTCAACAATGTGAGGTCAGTGTAGTTCACTCTATTATCATCTCTGGAAGACTAAAATTGATAATTGGTGTTCAATCCACTAAGAAGTCAACAGAGGAGCCCTACATTGGTTTCATAACTGTTCAGTTCGAAGTATATTTATATGAATGAATCACTACACTAATTCAAACCTTATAACATATAGCAAGGCATGCCACATGCATCTTGCTTAAAATATATACTTCTGTTATAGAATTCGGCTGCTTGCACTAACATAATACCGGCATACCTCCTTTCGGATTTCTGCATGAGCAAGCCTTGTCTTGTAGTGTTTAAATTCCCCCAGCAATAGATCAACATACCTGGTGGCAAAGAAGTTTATTATCATATACATAAGGAGTGTCAGACATGGAAGAGAAATAGTTTCATTTGATATAATTTGCTCCTAAGATAGTTTTGTTTCATAAATTCGCTCCAAAGTTCCAAAAGCTAATTTGCAGCTGAATCCAATAACTGAGTGAAGTTTTAGGAGAGCATAAAACTGTGGTACACCATACTCATTATTTTTAAAGCTATTATAATGTCAAGAAACAACACAACCTTCTTAAAATATGATTCTCATTCTTACAATTTTATGAGGCTATGAGGCATATTAGGTATCAAGGAAACAACAATATCCTAACAGATATCTTCTCAAGTTTGGAGATTTGAACTTCAAGCTTTATTTTTCACTCATGAAGGGACTCTGCTTTCACATTGCATTGCTATCTTGGTAATTGTATTAAGGACCACAACTTACCCATTATGCTCCATCCCAAGTTGTTTCACGTCCCACTTGGCAGTGGCAATTCTATCAACATATCTGAGCAGGTTTTGCATAAGAAAACATTACCAACTATGCTTTGTGAATCATACAAATATCAAATTCTAGAAGTATGCCACCTTCATATAGTACGAGTGAACCACAAATAGATGGAATTAACTATTTTATATAGAGTAGAATATGTCAATACAGAAAAAAGATTAGCTCAAGAGGAAGTGGGAAATAGGAGATCAAGTAACAAAAACATGGGGGGGTGGGGCAGGGAGAATGAATATTAATGCCTACGACAATGAAAATATGTATGATGTATTTCCTGATCAAGAGAATATGACGCGCAGCATATGGGCTAAACATAAACGTGGGTGGAAAGAGGAGGTTTTCTGGGGAAGGGGGGAGGGAGAGAGAGAGAGAACGAATATTAATGCCTCAGTCCACGACAATGAAAATATGTATGATGTATTTCCTGATCAAGAGACTATGACGCTCAGCATATGGGCTTGCTATTTTTTGAAACCAACTAAGAGAAGACTAAATCTCTTAAGTCTTACCCATTTAGGTGCAGAAGTGATCTAGCAGTTGTTCTATGAATATGCTTTACCAGATCAGGTATTGCATCAACCTGGGGGAAAAAAACTATATTTATCAGTCAACTTGACTAAATGCCTAAAGTATAATGACAATCGAACATTACTAAGAAGCTGATAGACCATCTCATTAAGACACTCAGTTTAGTTCCTCAACTAGGTGTTGAAGGACTCAAAGAACTAGCATTTTTAACACCAGAAATGTAAGAACAAGTCCACCTTCAACTAATCCCTGCCCATTTTAAATGGCATTAGAATATCTTGTCATCAATAAATGGTCTATTCAAGAAGCAGAGATCGATTGTTTGACATAAGATAAAATAGATTTAAAGCATGCATCTGACATTACAAGAACCATAATGAGTGATTGTTCAGAAGAGAACAGGACTTGGAAAGCATGTAAAGATGCATACCACATGCTCATAGAAATCATCAACTACTGCAGCATTACTTTGTAGAAGCATTGACTGAAGATGAGCCTTTGATCTATGCAATAACTGAGCAACAAGAGTTATAGTGTCGGCCCCTACACATCTCTCCTGCAGTGCCATGTCAACAGAAGGAACTTCAGGTCCAAAACATACAACATAACAATAGCCATAACATGCCTTAATGCCTCTATCTAGGCTGCCACCAAAGCAGGTTAGATGGGTTTGATTGTATGCTGCCTAAGCCCCTCTGATAACAGGGAGGGTGAATGCAGTTGGCCCAACATAAATTGCAAAGGCCATCTACTATTTCACACTAAATAAGATGTATAGGTACTAAATGAGCCATTGATTTATATATTATATTTAAGAGCAAGAGAGTTAAATCTTTGATTCCATATAACATAGAAATGGAACTAAAAAGGCCCAAAAAGAAATAAGAAGTAAAGTAGTAAACTATCTGTAAAGGCCATAATATTTGGGACCAATGCAAGTGATGAACTCATTTTCTATAATAAATTCAGATTTATTTCAATCTAGTTAGTGATCACTCGTGTCGTGGGAAGGCAAGACTTCTTTTCTTTAATAGCTATGAGTGGTGGGTTTCTAGTCCCTCTATAGCTTTCGTTATGGGGTCTATAGCTAATGAAAGCTGGGCCTTACACTAAAACAATAAATTTCACTTAAATTACGTCAAAATATTCACGGGCTTATTAATTAATAGATCTGTTATTTTATCATCACAGGAAGGAATAACTAGCATATGTTACTCTTATAAATGGAAGATCAATATGAGGTAACTTGAACAACCATCAAATAATATTCTTAACAACCATCAGATAGTATTTTTCATGCAACTCATGAAAAGAAGCCATTTGTAATACCTTCAGTCCTAGGGATGCCTTTGGAGAGTGGCTGGATGGACTAGTAGGAGTTACATCCTTAAAGGTAACAGATGCATGCAAAGACGCCGGCGAAGAAGAAGAAAGTGACTCACTCTGGGGCTTTATCCACTGGGTACAATCTTGTGCTACTCTGGACAGAGCAGTCCTCAACCTATCTGGAGGCCATACGTCAAAAATAATAGATGAGAAGAAATTTAGAATTTAAAATGTGCAACATAAGATAAAATTTAATATTGTTCAATTAATGAAAATAAATTCTAAAATGATGTTATCTGTCTTTTATTAGATCAAACTCATATCATTGCATGTCTTCAAGAGATTGGGATGGGGAGAAAGAGCTTGCACTTACAAGAAAGTAACTCAGTCGTGCCGCCCTTTTCATTTGGCTGACCAAATGTCTCAAATATGAAGTGGAAAAAGAACCCAAACAATTGGCAAATTCCCTGCGAGAGAAAAATCAGCAATTGTCTTATTCAAACATTCCAGTTCCAGAAATCAAATAAGAGGCAGGATGATCCAACCATTTTACATTACCCCCCTCTATTTATGTTACATTTCCTAGTTGAAGTCACAAGCTCACACTCCATGTAGTGTGCTAACACTCAGAAAGAGATCAATTACCACATTTATCAATTTATCATGAACAAAGGGACACCTTTAACAACAACATAAGAGAAGTATTCTTCGACCACATTCTACTGCAAGTGACAATCTTTGATTCCAGTTAAGGACTCACATCAAGGACTAGAGGCATGTCTCTAAGAGAAAGTGTAAACAACTACTGAGCAGTCACTTACCCGGAAGAACTCAACATTCACGATGTCTAACTTCTGCATTAGCCTTGCATATTTATCCATCAACCTATTGCATTAGACATAGTTAGCTTATGGTCTCACTCAAATAAGGTATATCGAGCTTCATTAAAAAGTTTACTTCAAGAGAGTGATTGAAGATCCTGTTTGTGTTCTCATTTCAGCATCATTCCAATTTGTTGAGCGTTCACGTGGATGCTTGGGCTTAGAAATTCGACTTGGGAGCTGGCTATCTTCATCAATAAAATCAGCAAGAAGATCTTCATTTTCATCCTCGGAAACAGGAGATCTTCCATTGTTGTGATTTCTATCACATAACAAATCGTTATCCCTAGGCCTTCCTGATTCCACAGCCATTTCCGACCCATTCAATAAGGACTCTGAAGCCTCTTTAGAACCACTACGAAGTTTTTGCAAGAAAGGGTTTCCAGTACTCAGCCACTGTGAAAACCCACTTCTACTAGAGCCATTTCCAACTGCATCAATAGCTTTACTGGTACTCGTCAACTGTGATTGAGGATTTCTTCCTGGTGTATCTATTATAGCTGCTCCATCACCAACAAGGCCCGCAAAGCTTACAACTTGAATAATTTCCGGAGGCATTAGCAACCAATTCTCCTTTTCTGTTACCATTTTCAAGGCCTTCAACATAAAAACATGGGATCATCTAAATATTAATTAAAAAGATAACACATCTAGTTTCTGATTGTTTAAATATCACTTGAAACATAATACAATAAATGGCTATCAATATCACAGTACTGTTTTAGGCTTCACTATCCAAGATCTGTAGATGGTTAGCACACCGAAACATGGCTTTTTATGTGTCCATGACGGAGAATATGGATTTCAATTATCAACACAAATACACAATGTGCTTGTGGCAGATAGGAAATTATGCCAAACATGTTCAATATATTTGAGAAACACTTCTGAAGGAAGAGCACTACATTGAGGTAATAATTATGGAAAATTGATCACACGCCACATGATGTTTTTACCATATGGTCTCATGTTAGACCTGACTACAGAAACAAATAACCTTCAAGTTCATAGCATGAGGAGCCTGTAGTACACTTACATGTATGCTTTGTCGATGGAAAGCAAGAAAATAACTTTCACAAATAGATTTCACTTTCTGCCTGAACTCAGTTACTTCAAATCCACAGAAAGATTCCCCAGATAGGATGAACATATTCATATCTTCATAATTTCTCAAAAACTGATGAATACTGGTGGAGCCAACTGCACCAGAAGAGAGCAATACTGCTACACGGCTTGTTGTTAATTGCCACAGATTTTTTCGACCTCTCTGTAGAGCATAAGATACAAAAGTTGTGGCATCTTTCCGCAGTTGAAGCCATGGGGATTCACTGCATGATGCAGCATTTCCATTATCCCGTGTCTCATTAACTGAATTATCAACATAGTTAGACAAGGAGCCAGACGTTGTTGCTGGAGATTCTTCTACAGAAGATGGAGACGGCACTCCGTCAGCAGATGCAGAGAGGAAATCACCAACCTCCTGGGATTTTCAAGAATTATTTTCTACCAATTCATCAATATAAATTTCATACCCAAAACTACTTTATGCTACTGAAGAAGGGAGTACATGAGTGCTAATGTAATCTGCACATGACCGCATATTTCATATTGTTTAAGGTGACATTAGTATGAATTCTTCTCCATTTCAAATTTTTAAGATGGGCATATGTATTTCAAACCAGTAAAAAGCAATCATGCAGCAATTTCATATCTTGAAAAAGAGACTGACCTGAACATGACAAATTATCCATTCTTTAATATTAATTCTATATCAGGCTTATAATTTGATCACCGAAACAACCCACTCCATACATTACAAAAAATAAACTACTTAGAGCCTATCCACAACCAATTTGGGTTGACACAATAAAATATAGGAAGATCATTTAGCAAGAAATAAAATTTCACCCAGAGATTATCTGTCAAAAGAAAGTAGAAACTATTTGGAGACACTGTTTCATAAAAAGTGAATATGCTCACATAAAAGGGCCTTTAACAATGGCATTTGTTTCTCCTTAGCATGTGAATCATATCAATAAGAAACAGCATTCCTCTAACGTTGAAGAGTAACATGCTATATCCTAAGTTATGTGAACAGTGACCATTTCAGATAGTAATTCCATAAATTCCTATTATTGATTAAGACTAGATGTTCCCGATGCATGGTAAAACGATATGAGTGTTACGGAATATAACCAGAATAATTACCTTATCCTCGGGCTGAAAGCTCATGATTGTATGATATGAACACATCAACTGAAAAATTACAGCTAGTGTCGCTAACAAGCACTGCCTAAACTTTGGCTCGGGTATCTCGGTGCATAGATCACTGTAGGTAAGCCTGCAAAAGATTTAAGAACAATGCAAGAAGTGAACCAGAGTGACATGATCGAAATAAGATGAAAGGAATAAAGATGAACTAAAAACATTTACCTACTACTTTGCACATCGGGATTCTCCAGATCCTGCATTGAGTCATTCAACTTGTTAGTATTTGGAGAGTTGTATATCTCCAAGACCGAGCTCAATGATGGGGCTGACTTGATACGAACTCTACTAATTTGTTCATTTTTCATCTTGTTTCCCTCAAGATTGCTCCAGAGGCTATTCAAACATAGTGGAAACAAACACATAATTTGGGGGTCTAAGACTGTCAGAGAACGGCTACTGATGGCCTTCGCAAACATTTAGGCATCAGTGCGTTGTTTTAATTACAGAAAACATCAATTTCATTTTCACCTAAATAGCTTAACCCATGAGAACAGAGCCATCTGGAATATGGGGGAGGGGGTGTTATCTGACGTTGTACGAGTAGCTTCGTTTTTGTTCAAAAAGAAAAACATAGGTGTCAATAGGATTTCCTCACCAGGAAACATGCGCCAGAGCGACCCTAAACTTGCCTGCAGAACTATGTTCAATATTTGAAATCTATACATATCAGATCTTTATAGTTAAATAAGCCAGAGGAAAGAAGAGCACAGACAATAGTAACAAGCACCACAGACAATGGAGAATGGTTGTAACTCAGATAACTTGTCCAATGCCTTCTTCAATAATCTAGTTTGCATAGAGTAGACTATATGATGAGAAAAAAGTTGGCCTTCTAACTAAAATATGATTTAATGGCAGGAAAAAAGTTAGCAGGTTTATATCATTTGCATCGCTCTTCTGATCGCCAATGATAGTTCAATGAATATGTCAAAGAAGATAAATACAAGCTCAGTGGTACAGCATTTGTAAAATTTTACTGCAAACAAACTGGTCTAAAAAAATGAATTTTTATGGAAGAAAATGTTTCAATCTTTAGATGTTCTTGTGACAATCATTCACAGATTTAGTACGAGAAAGTATGAGAAACGCCTTCTACCTCAAGGACTATAGTCTTCAATGCCGAGTGAGATTCAGATAGAACTTCCTGCATAAAGAAGCTTTGAATTTTTTCAGCAAGACCAGCAACATCACCAACTAAAGCATAAGCATCAACTACCTGTAAAAGCGATTCTTAATTTATGACAAAGATAGAGAAGCTGTGACGCCAGTAGCCCAAATGACATATTTGTACATCACATAAACTACATGGACCAATCAGAGAAGTTTAATAAAGCACAGTTCGTGGATGCTACACTGAAAAAATTAAATTGTTACAGATCATAAGATCTCAATACATATTATGAGAGAATATAGACTCATCTTTTCATGCTGCAGGGTGCAGGCCATGTTTTGAAAAGCTGAAAATCATTTATATATCCTATTTCTTGATATGTTGGATATTAGAAATGGGAATAGGAACAGAAACAAGAGCGATAAATAATGTGTTGGAGGAGATGGGCGGGGGCCAGGGGGGAGATGGTAGCTGTATAAATGTTAAATACTTATAAACTTGTAGAGTGGAATGTCAAAATGCCATATCAGTGGCTTTTTACATTCCAATTTGTTAAGATGTTTGCTGTTGCAAAAAAGGAGAATTTCTTACTATATTTTCCCTCCATCAACTCTCTAAATTGGTCAAAACCATAAAATAACATTGTAGGGATTGCTATAAAATAAAGTTGAACCATTAAGCTAGCACAATTTCTACAGTAATATCTGTAACTATCTATGCCTGTATTAGCTTATCAAATCTAATCTTCACATAAGAAGATAATTTAAAGATTTAAATTTACATGTTGGTGCTTAACCCATCTGGCCCAAACTCCATTCCCCCATCAATCTATGTGGTACATATCAGACCAACAGTAGTAAATCTCCGGGTACTGTTCTTAACAAAGGAAGATCACAATTCTTCTATGATACAGTGAACTAACCCTGCTGCAGATAATATAGGTAGAGTAACGAGTATCGACTATGGAATATTATTACCTTAGTGTATATCAAATGAATAATTCTGTAAGAAACAAATGAATTAAGGAAGAAAGAAAATGATGAGTAACAGTTTCTTGATGGCTTGCAAGTAACAGATGAAGAACAATAAATACAATTTGCACAAGGAGAGGTTATAACCACAATAATAGGAACACCACGCATCATAAATTAGCAAACAAATATGACTCTACCTTAAGAGCTTATATACTTACAGTAATGTACGCTTGTGCTTTAAAATCCTGGCATACTTCTAGTAAAAGTGCATCCAGCTTTTGTAGAGTTTTTCCCAACCAAACCTGCAAATATGAGACAGTAAGCCAGAGAAAAATTCAACTTAGACAAAATGAAAAGTAGACTCACAAAGATTGAGGCTTACCACATAAATTCTAGTAAATAACAAAGTAACTATAATAATAAAGCAAAAAAGTTACTGATTCATTTTCTCAGCTTAATAGTTACATAAATGAATCACCTCAACACCATGGCTCATATCCTGAACAGCTGATAGCTCTGATAAGCTATCTAGAACTTGCAAATATTCAGATAGTACTTGGAATGCCTGAGATATATAGGTTGCTCTCTTAGTGGAAGTCAATAAATAAATTACTATGCACTAAATTGTGCATGATACTAAAAATTGGCTTTACATTTAAATTGAATGTGGTAAATGACCACCTTAGAGAAGTTTCCATCTGCAACAAGATGCTCAAGAGATGCTTTCATGTCTACTGCATGAAGCAGCTCAGTTAGAATTGGGAGCATATCCTGCACATGACAATGATAGTGTCAAGTAGGCATTAAACAAGAATGAGCAGCCAATTAACAGAAAGTGAAGCCCATCAAAAGATGCATTAAACGAAAAAATCAGTTTGGGGAACACAAACAAGAGTAGAGTGAAAAAATCGAGCGCAGTACTATTAATTTAATAGTTGTTTATTTAAAAATTACGCCCCCCTCCCCACACCCCTGGTGGGGTTTAGTCGAACTTGGGACCCTTGCAAATTTTTCTTTAGTTAACTTTTAAGAACAAATATAGGATGTGTAATTTCAGTTCTTGAAATAATCAAATTATTTCGTGTCTTGTAATTACATTAAAAGAGCGAGAATGAATGTATTTACTAGCCAAGTCAAATAGTATATTGAAGGTCAACATACAGTGAGAAAGAATCATTTCAGACCAAGTTATGAGTCATTGAACAAAAAAAGTACCAGTAGAGCTTGCTTCCTTTTCGAATTTCGAGTGACGATCAGATCTCTGGAAACTTCATTCTTTGATGAGGTTAGGTGTCTTCTCCCATTCTGCAAGTATCATAATGTTACAAATGAATTTGGACCCCCACCAGGGAGAATGAAACAAAAGTTGAAAAAAAAGCAGTTCGTGAGTATTGGTCATCAGATTTTGTTGATTGAACTCATTGATGCATACACGTAATCACTCAAAGTTTGATAGGATAAGCACACACCATGCAGATAACATTTGCAACCTTCAAGTCTGTCTCCAACTCTCTGACTAGATGCATCCCTTTCACTGTCAAGAATTTACATTTGAACAAATTAAACTGAGCCGACGAGTATAAAACTAGCTACCACAATGCAATCTAAGTTGAAGTTCGAATTGAATAGAGATGAGTGATAGACTGAAATATCCATACTGGATACAATGATCAATAGTGATTTTAGCGCTATTCTGTTTCACCTCAATTTATAACCCTACTGGCCAAACGTTATATTGAAATTCCTCATATATGTGCAAGCCAAACTAATCTTTTATAATCTAATATATATTAGATCATATATAGACAAAAAGACCTTATTATGTCAATCCGCATTCTCTTTTGGGACATATTTGCACCAATGTCAGTAGGGATAATCACATTTCTCATGATTGATAATTTTAAACATACATCAAATCTTCACACGTATAGAAAATGGAACCCAGCAAGAAGAATACAATTACAACATAAACAAACTAACATAGAGATATGAAAGACAGCTCCTTGATGCCTTAATATTTCGCTTTGGGAAGTATTACTCGTAAGAAATGTGACTAAACTAAAATAAGATTTAAATATGACTCACCCATTGCTTCATGATGCTCCATAACATGGCGAGATAAGCGTTCCGCAATTCTATCTAGCTGTGTTAAGCGCAGTGAAGCCTACATATACAAAGCAACACAGAGACTACTAATTCATGAGTTGAAAGGATTAAAAGAGATGCAACAGAGGACAAGGGAGCAACCAATGTTAACAAATTTGAGAAATGGAAATAAGTGACCTTACAAATGATAATTCATCGAGGAAATCAGAAAAACAAGCCAATTAGACAAGTTAAAAATTGAGAGTTCTGATGATATTGTGAAACTAAGTGTCACAAAAGAAAAAAAAACTATGTAAAGAAAAAATGAGTCATTGAAGAAAAGAATAACAATGATAAGCGTGATTGACACTACAAATGATGCACTAAAGGAAGGTCAATAACATGAAGGTCATAATTCAGACTAATAAAAAGTGAAAACTTTCAAACCTCATTTCTGTATCTAACTGCTTCAATTCTGTGTTATAATTTAACAGTTTATATATGTTATTCGTGATCAAATGGTGAATTAAATGAAATAGGCGAGACCAAATATGCCTTTAACCCTGACTTATGTGGTGATTTCGTATGTTCACTGCATTCCACTAGATATTAGTGACCAAACATGAGTGGACTAAAATAATGATGAAAAACAGGAAATTCAACTGCATTCCCCTAGATAAAAAAAATTAAAGAGAAATTGTGAGATCGTATGAACATATGGTGCCAAAATTAAACCTCGAGAAGAAAGGGATGACTGTTCAAGTTACCTTTTCTTCAAGATATTCTAGTTCATTTTCTTCCGATGGCAGGTGCTCCAGAATGTTTTTGACTGAATCAAAATCCTACATGTTAAGATGTACAGGACCTTTAGATAATCAGTTTCTCATCTATAAAATTATAGTGGCAAGTGCATAGATAGAAACAAGATGAGAGGTGATGGAGACCACTAAATTCTAGAATCAAGACAGCTTAATATCTGGCACCAAATAGGAACAAACAATAAGTAATACACACCAATCATACATAACTCCTTGTTGACCCTTGATACCTAATAAATATTAGAAGTGAGCCAGCTGCTCCTAAAACTCAACAAAAGAACCCACAGCTAGACTTAGATTATTGTCAGAGTGTTCCAGACAACTATTGTATCCAACGTTCTTTAGTAAAAATGATACCAAGAAAAACTCTACAACAAGCTGGTGGTCCGAATATTATTTTGAGCCTTTAGTGTGTTTTGTGTGGGTAGGCAACCATCTATAGATAAAGGATCTTTAACAAATCCAAGTGACAGAAAATGCACGACTATTATATGCAGACACAGCATGAAGTTTCACATATTAAAAAAATAAACCATAGTAGAAACCTCTTCATAGAATTCTTCCTCAAGCTCCTGGACTAGTTGATCTTCACCACTGTCCCCATAAATAGAACTCAGCTCTGTAGAGCTTGACGCAACACTAAACTTTTTATGCGGAGGTACCGCGGCAAGAATTCGGGCAACAGCAGCTGCAGCTGCTGCACGTTCTGGCACCTTCAAAGAACATCACCAATAGAAACTATATTAGCGTATCTTATAACATTGCATATGTCAAAGAGAACATTTAATGATATCCATTGCATTATAAGAAGCAAGGTCGCCGTCAATAAAAAAGACCAACAGCTTCAAATCCTTAAATAGAAATGAAGTATAATGCATAGAACACAAGAGATGGTAGTTCTAAAAGCGGATTCTCTATATTTTGTGAATCCACCCATCAAAATTCAAAACTAGTCAGTCCTTTAGGGACAAAGTGAGTATCAAACAAATATATTTCCTAATCAATTCAAAGATGCAACTGTGAACACACAAATTGATAAATTTCGAATCAACCTACTCTACAAATAAAATTCCGAATCAATAATCAAATAAAAACCCCAACCTAACACACAAAATCCATGAATACCGAATTAAGAACCAACCGTGGGGCCAGTTCAGGGGAATGAAGCAGGCCAAGGGCGCCTAGGGAGTTATTCATACATGTTTTACCAAAATTCAAAAATGGACAATCTTTTTGGCACAAACAACAATATTTCCCAATCCAATAAGACACCACTTTAATTAAGAACCAAAAAACAAATAAAAACGCAACTTTACAAACAAAAATTAATAAATTTCCATTCCACCCATCAAGAATCCAAAGCAGGACAATATTTTTGGGGCAGAGTAATGACCAACCAACAAAACCACCTATCAATAAATAAATAATTCCGAAAGAAGAGCCAACCTCAGGGCGATTTTCTTCAGGGGCAGGAAGTATCCCAAGCGTACGTGCCGAGCGGACCGAAGTGAGGAACTTCTGACCAATTTCGGAGAAGTCCATAATGTCGCCGCCTTGAGAGAAAAGCAGCGACCCGAAAAAGAGTAACCTGGAGACCTCGAAACCAGCTTCTTCACTACTGAGATTGCTGTTGAGTAATACAAATGGGGTTAATGGAAATGGTAAGGAGGAGGTTGACTGCATTTCAATCAACTGTCCCAAAATGATTGTCGTGTTTCCATATTTGTGAAGAATCGTTGGTTTGTTGTTCAGATGATCAGATCCGATCTGTGTGTGTGTGATTTTCTTTTACTATTTGGGTGATGTTTTTGTTTGGACTTTTGGATTTGTTTTTCGTTTTTTTTACTGGCTTCTGTGGGGAGAAATTTGGTAAAATAGAGTTTTTATAGTTTGGGGTTGCTTTGCTGCCTCTGATATGGAGTAGTGTTTTGTAAGAGTTACATTACTATTTTGCCCCTAAATCAAACTTGTTAAAACACTACATTTTACATATAGGGAGCAAGACAGTAATTTTAAACTAATACTCCCTCCGTCCCTAAAAGATTGTCACAATTTATTAGTCAAACATTACAAAATTTGATCATGAATTCTCATTAAACGATAAGAAATAATATAGTCTCGTGGGACCTTGTTAGATTCATCTCAATAAATATTTTTGAAATATTAACTTTCTATAATTTTTTTGCATATAGAATAATAGGTATTTATGTTTGAAATCGTGTTTTGTTGACCATCAAAAGTCAAAATATGACAATCTTTTAGGGACGGAGAGAGTAAAACACTATTTATCTCATGTTTTAGAATTTGTATTTTGGTTTTTTTAGTTGACATTATATATATAAATGGAGAGAATACTATTTATCATGTTATATTAATTTTATCATATCTTTCACTTTAAACAAGCCAATCCGTATTATAACTTGGTGCACCTAAATACACAAAATCATTGTTAAATGAAGCTATATAATCAAGATTACAATGTGAGATTCTAGAGGAGACTTCAAAAGGTTCAAGATACGTTTTTCGTCATTACGGATAATATTACGTCGATATTACAATCATTCCATGATGATCCTTAAATATGTGTAAATTTTATGTTTAAAACATAAGTGGACGTAAAATTATTTTATACTATTAAGTATTTATTTTAAGCAATATGAGTGAAATATTATTGGAGGTTAAACTAAGAACGTGTGATTGTCAAATAAAAATATCTGAGGTAATAATATACCCTCCGTAATAGTTATGGAGTAATAATCGTTGAATAGTGGCCACAAAATATGAATTTTGACAAAGTGCCCCTTTCGTGGAAAGTATGTGATAATTGGATGTGTGAATGCCATCTTCATTTATTTATACAAAATTACAAATGCACTCTCTCTAGTCTATCCTTGATGCTGATGCCCATTGCCCAATGGCCAATGCCCACAATCAAATCTCCCCTCTAAATTGAAAAAGAATTTTGCTAACATTTTCATCATTTTATGTTTTCTTCATGTTCATATTGGTGAATGTTATTTTCACTATCTTTTTTAAGATTCACTTTTGATATGATATTGAATGTATATTTTATGTGTTCTATATGTTGGCATTTTAGAAATAAGCCGTCAAACACACATATACACTCATTCATATCGGTGACTTGTTAAAATTTTATTCTAATGGTCACATATTTCAAGAGTTAATCACTAAAAAAATTTATACAAGCTTATTTAATTTTTCATAAAATAAGATAGAAAGTCATTAAAACATATGAAATAATTTTATGCACAAAAGCCACTACTCGTTACATATGTTTGCATTTAGGTTCCAGTTCATCATTAATGATTTAAAACGTATATGTTCATCACTCACCTTTCAAAGATGGGCAAAAAGAGTCTTTCGTCATTTGTCCATGTAGTCATTATTTTTAGAGGTGTTTTGTGATTTTCTTTTAAAAAAATTAGGGTTATTTTCGTCATTTTCGCAAAAAAAAAAAAAATTCGTTCAACCAGTGTGAACCGAAAGTTGGCCCCTTTCAAAATTTTTACTTCAGATTCGTTAATAGGAAAAGGACATACCTAACCATAAGAAATTTAGAACATGACAAAAATATATGTAAAAATAATCATTACATGGGAAAGTGATAATAAGACTATTTTTTTCGTCCACTTTAAAACATGAGTGATGAACATAGACATTTTAAAACATCAATGATCAATTTAAACCTAGTTACAACATATATAATATGTGTGATGCCAGATGCGCAATCCCTTTTCCGCAAAATTTGATGTTGAAGTAGAAAAATGATAAAGATATCTCTATTTTTTTGTTAAAAAATTATTAAAATACCCTAAAAATAATCATGAAATGAAAAAAGTACCGATAAGATCATTTTTGCCAAATTTTGAAAGATGATAATGAACAAAAACATTTTGAAATATTAGTTACTAAAATCTAAATGCAAACATGTGTACTGAGGTCTGAGGAGTACCTTTCACCAAAAATTTATATATATTAAAGTACTCACTAACTAGTTATAATATAATTAAAGATATATATTTATAGCCAATAATCACACTCATCGCAGATATGAATGCAGTAGTTGTGAGGATGATAGTGCGTGGCTGGATGTATTAATGTAGACGAAAGTACACAGTAAAGATAATTTGTTTTTATTCACTTCATTGTTAAAACTTATATTTAAGGTAATTAACCAAAATCTTGAATGAAATCGAGAACAAAGTAGGAGTAATAAATAATGGTGAAACTAAAGGAATGCATACATGGCTACCTAGCTTTTACAGAAAGATAATGTTTACACTTTTAGCTTGAATCAATTTATGACAATAACCTATCACTTATTAAGGATAAAATAATCCATTATCCAACCCTCATCTCCTACTTAAACACGATTCTTTTTAGAGATATTGAACGAATTATTTGTATGGCCTTTCAAAAATTGATTACACATTCAAAACAGTAAGTTTGTAGAAATAAACTACTATTATGTCCCTTTATTTTGGAAATGTAAATAAGCGCGGGAACTTGATCAATAAAGATAAAATAAACACTTCACACTTGATCAATAAAGGCAAAATAATCACTTCACATGCAAACTGCTATTATGGTGTATATACACGGAATAATAATTATATGATCAATTTAATATAAACGACAAAAGACAAGGATCATCAAATTATGTTATATCATAAACCCATTTCGCTTATTAATATTTTAAATATCTACATTCTCTCCCTATTCTCCCTATTTTTTAAAAGACTTCATTCGCTCACTGCATCATTAGTTCATCTAATAATCTCTTAGAAAATATGCACGTAGTTTCGTCCGATGGTCAACATTTGTACTTCTTTTTAGTTTCTACTAATTATCAAATTATATATTGATCATTACAATAATAATATAATTAACACATGATTAAGTTAACTACAATATTAATAATGAATTGATTTGTTATACTAAAAAAGTAAAATAAAATCCATTTTTTAATTCATGCATGGATGAGTAAATGCAGATATCTAAAACATAATTTAGTGAAAGTAATCCAGAATAAAAGGTCAAAGTTCCGTGCAATTTGCCCTAATATAAAATACTTTTCATATAAATCTTTCAAATAAAAGACTGAAATAGAGAATATTAAACCCATAAAAGAAGATACCCACGCATGGAAAACACACAAGTTCATGTTAAAAAGACAGAAAAAAATGCCAATATCTGAACCAGGTTGCTTGTCTTGTAGTTTGTAATGATAGAATAGAAAACAATCTTAAATTTGATACTCTCTACTCTATCTCTACCTCATTCATATAACATCCATATTCTACTACAAATATCATAGCCCCCACTTACCCCATCTCACCCTCCCCTCCCCTTCACTCTTTCATTTAAGCCCTCTTCTTCATATTGATTCATCATATTTTAAAGACGTCGTATTCAGATAGTCGATTCCAGGCACAAGCACAACATGGAGGATGCTATGCTACAATGCAGAAGATTACTTCAAGAACTAACAGAAGGTGGTTTGGACATAACACTTTCACCTGAACCACTTCTTCAAAACGCTTCAATAGCATTTTCCAAGAGACCCTTTAAGCTAATCTCTCCTTTGGATTCATCCATGGCCTTAATTATTCTAATCCTAATCACATTCCTCTTCTTCATGGGATTTTTCTCGGTGTACATCCGCAGATATTCCAACCAAGAAACCGCTGCGGTCGGCCGCGGTGGAGCTTCCCCTCCGCCGTCTAGCTTGCATGCAAAGAAGAGAGGTTTGGACTCCACCACCATCTCTGCATTGCCACTCATATCTTACAGAGGGAGTGTGAAACAGGGGATCATTGAGGATTGTGCAATATGCTTGAGTGAATTTGAGGAGGGTAAACTGGTCAAATTGATACCAAATTGCCGTCACGTGTTTCATCCTTATTGCATCGACACGTGGTTGACATCACACGTGTCATGTCCTTTGTGTAGGTGTACTCATCTGTTTAAGAATGTTGATGAAGGGGGCGAAAACAACGGTGGAGATGAATCAGGCCATAGATCAACGGCGGTGGATGTTGACACGTCAGTTGAAGTGGTGGGGTCAAGTGAGATTAGAAGAACTTCTAGCGGTTCGAACCTTGGAGGAAGCTTAGTGTTGGTTAGAAGCACGAGCTTTTGATAGTTGAAATCGTGAGAATAACAGCAGTGAAAATAAAATTCACCTTCCCTAGTTTTTAAGCTAAATTTGACTCCTCGAATAACAACTCTCTATCAATGTTACTAGTGAAGTTTGGTACTTGATAATATCAACATATGTCGATACCTCTACATCTCTACGAAATTGTGATCTAAGAAGGCCAAGCGTAGTTAAATAATAGGCAGTCTTATCTTATCTCATAACACTATTGATGATATTGAATTAATCGAAAAATGAAGTGCAAACACCGGCTACTCTCTGCAATATACTTGATAGTACTCCAAGAGTATAATTACATAGCATGATGATTTGTTCAATTAACAACTGATTTCAAATTCTCCACAGTAATCATGAAAACTGAGGCAAACACCTTCAAGCATGAAAGAGAGCAAAATCATATGCCAGAGCAATTTCTATTTTTTCACCTTTTTGTACAAAACTCAAATTTGGTATTAAAAAAACTAAATGAAATCGGAAGCAACGAAGGCCATGTATTTTTCTTGCATAATCTTGAATGTTACTAGTTTTCAACCCCAGAAAACAAATAAATTCCCAAGGATTTCTTTCAGTTGAGGTTCTTGCATTGAAAAAGAGCAATGAAGACATGATTATATATAAATATACATATCGATTTTCTAGAATGTGCACTAAGGGCACAGGTTAAGAAAAACCATATATATGAAGGAGAAGTTAAAAATTGACAAAATGATTAATGATTGAGATGATTGAGGGTTGCCTAATGTCCATCTTATGAAATGGGAATGTGTTATTTATGAAGGTTAATTTTTGTTAATTTAACAGCAATTACTCTGGCAAAATGATTATTGCTCTGGAGTTTAAATATAGTATGTATGTATATATTAATATATGTAATTATTGTATAAAGTACGCACGAACTACTTCAATTACAGGAGCATAACACATAGGGCACTTCCCACCTTGGACCAATTCCTCCGCACATTTTGAGCAAGTGCACATGTGACCACATCTGCAGCAAATAGAAAACACAACCGAAAAGATAAATACATATGCACAGAGATCGGAAAGAAAACCAACCGCGAAAGCATAGTGCAATTAGCCACAGTCGAGGCTTATGGAAACAAGTTTTGCTAGACCTTTTACTACCAGAGGGTGATCCTAGAGGGTAATGTATATATCACACACTTGGTTCCTGTATGGTGAATCTAGTAGTGATGTGAGGTTACTTTTCGACGACATGCTATTATACATAGTATTCTCCTATGTTGTTTTATCCGCCAATAATAGCTTCAACATGAAAAGGATAAAAAGAAGCAGCAAAGCTACTAACAATGAGAGTATTATTTACCTGTACAATAACGTGTCGATATGACTGTCAGAACAGATGCAGCAAATACCTTTCCTCACACAATCCCACCTACTATCGTCCACGGTAGTCTCAGCATTGTCTATATTTGAAATAAAACATCAAGAGTCGATATCAAGACACTGTAATTAGCAGAGGAAATGCTAATTTGAAAAGAACAGATTCATCATCTGTTATGATCAAGTTTTGAAAAATGATTGTCTAGTAAAGGACATAAAAGGGCATCTTACCTGCGGAGTTTTTAAATGGTCGATTCAGAGCTGCCGAAACTTCCTGGCGCACAGAACGTTGCAGCTCAAGCTGCAAATCCATGCATGCTTCCAGCATGTTCTGCATGTTATTCATCCTCTGCTGGAGCCCAGCCATGTCAATTCGAAGTTCATTGATCATCTCCCATTTCTGCAATAATCAACAAAAAACAATGGCAAATGGGTCAAACCAAATGGAGATAGGTCAGTTTCATGGATAGTAAATCACTGAAGTGCCATATGTACAAGAATTAGGAATACATTTTATTTCAATATATTCTAACTTATAATATGAATGATTGAAACTGAGAAAGCACAAGAAGTCGCAGACGTGAAGGAGAATGAAATAGCATTGCATGCTGTGTAACAAATAATGTCAACTACACGAAGTGAGAACGGATAGAAATATAGTTATAATTATGTTTGCAATGTTAGGAGTCTAGCACTCTAGCTAGTGTGTAGGTAGAAGTTAGGTACTTTGGTCATTTAGTAACATATGCTAACCTACACCCCACTATCTCGCTAGTTCATCTTCTTCTTTTCCTTCTCTAGTTCATCTTTTCTCTCTGCATTTTCAATTATTCATTGCCCTTCGACTATTTTAACAAGGATCGATATTAGCAGTAAATAGTCTTGCAAAGATGAAGGTCAAAATTTGTTACTTCAGATACAGACTAATTATCTTCGGTTCAAATCAGTAAGTATGCTTTGCTCACATTCTGAGTATGTTGAAGAGGACTGAGCTCAGGCCACTCATCGTCCTGCAACTCCTGTCCCCAACGAGCCTCCTGGTCAGGATCCTGATTATGGTGCTGTTGTTCTTGAACTTGCTCGAGAGACGCTTGAGATGATGATTCTTCATCCAGGTCCCACTCAGCAGAAGCATCATTTTGCCTTTGAACATATGATTGTATCAACTGGTCTAGGCTCTCTCTGAAACCACTTCGAAGGAGTGTAGACACACGCCTCCTACAATACACAAAAAAGAGCTTAAAGTAAGTCCTCTGTCATGTAAAATACCCTTTATAGTATGTGATGATTCTTACCTGCTAAGTAATTGTCTGAGCTCTGTACTTTGAATGTCGTCTTCATCTGCAAAGTAAAATGAGTTAGCCCTTCCAGCTGAACCTGTTTCTTGTCCAGATGGTACATCTAACCAGCTACTGATAGCCTCTTGCAATACATTCCCAGGCCATTCTTCATCTGATTCTTGCATCCGAGTTTGCTCCATAACATCATCAATGGCCGGTTCATGATACCACTGACTACCAGTCTCCTGCAGCATACTCTCTTCAATGTTGGCCTCTGTCCATTCACTGTTCTCGCGACCAGAAGATTGATGCAAATCATTTTCTTCAAGTTCTGATTCGGATTCTTGCAATTCTTCAACATGATCCAATAAGCCTTGCAGAGGAAGTTCTTCAGCGATGCTAGACATATGACCAGCAGTACCAATATCCTCTCTAGCATAAACATTCTGTGGACTGTTTGCATTATAAATCAAATGGGATTCAAGCAAATTAGTGCGTACAGTTCCTACAGAACCGGAATTTAGTTCATTAGCATCAACATTTTGTGGTCTGTTAACGTTATGTAGCACATGAGTAGGCACAATTTCTGACGAATTAGAAACTTGTTCAGAGCATTCATCAGGACTATTCTCTGTCCAGTAGTTTCCAATTGTATTATCCTCTTCACTATGTTCGCCCCTGATAAGCTCAATACCAGAGGTTTCATCTTCTTTATTACTGTTTCCCGCGACTCGTTCTTCTTCCTCAGTGTCTGAGACAATATTTTCTAGGCGATTCACATCGTGAATGGTATTGTCCTGCGAATTGTGGATTCCAACATTCTCCGTCTGAGAATTAACTAGTTCTGTTTCATCCTCGTCATGTGGATCATTGTTTAATTGAGGTTGCTCATTTATTAGATGGGGATTTTGAGATGGTTGTTGATCTAATCTGGAAAGAAATCCATCCCTGTATCACAAGAAAGGGAAATGATGTCATTCGAACTAGATCATTAATCCTCCAACTTGAAGTGAATGCAAAACTCAGTAACAAAGGAATAACTAAAATGAATTAAGATACATCCGAAAAGGAAAAAAAGGACAGGACATGATGTAATGTATAAAAGACAAGAAAATATTTGGTCGATTGCACAATCAACATAAAAAACCTAGAGGAGAAATAATTAACTATCAACAGAACATAACCCTATTTCTCGAAGCAAACAGAATTAACCAAGTTACTGTTAAAATTATAAAGTTTCTTGGACAAAGACGAAAGTAAATCAATAAGCATGCAGATGCAGAATGACTTAATACAGCTGACTCAAAACACTCATTTCTCCAGTAAATACCATTTGTACTTTCTTAATATCATGTATCTTCCTTATTAGTAAGGCACTAACAAATTGTACTACATGCTATTTAGCAAAGTAAAAATGTCTCCAGAATCTTATGCAAACATGAATAAAGAACTTAATCATTGTTGCTGACCTCAAATCAGAGACAGCATGCCTTTGTCTCAGTAATCCAAGTTCATTCACCGCAGTGCAAGCAGGTCTTTCATCCCGGACTAGTCTCTGGTTTAGCAAAAACCTTCCTTTGAGCAATGTCTGTGCATTGGACCATGATGTTAGTGAACCAATCAGTTCCAAGCGGTAATATGATGCATTTACAGATTCTATAGTCGCATGTGCTGACGAGTCAAAAATAGGTCCATTGATCAGTTCTTCCAAATTTGACGAGAGATAGCCAAGAAGTCAAAATGAGAAGGACAACCACAGATCTTCTATAGTACAGGCTAGTTTTTTTGGAATTTTGTTAGAATTGCAGTTGCAAATATCAATGATAGAAAAGGGTAGTTTTGGTATTTCATCAGTTTCTTTGTTGACCTAGTTTATATTCTTGTAATACATTCATTTTCAGTTAGAAGGAAAATTTCCCACACTTCGTCTCTTTCATTTACTCTTTACTACAATCTCTATTGAGGTGTGTCCAACTTTACAATTATAACACGTTTATTTATCAACGTAAGTGATTATGTTAAAGTCAAACGACTCTAAATAATGTTTATGACGGCAACATCAAACTTGAAAATTTCAATGAACAACTCAAATATTACTTAATTTAATGATCAACTCAAAACATAATGTTCTAACTTAATACATTGTTAAGAGCCTGACTATGTCGAGAATTAATCACACATTCACACCAGAGAACCGTGAATGGTCAAGAAACATGAAGCTGGGGCGATGAGTAACTTTTGTACAAACTTCACTTAAGGGGCTAAGAGCTAACCTGGATGCGGTTGCGATGGGCAAAGTCTGATACTGGCCTGTGCTGCAATAGTTTGAGAATCTCTTCTTTTCTTTCCCTTTGAGCTCTCACCAACATGTCAAGAAGAGCCTGTCTGCCACATAATTTACGCAAAGGTCTTCGTTCAACAACTTCACAATGATTCACTTGTTGACCATCCCGCACGTGTTCAATCTGAGAACCAACTTCGGTGATGGATTCATCCCTTGGACTGCCATGTGACCCTCTCTGCTGGCTATTAATCTGTACCCACTCCCGAATGATTCTCACCCTTTCAAGCTCATTTTGACCCAACAGTGGTGATCTTGATCTATTGTTTCTAAGTGAAGCATTAGGTGAATGATTCTTTACTCCAGTCCTCATCCATTCACGAAATACTTGCCTCACTCTGTCCCTTTCAGGTTCTCCCAGATCAATAGACTGCTCAGAGCAAAAACTGTTATCATCCTCATGTTCATTATCTGAATCGACTAAGCTCTGGGGGTAAGAAACAACTTCGTTATCACTCCGGACAACATTTCCCAGGCTACCATCCCCATTTACACTCCCGCGACTGCTCAAACTATCAGAAAGAGAAGTTTCACTCCCCCGGGGTCTTGGCATTTCTTCGAGTCTCGTGTTGGGATGACTCACCACATGCTCACCCTCCAGCTCCCGCCACATTTGCAGGACCGAGGATGTCCGGGTGATAGGCCTTTCATGTCCACGCCATAGCCCTGAAGCCGGCGACCGAGCCTCCCGAAGAAAGGCAGAATCATAAACAGATACATTCTGTAAACCAGCAACAGCCATCTTCTAATCAAGCAACATCCTCAATCTAAAATCCATCAAACCTTATTGATCTAATCATAAAGCTGTTCTTAGTTATACTGAAAGTACCATCAGTTAATTATCTACATAAACAGTTATGCTTGATCCTATACAACATTAAAATTAAATAAATAAATCTATATCAAGAATGCCTTCAGCTACCTGCAAATTCAACCATAACATGAATCAGTAAAAATGTTATTCTAGATCTACAAAATAAACCAATTACACACAGCTTTAGCTTTGACTGGCATTTTATCATTTAAAAAAGTCCTCCCCCAACAAACAAGCAATTGAAAAAAAAGCAAAAAGTGACCAAAGAATCCCTCTTTCCTCTGACAACCCACTACAGCACGAAATAAGGCCAAAAATCAAATCTTTACATCTTTTACATAAAATCCAACTAAATTTCCCAAATAATTAATTTCACTATTTTTCAATAAATATTAAATTACCAATCTTGATATCCATTTATCCATCTACCAACATGAATTTCCAAAACTAAACAATTACCAAAAGTAGAAATGTAAATAAACAGTTTATTTAAATGAAATACTATAATCAACATCAGAATACTATCTATATCACACATATTAAATACCCCTAACCCAAAATCTAACAAAGTCAAACAAAAAGATCGACAACTAAATTCTATTAGACCAATATAATAGATTAAATGAAATTAGACCAATATAATAGATTAAATGAAATTACTTTTCATATCAAACAAAAATGAATACAATAGCAAACACATAAATATTTCATATACATTGATAAAGCAATGATAAGAAGATGATCGTAAGCATTTGAATGAATTGCTATTACAGATTAAACTAATTTACCTTTCTCCAGCTAATAAAAATTCTCTTAGATTCTGAAGAAGTTCGTATGTAGTTTTCAAGAAACAAAGAGAGAGGGGAGAAATAGAAGTGAAGAGGAAGAGGGGAAGGTGGGATTTATGGTAATAATAAATGTGGTGGGAGGGAACACGTCCCTATTATTCAACTTTCTTGGCAGTTTATTTCTTTTTGTACTTTCTAGACTCTAAAATCCTCTCGAGTTCGGTTCGTGTCAAGAATTTGGTTTGAATAATCTATTCGACTCGATCAACATAAAATTTATATTGCATTCAATTTATTTTAATTGTCTTTATCACATATCGATGTAATCTTTGACCTTCAATTACTATTTAATTATATTATTAAAAAATAATATTATGAAAGTATTTTAAAATATAAATTCAATTAGAGATTATATAAATATGTTTTATAATTTGTGATTGATGGTTAAAGTTTGATTTCAAAAAAATCAAACCTCAATTACATAAATTTATAGCCATATATAGAAATAAATCTATAACTATCAAATACATAAATTTATAACTAATATATGATAAGTATGTGCTAATTAATAAATCGCTCGAATGAAAATATGAAATAAAATTATATCTAACAAAATTTGAATCCAAATCTTCTTAGCTGAAAACTAAATTACTAAAACTTTAAAAATCGTCTCAAACTAAACCTCTTTGGATCAAAATATAATCGGATATTGATGGGTCAAGAGCTTGAATATTCAAGTGATAATTTATCTTTTATTCTACGTATCTAAGGATCGAATCAGACAAGAAATCCATTGATGTACCAAATTAGGTATGAATTGGTTTGTTCATATTTTAAATCGAGTCTTGATCGAGTTTGGTTCCAAACCAACTCGATTTTAAATCGAGTGATTCTCGTATAGTAAAATTCCGACTTAACCGCCTCGATAACAACTCAAACTTACACGAGTAGTAACAACGTCTAAAATTTTTGTGCTTGGGTAAAATATGGAAATATGAGATGGAGACAAATGAGGAGTCATTTTCTTAAATTTACCAAACTATAGTCTTGGATTGAACAATAAGCAAGTTGATGGAAATACGGCTCGAGGTTAGGTGATGATTTACTCGAATTTAGCTAAATAATGTGTATAGTTTTTGTTGAATATTTGGAAAGACAATTTATATTATGATATTTTATAGAGAAGTCGAGGCTTGTCGCTTTTGCTTGTAATTTTGGATGGCTTGGAAGAATGCCAATTGGAAAAGTATAGAAGCTAACTGGCATTAATTTTACACAACTCGATTGTGTCAATTATCGGAGCATTAATAGGAGTAATTCTTTTTCTAAAAATGAAGATAAAGATACCGGAGTAATTAGAATAATATAAATACATATTTTTTTATAATATGTCCTTAAGAACAAGTTAAAATGTTAATAAAAAAATATGTAATAAAAAATTTACATTTAAAATTCATAAGAAAAAATTTATTAAATATGTTCTTTTATATACTTTCAGGTATTATATTTTATTTTCAACTTTATTTCATAGCTAATGCCTTGAGAACCGATATAAATATAGGCACGATGATGATGTGCTTAATTATTTTAGAACAATATTATAATAAATCATATATACTCACTATATACATATATGTAATATAGTCCCTATCATCTATGTAAATATGTGTACCAATTTTTTTCATACAACGATACACAATAATATGAAAATGACAAATGTCAAGATCACAATATATAATAATCCAAATTTTTGAAAAATTAACTTGGGAGTTAATAAATGTAAGTCAAGAAGATTTACATATATGTGATAGAGAATGAGACATGCTTTGACGGGTACGCTACTAGATTGTCTCAAGTCGTTTTGTTATTTTACGGTAAAATTATTGTCACTGAAAAAGTGAATATGAAATTTGTCGATCATATGAAATGTGTTAATTGAACTTGAATTAAGGGTAAAAAGAGTTAAACAGGGTTTATGAGAGGAAAAAATATGTTTGAACGAAAATACCATTCAAAAAACTGACGGAGTGACTCAAATGAGACACTTTTTAAACATTAATGATCATATTTGATCGGTCTGAAACATGAGTGATCTAACTGACATTTTTTTTAAACTTAAGTAATGCCATAAACCATTTATCCATAAATTTAGCCCATAACAATGACACCTTATTTTGTATTGGCGATAAAACTAATAACTTTTTTTTGTTCCTTTAATTTAATTTATTAAGAATTTATGAAGTCTAGATCATCTTCAAGCTACCAAAAATAATGCAAAGGTTTTTAATAAAGAAATCTTGTGTTTTTTCTTGCTTCGTTGATCAATGATGAGAGAACAAGTTATCCCGAACAGGTAAGTTGGTAAATAGCTTATGGTGAATAACAAATGTCTTGCCTTTTCTGCATCATCACATGAGTTCGAGTTTTATATGAGGCAAAATATGGTGTGGAGGTGATTAACGAATAATTCGAATGCCGCTGATCCTCGGACGTATATCCCACAATTCACCTCCTCGTGACTTTCTAGAACAAGAGGCTACAAAGCCATTAAGATCGTGGCTCCACCTTTTTTAATGATGAGAACAAAATTGTTTATTACTCCCTCCGTCCCTAAAAGATTGTCACATTTTGACTTTTGATAGTCAAACATTACAAAATTTGATCATGAATTCCCATTAAACGATAAGAAATAATATAGTCTTGTGGGACCTTGTTAGATTCGTCTCAATATATATTTTTGAAATATTAAATTTTTATAATTTTTGCTCATGTAGAATAATAGATATTTATGTTTTAAATCGTGTTTTGTTGACTATCAAAAGTCAAAATGTGACAATCTTTTAGGGACGGAGGGAGTATATTTGTAGCGTTTGAAACGGCTAGCTACTAAAGCTAACACCCTCCCACGTTATGGATATATTTTCGATCGAAATAAAAAACATTATTCACCAAAAAGCATGCATTTCATTGTATATTTTTATTCATGAAACCCATGATTGTCCGTGAACCAGAGGACCAGCAAAAATGTAAAAAAAAAAGTCCTAAATCTAGGACATGAGCAATTCAATGCACCTCTTTTAGGGGAAAATTGATCGAAAAAAGTGGTAGGACTTGACTTATAATTTGTCACATTATATTACAACTTTATGGTATCATCAACATTATGATAAAATAATGATAAACTATATCTATATGATATGATAAAATAAAATAAAGTTGATTGAATATAGTCTAACAACCATTGGATTGCAAGCAAATTATAAGGGTATAATATAAAGGATCCCATTTGGCATTTGCAAAGCAAGGAGTTTAGTGGGGCTTATTTCTTTATTATTGTCTCCAACTTACCCTGCCTAGCCACGTAGTGGGCTCAGCCGATTCAAATTTATGTAGCTAGCCAGCATGTTATTTTATTCAACTTCTTTGAGAAAATTAAGTTTATGGGGTTAAATATTGATGTTTCAAGAGTTGCAAGGTGCTTTTGATGTTTAATGTTAATTCAATGGTAGCAACTTGCAACACTAGTCTTTAATTAAGATGAGGTTGATCATTAATGTATCCAAGAAAAACAATTGTTATTATTTTAGATCCTTGAGTTTTATCATGTTTGTATACATTATGAACTTTTTTTAAATTTATCTATTCACGATGTCTATAATGCTAGTTCACATACATAGTTTCAATTGATAAAAAAAACTAGAGCGTAAAGTCTTAACCTCAGTTCGACTCTTCTTATAAGGAGCAAATCTTGTGTGAATGAAGTAGTTAGCAAGCAATTTCTAGTCCTCTGATTAGGTGAGACACATCACCCAATTTATCTCCTTTATATATTCCAGAGCAGGGCTACGTGACGACCGCTAATGTAATGGTTTTTACTCTTTTAACACTATTCCAAGTTAAGTGCATATACCACTTTCCACTATATACTAAGGTAACATGAATCTATTATTGAACTTGTAGCATGCAATGCAATTGGTCTTGTCAACTAAGATATATATAGTACAAGGTAAGTGTACTAGTTTCTATTATATAACATGAATCTATTATTGAAGTTGTAGAAATGGAGTTGGTCTTGACAGTTAAGATATATGCATGCATTTAGATATTTATGCAAATTCATCCCTGTAGGAAATTATGGGGAATACAGTGTCGTGTCCATTTCAATGAATTCACATGTTATTGTTGCATGTCAATGTTGTACCTAAAGCATCATGTGTTGTTCATAATGGCTCACTTAGCTCAAATCGGTGGAGACTTAAAGGCCCGATGGTATCAATGCATGAAAGCGCCATATGCCCATATATATGCCCATCAGCCATATGGTATATAACTCATCTGCCCAAATCCCAATAATATACTTCTGGATTTTCCGAATCATACTCTTCAATTACAACTTGCAAGCTAATTAAGTTCAAACCCAATTCTTGTTCTGTCTTCTGACTTTCGTAGACATTGTCTCGTATTACCAAAAGTTAAAAGTTAATCGTTACTCTAACGCTTCCCACACACTTATTAATGTAAGAATACACCTCGAAGCTAAATATTGCAATGTGTCTCACTCTCACATAGTCTCCTATTATCATTTATATGCATGTGAATTTGGAGAGGGAGCACCACTCATTATGTAAACATATAAAGAAATATATTAATGGCCAAGCTCTATTCCTTTGATCAGGCGATATACATCCCATCATAATTTTTGATATTATGCATAGGACAGGAAGCTGTCAGAGCCCTTAGTTTTTTAGAGTCTCAAATCTTTTTTATATAAAGAAACATATTCAAAAGTCTTTAATAGAACACATTGTAAAAAATTGTTATTAATAATTATGAATTGTATATTAGTAACGAGGTTTTACTTTCATGTAGTTGCAATGACAAAAAAAATAAAGTTTCTATAAAAAAAGGGCAAAAGAACTTAGTCTAGACATATACATACTTTAATACAGTAAATCTCTAACTCAAATATATTAATTCATGATAAACGATGTTTTACATTGCAAATAAAAGTATCAATTAAAAAAAAAGTGACATGAAGACCAATCCATTCATAAATAAAAATTGCAATTTAAATATATATATATAATAATATATGTATCACACACTTTTCCAAATAAAAAATTGTACACCCATCCTCACTCCACTCCCTCAACTAGACAAAACAAATACAAGGTAAATACAAACCAATAAACCAAATCCACAAGCCAATAAAATTTAAACACAAAAAAACACCTTATTAAACATTAAACAAGTGTAGCTTAACTATAAATCGACATCACAAGGAGTATTGTCGAAAGTCTTGTACATAGACATCGGGACCTTGACCGGACCACATGTAACCCTCAACGTGCGATGTCTAGATTTCAATTTCCCAACCTTAAACCTTACTCTTGCCTTAATTTTAATCTCCAAATCAATTCTCCCTCTAACTCTCTCCATCCTCAAATCTCTTGTTGCACCTTCCGATAGTGCAACTTCCTTAGCCGAAAGATTTAATCCCATGTGTGTCACATTTCTAGTTCTTTGATAAAATGGTTGGATTGTATTGAAACCAATGATCTCTTCGTCGTAATAGGCGTTCGCCTCGATTTTGTCGTAGTAGATGGAGACTCTGCCATTAGGATTGTACGCTCTTATAGTGAACATGAAATCTGACTTGAGGTGGGCGTTTGTGAGGTTGTAGTTGCGGATGGAGGCGTTTTCGATCGAGTAGACGAGGCGTTTTGGCCTAATTGTTAGCCATGCAATGAGGACGGCTAGACCGGCGAGGACAATCAAGAATAGGAGGATTATTGCTATTATTGTGCCTATGCTTAAACGTCTTCTTGTTGTTGGGGCGTTTTGGGGTTGGGTTGTTGTAGGCATTGTGTTTGTGGGCGATGATCATGAGGATAGGAGGTGTTGCAGGCTTTCAATGAACACTTGATTAGATTTATACAGGGAAATAAAGATGGAGAATATTGTAATTGGAAGCTAGAAAATTGTTGATTATATTCTTCTAAACTCCTTTAGTATGCGTATGATCCAAGATATCCTTTAGAAACTCTATTTAACTACACTACTAAATTTTGTTAAAGAGTGAGCCACCATTCTAGATAATTGTTAGACATTTCAAAAAGTATGAAATCTTCATACTAACGGCTTTTAAGCATATTGTGGGATGTGTCTTAGCTGATCAAAATCGAATTCAGTTGCGTGAAATGACGAAATTGATGGTACTTTACACTCTAATATGTTAACGATAACACAACTGTTATCAAAGTTACAAGTATGTTGAGTATGTAATAGAATTAGATAATATAAAGGGATCAGATTACAAATGCGAAAAAAAATTGAGAAGATTAAGATACTATCATGTTTAAAGAGCATAGGTCGATCTTTTACATATGAAGTACAGTTCATCAGACAAAACTTTTGATGAAAAACTTTACCTTGGTTAGCAAAATTAGCTTGAGATTGAAGATGTTCCAAACCCTCCTTACCTATTTACCATAAAATAATCAATCAAGGAATTTGGCTTTTGATAAATTGAATCCGTTTTAGAAGTAAAGTATATACTGTACTATCTAGTGTGCTAGCAACGAGTCCGTAATCCATAACCAGCTCAAGCATTCGATTTGAGTACTTGATTGGATAGACCGTTCGGTAATTAACGAGTAGAATAGAAGCCTAACGTCATATTCGTTTGAAATACCCGACTCATACGATATTTACCTTGTCCATGAATAAGTTGTGAAATAGTTTAATGAATTTAATATATGTGTTAAAAATAATTAAGTTTGTAAATTTTATTATCAATATTGAAAATAATTAAGGTTTATGCAATTTATTAATGTTTCAAATATACCAATGTATTCATTTTTGTCAAGTTTTCATTTTGCCTTAAGGAGTCGGGTAATTAACAAGTTGAGCCTGAAAATTACATTACCCGAGTACCCGACTTGTAACTTATAGAGTCGAGTAGCATACTAAAGCAGCAAAGCTATGCTCGGTAAATTACCCGACTCGTTATCTTATTGAGTTGAGTCGGGTACTCCAATACCCGACTCGTTTACATCCCTATTCTACTTTATAATTCTATGGACTATGGGGCATTAGGGCAAGCTTACTTGCGAGTTCCGACGACTGTCTGCCAGCCAGGGCTGGCCCTAAGCTTAGACTAGGGGTTAATGGCCCTGTTGGCCCATGCCCCGCCCATTTTCATGTTTCCGTGTTTGATTTTTTCAAAAGCTATATTGTTGGCCCTTCCTATATATTTATATACTAGTTATCGAAATATCAGTCTACCAAAAACAAAAATCCTATCTTAATTTATTTAATCAAATCAAGATCACATACAGAAAGCATTGGGCTATTAGGTGGTAATGATTTTGATAATAATTTTTGTTGGCATTTACATGTGTACGAACCATATTAGAAGTGTATAATATAAAAGGACAAAAAATGAAGTGGGAAATGAGGAGCAATATAATGCCTGTGGTCGCCGCATATACTTCTGAAGATGCGATCCTCTCTAAACCCCCCAAGTAACTCTCTATAAGTAGTAACAATTCTATATGCTAATCATATGCCACTTCAAATATATTACTCCTTATTGTAACATAAGCGTCATCAATATTATATAGGCTCGTCTTCATGACTATCCTCAAGGTTCAAGCTAACCACGTAGCCGAGGGGGGCGGGTGGTTGGCCGCCCCTGAGCTTTTCGAATATGCAGGGTGGAAACATAGGAGGTTGGTCGAACAATAGAAGAGGTCGCTTTCTTCAACAGGCCGGGCAACATCTATATACTTTGGCAGCTACTAATAATATAATCAACTATCACGAGTAATAATTTTCCATAATTACTGTACTTATGTTTCACTTTTAGGCATGCATTAGATTTGTTAGGATACGTCAGATAATTAATTAACGAAATCATCAATATATGAAAATGAATTGATGGATTTGTCATTTTTATTTGGAATATTTATGTTTTATTTGGTGGGAATGGGATAATACTCGTTTGTCAATTGTACTTTGAATTGGCTCGATTATCAGCACAAATTTGTAATCTAGTTTATGAAATTAAGAAATCTTTCTTTGTACTTTTTCATAACATGGTCCTAAGTAAACTTTTTTATTATATTGTTGTGGATGGATAGTACAATTCTAATATCTTCACTAGGTTAGTTGTTGTTAAAGGTGTTAGTGGTATTAATTTACAAAAGAGAGAGTAACAATCTTATGTATTGAACTGTGGGTAACTTTTAAGGTGGAATCTTGTTAGGGTTAATGATGATTAGCCCATAAGTCCGTATAATAGACTATAAATATAGGTATTTATATTGTATTACAAACTTATAGTCTATTAGACGGGCTTATGGTCTAGTCACCCATTAATCCTAACAGATGTACATCTCAACTATTTTACCCACGTGTAACCTAATTCTCGACGAAATTTACCTTGTCAAAATTAATTGTAAGGAATAACATCGACGGAGTTACGTTACACGTGTTTCATGAACTCGAGATTGACTCAAATACCATGTTAAGAGTTTATAAGTTGACATCCAAAACCAATTAATAATAAAAAGTAGTCCAAGATTTTATATAATAACCAGAGAACCGAGAAGACACCGACTTCCAATGTACACCTCAAACAATTATCAAATATATAATAAACCTAATATTTGTGGAAAACCAAATTTTTGTTATGTGAGTTAATTAAAATCATGTGCAGTAACCCGAATTAATTCCTTAGTAGGTCCAATATTTGAATCAAACACTCGATCGGTTTGACTTATGATAAATTCAATTTCTTGCTAAACAAACATTAATATCGAGTCAGTATGAGATTACCTTACCGTACCTGTGTCTCAATTCATGGCATCGAGACATGTATCAAAATGTTATAAAATATTAATATAGCACGAACCATATTTTTTTAAAATAACACAATTGTCAATTTGTTATGTTTTTATTATGTGTATCTTAACATTTTAAATGAGAGTGATGATCAGTTCTATTCGAGTACGAGACGAGTATATATAGGATAACTCATGCATCTTAGACGGTCAAAACTATTTCTCATCTCCAAATTTATTCCCATATTTTCCCTTATAGAACGTACATGGTGAAAATTGTATCTACTATGGGCAACACTAAAGTAAAAATATATCACAAGCTAGAAGATTTTGGTGAAAAGTAGAACGAACACGCACACTACACGGAAAATTATAATTTCAATCCGCATTGTGCATGTTCGGTAGTGATAAAATTATCCAAATTTTGGGATGCAAAATATGTCCATGGGAAATATATCTGATTTGTTATACACACATCAACACACTACCCCAATAGTATTTTCTTGAGAAGTGGAATGAGTCGAATGACTATGTTTCCTCCCATTTGAAAGTACAACGTTTCATGAAATCTTGTTCAAGGTCAATATAGTCATTTCACTCATCAAAAACATTACTTATAACAATACTCATCCTAGACCGAGACACCATTTGAAGATTAAAGAAGCGGTCCAAAAATTCTGGCGAAGAACCAAAATCATAAGCAAACTGCTCCAATTCCAATTTTGTGCCCACATTTGCTGAATTCGACTTGCAGGCAATCCACTATCCCTCTTACTTGTATCTAAATCTTCATCACTAAATGAACGATCCATCTTAATCTTATCTGCCAATATTTCTGCAATTACTTTAATCTTGTTCAAGAAAGTTGCATTTTTTCGAAGAAAATAAGGATACTAGTTTGTGTTATAGTTGAAATTTCTATACCTCCCCTGAAAAGATTTCATTATTTACTAAGATTTCGGGTTACCAAGTTCTCTTGTAGTTTACAATTGTCATTGAGATGCATTCTGGTGAATTTCTCGATTTTCTTGTAATAAGCGTTTATATAATTAATTGCGGTTTTCTTTTTTCTGTTTGTTAATAAGGGTTTATATATGGAATTATGATTGCTTAGCTAGTGATTCGTGAGAAAAAGCAGGGCTTCATCCAATCGAGGAGACATTAGGAACTAGGAAGAATCTTTGAGACGGACCATGTAAGAAGAGGTCCAATAGATGCACTAATTAGACGTCATATTCATATAGCCAATCCTACTTAGTTTGATAAGGCTGGGTCAAGTTTGGTTTTATGATGACTTCGGTAGGTTAATGACTGATGATAGGTTTAGGATGGGATTTTTTGCTATCACTGATTGCGTGGGAATAGCTGAACATGAAAAAAACAGAAGAAAAGAAAGCATCAAATAGGTTTGAGTTGGGGCTCATTTTTTTCGTTTGAATATCTTTTTACTAGAAGAAATTAAAGATCTGTGCTGAATTACCATTTTGAAGGTTAAAAAACAGGGTTCATTTACTGCTGGAGTAGAAGTTGTTCTTTTGATGTGGCAAAGCAAATTTAACAAATGTTAGTGATGTGCTTAATCGTTTAATGGATTGCTGGATTACTTGGATACGTTCTTCATAGTAGTTTCTATAAAACTTAAGCATGTTGCGACCCTGGAGATTGTCTGGTGCGATTGTCGTAGTCTGGGAAGAATGATGGTGGAGCTAAGAAACATTTAATCTGATCTCTGTGACAGGCGTAAGAAATTGTTGTAGAGACCAAACACTCAGAAATACTAATAAACAATAAGCAGATTTAACAGGTTTTTTGCGCATATTTATCTTTATACATCTGTTTAATTCCTTTGGTGGTGGACTGTGGAAGTCACTAAATATGTATTATGGTGTTTATATTGTAGTGTTAGTGTATGTGAAGTTTCATACCATAGAACCATTGATATTACCACTGCTCAATAGCGTCAGAGTAGTCAGTAACATGATCGAGGGTTCTGATTTGGCCTTGATAGAGGGCAATGGAAACATGAGCCAGAGGGGTGGGGATAAATTCTGAAAACTCACATTTTTCCCGTTTGCATTAACAGTTGTGAATGCGTGCACATGCACGAATCTGTTTGCTTTCGGAGATCATTCTCATTTTACTTGATATTATAATAGCTTCCTTGAGGCATGCATCTGATCCTCTAATTTTTCTTAATATTATAGTTCCTTAAGGAATAGGCCACTGTAGGAACTTGTTGGGATATTGCTGCATTAACATGCATGCGATCCTCTGATTCAACTACTTTAGACTCCGGCTAACTTTTTCTGGGCAATTGTCTATCAGGTAAGGTTGGCCCAATAACAATCTAGATGACCCGATCACGCAATGCCATTGTTGCCACAGGTCTATTTGTTTTTGCTGCTGCTGGTTTGTCATTCCCGTTTTACATGGCGTAAGTTGCTTTGTATACTCATTAATTTGTATTTGAAGTAGATGATTCTCTTTTTGTATCTTATCTGATGCTGTAATACATCTCAGAACTAGGTCATCGAGGTCGACACCAATAATTGATTCTTCGAAGGCTCTACCACCCCAAGCTACTTTTCGAGGACCTTATGTCAATACTGGTTCTCGTGATGTTGGACCTGATCATCAAACATACAAGAAAAATGATAACATCTGAATCTTAGAGATGCACTCAAGTATTTCTTGTATTTAACCCATCATTTGTTTTCCTTCTACCAGCTGCTATTGTCATTGAACATGTTAAATAGTGAATTCAGTATGTGCAAACAGATCAATAATGCATATCATGTGTTTTCCTTATTGAGTACATCATACAAAGTATGCATGTGATCAGTTGTTGTCTTTCTTCGAGCCCTGGATATACTGAATGTTGTCTCTAGTATTAAGAAAAGTTGATCGACCCGAAGGCCTCGGCGAGCATGCGGTTCAAGCCTCTCTATCTGCTGGATGATATTCCAGCCTTCTTGTGAATCGAGAGGAAGACTAGCAGCTTTATGCCTGTATGATTATCCTAAATAGCCACTTTTCAGGATGCTAAGTATTGTTCTAGATTTTCCTTTTCTTGGTCTTTAATGTTTGGGGCATTTTTCGCCCTCAATATGTATGTTGGGGGTCAATTCGTAAATAGCTATGTTATTAGTACCCTAATCAGGTGAGACACATCCCCGATTTACCTCCTCCTTGTATTCCAAGGCAAAAATGCATATAAGCCGTTAGTACGACGGTTTCACAATCCTAGAAACAGTTATGCTATTCCTTGGATAAGAGTACATATAATAAAATCCATACTTCACATTTGCTGAGCTTCATATTTTTGTTATTTCGTGTAGATGACGAAGGCTAAGTTTAACTTAGCTCAGGTGGTTAATTCCTTCACCTAACTAATTTTCGACATCACTTAATATAAGATTTGGTTTGGATTAACTACCAATTTACAGTAGTTTTATGACCATTTTTACAAATCTTTGATTATTCAGACATGCAGACAATGGTCACTATCAACATTTTTCCAGAGAAACCAAAATCCATCTACTTCCAAGACTTGCACGTAATCATCCTTCTCTTCTTGAACACTCCAACAATAAAAACCACTCCTTTTTCACATTTTATTACACAACACATACAGTTGAAACCCTGTAATAAACCATACTCAAATGGCTTCTTCTTCATTTGTTTTCTCATTACCATCGTCTCTCAAACAATCTTCGTCATCAACCACAACAAAAAGCTATAGCTCTTTATGTGCTTTTGGGTTACCTAAATCCTTGAAGAAATTCAAGAAAAAGGGAATCTTTTTACCACCCTTATGTGTAGCTGCTCCATCTACCACCTCTGCTCCTCCTGGGCCATCTAAAGAAGAAGAAGATCAGGAAATTGATGATTTGATAAAAGGGTCTAGTGAATTTGAACTTGAAACAGAGGATAATCAAGAGGATTCGAAATTTTCATGGAGGGATCACTGGTACCCTGTTTCTCTTGTAGAGGACCTGGACAAGAAGATTCCTACACCTTTTCAGCTTCTTAATCGTGACCTTGTTCTTTGGTTTGATCAATCCACTTCTGAATGGGTTGCTCTAGATGATAAATGCCCTCACCGGCTTGCCCCTCTATCTGTAAGTACAATTTGACTATGAATTTGATGTTAAAAGCCCGTGTTATCAATGTGAGATCGGGTTATCAATATTTGGAACACCAATTTTTGTATGTAGTTCTTGAGTTCTGATATTTTATGCTTTCTTGAATGATCTGTGTAGGAAGGCAGGATAGATGAGAATGGACACTTGCAATGTTCATATCATGGTTGGTCATTTGATGGGTGTGGATCTTGTACTAGGATACCTCAAGCTGCGGCAAAGGGGCCGGAGGCTCGGGCTGTTAAGTCTGCAAGGGCCTGCGCTACAAGGTTTCCTACAATGGTTTCTCAGGGGTTGCTTTTTGTATGGCCTGATGAGAATGGATTTGAAAGAGCTCGTGCTACTGAACCCCCACAGTAAGATACTATGATCCTTACTTTTGTACTTCTTGATTAATTTATTAGTGAATTTGTTACTTAAAATAGCAGTGTAATATTTTAAGACCTCATATATGTATTGTTTAATGTAGCTGACAAGAGGTGGCTGTTTGATAGTGTTGTTTATTTCATAACAGTACGAGTTCAACTTTGTTTGACTTAATTCATTTCAACTTATATTTAACTTCATATGGCTAGGTTGCCTGAAGATTTTGATAAGCCCGAATTTGCGACAGTAACAATTCAGCGCGATCTGTACTATGGATATGATACTCTCATGGAGAACGTCTCTGATCCATCCCATATTGACTTTGCACATCACAAGGTGAGTTATAAGTTTGACTGATAAAGAATTTGAACCAAATATCCTTTTACAAAGATCATCTATTAGGCTAAAAGTATATGGGAGTTATATGCTTTTAGTGACGTGTGGTTTTCTGAAGTCCGTCTCTTTCCATTTAGTAAAAATCTAATAATTGGCAGAAAAATAAAGTGACCTCCATCACTATCACTTGAATACAATCCAACATTTGCTTATACTGGTGTCCACCTATAAGCTAAATTTGTCGTCTCTTGAGTTCCGTCCATGGTGAAAGCAGTTGTATACAAATAAATTGAACCTGTTATGTAACACTGGAATGTAGCTAGTTTCATCCTCTTGTATTGTTGGTTTGGGCTCACTAGTATAGGACTGAGATACACGCTGTATCAAACATACTAAAAAGACCTTCTTGTAGCAGCTAATTTTATATTCTTGTTAAATCTATAGAATTGGCTGGTTTAGATTATGAACTCCTGCCGTTCTGTTGAGAAAACTGGCATTGAGAAAGAGATCAGGATGATACAATATGACAATAAGAATCATTGAATTCCCGTTTAGGTTTCGTAGTTGCCCATCTTGCAACGAGTGAAGATGACATGAAAAATCTTCTCAAGAATTAATTGTTATCTTGTGAAGGTTACTGGAAGAAGAGACAGAGCCAAACCGTTGCCATTCAAGATGGAGTCATCTGGGCCTTGGGGTTTTTCTGGCGCAAACGATGATAGCCCAAAAATAACTGCAAAATTTGTTGCCCCTTGTTATTCTATGAACAAGTAAGCATACCTCCTCTCATGTGATTAGTTGTCGTGGATTATAATATACTTTGCTTGTTCTAAACTCAACATGTTATTTTCTCATTGTTCAGTGCAGTGCTCCAGACCCTCTAATAAGTTCCTTTTTTAGGGTTTTTTTAATATAGCTGAAGACCTATTATTTTCTTCTAATTAATGCAAGTTTTAGAGACTTAAGAAAATTAGATGTATTTCGGTCCAATTAATATGAAACTTGTGTTGACGTTCCTCGGAGAAATTTATCTTTCTGTATATTAAGAAAATTGCATACCCTTGATATTAGTTCAAGAAGTTACCGGTGTTCCCTTTTAGTTGACCCACCTAAATGAATCATCTTCTCTCTTTTCCTAAACTCATATTGAATTGGCCTCATAGGTACTCTTTACTTCTTTCCTTCCTTCAATAAGAACTGCAAATTCTCTCTCTTAAATTTCAGGATAGAGATAAATACTAAGCTCCCAATTGTGGGTGATCAGAAATGGGTTATATGGATATGTTCCTTTAATGTTCCAATGGCACCTGGAAAGACCCGCTCGATCGTCTGTAGCGCACGGAATTTCTTCCAGTTTACTGTTCCTGGTTCTGCTTGGTGGCAGGTAATGGACTAAAGAATTTTGCAATATTTCTATATCTAGAATCCAAACCTTTTTGCTTTGTGGCTCTTACTCTCCGAGCATTGTGATGGCCAATATTCCTGTTTCCTCCAAGAGAGCACCTAAAAAGATTTTAGTGAGCCTTCCTGAACTTCACATTATAGCGGATTATCTTTATTGGTTATGCCTATATATTTTCCACAAACTTCTAAATCAGTAGTACCTACAGCTTAGTACTAAACATCATATACACACCTTCTTGTCTCACTGGCACTGCTTCCATGATATATCTTAGACGATTTATGATTTTCAAGCAGATAATAAAGCAGAGAGGAGAGCCATGGTTTGTAATTAAAGTAAATGAGAACGAGAACGTGTTGAATGGAAAATTGGTTATGTTAATAGATGCAGATTGGGCAATTATGCCTCAATCAATGTCTTTTACTTCAAGATTAGCAAGCATACAGTACTGTGACCTATATGGGTATAAAGATGTATCATACCTATTTCTCTCACACTCTCACTTAGCGGGTGATTGGCTGAGCTTATTCACATAAGCTTTTTAGTTAGCTTGAAATAGAAACTTGAACTTTGAGCTTTTTTTTACTTCGGAGATGTTCTTTTTCATGCCTATACAAGCTATTAAAAGGCTTGTATTGTCCTCCTTAATACTTCAAATCTTATATTGTTCTTCCAAAATCTGGAGCTTGCGATGCAAAAGAAACTCAATAATTGTAAGTCAATGCTCAAAAAATATATGAACTTATTTTCGGTTACATGGGCGTGCAACAGGTATTTCCTAGATGGCAAGAGCATTGGACGTCGAACAAAGTTTATGATGGAGATATGATTGTGCTTCAAGGTCAAGAAAAAGTCTTTCTTTCAAAAATGAAAGAGTCTTCTACTGATATCAACAAAGAGTACACGAAACTCACCTTTACGCCCACCCAGGCTGATCGTTTTGTGTTGGCATTCCGTAATTGGCTGAGGCGCCATGGAAATAGCCAACCAGAATGGTTTGGCGACACTGATGGACAACCTCTGCCATCAACAATATTATCTAAACGTGAGGTACTGGAGCTTGTACCATAGCTCACGAGCATTTAATATTTTCCACTACTGCTGCATATAATACTACAACCTGCCAGCATCAAGATGGTATAATCTGTTACTCCTTTTTTTCTTTTTTAATAACCATGTTTGTACTTTGCAGATGATGGACAGATTTGAGCAGCACACGTTGAAATGTTCGTCCTGTAAAAAGGCTTATGAATCGTTCCAAACATTGCAAAAATATCTAATTGGCGCATTTGCTATATGCTCTGCCTCAGCCAGCATTCCATCTGATATGAATTTGCGTATTTTGATCGGGGCGGTTGCAATTGTAAGTGCAGGGTTGGCGTATGCACTGCATGAACTCGAGAAGAACTTTGTTTTTGTTGACTATGTACATGCTGATATTGAGTAATGTTTAGGAAATAGAAGCCACCATTGTTTTGCACTTGCAAATTATTATAGATAAATAATTCATCAAACTAGATTAAGTTGCTTGGCCCACTTTTTCCGAATAGGCAGGCCTCAATATCGGTAATTTATCAAATTATTATAGGTAAATAATTTATCAAACTAGGTAAATAATTTTATTATAGGTAAAGAACTTTGTTTTTGTTGACTATGTACATGCCGATATTTAGTCCATGCAAGATAATTTTCCTTGCAACAGTATAAAAAGCCATATTGTGGTGTAGTTAACTAGTCACACTACTGAATTAATCACGCTTTGGACCATACAAATCAGTAATCACTAGTAGTGACTCACTTCGTCCCTTTTCTCAAGATCCATTTTTATTTTTGGAGCAAATTTTGAAAATTTTGATTTATTATCATTAGTTCATAAAAAATAATAAAGTCATGTGAAATCTTGTTAGATTCGTTTTAATATATATTTTTGAAATATCAATATTTTATAAATTTTAGGCGCATATAATTAGATATATTTACGTTTTAAATTGTGTCTCGCTGATTGTGAAAAGTTAAACGCCAGTTCAAAAAAAGGCTGGAGAGAGTAATATTTGTCCATTTCACGTGGCATTTTTTAACATTTATGCTAGTCACATTTCTATTTTTTTTTTCCCGTTGACTCTTACAAATATGGTGATCTACCAAAGATAACTGAGTTAATCCTTCCCTGCATCCCCTACTTCCTCCAAGTAAACTACGACCTTATCAAGTATCAACAAACTAAGACTTTCACAATTTTTTCATTATGTTGAACGTGGCAAATTTTCATTTTTATTTTTATTTTTTTCTCATCAAGTGAACGAATCTGATACCATATTAAAAGTTTATCTAGACTTTTACGATCTTCGAATAATGCGTATGATTCTTTTCACAACACCAAAATGAAAGCGTTTAAACAATGTTGTGAATTGTGATTGCTCTTAATCAACGGTTTTACATAAGTGCAATATCGAGAGCCAGCCATCTGTGAAGTTGTGAAGCATTCCAGCTTAAAATGATGAGTCTGACGCACGAATATGAGGAATAATCCCAAAATAAACAAAAATTATATAAATAATGTGACTTGTAATATTATTGATTGCGACCACTAAGTACGTTTCGATTATCCACTGATCCACAAGTCTCTACCAGTTAGTTGCCACTACCCATCTTAATTCACTACCTTTCACTTCACTTATTATTTAATTTGTTACATTTTTTGTAAGATGGGAATAACACTAAACCTATGCTACTAACACTATTACTTCGTCTAATTATGTCATTGCTCATCAAATTAGACTCTAATCTAGGATGAACTGACAATTCACATTGAAAATCGACACCGCTCAACTCTAACCGCTCAATATATATTCGATAACAATAACTCGTCCAGCGGGACAGGGGCGGGTGGATCTGTTAGGATGACGATTTCATTATTTTCTTTTTAATAAGTAATTATTAATCGTAATGTTTATCCTTTCCATGTTTGAGAAGGTAATGTTATTGATGAGCTTTAAAAATAGTTTGAATAAGTATGTGATTATAAACATCTCACGATATGTGTCCACATGCTGGCTTAGTACTTGATCACTCAAACGTGCAATTAACAAACATAGTATTATTAGCTGCTACAACTACTAAGACAACCTGTCTTCTCTATGTTGGCCTCAAAGACAGCTTGTACCAAAAATATGTAAACTCCTCTCCTATACCATGTGTTGGACCCAAATTAGGTATTTAAACATCACGATTCAATACATTAACATGTTCCAATACTTTTAAACGAGCTCGATCTTATTTAAACGGGATAATAAAGAGTAGAATAATATAAATGATACACTCGTTTAAGGCGCCTCCGCTTGGCTAGCCCATACAGAGGAGGTGAATCCGGGATGTGCCTCTAGCGGTTCGGTATTTCACCTCAAGAGTGTCCAGAGTAGGCTAGGTAACCACCCACAAGCAGATCCTCATTTGAACAAATGCAGAGTTACTCATGCACCTGCCGTGAATCGAACCCACACACTTGTGGAGAAGCACACTCTTATAGTGAAGTCCCTTACCGTTTGAGCTATACCCGTGGGCAAGAGTAGAATAATATACGTATAACTTCCTGGGATAGTAAGGACATTGTCCTGTTTCCGATGAATAACATAAGAGTGAAGTGCAAATGCTAATGTAATTAGTCATTTTCATGACTTATTTCATCATATCCAAATGTCATAAAACATAAAATCTTTAACTCCTTAGAACATGTAAATAAACACAATAATTGAATATTCATGTTAATTATCCAGTAGTTAACAATATGATGATTGGCTTCTTTAATTTTTCCATTTTATATTATATTAAAGTCTTAATATAATATAAAATGAGATAAATTATCTCCAACAAAATTTTAATCCGAACCTCTCATGATCGTAAGATTAGGCAGGCTATTGAGCCATAAGAAGAATATAGGCACTTAGAGTAGAGTTGCATAACTAAAAAAGAGGTAACAAAACCACATTTGGCTAATGAATTAGTGGACAAGATATGAGGCATATGGTACCAAACTGCTAATGGTGTGAGGTATGCTATACCTATTTCTGGTATAAACCATAGGACGACTGGTGGCTCACTGCCTTTTAGTTAGTTCATAAAACTTGAAAACAAATGTATGCTCACATCATTTCACCAGATTAGGTATATATGGATAATAGATTATTATATGTGCTTAGACTTTAGATCGAGATCTATTTATTTATTTATTTTTTAAATATAAATAGAATTGATATTTTGCTAGTGAGTGAAATAAATTTTCATTTACGTTATCAGTCCATCTTTTTCATCCATTTATTTTTTCGGACAAATAGCAGGAATGAAGAGTCACGCCTTCACTGGAGGTCAATTTTTACCCCTTTCCTCACATAGAGATTCAAGACTTTACTTCTATGTTTGTTATGTATTTTCTTTATGATGAAACTTTTTGTGCTTTTTGGAATTAAACAGTTACAACTTTAAGTTAATATATAAACTCGATTAAATAATAAAAAATATTAAACAGTCAAATATTGAAAATAATGGAATAATTCGTCGTCACACAAAGTGAAATGGTATTTTGCACAAAAACTATTGAAGATTAAATTAGTGTAGAAGGCAATATATGTGTGAAGTGTTACTCACACATCACTCTCCCACTCAATGAACAAAATACATCTTCAAAGAAAAGTTAAAGAAATTTTGTATATCCATAGAAAAAGATACCCTTTCACTTACTTTTCGTGAATGAAAGGCAACCATCAACTTACACTAACCACTTACTTACTCAAAGAATACAAACTAAGCTTCAACTAGTTGATCAACAACAACTTACTAATAATCATAATAATCCCATTTCCTAACTACAATTTATTATTATTAACAAAGTATAATTATTATTAGAGTTAATCGAATAGCCTAGTGGAAATAAAAGGCTATTGCTAGTGATCAGAAGGTCCCGAGTTTGATACTCATCACTTCATCGCTAATTTACAAAACAAAGTATAATTACTATTGACAACTCATCGAATTAAATAATAGCCATAATACTATCAATAATTTAGCTGTAACATTTGTATTAATAATAATTCATATGAAATTAATAAGTGTCAATTAGAAAATAAAAATAGAAAGAATATTGTAATAGTGCATGTCAACGCTTTTATCTCTCTAACTAATATTGGCAATCAACCAAAGAAGGGGAAGAAAACAATGAAAACTGAAATAAATCATCATCTTCCGGTGGTGCCGGCAGATTAAGGTCCACTTCCAGAATATTCCTCCTCCTTTCTTCGCCCTCGGTGGCAGCGGTGGTGGTCGTGGTGGCGTTGGTTGGAGTAGTTCTATGCCGTCTCATATGCCCACCTAATGCTTGTCCTGACGCAAATTCAGCCCCACAAATTGAACACTCATGAATTTTCACCTTATTAATATTATTATTGATAACAATATTATTACTACTAATCTTGAAATGTTTAATTCTCCTTTCATCTTCTTCATGTTGATTCTTTTGATCTTGATGGTGATGATCATTTATATTTTTGGGCTTTTTCTCTTCAATCTCCACCGTTGGTTTGTGCTTCTTGTGACTTGTTCTATGTCCACCTAAGGCTTGAAATGATGCAAAACTCCGGTTACAAGTTTTACACTCATAAACACATGTTCCATCTTTGCCCCCAAGTGTTGATGATAATGTTGTTGTAACCTCCTTCAATTTTTTACTACTAATCTTGTCCGAAATGGTAATTTCACCCCCTTCTTGTTTTGTAATATTCATCGTCTTGTCTTGACGACCACTATGTGCTAATAGAATTAAGCAATTAGCCATGTCTTCATCTTCATCCGTGCTACTTGACAATATCTCACTACACAAAGACTCGGATGATGGAATCTTAGTATGCGATAATTTTCGATCGCCTCCTCCTCCTCCTCCACCATCCCCGCCACTAGAGCAACTAGAGGCGGTGAAAACCACGCTGGCGGGGGAGGGTTGCCTGGGGCGTTTAGTCCGTTTGCCTTTGATGATGATGATGGATTGATGATGAGGATGATCTTTAGGCCCCATAGTGATGATGTTATTAATCTCATCATCCATGGAATGAATAATATCCATGAAGAATAATATGAATATGTGTTTATGAATTGAGTGAGAGTGTTTTTTTGGAGGAGAAAATAAAATAGTGTTTAGTAGTGAGCAAGAAAGAGTGAAGAGAGAATGTAGAGAGGTGGTGTTGTGGGGGCAATACATATCTCTATATATAATATACCAAATCAAATGGTATATTAAATCAAAGTGTTTTGGGTCTCAAAAAGGTTACGTTCAAGTAGTCGATAGCCACCAATCTTGCTTGTGCTTTCATCTCACAATATTAAATAAAGAATATACATATATAATAATAATATAAATAAATAAATAAAAGTAACTACAAATTGTGTCTACAAAGTACTAACTAGCAAGTGTTAATTATGTTGTCATCTCTTTCAATTTTCACCATAATTTTGTTTGTTTGTTTTGTTAATTTTAATTAACAATAATAAAAGTATGAATATAATAATATTACAAATAATAAATACGTGAATTAATAAATAATAAACAATAATAATGAAATTACAAATTAATAGACCATTAGAAATTAAATTTAGAATGAAACTATGATGAGACAATTCACTCAAACAAAAATAGTATATTATTTTTATGTCAAATATCAATTGCAAGAATAAATATTTTGTACATATCCCTCTTGACAATAACGCGTTTAAAATTATATCATGCTTGGATCAATAATTTTTTACCTATTTTAGAAGTCATAATTTAATTTTGGTAAGATATTTTGTAAGACATGCATATAAAATTGAATAAAGAATTTAATTCCTTGTGAATAGATAATATTCTAAATTTACTTCTTGCATTTAATGAAAAATATCTTGATGGGATAGGAATATTAAGTGAATATAAAATTCAAGGAACTTGGACAGATAGAGAAGCAAAGACATTGAAACTACTGCAAATGGTAATAATGTTTCACTATTTGTCCAGTAAGAAACTAAAGTTAATTAAATGTATTTATATGAGTTGAGATTTGAATATGGTAACTGAAAACAGCAAAATTAAGGTGTGATGAACAGAAGAATATATATAATGTCAACGTTATAACTTGTAAGTCGGTCTCACGCTCTCCATTTTCTATGGCCACTGATTGTAACACTACTAGCACACTATACCACCACGTCAAATTGTTAATAGTTGATGTGCTTATTAGTATTTCCACCATGACAATGCATCTAATCGTACGACGACTTAATAATCTAATGATATCTAATTTAAAGTTTTATTATTATGACTTTGGTCTTCGGATCAATTTAACGAATTGTGGCTATGGGTCAATTTGAGAGAAAATTGTTAAAATGATCTCTGATAATGTGTAAGTTGCATTTTAGTCTTAGTAAATATCGCGGAAATGGTTCTTGATATTTTTTGTTGTTGTCAATTAGTGATAAGGTGAGTTTCGAACCCAGACCTACTGGTCACTAGCAAGAGCATTTTCTACTAGGCTATTCGATTGACTCAAATGGTTCTTGATATAAGCTACAGTTTGTCCTTGTTAGCGGAAATGTTAAAGTTTTACCGAAATAAGGACAAAATAATATTTTTCAAAACTTAAATTTTTTTTTTGAGAATATGCACTTTAGTATGTCATTTGCACTGATCAATATCAGGGATTATTTGTGCAGATTTAACATTTAAAGGGATTAAAACACAAATTGTACTATTATCTGAGACTATTTCAGTAATTATACAATTTTGAAAAATAATAACCATACGTATTACAAAAAAAATGCATTTTAAAATTAGTTTTGATTTGTTCGACTTGCAAAAGCACGCAACTTGCAAAATAGATGAGATATATACACTCATATTTGTGCGACTTTGCCTTGTTTAATTTATTTTTAATATTACTTTTCCCCCCCATTTTCCTCATCACCGTTTGGCAGAAAAAGCCATGGGTAAGGAGAGGCATAAAAGTGATGATTGCACGTTAAAAGAAAGGTGCAACTCATTCCGTCCATGTTTCTCTTTGCCCAAGTTTGGTACATTGCATGCAATAATAATAAGCAAGCTATGATATATAATATACGCAATAAAATATAATCAAATATGTTCCTAAATGATTGGTATATTTTGACTTTTTTTATCAACATTTTAAAAAATATGATTAAGAATTCTCATTAAACGATAATAGAAAATATAGTCATATGGGATCCTGTTAGATTCGTCTCAATATATATTTTTGAAATATCAACTTTTTATATTTTTTCGTATGTAGAAGAATATATATTTACGTTTTAAATCGTGTTTTGTTTTATAAAAGAAAAATGTACCAATCATTTAAAGATTGAGGAACTATTAGATAACGTGAGAGCATAGAGAGGAGTGGAAGTAAAGTAATACGGCTAAGCTTTGTGCTTAATAATTTTATCAATTATTGATCGACTTCTATAATCGATAGAAGCTACCTAATCGAAGGAAATTAAAGTTAACCGTTAAAACTACTACTTCTTCAACAAGTGTGAGCAATGAGTTGGATCGGATATTCAATTATGAAATGGTTATTGTTAGTTTGACTTATTATGTAATCGAGCTAGTAACGATTTTGACTCGGTTAGTGAGATTGTTGGAAATTTTGTCCGTCATAGTAGTGAAAGTTATGGTTCCTTAGATTTTTTGTTCATTATAATGATTTATTAATCATAAAAATGTCTATTGTACACATTTAAATTATATTTTCTTCTTCTTTTCTTACATTTTAGGTAATACGTACCATTATGTAAAAAAAAATCATTAATATCAATCATCTAAGTTTTTTTCCGTTTTAGAGATCACTTGTACCAACTTGTTTAACAGATTATTAATACACAAACTATATTGGTGTATAATATCATTTTGATACATTTCTTTTGAACATTTATGTTGTATCATCTTAAAATTATAAGTATATTTTAGTAATGGTATCATCTTCAAATTGAAAATAATTGTATATGTTGATTAATATTGATTAATGAATCATAATCGTTCTCGTTATAGTATACATGATGTTGCAATTTTCATTTATTGATCTCCAAATAAACTATATCATTTTTTTTTGTAAATTAGCAATGAGGTGAGTTTCAAACCCGAGACCTTATGGTCAGTAGCAAGAGCATTTTCCACTAGGTTATTCGATTAACTCCAAGTAAACGATATCATTAACTAGCTAGTAACACGACATATGCCCCAGAAAGCGAGAAAATATGTTAGAATATACTTCTCTACAAGAATCGTATCTAAGCCTACTAAAAAGAGGCTCAAATCCAGTACTATTAAACTAAAAGTCTTCAATATATGTTACGCGATTAAAAACCTTGAATATATATTACACTAATTCAAACTCTAATGATTAAGCTCAAAACTCCAAAAATTATTTATGGTACATGTTATGGAAATTGCAGTTGTTAGTTGAAAACTTGAGTGGCAAGTGGGAAATTTGAGCCACCGAAAAAAGAAAAGTGAGTGTAGAGGATGTCAAGAAGAATGTGCACCATGCTACAATACACTACTTGACTCGCTCATCCAATTTGCAATTTGCAATTTGGGCGGTGATTATTATGCCTTATATATACACCCTCAATTCTACACACATATTCCCTTCAATTATTATTATCCTCCACAACTTTACAACACAAAACAAAAGTAAATTGTAATAATAAATGGATACGTGTCAGCCTCTAATATAAAATTATGAAACTCAATTTTTATTTTTATTTTTAATAGTACTTGAAATCATAATTCTTATATATATATGTATTGGGTCAAATTTCTGGACATAACATAATTCTTATAAAATTATTATGTTAATATACGACTCTTACATATCATGTATTTTTATCTTGAAATATATAAGGGAGGTAAATATATCACTGATATTTTTTAGTTTAATTTTTTATCAGTTAAGTAATGCTTCGAGAGTTAGTTCATCTTAATTTTGATATTAGATGAAGGACAACATGACGACGTGTATGTTATTAAAATTTGATAACAATGAATTTATTCTTGCAAGTTGCATCCACATATTATTAAAGTAGAACATGTACTTAGAGGCCCAAATTTGACAAAGTAACGAGCTAGTAAATTAGTCTATGAGTAGTATATATTAGTAACAAAAACGAGATTATATTTGTAATCACTCAATTTGATATTCAAAATCTTGAACCGTTCATATTTTTCTGGCCTACTGCTGGAAGTCATCTAATAGGGAAATTAAATTACTTTATTACATATTTCTAGGGATAATGGAGGTATTGGTATTTAGTTAAATTATTGTGAAATTTATTAATTTAATCAAATAATTAAAGATTGAGGAGTAGTACAGTTCGTATATAGGTTCTCCATCACAAATGAGGCACATGGCTTGAGAATCTAATGAAGAATATAATCTTTACGTTTTTCAATTATTATCCCTTAATTATTGAAAACTTAATAAGAGTGCTTCCACACTTTCTTTCTTAACACTCACACTAATCTCTTCTAAATTTAAAACTCTTAACATGATTACTCAATAATATGTACATAATGGATGTGAGCAGTCAAGACATCTTGCTCTAGTGGCAAGCATGCTGACACCTCTAGCGGAGGTCTCGGGTTCGAGCCCTCTTGCTAGCAAGGAAGTGGTCAGAGAGAAGAATTTCTCTCACTAGTTTGATGCTAGTCGCCTCTTTCCTTGAATTTACGAGTTTACGAATTGTACTGATGTTTGGTGATTGTAATGGATTATTCGTATTAATAAAATTAAAGGGTAACCCCCTTTTTAAAAAAAATAATAATGGATGTGAGCAAGAGAATAATATTTATTTGAGTACTACTTAATTTACAAATACATATATAATAAAATTATCATATATAATATTATTAAACAACGATATAATAAAACCAAAATTGGAGATAGACTAGTAAGAGTGGTTGTAAAATAAGCAAGAGATGGATGAGGAAGGGAGATTCTTGATTCTTGGAGTAGTATGAGATGGGTTGATTAGTCGTGTAAAGCACGTAATTATAGGGGTGGTTTAGAGTATAGGCAATACTAGGACTAGGGTGGTGCTTCAATCATCGTTAATTCGTCCACTACTCCTTCGTTGTTCTTTTTATAATTTTTGTTCTAGTATATAGAAACTAAAGATGTTCGAGATGTATATTTCATATTGAAAGTTAGTGTTTTCTCGAAATTAATTTAGTGTGAAATTTTATAAACTCTCAGTAAAAAACACTTAATTGCTTCTTTTATCAATTATTCACTAATTTATCATGTAGTAGTTTTTTTGTTTTTATATTAACTTCTCCAACTTGTATGCAATAAATCTACTAAGAATCTCAATGGTTCTTTCGAGATAGTTGACTGTCATCACATAAGAATTGAGTATTACGTTTGTAATGGAAACTGCATTGGCTATTTATCGAAGTAGATTTTGGGCTAAACATAATAGTGATAATTTATAAATTAAGGCATGAGTAAACCACAATACTTAAGTTCACTGTAGATCGAAGACAATCCGAAAAATTGAAAGTTATGATTTTATTAAGTTTTTTTTTATTAAAATTTCTTCTAAGGATTATCATGATAATTTATACAAAATTTAGAGATTAATTGTCTATTTAATTCTTAACAAAACGGTAGCGGGTTTGCCGAAAAAAATATTGGTGTTAAAGAATTGAACTCGTAAAGAGCGTAACCTTTTAAGATTTGATTATTCGGGTCTAGGTTCATACTTCATATCTGATCCATAGACCATAGACTATGGGCTGTGGATTTGGACAATGGACTCGATTCTGATTTTTTATGATGATGATGGGCTAAGGCCCGTTTAGGTACCGAGAATATTGGAGTTTTAACGTCCGTTTGGAAGATCGCTTTCCGAGTTTCCGTACAATGTAGAGTAGAAAATAACTGTGCATTAAACAATTAATGACGAATTTAAAAGAATTTGAGAAATGTGATTTTTAAAAAATTATTTGTGGCATGATTTCAGACAAAGTTCAGGACATGTATATTGTGATTTGTGATCTCCCATAACCAGCGTGGTCAAAATATATTATTCCGTGGTTATATTCAGGGGCGAAATCAGGATGAAAATCAAGGGGGCCAATTTTGTGGGGAAAAATTAGGAGGGCGAAAATAAATAAAAAGTAGTTAAAAGTACCGAAAAATTGTTAAAAAGATGAAGGTAACAAGGCTTGAACCCATGACCTCTACCTTTTAGAGGAAGGAACAAACCAACTAAGCTACACTTACACTTAGTTTGTTAACATTTTTTATTATATATATCACAAAAATTCAAAAAAATCGTATATAAAATAAACAATATCGAAAAACCTAGGGGGAGCGAGCGCCCCCCCCTCGTCCCCCCCTAGATACGCCCCTGGTTATATTGTGAGGTTCCCGAAATTTCTTCTCATAATTCGACTTAAACCTAAGGTTAAGAACGAAGTGATCTCGATACATAATTTTATATATACAATGTAGAGAAAACTATTAATATGATAATTTTTCATTTAACACACCAACTTTATTTCTTGTAACATCGAACTCATAATTTCTTAAGAGACGTAGATATAGTTTATTAGCTCAATTATAAACCATAGCATCTAATAAATTTGTTCAGAAAGTAAGACAATCAATTAGCCTCAACATTAATTCTAAGCTTCCACCGGAGTTTTTGAGGCTGGAACATCAACCTCATCCTCATATTTCACAAACAAGTCTGATAATCTCTCTGCTAAACTCTGTTTTGCTTGTGGTGAAACACCATTTTTGCCAATTATAGACTCCAAAATTGCTTCAGACAGATGTTTATTTTCTATAACAATTTTGGTCCCTTCTTTTGGTACAGAGGAGTCTTTGGAGAATCCAATATGTAATGATCCCAAAGAAGAATGAGTGAAAAGAATTGAGGCCCCAGGGGTAAAGTTCTGGTTCTTGAAAGCCTCAAGAAATTCATCAATGGCTTTACTCTCTGCTTCAGTATATGAACCAACTTCTTTCATATATATCACACAATTTTCAGCAACTTTTTCTGAATATTGCTTCCCAGACAACGGCAAAACCATAGTCACCTGAGTAAATTTCTCAAACGGCCCTGCCATAAAAGCACGTCAAACCCGAGTCTAGCATCGCATGTTACACTTTGTGTGACATTCTATCTTAGTATCGTTAATATCCGGATATGAGTTTTGGAAGTGTAAATAAAAATATAAAATAAATTTACGAATTTACCTCCGTAGATATCTTTAAAGAAATCAACAGAATCGTTCAACTGGTGGGGTGTCTTTCCTTTCCACTTGACAGCAAGAGAAGGAATTGCGACATTTTCTAAATAAACACCTATCACTGTGAATACAATAAATTTGTCCTGGATCTGCATACCTCTCACCCCTATATAATACCCAAAAAAAAAAAAAAATCAATCGTATAAATAATTATGTCGTAAAACATACTATAGAATCCCAAAATTATTATACTCCGTATTAAACATAAAAAATAGATGTAATTGACGTAAAATAAACCTGCTCCACCGAGAAACAACGTGTTTGAAGAACCTGGAGGATTTACCGCAGGTGGAAAAACATGGTTCTCGACATGTAGTCCCGTGATCAGTTGTGACATGGCCATATTTTATTATACGAGTATGGTTTGTTAAGATTAGATCGGTGAAATTGGGCACGTACAATTTGAATGGGGAGGAGGGAATTGTCGAGGGTGTATTTAATTGAGGATGGTGAGTAGTGGTAGCTGAGAAGGTTGGTAAGGAGTGTGTGTTGAAATTGGAGACGTAACTAATTGTCAACCAATCGATTTTTGAATCTTCGTCCCCTACACGACTAGTAAACTGCCTATAGTTATTATCGTAGAAACAGTAAAATTACCAGAGCTCTCTCATTAGTGTACCTATATATCTATTCGAGTTTTCAACTACCTACTAAGTTTGGTTCGGTAAGGATTCAATCCAATCTTGTTACTGACCCAAGTTTTTCGAGTCGTGCCAGATTAGCTGGTCCACTAACAACCCTATATACGGTGTATTAATTTGTGTCGGTCTCCATCCTTTATTGTTTTTCTCGTTTGACTTTTCATAGTCACCGAGATACGTCTTAAAAACGTAAATATCTCTAATTTTACATGTGTAAAAATTATAAAAGTTTATATTTAAAAAATATACATTAAAATGAATATAACAGACTCTCACATAATTATATTATTTCTTATTGATTAAGGAGAATTCATGATCAAAATTTTCAAAGTTTGATTATCAAAATAGAAGGTGGTCAAACAATTTGAGATGAAGGAGTTACTCCCACCGTTTTTTGGGTTCACATACATTATAGGAAAAAAAGTTGTTATAGAATACTTGTCACTTTAGAATTTCAATGTAACATTTGATTGGTTTCTCTTTTAAGCTCACGTTAACTAAATTGTAGTTTTATTCATTTATCAAAAATATATATGTAAAAAATATCATTCAATCTTAATTGATTCTTAATTAACGTAAAAATTGATAAGAAAATAAGTAAAAAGTCTAGATGGAGTATCATACAGAATATTTTATGTTATTCCTAACAAAAACTATAGGCAGAATATAGAATAAATGATATATTAGAATTTTACTTTATATAAGTATATCATATTTTGTTATAAAATTTTTAACCAAATAATAGCTAAATGGAGTCTAGTTTATCTTATAAGCTATCAAGTAAATAAAATACTTTACTTTAGTAGGATAAGAATTTAAGAGAGATATGGATCCTAATTATTCGAATCAGCTATCAAGCTATCAGAGATATATTGTTTATTTTATTTTGTATGTTAACTTTAGAGTTATATGGGTCACCTCTATCTGCTTTTTAAACCAACCTGGTGAAAGTTTTTACTCAAAAAAAATAAAATAAAAAACCATATTATATACCCAAGACTTCTCTTCTTTGTTGTTTCTAGAAAGGAGGGCGGTTTTTCAACAATTTTCTTCAATAAATGATCAAAAGTAAAACATATTGACATTTAACTTTTAAAGAGTTTGGCTTAATCATAACTCCTCAACCCCAGTCCCCAACGACCTAATGAAATATGTGGCTTAAAAAGGCCGTCATCGGCCTTGGGCGGCCCATTGATCCAAATACAGGCCCATATATTGTAGCCTTAGCCCGTAGGGGATGTTCCACTGAACTACCTACGTGGTTTCTTTAACTACTAATTCAAATTACTAAACAGTAACCATATTAGTTCAACTAATGTGTAATGAAAAAAAATGATATTAATATTGAAAAGAACATTATAAAATTGAGTTAATGGCACAATCGATCACTCATATTTCATATATTATCGAAACACAATGGTATGGAAATGGCAAAGGTAAAGTTGGAATGAAAAAGAAAAAAGGGAAAATAAAGCAACTTTAGTGAGAAGTGATCAAGAGTGGTACAAAAAGACGAGTCGAGAAAAGTTGTGATAACAAGTGTCCATCTACGACAAATGTGCAGTTGACTTGGGTGTTTCCTGTGATCCCAACTGGTGAACTGGACAGGAAATCATTTACGTTCATTCATGTATGTACTATTGAATTAGGTGCTAATGGTCGCATCGATCGTTAATGTTTTATGAGATGTTTTCAGTTAATCATTTATATTTAAAACGTTCGTGCAGGTGCCCTTCTATATTTTAACCTACCATGGCTTTACCTGAGTAAGGATCTCGGACTTTGATCAACTGTTATATATATCGGGTTCAATTCATGCCGCGAATTATCTGACACATACATGAAATTACATTACAGTAACAATGAATGGAAAGGCGTTGGTTAGCTTAATGGCTATCAGAACATTATATGATAAAATTTTGAATATTAGTTCTTACAATTACAAGAAGAAAACTTTTGGGTAAAAGAAACTACTTGTAAATATTGATGGACTCAAGATTTTTAAATGTTTAGTATTCATTTACATCCAACTGAAAATAAAATGCCACAATAGACACGTTCTCGTCCAAGTATTTGAAAATTACAGTAATGAGATTAAGGTTGTTGTTAGTGATAAAAAAGTTGTGGGTTATTCGAAACTCACCTCATCGCAAATTTACAAAAAAATATAAAAGTAATGAGATTAAGTATATGCATCCTTTGGTTATTATCACAATTAGCACAATTAACTATATGCATCCTTTGGTTATTATCACAAGTAGCACAATTAAATAGACAAGTCGATTTTGATAACCAAAGGCAAATAGCTAATAGTGGTTCTACTTTTTTGGATGATTTTGCCCAGAGGCCATAATGCTTACTTTCAAGTTCAACAACTAACCTTCACATCAAAGTGATCCAACGTTAACACTTGAAACACAAGCAAATAACGTCACGATATACGTACATTATTATGCATTCATGATCAGTATTGTTTCTATGTATTCATCTTATTAATTCACATACATATATGTAATGATTTTTGGCGGATGAGACCCAAATGATAGCTAAGGTACGTGGTTGTTGGGCGGCTGCAAAAACAATCCCAGTTAAGTTATGTGCACGTATAAAATGAGTTATGTTTGTAGGCGGCGTTCACGATTTAATCTTTTGAAAGTAAAGAAATTGAATCCCAGAACATCATAGACTAAATTTAATTGGAATGACTGATGAGCATGTCGCTTTAACATTTAATCTTTTGAAAATAAAGAAATTGAATTCCAGAACATCATAGACTAATTTAATCGGAATGACTGATGAACATGTCGCTTTGACTTAAGATGAATAGTTTACTTAACTTTGGAGTTTACAAGTTACTCCGAACAATTCAAAAAGAAACAAATGAATAAAAAAAATATTAACTTTGACTTTTTGAAATAAATTAACAAAGGTAAAATTGTCAAAAACATATTTTTCCTACGTATTTGTCTTTGGCTACCGAATTGGGCTACTTATAACAAAGGTAATTACCATAATGCTCCCTCCATCCCTTATTATATTAACACCATTTACTTCTTCAAAACTTTAGAAAAGGCTCTTGCTAGTGGCCAGAAGGTCCTGGTTTGAAATTCACCTCCTCGCTAATTTACAAAAAAAAAAATAAACTTTAAGAAAATCTAAATTTTATTCACATCTCAAATTTTTCCTCGATCTATTGCTTTGTTTCACAAATAAGACTTTATTTAGGGATTTAAAAAAAGAAAAGAAAAGAAAATGGTTCTAACTACATAGTTAATTTCCAAAATGATTGTCACTGTCCCACGTAAGTTGTTGCTTTTATGTATCTGTTGTTGTTGTCTAGACTAGGCCTGTAATCGAGCCGAATCGAGTCGAATATTTGCAAGGTTCGAGTTCGGTATCATGCCTTCGAACCTTTTCGAACCGAACCGTTCGATTTTGGAAATACCTAAAAATCAAGGTTCAGGTATCAGTATCATGCCTTCGAACATGCCTTCGAACATACTTCGAGCCGAATCTTTTCGAGTCGAATACGTCGGACTATTTCGAACAGAGCCGTTTGATCACAAGGCTAGGCATGCCTCATGAGGGGGAGCGGGGTGGGGTAACGGCTTTTGAGAAGAGAAGAGATGAGGGAGGGCCGAAGGGGAGGGGGAGGGTGATCTGGAGAGTAAAGATGAAAGAATGAGAGGAGTACACTGTACATATAAGGGAATATATGTGGGTCGATAAGGATTTTATCATTAAATACATATATAGTGATTAGGGTTTATATGTGGGAATATATGTGGGTTGAAAGGAATACATATATTAGTCCACAATGGTTCAACCCTCTTATTTAATGACGGGGGAGGGGGGTGATCGAACCGAACTAAATCGAACCGTTCGTCTCGATTTTGGAAATACCTAAAAATCAAGGTTCAGGTATCAGTATCATGCCTTCGAACATACTTCGAGCCGAATCTTTTCGAATCGAATGCGTCGAATAATTTCGAACCAAGACGTTTGCTCACAGGCCTAGTCTAGACCTAGTCGCAAAGTTAAGTGATACATTATGGAAAAGAACAAAAACGACTAATCGACGACTATACTACTACAGAAACTAATAAAGACAATCAGGGTCCAGACTCCAGAGATATATGCATGGCTTTCTAATGGAAACTATGGAAAGCAGAGAAGCTAACAATAATAACAACAAACTATTGTAGTAAAGTAAGATCGACGAGCAACTCACAGGTTCATTATTGCACTGTTCACGTGTCATGACTAAGACACCCCTTGAGATACACGTTTCATATCAAAAGTTGATGTTTTCGAATCAATATATAAAATTTTAAACTATTTTATCTGTTATAAATTGATTTATAACGATACGCTCTTCTCGATCTTTAGCAAACTTAAAATTACATATTTAGAAATGATTTATAAGAAGTGATGTGGATCACGACCCCAAATAATTCTTAACATATAACCTGACTAAAGTCTAAAAGAAATACGGACTGATCCGTTAGGAGGCTCACACTTGCACGGTCTATGGCAACACCAATCAACGTTGAACACGCGTCCGTAATGAGCGAGATTTACGACACTACCTCATAATAAATAGAACTGGTTGGTTGAGACCAACCTTAGAGGTGTTGTTCTTTCTTGAGTCATATTGGTGGGACCTCAAAGCAACCATCCAAGGTTGGAAGGGATGGGCGAGTGTGTGCAGGGACTACCCAGCGAGAGATGTCAAACCCGAATATCCGTAACCAGATAAATCAGAGGAGAGAGGAAGGCGGGTAAGGTCACACCGATGACTCGCAACAAGACATACACGAGGAGAATGTGGAGAAATCACGAACCATTATTACTTATTAATTAAGTCACGTAAAAGTATTAATTATCACTCTTAAGACTTAAGAAGAAACGTTTTTGTTATTAGTCTCTTTGTCTTATTTAGTTCAAGTTACGTTAATGATGGATGTACGTACGCTTAGTGAAGGTAAGGCACGTGCCGACGTGCGCCTATCTTTCTCCAATTAGTTTAATCTAACTATCAAATAATAATGCATGTCAGTCTAAAACGTATTTGGTTTTAGCCATTTGGACAACAACATATTACCAACAAAATTTATCCATTCAATACAATTAAATCGAGATCGTCATCATTCTTAAATTTTAAAAAGTGAGATCATATTAATTAATTTTATCTGGTTGACGTCAGTTTTATCATTTTTATTGAACAATTAAATTAACCTTGAGTATTATAATTAATAAATTATTAGAATTATTATTTATTTAAGGATACGTACTATAGTGTACGTACCTTATCAATAACTCTCCAGCATGTTCCATCCATTACGCTCAGTATTTTGTTTGGAAGCCAAAATTGTAATATCTCCTAATCTCAATACGGTTTTTCTTAGCTTTATATGGAGTATAGTTAATGCATGATTCATGCATCAGTTCTTCATATAGTAGCTACTGCATCATTCATTTAGCTTTAAGATCGCAAACACTGGTAAAGACTAATTAATAAAGACGAATTTAAGTCTGCTCCCGATGGGTATTGTTAAGATACACCTCCCACATCGAAAGTCGGTGTCCTCCCGGGTCAGTATATAAGATCTTGGGCTACTACCTCTATAGCCAATTGGTTTTAGAGTGGAACCCATAGACTCTTATCATGGTATCATGAGCCAGGCCCGAGTTATTGAGGCACGTGTAACCCGCCGATGTTGTTTCCGGCAATTAATACCGGCGAGGAATATTCCGCCGACGATTGGGTTACACGTGAGGGGGAGTGTTAAGATACACCTCCCACATCGGAAGTCGGTGTTTCCTCCCGGGTCAGTATATAAGATCTTGGGCTACTCCCTCTATTGCCAATTGGTTTTAGAGTGGAACCCCATAGACTCTTATCAGGTATCGATTACTTGCAATATACTCGGACTTTCGTTTTTTTAACTTATTGTTTTGAATTTTTTCACGGTTAACGAGACACTAGAGATACTACGCACGTAAAAATTATAAAAAGTTGATATTTCAAAAATATAGATTGAACGAATCTAACAAAATCTAACATGACTATATTATCTTGTTATCGACTAATAAAATTCATGGTCAAAATTTTCAAAGTTTGACTCTAGAGATACTACTAAACAACAACGAACGCCGTCCTGTGCGGTTATCCGTTAGTTTATTTATAATATATAATATATTTTCAGTATAATTTATTTCAATGACTAGCTACTAGCTAGTATAAAATCAGTATTGAAGATAACTTTCAGATTTGCTTAAACAATTAAATATTGTTAGGTAGGAACTTAAAATAGATTTTTAAATATAAATTTGGGGTAATTTGACACCCGTTTGTTGTCGGTCTAAAAAAGTTTGGATCGTGCCTTTACTCCTTGTTGAGCGATACACGAGTAATATATTTGCCACCCTACTAGATAGTACTGGATAATAATTACTTGATTTGGTGAAGCTCAAATCCGACCGTACAACCCGATACCCAATTATATTCGACTCGTTTGCAGTGCATGAAGTAAATTTGTTAAGTCCATATAGTAATGTCACAATGCTTTACATAATTAAGGATATTCGGACCATAGAGTGATATATTCGAAATTGTCATGACTTGGACGAATTACACTTATTATTATAACATGTTATTTTATGCTTGTTTTGATGGACTCATCTTTCCACTATTATGCTTTTCTTTCCACGTACAAGTACATAATCAGTAGCTAATAATTAACATACCTATTATACTTTTGCAAAGTGGAAAAAATTTGTGTGCACGAAATAAAAGAACAGTTAACGACGCTTCTATATAAATTAAATTTTGTTTGGAAATAAAATCGTTATCTTTATGTAGATTTTGCAATAAGTGCGCAATTATATGATTGTGTACTTTACTCACAAATGTATAATTGTCCTCTTCAGTCGTCCTCTTATCCCCACGTCATATATAAGATACAACATCATCGAGACTAAAATATTAAGGTATTAACTGGTTTTGAAATTCAATGATGTTCGATTTCATATTATTCATCGAAATAAAATTGAGGTCTAATTCTACAAGATACTAACTATGTGTGCGTAAGAAAAAAAAAATTACCTCCACTTTAACAATAATGCTCTTTTAGATATGTGTTGAAGGACCTCCCAAGAAATAATTTATAAGAAAGTCTAATTGTCAAAACTTAAATCACATATGAAGGAAATAATAATAATAATAATAATAATAATAATAATAATAATACTCCCTCCGTCCCTAAAAGATTGTCACATTTTGATTTTTGGTGGCCAACAAAACACGATTTAAAACATAATTATCTATTATTTTACATGCGAAAAAATTATAAAAAGTTAATATTTCAAAAATATATATTGAGACGAATCTAACAAGGTACCACAAGACTATATTATTTCTTATCATTTAATGGGAATTCATGATTAAATTTTGTAATGTTTGACTAACAAAAGTCAAAATGTGACAATCTTTTAGAGACGGAGAGAGTAATAAATAGTACGGAGTTCTACATAGTAGTAGTATAATAAAGGCTTATTCGCATTTTGCTCCATGTAGTATCATTTTCGTTTCAGATTGCCCCCTCTACTATTAATCGTTTCAGATTGCGTCCTGGATCCCTTTTTCCAGTTTTAAAATATAAAATAACTATTGCATCACTGTCACTATTACAAACTATAGGGACAATATTAACATATTTTAAATAATTAAAATTAAATATACTATATAAAATGCCTTAAGACCTAAAAAAAGCTATATGTCAACTTCTTATTTTTTTCAATTAATTAATCATATAAAAAATAACTACCTTTACTCCTTTATTTAAAAAAAATCAAAATAAAAAATTTACAACTACCTAACATCTCAACTTCCACCACTCATAAAAAAAAACTATCCATTCAATCACAATGATATTTATCTTGATCAAAATACTTCATTTACAATATTTACATTTTTAAATATGAGATTAAATATATAAATTATCTTTTTAATATGTTCAATAGTTATGAGATTCTAATTATTATGTAGGAAACAATTTTAATATATAATAAAATGATTTGCACAAGTTATAGTGTGCCCAAATAACTAGTTAGTATAGTTCCTCACACAAGTTTTTCATTGCCCAACAGAATTGAACTAGTCTTGAGTAACTTTGGAAACATACATCATTTTGGAAACTAACAAACAAACGTCCATAGTGTCGTAACTATGAAACACAATTATATGAATATATTGCTTTCCTAAGTCTTGTTATTCAATTGATAGAAATTTGAGTTGTCTCCATCTATAAATATCACTCTCACAACTCTCACAATTCTCGTCATAAACGAGGACTCAAATTAAACACTCCAAACCTTCAAAAAAATAAAGATGGATGAAACCAATTCAAATACTAGTAATTTTCAAAGGTGTTACAAAATTTTGTTAAGAAATAACCATTACGTTGCCGTTTTGTTCATCCAAATTGTATTTGCGGGCATGTCTTTGTTCTCTAAAGCAGCCATAACCAAAGGGATGAATCCTTACGTTTTCGTCGTTTATCGTCAAGCTTTCGCCTCCGCTGCCTTAGCTCCCTTCGCTTACTACACTGAAAGGTGACTAAAATAGTAATTTCATCGTTCAGTTTCGTTTTGTCTTCTATATTTTTTCAAGTTATTATTGTACCTTGTTTTTTAAATGGTTTCACTCATGTTTGAAGTTGTTGTACGTTATGTTGAATATCTTGGACTCATGTTCAATCATTTCTTGTTTGGCCTTTTATTTGCAGGTCGAATCCTGCCAAATTAACGCTTCCTATACTTTTTAAGTTATTTGCTTCTGCACTATTTGGGTGAGCTTCAACTTAATTTTCTACTAATAATTTTCCGCACTCCAATTCTTTCATTTTCATCCCTCGATAAAGAGTTACATCGAAGGTGAAGTATAATTATTTACTGATGCAGTGTAAAAATTAAAATCCTTATTTTACTGTTTATCTTAGGAGTTCCTTTTTAGGAATGAAAATCTTTTCATAGTAATACTTAAATTTGGTTCATACTATAGAGAATATAAAATGTTATGTTACCTAATTTCTGTTTGATAAATTTGGTATACTTCAGGATCACAATGTGCTTAATTCTGTATTATGTGGCATTGGACTATGTTTCGGCGACATTTGCAACCGCCTTCACCAACACGATTCCACCTCTTACCTTCTTGTTAGCAGTTTGTTGCAAGTAAGTTCGTACGTCCCTTTTTCTAAGCACCATTTAATTTTGTACAAAGTTTAAGAAAAATTTAATTCGCTTCACAAATTTAACATCATATATGTGTTTGTGAAAGACATCACCCTTCAACCTACGTTATGAAGCTTGATGATTAAATATCACTGTTTATTCGTACTTTTTGTTAATTGTTTGAAACTTGATCATTAAAAGGTAAAGTACTAGAGATTAATTAATACAAAGTTGGATCCAACTTATTTTTATGCACTAAAAAATATGGTCATCACGGCGACTCGGGCCTACTTAATTTTTCTGATGGGACCCACTAAGTCATTCAGATTTTTACATGTGTTTGTTGTTAATTTTTAATCTACCAACTTCAAGCACTAAGATGGATTAATAATTGGTTTGTGATTTGTTGATTGAGATTTGAAAAAAATAATGTGGTTTCGTATAGTATATGTATATCTCAATTAATAAAATACATTACCTTGTTATCTCATCATAGGAGACAGCTGCAGTGGAGTGTTTTTTTTTGATGTGCTTACTGTCAGTGAAAGTTATGCTCTTTGTGAAACAGCCACTTCTTTTAAGTCGAACCACCAACAATTATGTTAAACCATGTTAGCTCGCTTGATTAGTAATGAACTTGTGACATATTAGAGGGTGGTGGTTTAAATCTTAACGACTTAAATTCATTAGCAATTTCTAAAACTCGATAATTTTAAAAATTTCAGGGTGGAGAAACTATCTTTCAAAAACAAAATTGGACCAGTGAAGTTAATAGGTTCTATAATAGGACTTTCTGGGGCACTCATACTAACTTTTGTGAAGGGGCCTGCAATAAACCCTGCTAGTGAAGGTCACTTTTCACAGTTACCAGCAAGGGTCTACACCAATTCAGACTGGGTCAAAGGAGCACTCATCTTAACATTATCCAACTTATCATGGGCTGTTTGGCTTTTAACACAGGTGTAGTAATAGTACTATACATATAAATGATTTCTTCGTTTTTATTTGAATGAGCATATCTGAATTTGAATACTGAATATATTTCAGGCTCCGATAGGGAAGCAGTATCCAGCAAAACTGCGATTTACAGCGTTGCAATGTTTCTTTAGTAGTATTCAGTCTGCAATATGGACCCTTGCCTATGAGAGAGGCAATGCCTCCTGGAGACTAGGATGGAATCTTAATCTCGTTTCCGTACTATATTGTGTAAGTATTCCCTTTCTAATACTCAACGCGTTTCTTTAAGAAAATAGCATATTTCGTTCATGATCTTAATCAAGTGTAATATATAGCTCCACGATAAGTATAATAAATGATCCAGAATCCCATTTGCGTAATATTGAACAGTCGCTTAATCTTTTAGACATTACCCTGTGAAGGATATGTTATGATATTGTAATAGCATGACTAATGCATCATGAATATACGTTGGCCTATGGAACGGCAATTTACTAGTAATGAAATGTGCAGGGTGTAATTGTGACTGGTGTTGCGTACTGGTTGATTGTGTGGGTTGTGGCGAAGAAAGGCCCTGTGTTTCCTCCCTTATTCAATCCAATATCGCTTATGGTAACTGCTGCTTGCTCTACCATATTCTTCAGAGAAGTTCTTCACTGGGGAAGGTATGTTTGGATTGCATTTTTAAGTTTTAAAAAACATTCGTCTCAGATAAACCTGTAGATTTGATTGATGGATAACAATAATCTCAACTTCGACTCTAATATGTTTCATAAATTTATATGAATTGTGCCCCCCAATCTCATTTCTGGCCCGCGCCTGATCCAGTTTATGCGGGATGGTATTGCTATTGGGTGGTCTGTATGGCATTCTATGGGGAAAGAACATAGAAGCGAAAATGAACAAGGAACAAAATACAAAAACCATTGAAGATGAAATCAAAGAAAACGAACAGCAAGAGACAGTTAATGCTAATAAGGGGGGACCAGAATTGAACAACATTTCTTGTAAATAGTCTCATCTTATTGACTAGTTTTTACTTTTCTTTGGTTGTGTTTTTCATTAGTTCTGTATAATTTCCCTTTACTCTCTTGAACAAAATATGTATCTTTTGTAGTTCTTGAGTATAAAGTTTACTTCAATAGTACCAATTGCAGTACAAACAGAATATAAATGAAGATACTGAAAAGTGAAAACACTTATCATACTTATTGTAGTAGAACTAGAAACATTGATAAATGCTCTCTTTTTCTCGATCGGTTGTATTTGACGCCTAATTAGAAGAAGGCGCCTCTGCAGATACTGATTTTTCTATATCAAATCCCTCATCTGAGAAAGCATTATTAATCAGCAACTTCAACTTTGATAAACTGACTTCCTCCTTACTTTTACTCACCTATAAATGATAATAAAACAAACATAAATGATCAAAGTAGTATCATAATAATCTACGACATTTATCTTAAAATTAATTGATAATATAAGTGCAGACAAAAAACTACATAAACACATGTTTTCATCAGTTTTTCTATGTGTAAGTCATTAAGAGATAGTGATTACTTTTATGTTGAATCTTAGTACATAATCCTCTGCTTCAGAAGCTAAGTTGGAGCTTTGAAGAGTGAAGTCTGACAGTGATTCTAGGGCCTTGAGCATAGAGGCTGCCACTCCAAGGCCATTTTTGCATACTAACCGGACATGAAATTCAGTTTCTTCGATTTGAGCAACCACAATCTGTGTTAGATAAGTAGTTAATTAAGAAACCAATACTATAGTTCATCAAATTGAAACAAAAAATATGTGCATAGATAAACCTGCATGATCTTTTTACATATCGATTTTTCAGTTGGGTTCAATTGATTTTTATTCTGGAGGGATTCTTGTTGATGTGCATTTCCTTCATCTGATGATTCTAGGCTTTCGATTTCAGTTCTTAGCACCTGTGCCTTCATCTGCAGGTCTTGCACATACTTAACAGCATCTGCAATTATGGAAGCCCTGTCCATCTACATATTTGTGTACAGAATTGAGACACTTTCCAAGAATATCAAAAGCAAGTTGTAGATGATGACATCGAATTAATCCATAAACAAGTCAAACTCTAACGGACCTTGTAGAGTTTGACTTTATCTTAAATTTATATTCGTCTTAAGTCTTAACTCAACTTTACTTGTCGAACTTTTAAAATTGAGTTTGACTCGAACAGGAGAATAATTTTGATACTGACTTCAACTTGGGTAATACTGCAGTCTATCTACCGTAAAATTCAGCTCAACATCAACGAATCAGGCATGAACTACATACCATTTGTACGTAAAAAGGTTGCACTTGGTCACGTACAAATTATCCAATAGTTGATAAGTAAGAATAAAATAAGAAAGCTTGAATTACCTTGGTAATATTAGGAACCAATGCACGCAACTGATAAAGTTTTTCCTTCATAGTCCCTCTTCTCTTGCGCTCTGAATTAATGATCCTGGATCGATCCTTTTTCGTGTTCCTCTTGCCCTGGAATGGCGAAGGGGTTGTTGGGGAGTCCGTATACTCCTCTTCATCATTCCCATCACCCTCTACACCAACATCATTCTCTCCTCCAGGGAGTTCAACAAGTACTAAATCATCATGATCGAGAATGCTTGAAAAATCAAAGTCGAAATCAGGCAAAGTTTCTTGCCCTGGAAAAACAACCTGATTCTCGTCCTGAAAAGGACAACCAGATATAATGTTCTCAAGATTGTTATACGTTTCTTGAAATTCTGCAACATCTGCATTGTTGTTATCTACACTTATAAGATCAAACAGCTCCTCATAATTGGTTTCAGACAATAAATCGAAGTCCAGAACATCATCAATAATTGGATATTCAGAAAACACATTATTGGTTTCCATTCTCATGTGGTGCCTGGAAAATGTTGGGTATGAACGAATTCTTTAGTACTTTATAATTGGTGGCTGCATTACATTTTTTGTACAATAATTTGTACTTGTTTCACAACTAAGTTGAGCTCAAGAAAATTTAATAATCCATTATAAGAGCAGTAGTTGATTATTGCTAAATGGAATCAAATATAAATATTATTAGAAACATATTTTATGAATTGATGAGATAATAGATTCCTTACAACCATCTTCATTATTGAACCAATTACCAAGTCTTATTAGTTAGTTGGTTGTTTGGTAATGACTGGAGAAGCATTATGCCCCTTTTATTTCATTTATAAATCATTCATCAACTCATACACCAACACATATTGCTTCAACTTAAGTATTGTAATATTTGTCAAATGTAGCGTTTCCTTTCCTTTTTCCGTTCGTGTGATATTAAATTGGCTTTTTCTTTTTTATAATTAGCGATGAAACTAATTTCGAACTAGGACCTTCTAGTACTATGTAGGGTATAATAGTAAATCTTATTAACTCATTAATATAGTATGTTTTGGTTAAACAATCAAATATTTTAAATAAGGGTCAAAAATGAAAACATGAATATAGAATTACATTATCGTAAACAATAAAATAATTTGAAAAAACAATTTTTTTCTAAACAATCAAATATTTTGAAACGGGAAATATATTTTATGTGGACAATTTTACACTTAGGTTATAATCTGTCTTTAGGTGGTTATAAATAATTTTGGTAGATTTTAAGTTAGAACGATCAAATATGATGAAATAAAATTTACAATGATCAAATTTGCATTTAATAAAAATTTAAACTCATATATCGATCATTTCATATTAAGAGTTTTGCGCGCAATTGTTGATGAGATTGTTTTTAGCTTATTAAGTCAGATCACACATTTTTTTTTTTAATAAATTGGTAAACAAGATAATAAATGACTAAGCTATCGCTTTATAAACTTAGAGGAATGTTTTTCTAAAAGATTTTTTTTTTCTTTTTTTCGAATTTTTTCTTAGTAAAAAATGTCTGATTTTGATAGTTTTTTTAATTAAAAGTTTCAGTTTTGGCAAAAAAAAATCAATTTTCGTAATTTTTTGGCAAAAAGGTTCGGCTGACGTAGTTGTTTTGGCTAAAAGTTTCATAGTTTTATAACAAAAAGGTTCGGCTTTAGTAGTTGTTTTGGCTAAAAGTTTTGTAGTTTTTCTTATAGTTGTTATGGCAAAAATGTTCGAATTTGGTAGTTGTTTCGCAAAAAAAATCCGATTTTGATACTTGTTTTGACAAAAAGATTCGATTTTGGTTAATGTTTTGGCTAAAAGTTTCAGTTTTGTTAATTGTCTAAGCTAAAAGTTCGATTTTGATAGTTTTAGGCATAACTGTTCGATTTTGATAGTTTTTACGAAAATCATATTTTTTGCCTAAATCGAAACTTTATGTTTCCGCTCGAGCATAAAAACGTTTGGGCCGACAAGCCATTACTCGAAACTGTTTTTGAACATATCTAATTGGAGAATCCGAGTCAAAAGAGAGTAAGGGCAAAATAGGCAAAAGAGAGTTCAAAAAAGGCCATATATAAATGGGCAAATAACATTTCATCTGAAAAACCTCTTCACCCACTAGAAGATAAACCGTCGAGAAGAAGTTGAAAGAACCTAAGCGAGGACAATGAGTAATGAGGTATTTTTATACTTTTTGTTTTTGCTTTTATGAATTTTAATACTTGTTCCTATAAGTTGTTACTATAATAAGTTGTTACAATGGATTAATTAAATTTTATATGTTTACTTCATGTTGTTTAATCATTACTCAAAAAGAAGTTTGTTTCGCCGCAAAGGGCCAGATTATTAGGTAAAGACACTCGACATTGCAAGTTCGAATCTGTTTGGACACAATACTTAGAGTTAATTGCAGCAATGATCTCAGTAAGTGAGCTCGAGTTACACTTTAATCTCAGTAAGTGGCACTATTATAGTAATAATCACGATAGTGGACATTCAAATGATCCCTATTTTGACACCACCGTTAGTTTTTGACGAAGTTTGGTGTGCACGCGAATTAAAAGATATTTGAGGCCAATTAGTAATTGTAATTAGACACAACTTCATGAATGGAGGAGAATTCGAGGTAATTTTTCAACTTTAGGATATGAGAGTAGATATAGGAAGAAAGAAGATAGTTATTGGAGCCTGGAGGGAAAAGGCTACATTTTTACACATGTGTGGGCTTTTGGCGGGAAAATAGTTTTAAATGGCCCAAAGAGTTTGAGAAATTTTATTTTGACCCCCCAATTTTGGCAAGAAACGTTAAAAATTGTTCAAACTAACGGTGTCATCAAAATAGAGACTATTTGTGTACCATGTGTACACTATCAGGGACTATTTGTGTACCATGTGCAACTCGATCCTACTTATTGGGACCATTTTGCTGCAATTAACTCCAATACTTGCCGTAATAGTATCACTTTTCTCCATTTATATATATTTGCATGCAAAACATAAAGTATCCCTTAAATCATCCTATGTCTTTAATTAGCATAATACTCAGTCTAATTTCATTTCTTGAAGACTGTCAAGAAGCTGTGCTCAGCAAGAGATATGGATTTGATCAGTGCTCTTCCTGAAAACTTGATAAAAAGCATCTTGAATGAGATGTCATTGGTAGATGCTGCTCGGACATGTATATTGTCGAGGAGGTGGAGATATAGTTGGCTTAAACTCTCACACCTTGAACTCGATGCTGCATTTTGGAAACAATCATTCAGAATCGGGAACCAAGTCAGTGCGGATAAGTTTGCAAGTATTTTATTTCATATCCTCTTACGTCATCAGGGACCAATAAGTAGTGTCAGTCTTCACATTCCTCAACTTGAAAGTCCTCCAGACATTGATACATTTATAAATTTCATAGTCAGAAATGGTGTCCAAACGTGTGTTCTTGACACGTTTAATGGGGTATATTTCAAATTGCATTCTTCTCTCTTTACTAGTTCAACCTTGATTAATTTGGACATCAGATCTTGTGAGGTCAATTTTCTTCCGACTACCTTAGAAAAATCTAGCAACCTGACTAGTATTACGTTGGAGGATGTTACCATTTCTGCCGGAACACTTAAGAATTTAGTGTCCTCGTGTCCATCTCTACGGATTCTACGACTGAAAATCCCTCTAGACATATCATGTCTCGAAATTAATGCTCCTAAGCTAGTTCGTTTTCTTTACTTTCACTGGAATAGTCCTCCTAGTTTTCTTACCAAAGATAATGACCAAAGACGACCGGCAATCCTTAAGCTTCTTGGTGGATTTCCTGATCTTGATGATCTTTCCATGGAGGGCAAATTTATAAAGGTAAGGTTAATATACTACATAACAAAGATCAATTACAGATACACACATATAATATACTTACAATATTTCCTTGATCGGGTACCTATCTGTTTGTAATATATTGCATTTGCAATTTTGATTAGTCTCTATGTACGAGTGGAGTCCTCTCAAGGCTGCCAACTGGTATGCTAAATTGTCTCAAGTCGATTCTTCTTGTCAAAATTTGTTTTGAAGATGTGGATCAATTTTTATCTGTTTTATGCCTCATGAGAAGCTCTCCCAAGTTGCAAGAACTTGAGGTACATATTCAAAACTCTCTTTGGCAGAGAACACAGAGCATACTCAAAATTTATCATTAATAATAGTTTTGTCTTGATTCTCAGTTACATCAGATCAGACAGACTATGAACAAAAATAACAACATGGAGAATCTTCGAGAGGAAGAAGACTATTCCGATCTAACTCTAAACTGCCTCGAGAGAGTTGAAATGTCATATGTTGTAGGTGGGAGGTTAGACTTGGAATTTATCAGGATTGTGTTAGCTAAAGCTACATCATTAAGAAAGATGAGCATCGGTTTGGCGGCTTCCAAAACTTCAGAGAAGCTAAAGATAATCAAGGAAATGTTCATGTTCCCTCGTGCTGCGCCAAATGTGAAAGTCCACATTGATGATTGAGCTCTTTGCTATGCACTTGGATCAATTTCTACTCTGAATTAGACATTGTTGCATCACTTTCTTGTATTATGATTGCTAGCTGTTATATATACTATATGTAATCGAACAGTAGAATTTGATGTTTAAACTGGCAGAATCAAATGTTTTGTATGCTCTCATTAGTCTTGATGAGTAAGATCGTTTGTTTCAAATGAAGACGTGCTGTTGTGGAATCAACATGTTTTCAATTAACGTAATTTCTTTTAATAGAGTATCGAATAATGTGTATGGTTCCTCATCTTTTAAGATTGTTTGTTCTTTCTTCATTTGTGGCCGAGACCGCGACCGAGTGTTATAGCTCTCGATGACGTCTCAACTTGTGGTCGTTGAAGGTCCTTCCAGACCTCCACTGTTGGAATGGTGGCGTCAAGTCTCGTTAATGTTGTTTTCTTGTAGTTCCTATTTAACTATAAAAGAAAACAAACTTCATTTTGTGACATACAATTTGCATAAATAAAAAGCCTTCATCTTCAATTGTTCAAAGCAAAAAGCTTTCTCAGTTCAACATACAATTACATCTTCAATTCTGAAGAGAGTTCCATAGAGCTATATTGTAGTCTTTATACATTCACTGAGGGATATTATTGTCCAAGAAGATTTCCATTTTCAGAAAGTTCGGAATTCCTAGCGAGATTGCTATGCGCGTAAAGATGACAAAAATACCTCCCTTATAAAGTTAATGTTTTATTCAGTTTTTTTTTCGATTTTTTCCTGGTTTTTTTTTCAATTTCTTTTTTATTTTTTTTTGTTTTTTTTGTAATTTTTTTTTTCAAAATCTTTTCAACTTTTTTTTCGGTTTCTTTTTTTCAATTTTTTTTCAATTTTTTTTCTTTTCGATTTCTTTTTTCGATTTTTCTTTTTCTTTTCGATTTCCTTTTTCGATTTTTCTTTTTATTTTTCTTTTCGATTTCTTTTTTCGATTTTTGATAGATTTTTTCGATATTTCTTTTTTCGATTTTTCGATTGATTTTTTCGATATTTCTTTTTTCGATTTTTTCGATTTCTTTTTTCGATTTTTTCTTTTTTCGATTTTTTCTTTTTCGATTTCTTTTTCTTTTCGATTTCAATTTTTTTCTTTTTCGATTTCTTTTTCTTTTCAATTTCAATTTTTTTTCTTTTTCTTTTCGATTTTTTTTTCTTTTTCTTTTTTCGATTTCTTTTTTCAAAAAAATAAATCAAAAAAAAAAACTGAAAAAATCGAAAAAAAGAAATCGAAATCGAAAAAAGAAATATCGAAAAAATCAATCGAAAAATCGAAAAAAGAAATCGAAAAGAAAAAGAAAAAGAAAAAAAAATTGAAAAAAAGAAACCGTAAAAAAAAGTTGAAAAGATTTTGAAAAAAAAATTACAAAAAAACAAAAAAAAAATCAAAAAGAAATTGAAAAAAAAACCAGGAAAAAATCGAAAAAAAAACTGAAAAAAATATTAACTTTATAAGGGGGTATTTTTGTCAATTCATCCCCTTTTGTGCCATTTTGCTAAAAATTGTAAAAAGGTGCTCCAAGTTAATTTTTTATCTCAAAAGTGCTAGTTTACCCAATTTCTCTTTTAATTTTAGGATGGAGAAATTATCCTTCAAAAACAAAATTGAATCTGTGAAATTAGTAGGTTCAATAATAGGACTCTCGGGGGCTATATATTAACACTTGTGAAGGGAGCAGCAATGAACCCTGGCAATGAAGGTCACATTGTTAAAACTTGTTATATTTTTTTATTTGTTGACATAATGTTAAAATTATATAGGTCCAATTCATCTAGCATTGCTTCGTCCTGTATTGATGTCCATCCTCATTGATGAAGGGTGGTTTCACGGCGGCCTTTCGACATCAAACGAGGTACTTTCCGAGGCGGAAGATCAAGACTGGGGGGATCAACGGTGGTTTCACGGCAGCTGTTAGACATTGAACGAGTTACTCTCCGAGGCGGAGGATCAACACTGGGGCTAACATGAGGATCAACGGCGGCTGTTAGACATCAAACGAGGTACTTTCCGAGGCGGAAGATCAACACTGGGGGCAGCATGAGGATCAACGGTGGTTTCACGGCGGCTGTTAGACGTTGAACGAGTTGCTCTCCGAGGTGGAGAAGCAACAGTGGGGCTAACATGAGGATCAACGGCGGTTTTACGGCGGCTGTTAGACATCGAACGAGTTAAGTTTGTTCTGATGGAGAATGAGACTGCATATTTGAGAGAAAATTATCGGAACAACGCTTTTCTTTTATCAACTTATAACACTACTTTCTATCTTTTACATTAAACAGCACTAGCGTGGACAAAATACCTAAATTGTTCCCCAATATTTGGATACATTTTTTTCACTTTTTTAGAAAAGAATTCATTGATTTTTTTTTTGATTTTTTTTAATTTTTATTTTAAAATTGACTTTTAAAAAAAAATTGACTTTTTTTTTGTTTATTTTTTTTCTTCTCTTTTTTCTAGTAAAGGAGGTTCGATTTTGATCGTTGTTTTAGCTAAAAGTTTTCATTTTGGTAAAATAAATTCGGTTTTGGTAGTATTTGGGCAAACTGTTGAATGTTATTAAGGTTGCTTAAGAGGTGAATCAAATTTGAAGTGGAGAAAAAATGAAAGTGTCACTCCCACTCATCCACTTAATAATTAAAGAACCTTGAGATCTTGTTGAATAAGAAACAACATTGTGCAAATCTTGGATTGAACTTGTAAAACAAACTTGGGCTCGTGCGAGTCAAGTTTTGCTTCCGATCGAGCTCGATTTGCAAAGGGTGTAACGGTAGTAACAATTGGTATATTGATTGGGCAAGAATGGCCTGACCGTTGCAGAATATAATGGCAACAATTAGTACTTATAATTGTGCATTATATTTTTGAATTGACTCAGCTACTACACCGTTATATAATATAATAACAGCAATTAGTACTCATAATTGTGCATTATATTTTCAATTGACTCAGCTGCTATAAATAGATAAAACATTAATCTTTCTTCCTCAATTTGAAACACACAACTTTAGTACAAAATAAAAACGTTGAACACCCGTACTCTCTGACAGGAAATTTAAGATTTTTAAAAAAATAATAGCAAATTGTTAAATGGAAATAAATCATTTCCCCCGCCCCCTCTCCCCCTACCCCACCCCCACCCTCTACCCCCCACCTCCCACACCCAAGCAGCAGCAGGTATGTATACGAAAATTGATTTCCAGAGTGTTTCTCTTTTTCTAATTAGACCATTCATAGTATGAACTTACTCTATGTTAGCTTCTTCATTTCTTCCCCTAAGTTTTTCTCCGAGTCATTTGAGTAATTTTGACGAATTAATCAAATTTGGTTGTGATAATATATAATGAAATTGCCCAAACTTATGATTGATTTTGTGTACATATTAATTTCGCAAAATGCTTATTGAATGAAAAACATGAGTGTGTGTTCTCAATTGCTGTTGGAATTGAAATGATGGGTTTAGGGATTAAACATTCCAACTTTTGATTCAGGTGCCATACTGATTTGATTCCTAAATGGGTTAAATATTGATATTGGGTTTAAAGACAACTGAAATAGTGATTAAAATACAACTCGTGTTGAAGTGTGCACTTACTCACTACAATGTTTAGCTTCATTTTTTTTCTCAACTTTTTTCTCCATGTTATGTGGCTAATTTTAATGAATTTATCAATTTGGTTGTAATAATATAATGCTCTCCTTAACTTATGACTGATTTTGTGTATGTATCAACTATATAAGATGTTTATTGAATGAAAAACATGAGTGTGAGTTCTCAATTGAGTTTAAGATTTAAATAATAGGTTTAGGGAACGAAAGATTTCAACTTTTTGATAAATAGTGTTGATTTACAAAATAAGGCAATATAACGTAATTTATGTTGTCATGTAAGTGAGAGTTTAGGCTGTTCTAACGTGCCATACTAATTTGATTCGTAAGTGGATTGAATTTTGTATTCTTCTAAGAATGCGACTTTGTTGTCTTTGTTACCAGCACTCGAACATGCTTTGATATTTGCTGAATATTTTCTCAGATGAAAAAGGATGCAAGCTTTCATATGGTTCTACGTTCTCATGTTAAGAAGCAATCGAAAATCATTACGGCGCTTCCAGAGGAGATTATATTCAATATACTACTTTTGGTTCCTCCTCACATTCTTTATGCTGTTATGAGGTTTGTGTGTCGCCAGTGGAATAGGATTATCAATGACCCCTTTTTTGTTACTATGCTTCGAGCGCCCACTACTACCTTCTTAGTCCAGGATCCTAAATTTCATGGTCAATTTTTGCATGTCAGAGAATGTGATATTAACATCGAGAATATTAACTTTCAATTCCCTGGTTATGTGCTCTCAACTTGCGATGGGTTGACATTGGTGCGGGATAGAAGATATGAAACAACCCATAGGCTTTGCTATATAGTAAATCTTACAACCAAGAGGATGATGACTCTTCCTACAATGCCTTTGAATGAGTATCGGTGTTGCCTCGCATTTGCAGCTTCCTCCAACACATATAAAGTTGTATTAGTAACAGAAGATAGGAGCACGTGTTTCGTTAAGTATCAATGTGCCATCTTGACAGTGAATGTTGACAGGGCATGGCGGCTTATTAATTGTGCACATATAGACGACATGTCAATCTTTAAGTGCTCACTCGTGGGGAACTCAGGGTTCGTGTACTGGGGTGATCGCTTCTTTCAGTACATGGTATCTTTAAACATTGAATCCGAAAGCATCAAGACTATTTCATTTCCACAGATGTACCTTTCACAATGGGACCAATTTTTTTTGCTACCGAAGGGGAACACCATTTCTTACGTCTATGTATATGCTGATCATTCCATTAAGGTGTTTGTGCTCAAAGATCAGGAAAGCGAAGATTGGGTTGAGTTTCCAGATCTCATGGTTGAAGAAATGAGACGAGAATTGAGAAATTTATTACTCCTCTCAAAATTTGACCTCCGTGGTAGGGTACACCATCTACATCCAATATGTTGGTTCAAAAATGAAGAGAAGATCCTCTTTGAATTAGTTTCAGGCGTCACTAATAGTTTTGTTGTCTGTGATGTGAAGACTGGCGATGCTTTTAGCTTTATAATGGACATCGAGGGTTCTATTATGGTATATGGTCCGCATGTGAAGGGATTAACTTCACTCATGTTTCCCCACTTGAGCACTTTAACCTGGATCTCTGGTTATTAATTTATGGTTTCTTCTAACTGGATTTGTGAATTTTAGAAACCCTTTCAAGTTGAGTTAATTTTGAGAAGTTAATAGTTTACTACTTTAACTTAGTTGATTATTTTAATAGTAGCATGTAGCCAAAATATATATTTAAAAGTCTGCATTTAAACTTTAATACTAGACCATACTTGTTTCAAATTCTTTTATTCTGTACTTTTCTTCTGCTTTACTAATTTTTAGTGTTGCAAACGAGTCGGTTCTCACCTCGTGTCATAACTCTGCCTACTCCATCTCCTGCCGTAACTCCACATGCCCCACCTCCTGTTGTAACTCCGCCTGATCCACCTCCTGTCATAACTCCACCTACTCCACCTCCTGTTATAACTCCGCCTCCTCCAACTCCTCCCATAACTCCGCCTGCTTTACCTCCTGCGTAACTCCGCCTGCTCCACTTCTTCTACCTCTGGCGTTGAACGACATCTAACTGGAGTTGCCGCCCCTGTAATAGCTTGAGAAACACGAACACGAGTACCCCGCAAACGACGACCAACTGTTGGTTGAGGTGGAGATGGTTGAACCGTAGATTGTTGAGTTAATCGATTTGAACGTCTAACTAGAGTTGTTGCTACAATAGCTTGAGAAACAGGAACACTAGTACCAACTGTTGATTGAGTAAAGTCTGATAGTGCTGCAAACGAGCCGGATTCGAGCGGGTAACGGTTATCCAGCCGGGTTTCAATTTTACCGAGCCGGGTAATTACCCGGTAGTAACGAGTCGGGTAGCAAACTATTACCCTCGTATCGCTCGATAAGGACACGAGCGGGTATCGAGCCGGGTTTTTTGAGTCGGGTGCCGAGCGGCTGCCGGGTTACCCCCAAATTTCTATTCAAAAAGAAATATTTTAGGTTATCTTCAACAAGATTTAATTGTCGAAATGCAAATTTGGAAATTCTTTCCAATACTAGTCTTATATTGGTCAATGAAATTAATTATGGTTAAACTTCTAACATATATATTATATAGATATAAACCATAAAACATAAACGAGCTGGTTATCGAACGGCTCCGGGTTTTCCAAATCGGGTATCGAGTAAAAAAATTACTCGAGTATCGCTCGATAAGGATACGAGCGGGTAAATGACCCGAGTTTTCCGAGTCGGGTAACGAGCGGGTTCCGAATTACCTGGTCCTTTAACAGCACTAAGTAAAGATGGTTGAGGTGTAGATTGTTGTGTTGCTCAATTTGAATGTCTAACCGGAGTTTGTAGCTACAATAGCTTGAGAGACAGGAACACGAGTACCCGGCACACGACGACCAACTGTTGATTGAGTTGGAGATGGTTGAGGTGTAGATTGTTGTGTTGCTTGATTTGAATGTCTAACTGGAGTTGTAGCTGCAATAGCTTGAGAGACGGGAACACGAGTACCCGGCATACGACGACCAACTGTTGATTAGGTTGGATATTGTTGAGGTGCAGATTGTTGTGTTGCTCGATTTGAATGTCTAACTGGAGTTGTAACTGCAATAGCTTGAGACACAAGAACATGAGTACCCGGCATTCGACGACCAACTGTTGATTGAGTTGGAGATGGTTGAGGTGTAGATTGTTGTGTTACTCGATTTGAATGTCTAACTTGAATTGTCGTTGCAATAGCTTGAGAATCACGAACACGAGTATCCCGCAAACAACGACCAACTGTTTGTTGAGGTGGAGATGGTTGAACTGTAGATTGTTGAGTTGCTCGATTTAAACGTCTAACTAGAGTTGTTGCTAAATTAATTAACATATATATATTGTGTATTAATTAGTAGTTTTGTATTTATTAATCATTATTTATAATATTATTGTACACATACTTTGATAATTAATTCACACACAAAAAATATGCAAATTATATCTTAGTTAGTTTATTTGCTTGACGTCAGTTTTATCCGAAATAGTAATAAAATTATGTGGTTATTTGAGGAAACTAAACAAACTATTGACGTGGTGGTGTATGTATATTGTTGCATTTGTACCTTAATATAATATGTAGTTTGTTGCATGTTCCATGCCTTCTAGTTATGTAGCTCTTACTACATTTGTACTACACATTGTACGTACTGTACTATTCACTATACACTAATCTTAATTTCAATTTACTTGTAGTTTTAAACGGCAACTCAATTATGACCTGGGATACTATTGAAAATTATTTTAATAATTGTATCTTTATTTTTAATCAATCTATAGGATAAGAATTCTACTTATCTTAATATATTTTTACCAGACATTGTACAATTACTAATACATCAATTGATGATAATAGGTACAAAAAATATATTTGAATTCGATGATTCCTAGCCCAGTTAGTTAAATTAAATTAAGATTTAAACCATCTTTAAGAATAAACTAAATATAAATATTTACTTTTTTATTTTTTATTATAAATTAGCGATAAGATGAGTTTCGAATCCAGGATCTTCTACTGGTCACTAGCAAGAGTCTTTCCTACTAAGCTATTCGATTAATCTCAATACAAATATCTACTTACAAGATATCTAGTCAAAATGTGCAAGCATAAATAGTTAAATAGTACTCCATACGGTGTGTCTCACATACCCACAAGTCCTCATTTTGAAGTAACTTTGTGAAGTCAATATAATGTTGCGATCAATATTTGTCTATAATAAGCTAAGGATGTACGAACTAACAACGGGCAAAACATGAAATTAAATAAGTTGATCATCCATTACATTTTTGTGTGATCATTTCTATTAAATTTTTATTTGGCTATTTTTTAATGTTTTAAGCATATAATATTCTTTTAATAAATAATCTGTATAATGTTATTTACTAGCATCTCAATTTAAAAAATGACTGTTTTTACTTTTTACTACAAAATTTTGTCTTTTTCTTAATAATAAAAGTTATTAATAGTCAAATGTGTCTTGAAAAATATATATATCATAATTATTATACATTATATAAATTAGTATGTACCAATAATAATATGATTGAATAAGACAGGATGTTTGAAATTCGACAAGGTAGACAAACACTATTACAAAAAATAGACAAATAATTGGACGCATTTCACGGCAGCTCCACGCCTCCATCTACCTGGGCGGTGCAACTAAGGAGGGCGCTTCAATATGCTATCAAAGTGAATTATAAAGTATCGTTCAAGTAAAATTTTATAGTAATAACTAGTAAGAGGTGCCCGTCTAACGACGGGCATGTGTTTATTTGACATTAGGACTAACTTATTGTATCACTACCCTACTTCGGACCTTCTTCAACAACTTGACTACTCCATCCGAAAGCCTTCCGTCTGTATCAAAGTGTTCCCATAGCTTGGGTGTCAGAACACTGCTGGAAGACCATGGTGATTTAAGGTTGTTCCTGAAAAGAAAAGGGCACTACACAAGTGAGACCATGGACCACAGGATATGATCTTATGCCTTAAAAATGCCATTGAACCGCAATACAACTTTTCTGGTTTCTAATATTATCCTGCACTAACAAAGTAAACCTCTCAACGTCTAGGCTAACAACTGTGTATAAACTTCCAAATTCTTTCAATGGTGTAAATGAGCCCACAAAAGACATAATTTATCCACAAAAGAAATGTGGTTCAACAAAAATATATGAAGATGATTAAACACAAATAGGAGAAAAAATTGAAAGACTGACAAATTAATGGCCTGAACCATCGGCTGCCTTGTATGGCAAAGGTTATCTCTGATCAAAGGTAAGTCAAGCAATTTACATGGATGCGACTATACATGAATCGCACGAAGTTCCGAGATTGATTTATACCTTATTGCAATTTATGAAGCTTAATTTGTTTAAAGTAATTTAATTTCACTTAGAAGAACGAAAACAAAGAACGATTTTTATATGCCATAAGAACAATATTGACAGTATGCACCAAAATAGGTAAGTACAATTCTAAAGGAAATACTAAGACAACACCTTACAATCGACTGAGGAATTTCTTTCTTGTATCCATTTCCAGATGAAGCAGCATCGGAACCATTAACTGGTGCAACATAAAACTCCAAAATGGATATGAACTTTATTATTAAAACTACCTAATGAATGAGCATTTGAGTTGGCAGATGTTGCTAGAGTATGCAAGTTTTATCATTCGAGATAAAAGATGTTATATATCATCTTTACAAAATACTTCAAAAGATCATAGAAGTTATACAACATATAGAATGATCAATAAGGTATACAACATATAGAGTGATCAATACATTTAGCAATACGCAGAATGAAAGATGAAAAGTAGAAATAAAATCGCACTTTACCCCCAGTTAATGGCCCTCTCAATCTCTTCGAGTAGATGCACTTTTTCATCCATTAAATCCTTGTTTTCTTTATGAAGCTCCTCTATTGGCTTAGTCTCTTCTGAATTCATATCACGAGTTGAATGTACAACCAGAGGATAAATTTTTCCCCTGTATTTCAAAGAAAATGTGTGATTGAATTAATAGGTATTTTGATGACTCCAATACTCAGTAGCATCCAATGAATGTAACTTGTGTGAATTTCTTTCATAGGCAATCAGGTATGCACTTAAACGACTAAATGAAAGCAAAATTTACCAAACATGTCCATAAAAGAAAACTTTGATTGCAGTGGGCGCACTTCCTTTTGAAGATTTTCACATAACTTCATTAGTGATTGCATATCTGAAGGAATCGTGGATCAGAATTCATCCCCTTCGCTTTGGCCAATCTACATTACCAAGATAAATCAGTACTACAAAAAATGCCTAACTTGCCCGATATTCAGATCATATTGTCTCACTCCCTAGGACCTTAAGCGCATACAGAAGGTAAGTTCTTTAACAAGCTGAAGCACAAACAATAGTACTCACAGAACTGCAAAAAGCATGCTACTCCACATCTAGGAGTGTTATTTTGAAACCGAAAACAGAATTTGTAGCATGAACCAAATGTAACGTAAAAGCAAAAACTTCTCGGAATATGAACATACTTTTTAGATCTTTCCACTCTACACTTCTTTGATGGATAGAAGACCTGAGCTTAGCTTTCGGACAACAATTCCCAAGGTCAAAAAACTGCGATTTTGTATGGCATCCTTCTTTTAATCTTGTGCCAGCTGATAGCCTGCCAGGTGAACGATATTTTACATTGTAAGAAAAATAACAAGGGATGTTTATTGGGGCGTAAACGTTCCACAATCAATAAATCGAATTATATAATCAAGATAACATTAAACAGTGGGATGTTTACCTTCCATCAATTCATTACTCCGACATTCTACATTGTAAGAAAAATAACAAGGGATGTTTACCTTCTCAATATAATCAAGAACCTCCTCCTCTATTATCTTGTTTCCATCTTGATCAGTAATATTGAACACTGCAAAATTACACTCACATTTTAGACAAAAAATGATAGCAAAATCTATTTCCAAATTATAATGAAAGGGCCAAATTACCATCCATGAACCATCCCCCATTAGAAGATATGTAGCATTTGGTAACAACTAAGTTAAGAGCAGTAAGTACTTGTATTTCTTCAAGAAGCATTCCATATTTGTTGGCACTATCAACCATCAACAGATTAGGAGACAAAACAGAATGTTTCAAAATTGGAGATCACAAATTCTACCTCCAAGAAATCACACGAGGCGAGAACTTATGAACACAAAAGACCTACCTATACGTCAGTAGCATTTTTGCAGGATTCATCATCAATCACAACCCTGACAAAATAAACATGAGGTTTGTAATTTTACTAAAACATGAGGTTTGTAAATATCAATATCGGATGGAACAGAATTGACAATGTAATGAAGTAACCACCAAGGATTAAGAACCTTGCAAATAAGTTCACCTTGAAAACCTTCAGCAATCAACGCGTTGGCACATACTGAAAGTGTCCATACTTGTGTTTGAGTAAAACCTTCTAGCAAATTTCTAAACACCTGAACTGCCCTTAATCTGCAACTGTTTAGACATAAGATATATGTAAGGTCAGAAATCATGTCTAATTGAAACCCTAATAAATAGAAAAAGGAAAACAATGTTGAGAACAATAATAATCGAAAATTAATCAAACACAAAATCAAAAACTAAGAACCCTAAGTAAACATATATGCTTCAATAATTGTAGTAAAATAACCTACTAATCAAAATAGAAAACTCTAATAATTGAACCCTAAAATTTAATCGAAAATAATACAAAACAATCTTTTGATTATCTTGTAAATGAAGTATTTGATTGTCGCCGGGAGGGGGGCGGGGGTGGGTTAGATTTGGAGCCTGGAAGCATATGGAAGAATGTAGACAAAGTGGAGGCAATATTTTGAGGCTAAAATGGGTGTGGAGAAGACTCTAGAAAGAGGGAGGCAATATTTTTGGACCACACACGTGTCTCACATACTACAGTAAAGGTACAACTGGTTAATGCATATAGTACAACCTTCTAAAGCAGCGCGAAGTGATGACAGCGTGTGTACAACCGCTGAAGCCTAGTGTACAAACAAACAATGCATGGGACGAAATGAAAAACCAAGTCATGAGGCTCGCGCGTGAGCAACACTCGCTAAGGTACAAGCGAATGCAGCATTGAGGTACAAGCGGACACAGCCCTGCAGGTCGGACGACCACGATTGGGATGCACGCGCATTCCCTGTTTTACTAACTACCTTGATTAAATAAATAGAAATATAATAGATGGCGCAGTACACAAAAATATAACCTACGATATTTTAAAACAACCTCAACTATTTTTCGTGAATAGTACACTAATAACAAACAAAGGTAAATAATTTCATTAGTATTCCCTCCGTTGCTAAATGATTGGTACATTTTGACTTTTCATGGTCAATAAATAAAATACGATTTTAAATATAAATATTTCCTATTCTACATATAAGAAAATTATAAGAAGTTGATAATTCAAATATATATATTGAGACGAATCTAACAAGATATCATATGACTATATTATTTGTTATTGGTTAGTGAGAATTATTGATCGATCATGTAAAGTCAAAATGTATCAATCATTTAGAGACGGAGAGAGTAATAAGTAATAACACAATAATGTTGTCATAATGTCTTGAAAGAATATATTGATTGAGTGAGTTATAATGTGACATTACATGAGTATATATAGAATAAATTAGGTTAAGTGACGTAAACCTAATGGGCCTATACAATAGTGGGCTTGTACACTAGACAACTACTAATAATATCTAACACACCCCCGCAGTCTGAGCGGGAGGAGGACGAACGTTGAGACTGTCTCGAAAATCAGTAAATAATATTTGTGGTAGGCCCTTGGTAAAAATGTCTGCAATCTGGTACCGAGAAGGGACATGAAGCACTTTGACGTGGCCTATAGCAACTTTTTCTCTGACAAAATGGATATCAATTTCAATGTGTTTGGTGCGCTGATGCTGAACTGGATTTTCTGAGAGATATATGGCACTGATATTGTCGCAATAGACAATGGTGGCTGATGACAAAGGATGATGCAATTCAAGAAGCAAATTTCGGATCCAACATGTCTCGGATACAACATTTGCGACGCCGCGGTATTCAGCTTCAGCACTAGACCGGGAAATTGTAGCCTGTCGTTTGGAGGACCAAGAGAGAAGATTATCACCCAAAAAGACACAATAACCGGAGGTAGATCTACGTGTATCGGGACACCCTGCCCAGTCTGCATCTGTATAGGAAACCAAGGATGATGAGGATGATTTATATAATTCTAAACCATAGTCCAGAGTTCCTTGTAAGTAACGTAACACTCTTTTGAGAGCTAGCATGTGAGTGTCCATAGGAGAATGCATATGAAGACAAAGTTGTTGAACTGCATAAGAAATGTCTGGTCTAGTAAATGTGAGATATTGTAGCGCTCCGGCCAGGCTACGAAATAGAGTCGGATCGTCACATGGGGAGCCTGAATTGCCACTCACTTTGGACTTCGTATCAATGGGAGTAGCTGAAGCATTACAGGAAGCCATGCCTGCTCTGTGGATGATAGATTCAGCATATTTCTTCTGAGAAAGAAACAAGCCACCTTCATGATGAGAAACAGCAATGCCTAAAAAATAACTGAGACGACCTAGATCCTTCATGGCAAATTCATCACTGAGAAGGGAAATGAGAGATCTTCGAAGTGTCTCAGATGAGGCAGTGAGTATGATATCATCAACATAGAGTAATAAATAAGCAATATCAGGGCCCTTCTTATAAACAAACAGAGAATGATCAGATGCACTATGAACAAAGCCTATGGTTGAAACATAATCAGCAAACCGTTGATACCAAGCTCGAGGGGCCTGTTTCAGGCCATACAATGATTTGCGTAGTCGACAAACATGATTAGGATAAGTAGAATCCCGAAAACCCATTGGTTGGTACATATATACCGTCTCATGTAAGTCACCGTGAAGAAAGGCATTCTTCACATCTAGCTGATGAATGGACCAGTCCTTGGACAGAGCTAAACTCAATACAATGCGAATAGTGGCGGGTTTTACCACTGGACTAAAAGTGTCACCACAATCAATGCCAACCTGTTGTGTCTTGCCATCCCCGACAAGACGAGCTTTGTAACGCTCAAAAGAACCATCAGAATTTAATTTATGACGGAAAATCCACATAGACCGAATTATATTAACACCTGAAGGACGAGGTACTAACTCCCATGTATTATTTTTAATTAAAGCATCATATTCGTCAATCATGGCCGTTTTCCAGTTATGATCATTTAAGGCCTGGTGGGGATTGGTGGGGATAGGAGAGACGGAAGAAGTTGTGAGTGCATATTTGGGATTAGGTTTGAAGATTCCATGAGTGCTTCGAGTGACTGGCCGATGAGGTGGGGAGGTGGGGTGGGTCGTGGCTGGAGTGAGGTCATGAGAGCCGTTAAGGGGAGGTGGGCTCGAGGTAGGAGAGGGTTGGAAGGGTGGTGAGGGGGGCGGTGACACATCCCCTGAGGTGGGGGAATGGAGGTCACGAGTGTCGGGGATGGATGGGTAGGTAAATTGTTCGTGAAGGACGCTTGGGTGCGGAGGATCAAGAAATTGATAGGAGTGGGTAGTGGTGGATGCAACTTTGGCGAAAGGAAATTGATCTTCAACGAAATAGACGTGACGACTGATGAGAATTTTACGGGTAACCGTACTATAACATAGATACCCCCGATGATTAGAGGGATAACCTAGAAAAATGCAAGGAGCGGAGCGGGGTTGAAGTTTATGAATAGTGGTAGAAGGAAATAATGGGTAACACAAGCAGCCAAACACACGAAGATGGTCGTATGTAGGTTGTTTGTGATAAAGGTAATGAGTGGGTGTGAGGTAATGGATAGTTTTGTGAGGTATGATGTTAATGAGATGAGTGGCTGTTTGGAGAGCGTAGTGCCAAAATGATGGTGGGACGGAAGCATGAATGAGTATGGTGCGGATGATGTTATTTATGGTGCGTAAGGTGCGTTCGGCTTTGCCGTTCTGGGGAGATGTGTAAGGGCAGGATAGACGCATTTGAATACCATGAGCATGACAGAATTGAGTAAAGGTAGTGTTTGTGAATTCTGTGCCATTGTCACATTGAATACACTTAATGTTCATATTAAATTGAGTGTGTATTAGGGCACGAAACATGATGAAAGTGGAGCAGACTTGAGATTTATGAGCTAAAGGAAAAGTCCAGAGGAAATTTGTATAGTCATCTAAGAATATTAAATAGTAACGATGGCCAGTGGTACTAGGTATCGGGGACGTCCATAAATCACTATGAATAATATCAAAAGGCATAGAAGTAGTAGATAAAGAGGGACTAAATGGTAGTTTGATATGCTTTCCAAGGACACAAGATTGACAGAAACGAGAAGTGCAACCTGTAAATTTTATTAAATTATTCTTTTGAAGGGTAGCAAAAACAGGTGCTCCTGGATGACCTAAACGTTGATGCCATAAACTAGACGACAATGTGGAAAGATGACATTGAGAAGATGGGCTAGTCGCGGAAGGGAGAGCTGGTATAGTGAAAGGATAGAGGTCTCCCGTGCTGTTACATCTAAGAATCCTAGTACCCGTATTAATATCTTTCACAGAGAAACCAAATGGGTCAAATTCAATAGTTACAGAGTTGTCTGTTGTAAACTTACGAACAGATATAAGGTTCTTGATTATATGAGGGACGTGGAGGACGTTATATAAGTGAAGGGGGGGGTGTGGTGCTGATAGAGTGGTATGACCATGACCATGAACCGGAACCGAATGACCATTCCCAACGACGACATTATGATTGCTAGAATTAGAATAGGTGTGGAGTATACCTCGATTGGACGTTAGGTGAGATGTGGCCCCGGTGTCCATGTACCAGTTGGTGTCTGGTGAATACATATTTGGCTCTTTGTTTATTGTTGTGAAAAAACGAAAAAGAAACGGCAATGGAAAAAAAAAAGAAGAAAAAGAATGGCGGCTGGAAAACAGAAGTAGAAAAATTGTAAAAATTACTCCGGAACGTACAAACACCAATGCTCACAGCGGTTGCCCGATTGGTTGATTGCGGCGACTGCGTTAAATAATTGGAAAAAGAAGGAAAAAAAAAAAGTGGGATATTGTATGATCTTGAGGGAGTTTTGGTGGAGTAAAAAAAGAAATATAGGAGAAATTTTTTAAAATAGGATCTTTGTGGCTCTGATTACCATGAAAGAATATATTGATTGAGTGAGTTATAATGTGACATTACATGAGTATATATAGAATAAATTAGGTTAAGTGACGTAAACCTAATGGGCCTATACAATAGTGGGCTTGTACACTAGACAACTACTAATAATATCTAACATGTCTGATGTCTTTTTAGGCACATGATGAAAAGTTGAGCCATCTCCCTCTCTATATATATCACTCTCACAACTCCCACACTTCTCATCACAACGACTAGGTATAATCAAACACAAACTAATTAAAAATGGGTGAAACCAATTCAGAAAGCCATTTTGAAATGTGTTTCAAATATTTGTCCAGAAATAAGCATTATATGGCAGTTGTGTTCATGCAGATTGTATATGCGGGCATGTCTTTGTTCTCCAAAGCAGCCATAACCAAAGGGATGAATCCTTACGTCTTCGTTGTTTATCGTCAAGCTTTCGCCTGCACCGCCTTAGCTCCCTTTGCTTATTACACTGAAAGGTATATGATCGAAAAAGTGTACTTTCGTCTCTTCAAATGAGACGTTAAATTTGACGAGAAAATGGTCAAAATAGAATTTTTAACACTCAGATATTTCACGAGAATGGGCACTTTAGTTCCATATATTGGTTTAAACAAAAGATGTACTTTAATCCTATTTTGTCGTTAAAATTGGATGTCACTGTCAAAAAGGACTAAAGTTCACATTTTACGCCAATATAAGAAATTATTTGCACATATCATATACTTGAACATATTAACTGAGACTATTTTTGACAATTTTCTCAAATTGGTACAGCCATTTCATTTTAGTCCCTAATAATATTAATATTGTTTTCATGATAATAAACTCTACTATACTATACTGATAGACGTACTCAATGTTTTTTGGCAGGTCGAATCCTGCGAAATTAACCTTTCCCATGCTTTGCAAGCTATTTGTGTCTTCCCTATTTGGGTGAGCTTCACTTTAATGTACTATTCATCATCAAATAAACTAAGAACGCTTTCTTAATCTTAAAAGAGTCGTTCCTTTGTAGGAATGAAAATCTTTAAATAATACTCGTATTACCTAAATTTGGTTGATACTATAAAGAAGAGGTAATTATCGAAATGGTCCTAGTAAATGAGGATTTAGTATATTTTGGTCCTTGAAAGTGGCACTGTTACAGAAATGGTCCCTGAAGGCTGAAAGTGTGTATATTGGTGCGATTTGGTCCCCATGTGAACTCCGTTAAATTTAAGCATGAATAGCAATTTTTGGGGCAAAAACAAAACTTTTTATAACTTAATCGATTTTGTAGAATTTTTTCCGGCTGTTTTAGAGTGTTAGAAGAATGTTTGAGGATATGAAAATGTTTAAACTGAATTGATTTCTTAGTTTTAATGTATTTAATTGTTAGTTTTGTCTTTAACTTTTTGTTATTTATATTTTAGGTCCCAAATGGGGCTATTAAGTTACAAAAAGTATCATTTTTGCCTCAAAAATTGCTGTTGACGCTTGAATTTAACGGAGTTAACGGAATAGGGACCAAATTTCACTAATATACACACTTTCAGACATCATTTCTGCAACAGTGCCACTTTCGGAGACCAAAATACGTACACCAAACCCCCACTAAATGGGACCATTTCAACAATTAACTCCTATAAAGAATAAAAAATGTTACTATTGTTATTACCTAATTTCTGTATGAAAATATGCTATACCTCAGGATCACCGGGTGTTTGATTCTATATTACGTGGCGTTGGATTATGTCTCGGCGACATTTGCAACAGCTATCAACAACATCGTTCCGCCTCTTACCTTCTTCTTGGCCGTTTTAACCAAGTAACTTTGGATAATGTTTCAAAATTCGATCCAACTTTAATTTATTGTATTATTGTACAAACATATGATGTTGATTTTTGAAGTTGTATATTAAAAATAAACATTCATCATTCAATAATGGGTGTGTCATACATGACTAGCTCATAATCAAGACAATTATAAATTCCCTTAGAAGGGTCCTTAACGAGTTTGTATCACATATTATATTTTTGTACGATATTTTACATTTCTATTATCTGACTATTTTTTCAATTTTTCAAACATACTACTTTAACAATTAACTTTAAAACATTATTTACTATCACCTCCAATTAAAAGAACTCGTTCTTTTTCAATGATAAAGGTTAATAATAGTCAATTATTGGTCAACGTGACATTTCCTAATTTTGAATTTTAGGATGGAGAAATTATCCTTCAAAAACAAAATTGGACCAGTGAAATTAGTAGGTTCTATAATAGGACTTTCGGGGGCTATTATATTAACATTTGTGAAGGGACCAGAAATAAACCCAGGCAATGAAGGTCACATCTCATCAAATTTATTACCAGCAAGGGTGTATACAAATTCAGACTGGATCAAAGGAGGACTCATTTTAACATTTTCCAACGTATTATGGACTGTTTGGCTCTTAACACAGGTATAATTACTTATAATTCCTCGCTTTTTTTTGTTAATCGAACAGCCTAGTGTAACAGGTTCTTACTAGTGACCAGAAGGTCCTCGATTCGGAACTCACTTCATTACTAATTTACAAAAAAAAAAAGAATCCTCACTTTTTTACCTATACATGTAAACATTTATTTCTTCGTTTTTATTTAAATGAGTATCACGGTATCCATACGTGAAAATATTTTAGGGTCCGATATCGAAGCAGTATCCAGCAAAATTGCGGACTACGGCATTGCAATGTTTCTTTAGTAGTATTCAGTCGGGAATTTGGGCAGTTGCCTATGAGGGAAACAATGCCTCATGGAGACTTGGTTGGAATGTTAATCTCGTTTCCATACTCTATTGTGTAAGTATTTCCTTTCCAATTTTTCAATGTGTCGCTAGTCAGACATTGTTGCATTATAGTTCACGTAGTTACAATATTGCAGATAAGTCTTTTAAATAATATAAGTGTTGCGGTTCAGTTCCTGAAATTGACAAATATTGCAATATGGTGAGGAAATTTCTGATTTGGTCCCGGTAAATGGGTCACTGTTGCACTTTGATCCCAATAAGTGACACGAATGCCCAAATGGTCCATGTAATGGCTAGCAGGTGCTCATTTGGTCCCTAATTTAACATCTACGTTAATTTTGGTGTTTTTGCAATTCATTAAAATTGCATAACCACCCCTAAATTGTTTTAAAATTGAAAAAATATCTCAAATTAACGTAGGTGTTAAATTAGGGACCAAATGCGCACTTGATAGCCACTTAGAGGGACCATTTGCACATGCGTGCCATTTCCTGGAACCAAAGTACAACAGTGACCCACTTAGTGAGACCAAATCAGCAATTCCCTCCAATATGGTCCATAAGAAATAGGGACTAAATATTTGTCACTTTCAAAGGCTATATCGCAATACTTTAGCCACTTTCAATGACTACTCGGCAACATTATAATCTCTCGTTTTTGTGAACTAGTAATTTTGTTGTATATTTGTACTACATTATTACTAACTGCTATTAGATTGATAATTTAATATTCTTTCATAGATTGTAGCATTACTATTACATTAATCTAGAATAATAAAAACAATGTGTAATGATAATAATCAAATTTAACAAAGAATGTCGCACAAATGAATATTTACGAGTAACGGAATGTGCAGGGTGTAGTTGTAACTGGTATCAATTACTGGTTAACAGTGTGGATTGTGGCAAAAAAAGGCCCTGTTTTTCCAAACTTGTTCAATCCAATATCACTTACTGTAACTGCTGCTTGCTCAATCATATTCTTCAAAGAAGTTCTTCACTGGGGAAGGTATGTTCACCTTTTATTTGCAAAATGTTTATTTGATTAACCAATTAAAATAATTCTCAATTTTGATTATTAATTAATTTAAAATATTGATTATATTAATGCAGCTTATGTGGGATGATATTGCTAATGGGTGGTTTGTATGGGATTCTATGGGGGAAAAACAGAGAAGCTAAAATGGAAAAGGAAGAAAGTACAAAAACAATTGAAGATGAAATTAAATCAAATAAACAGCAGGAGACAACCGATGCTGATAAGGGGGGAGTAGAGTTGAACAATATTTCTTGTAAATAGTCTAAGAGAAATGTTGAAGTTGTGGTCGCGAGGTTGATAAATAAATTCATGTAAGATCGAATTATTTATTCGAGATATTGAAGCATGTTGTTTTACGTGTAAGTTTTTATTGTGAATAAAATAAAAATAGGCCAAATTTCATATTGCCCTATACATTATTGCCAATCGTTCAAATGAACGATTGAATTTTTTAGTAGATCAATTTGCCACTCTAATAATTTTTTAGATCAATATTTTTCACTAACAAACTTGATTTAACTATTAGTTGGCTACTTGTCATATAGTTGTTCAAAGAACATGGTTTGTAGAGTAAGCAAATAGCCTAGTGGAAAAGGCTCTCGCTAGTGATAAGAAAATTCTAAATTTGGATCTCACCTCATCACTAATTTACCTCATCACTAATTTACAAAAAAAAAAGAAAAAAACATGATTTGTAATTGTTCAATATATAAGTTTCTCTTGTCGGTAATATGAAAGTGATTTTTATTAAATACTTTGAATGGTATAATGAAGAGGATAAAAAATTGTCTCATTAACCAAACATTAATTTACAATTGTTTATTATACATGGCCGTAACCAACTATCACATGGTACTTTCGCGGACCCACAGGCCAATGCCAATCTCTCAGGGGCCTCGGTACAGTGCTTCCATACGTAAGTCCTGCTCGCATTTCAAAAGGGTAGCCCTCCCAGAAAACAAGTAAAGGGTGAGTAAGATTGACGGTAGACTTGGTCTTTCATTAACTGATAGAATTATCAGTTAGTCTGCCATATTTTTCTTAACAGAAAAATAAGATGAGGATATGGCTCCATGTGTAAGGGCTTTCGGTAGACTTCTTTCATTTCCGAATTTGCTTGCAGCAAGTCATAGCATTAGTATGAGTTCGTTGACCGCGTAAGGGCTCCTCTAACTTAAATCTCGTGTTTTTACTTTACCATTGTTTACTCCCAAATTTAATATAAAAAATGTGCTTCATCAACAATTGCACGAAACACTTCAATAGTCACACTCATAATCGTGATCATTTACAATAATTTTGAGTTTTCCTAATAATAAAATGTAAAATGTAAACACATAAACTATTAATTATATTTAACAGATTTCTTATTTGATTATTAATCGCTCAAAAAATTGTAAAATGTAAATACATAAACTACTAATCGTATTTAACATATTTCTTATTTGATTATTAATGGCTTAGTAATTTGGTGTATCTACTCGAGCGTTCAACAAGGAAAGAAAAATTCTTTTATTCAATCAACTTTAAAGTGATAACAATCTCAGTGGAACTTTAAAGTGACAATAATCTCAGTGGAATTATTCGAGTCTAACAAATAACATCTATACCGAGTTGGCATGCATCCACCACCTTCTGGATGTTGTGTGCATAAGCTTTGAGTATAGGATTTATTATAGAGTAACAAATACAATCAACTCCATTTTTTAACTCATCGCAACATTCTTTTAGTGGAGGGTTGGACGAATTTTTCAAACTTGACTCGCATACTAATAGCTCATCAAACTCACAAGCCTTGATTTCTTCAACATGTACACCAAATCCTATTAATGTTATCAACAAAATTGCTGCAAAATATGAGAATTGCTTCATCTTTCTTCGATATTCTAAATTTTTATAACCTACAAATATTGGAATGACCACATATATTAGCTTTGTGCATATATATATAATATGGAGACAGTTAAATTATAATTAATGAGATATCATGATATTTGTTAGAAAAATTAAAATAAAATAATAGTAAAATATAAAATTCATTTAAAACAAACAAGTGAAATACTGGAAGAAGTTGTGTCAACACACTTTTATCAAAGTAAATTTGTCTTACTCCCTTAAAGCTTGTGCTATCACCACAAAATGATACTAAGAACAACTCAATAAAATAAAAACATAAAGAATTTCGCTTATATAATTTTTTTCGCTATTAAAAGTTGGAGAATGTCACAATTTATACTATGTTTATGAGTTATGGGATTTTTGTAATTCCTAAATGTCATCATGACTATTTAATAGTATTTAATCCACTAAATTATCATAACGCACACTAATGACATTTAGTTTCCCAATTTTGCATTCAATATTATAATTATGTAATGATTTTTTCAACATCTCCACATGAATCAAAATTTACATTCCAGATTTAACAATATCAATCATATCAATCGTGGACATTATAACAATCGACAAGTTTTGTTTTTCCTTTTTGACAAATAGATTGATTCTTTGAAATGTTTTCACATCTTTTAGTAATTATTACGAGAAGATAACAAATCAAAGAAATGAAGGAGAAAATACGATGAAAATAGCTTACTTTGAAGTATTAATTAAATTAAATGATAAACTTTACAAAGCATCAATTTCTAACGGTATCATTTCCATACATTTATAGGAAAATTACCACAATTTCGTGCTCAATTATTACACAATTGACATTTTTATGGTCAAAGTTCAATTTCAAAAAAAAGTCAAACGTCAATTATTTTGGATTGAAAGGTATATATCATTTTAATAGAGTTTAAATCACATATTACATTTTTATGTGACACTCACTGTTACACTTCTATTTTTTTTATCTTTCAAACATATTACCAACTACCCTAGCAAATAACTTGTACAGCGTTATTTACTATCATCTCCAATTAATAAAACTTATTATTTTTGCTTTTTATGATAAAATATGATAATTTTTTATTTGTAATGATAAAAGTTACAAATCACTAAATATTTGCCTCAAATAATATAAATGAGAATTATATTGAATTAAAAATAATACTCTCTCTGTCCCTAAATGATTGACACATTTTGACTTTTGTGGTCAAAGATTAAAAAATTTGATCAAAAGTTATTATTAAACTATAAGAAATAATATAGTCATGTAAAATCTTGTTAAATTCGTCTCAATATATATTTTTCAAATATTAACTTTTTATAATTTTTTTCAAATGTAGAATAGGAGATATTTATGTTTGAAATCGTGTTTTGTTGATCATGAAAATCAAAATGTACCAATCATTTAAGGACGGAGGGAGGGCGTGTTTTGTAATGTTTTAGAAATATTTTCTTTTGACCGATGCAGTTCACAAGAAGTCTTCTAAATAATACTCACTTCGCATACATACACCGATACACGTGAAACCAAAATATGAATAAACATCATTCAAGAAACTGGATGCCATATACAAATTCCTGAGAATCTGAGACTAATAAATATATGATGTTTCAATACAAAACTTCATAACAAGTTGATAATGTAGAGCCTCTTCACGCCTTGCATATAGAGGAAGCATCTGGCAGGACTTTGGCTCTCTTCTCTCTTCCCTTCAAACTAAACGCAATAAATAATTAATTTCTAATCTCCGTTCCCTCCCAGATCCACTCTAGTTTCCAAGTGTTGCACCGTATCAAGCCTCCACAATTTATTTGACGAATTTCTTGCAACGTGATAAACAGTACATTATACACAGGAGAGAGTAAACTGCAATTTACAGGCATTTTTTACCATGTGAAATCGAGAAACATCAAACGCACTTTCGAAAAAATATTCAGGAATGAATGATCGAACATTTACACAAGACCAATCCCCTAAGCTTAGATTATTAATGATATCTGTAATTATCTAGAACTAGTTAACATTTTTTTGCATAGAAGTAACTCTAACTGTCACATGGTTATGTTTCATAAGCCAAAACTACAGAAACAAATGTAATTGAAGAGTCCTTGAAAAGGAAGCCACCACAAAACCCAAAAAGGTGTAGCATCGAAAGTGTCCAATTAGTTGCGTTTCTAACAACCAGATGGGCAGATACATTTCTAAATTTTTTATCATATACAATTAACCTCTTCTAACAGAGAACATTTAGCGTTGTTTCTAAAACTTTTATCATATATAATTTTCAGGTTCATGTTTGCAATCTTTCATCATAAACAATTTACGTCAAACTATTAAACAAATATCAGCTATTATATTTATATAAAAAGTAAACAATACCTAAAATATATCATTTACTGTCAATGCCTTGTAGTAGATATGAAGCTTTACTTCGTAGCTGCATCATTACAAAAGTTTGAAGGATGAGCAAAAGTAAAAATACGAACCAAATAATTGTAAGTTGCTTACCTTTAAAGCATAGCTTCGCAAGTCAGTACTGGAAATATGGCAAGAGCAATTTTTCAGACAAACATTCCACATCCCACGTATAACAGGTTTATCTCTCGTCATAGGGTTGCACAAAAGCCAATTTTCAGCCAAACCTATATATATGTATAGTTTAAGAAGATCACAAGCCTTGTCTCTCACATTAATTGACATCAGCAATCTAAGGGCTTCTTCTGCAACAAGTGCCTGCATGATACAAGTATGAAAAACATCACATATATATAACCTACGTGAAGGTAATAGACAGGGAATTGTCAGTAAGATTAGCAGTAGGAAAAACTTTGCTCGATATGAAATAAAATGAACAATGAAAATAACACAACTTAATCACCTGACTGTCAAAACATACTACAAGGAACTCGAAAGCTACTGTACTACGTAGTTGCTTTAGACGTTCATCAACTCCTGAGATACTCTCAATGATTCTCAAGCAATTGATGTCCTTCGGCACTCTTCAATGATAAAAGCATTCAGTCAAAAAATATTAGGAGAAGAAGGAACTGAACTATTACAATAAGGGATATGGATGTGACCTAAACCAAACTACACAAATCTAGGCCTGCTAACCACTAAGTGAGGTTGGCTGATGAAAATGGATGATGGAAAACAACCATCAAATGAAGTTCCACTTTCTAATAAGACCTTCACTAAGTTTTCGGAGTATTAGTTTTAGTCAAACATCACTAGTTTACTACCTTCGAAGTAATTTGAACAAGTCATTTTTCACTATAACAATCACTTTGTGGATTGCCTTATGTGAGATAACATTTGACTACCACAAAACTATACGATGAAGTTAGTCTGTCACATAAACCATTCACTAATATTTTCAGTCAAAGTTTTACAAATGTAAGGCTTCCAATAATATTTCAAGTAATCTAAACACATCATTCGTATAGCAACTTTGGTGAATTCCCTTTTGGAAATCAAAGTTAGCAATCAACAATAACAAGATGTGGATTTATTCATCTTCAACCATCAGTTTTAGAAAATAGCTATAGCTATCACCTTGATATGGTTTCCACTTCTAGCAAACCGCTTGGTGAATACATGATTTAGGTCAAGGTAACTCAACCATAACTTGAGTTGAATTGACTATTTGTTTCTATTTATTCTGAGAATAATTCTTATAATCATTTCCATCATCTTGGTCACAACACTAGCTCTCCAGACTCAATTTTCAAGTAGGATGTGACGCAGTCAGATACTATCTTAATCAACAAATTTAATCAATGCGAAAATCAGCCTCAGTTACTGGAAAATGTAGAACTTTAATAGACAGCATGAAAATTAATCTAATGATCCCAAAAGAGAACCAACTTATTATGAAAAACTGGGGAAAATGATTAGTAGCCAACAACCTGCAAGCAATGGACTTCGCTATGCTCGCAGAGCTTGATCTCCACTCGTCATCTTGAAAGTATCTCACAACTGAAGCCAAGCATTGGTTCAACCTCTCAGACAAGCCCAAAAGTTGTCGGTCTAAGAAGAGGCAGATAATTACAACAACTATATCTTCAACCTCCGAGGATGAAAAGATCAAATGTTTCCTGCGGTAACAAGAATTTAGCCAACCTTCGGAAATAAGAACCCAATCTAATTTACTTAGAAAAGTAATAGTCTGCCTCACTAAGACATTATCCTACAGAAAGTTGCAAGATTACCTCGAATGGAAACAAACAGCCACAAACTTTATCAAAGCTGCAATATTTTTTGGCAATCCCACCACTTCAGAATCTGAAGAAAGCATACACATATATGAGAAAGCAATCATACAAAAATTTCCCTCATGACAGTTAAGAGTCCCATTGATTTTAAGTTAAGGTAAAATGAAGAATCTAACATAGTGAAAGCACAAATATTAAACATAGCTGAGTATAGTGGCACACAGATGCAAAGACTGCTAATATGATCCTAAAGGTTCTAACAACAACTTAGTAACTAAAAAGTAACTACATATTGCGTACCATTCACAGACTACTCAAGAACTTTTCCATCAACCCTATACTTCCAAATCATATATAAGAAACTCATTTAAAGTCATACTACAGATGCAACTTTCAAAGGTGAAAACATAGATTATATGATATGATAATACATCTAGAAAGGGCAAAGTATATTAATATCATAATGTTAGCTCATATAGTACAATGTATAGGCTTCCAAGTGCAAGCCTGCAATACTGCTCCCTAAATGTCTCTAAGAAACATTGAACAGAACATAACATCTAGTGATATATCAATATTGGGATGTAGAATAGCTTACCAGCAAATATTGCTTCCTTGTTGCATCTAGATATGGAAGGTGAACCGAATAAAAAACCATAATTATCTAAGGCATTTTTCACTTCAAAGTATGTTGGCAGCCAGCTGATTTGGATTCTCTAAGGATCATTAAGTTAAACAAGTTCAGCTAGCAAAACATTGAACTGCGGAATAAGTTTTTAAACATAACACTAAATAACCTCATTTTTCGGAGAGAGGATATATTTCCAAAAATCATATGCTGCAGAAGAGAACACTGCACTTTCTGAATATAACACTGCAAAGGTAAATTAAGGACGATCTTGTAAGTGCGTTGTCTTTTAAAGAAGGAGAAGAAGTCAACAAACAACCAAAGATGTTGTACTCACTCAAGTTAAATGTCCACACAGCTATAGGTTTTTCTACTTTTCTGCAACCCATAACTAGTTTCAACAGCCATCCATCAACTAGAAGTCCTTCCAGAAACTTTTCTCCTAAAAATCATAAATGGGAAACTGAACTACTCCGTTACCATAAACATAAGTACAAAGCATGTAAATGTAAAGGTTTCAACAAAGTACCTTCAACTGATTGTGAACCAAAAATTGAGTTAAGTTCAAGACTCGTAAGAGATAGCCAAAAAGAAGTACTTTTGATGTCAGGAGTGACCAACGCAGGAAAAGTCTTCTGAAAATTCGATAAACAAATACAATATTGTTTCTTTTTCGGGTTACTAATTGAAAAATATTAGATGAAAAAATGTAAGCAAGCTGCTACCTGTTTTCCAAACACTTGAATCCCCCACAATGGCATCTCATCATCACCACCTATCTCACTCATCTGGAAGAAGTAATCACAATAATAACACATTACATCAGACTAGGTAAGAATGAGAAATCACAATGCGAACGCAATTGTATGGAGATATTAACACCTTATTTTCGCAGTGATCAACGAATTTAGAAAGTTCAGCTTCCCTATCATCATGATCAGTCTCATCTTCCTTCGCATCACAGCTTGTCTTAACCTTTGCTTGTTTAGACTTCTTTTCTGTATGTTTAATAAGCTGCTCCTTGTAGAAATCATCTACGAGGTCATCTAGGCCTATAAGTTTCTTCCTGGTGAAAAAAGATAAATACAAGTCAGAAGTGTGGTAAATTTAAGATTTAAACATCTTGGCTGATCGAGAGACATGGATGCATAGAGATATATAAATCAGCACAGCAGCGATTTAAAGTACAAAAGAGTTCCAGGAGCCAGACATTCTTGTCACAAGCATCTCTACGACAAACAAAAAATGTCGAAAACATGTTCCTGTTTTAAAATTTCGAAGCCTTGAAGTGCCAGCTGTCTTTTCCCTTTAGCAGAGCTATTTAAAATGTGGTATTCGTGCAATTGAAGAAGTTGATAATAAGTGACTATCAGGAATCTAGTAATACTAGTATTATTTTGGACTTATGTTTTATGCTTCTTTACTTTTGTTCTATATTCTGTCGTATGGACTAACGGATTCATCTGACAGATTTTCCTAAACATCGTTGTTCATTAACCTTCCTAATTTTATGTTCTTTTTAACTCCATTAGGTATATAAACATCAATCATCATGATGCCAACAGTTTCAATTTTATGTTCTTTATAAAGTATTCTACAACATATACACATTTTATAAAACATAATCGATTTCAAACTGAAATTCAGTTATAGGGCAACAATATTTAAGCATCAAAAATAAAAATAAAATTGTAAAATATTTGTGATAAAATATAATAAGAAACACTTAACAAATACATAAAGCTATCTTCTATTTCTTGAACTTGGATTATAATACAAGAATCAGGCCAAATCAGTTCAAAATTACCAATTAGTTTCAATTTCTAATCAATATTTAAGCATCAAAAATAAAAATAAAATTGTAAAATATTTGTGATAAAATATAATAAGAAACACTTAACAAATACATAAAGCTATCTTCTATTTCTTGAACTTGGATTATAATACAAGAATCAGGCCAAATCAGTTCAAAATTACCAATTAGTTTCAATTTCTAATCAATATTTAAGCATCAAAAATAAAAATAAAATTGTAAAATATTTGTGATAAAGTATAATAAGAAACACTTAACAAATACATAAAGCTATCTTCTATTTCTTGAACTTGGATTATAATACAAGAATCAGGCCAAATCAGTTCAAAATTACCAATTAGTTTCAATTTCTAATCAAATAAAATTATCAATTAATTATAAAGTTAATGTTTTTAAATGAACGATTTAAATTTTAAAAAAAATGGAGGGAAAAAAAATACGGAGTATTGAGAAAATGTAAAAGTTACTTCTTTTTGTTGACGGGAGGGGAGAGTGGAACTGGGTCTTCGAAATCGAAGTCAAAAGTGTCTGTAACTCTGACATCCGCCATGTCGCCGCCGTGAGTTTGTCAGTTCTTCCGCCTTTGATTATGGGCGCCAAATTGCATAACCGGAAAATCAATATATAGGGCTACATTATGGATGTATTGTTCATATATATACTCATTAAAAAAAAGGGAGTATGCTCGTCTTAATGGTCTCGATGTCTTCTGAGGGTTTCTTGAATTCAGTTGTGCGAAAAGTCGAGATTTGTCAACTAAACTCTCAACTAATTGAGTTATACCTCGAGGCGATTGTTAATATATATGTATATGAAATATGTTGTCCAAGTTTAATTTTGATTCTGTTTTATAACTATTTTTTATCGAATTATTGACCAACCACATATAGTTTAAGTTAATTATATTCTAAAGTTTAATTCTTTTTATTTATATCCAAAACTTCAAATGACTAGTAAGATTACTTAAACCAAAGGATTATATTAAATTTCAACTTCAACTTGAGTGTAATAAATTATCTATTTGAATTATTTATAGTTAAACCATTATTCACAATAATTGAGGAAAATGGGTAAATAACCCTAGCTAATAGTAGTAATTATCTTTTCTTCTCAATGTAAGTTGAGTATCATTCTTTTTTTCTTTTTGACTATTTTTGAGTTCGATCAAGTTATATAAGAACGTGGTTTAGATAACCAATAATGATACTAATTTAATGGTGTGTTTGGATCGGGGTGAATTAGAGGGAGGAGAATTTTCTAAAATTATCCTAGGAGGGAATTAGTGGGAATCAGTGAGAATACATTTTATTGTTGTTTGAATACAATAATTATAAACTATGAGAATTAGGGAGAATGAGGAGAAAAAATATAATTAAAAATATGATATTCCTCCGATTTGGAGGGGAGAAAATTTGAGAATCAGTAGTAATGGGAGTGAATTAGTGGTAACTAATTCTCCTACCTAAAAATCCAATTTTAATTATCAAACACAGAAAATAATTAAATTTTTCTTAACACCCCAATCAAAACGCACCATAAAAGTTTAATTTCTCTACTTTTGGAAATCCAAACAGGCCAACAAAGGACCTGGTTCGTCCATTATCGAGCATTGACGGGCCAACCCACTAGAGAGTGGCAACGTGGCACCCCCTTGTTAATTGGTTGAGATTCAATTTCATTGTTCCCAACTTTTCAACAATCCACCTCCCAAAATATACGTACTGCTACTCTTCTTATTTATGTAAGCAAATATAGGATTACTCGTTAGTTCTAAAACCTATGAAAATATTACTCATGTTTAATCATGTTTTATTGATAGAAAATATAAATACTTGTTATTTTAGATGTTTTAAGAAAATCATATCTTAAAATATACAATATCAAAATTAGTATTTATTATTTTAAGTCTCATATTGAAACGCTTCATTAAGGATGCTTAGACTCATTTGTTGTCTATTTGTTTTGTCTTGATTTTGAAAGTTCGACCTTTTATTTTATGATTATCATTGATAATATCATCATCTTATAATACCTAACTTTCACTACAAATTTTTGTGTTTAACTTTTGTTGGAAACATATTTTTTTCGTACTATTACTATTATATTTGTAATACTTACATTAATTGTTGATCTGTTACACACACTTCAACACAGTGTCCAAATAGTGTTTTATGAGGAATGAAATGATTATTTTGCCTCATATTTGTAAGTGTAGTATTTTATAAAGTTTTGTTTAGAGACAAAATTATCATTTAATTTAAAAAAAAAATATTATTCCGGTCTGTGTATAGTAATTCCCCAACAACTATTACTTAATTCTAATTATTAATGGGTTCGTCATCTGAAATACTTTTAACCGGCACAACTCCTATTGACCGAGAAAAAGGCGAGTCGTGCGTGACTCAATGTTACTTATGATTTTCTCATTTGAAATTCCAAAAACGGACCCCACCCCCCCCCACCAGTGTTGCAGTCCGCCACCCCCCAGTTCCCAGTTCACGCTTCCGGCTTTCCACAAAAAGCAAACCAAATCAAAAGCTTCTCTGCCCATATGGCAACTCACCATCCTCAAAACCTTTCCCAAACTTTCACATAAAATCCAAACTTTATCTTTCTCTTCAAACAATCCCTTCTTTATTGGCCTCCCTACTTTATTCCAATTCAAACAATTAAATATCGATTTTACTCCTTAACTAAATATATATATTCATGATCAATTGCCTATATAATTAATAATCAATAATGCTTAATTGCCTATATAATTAATAATCAATTGGGCATTGTTCAAAGCCATTTTTCAACGTTCACATGAAAATCAGAACTTTATCTTGCAATTCAAAAAAATCCAATATATTCCAATAAGCCCCCCCCCCCCCCCCCCCCCCCCCCCCTTACTCATTTGTTCCAATTGAAACTATTGGATTGCTTTTTTGTTTGTAAATTAAAGAGATGGGTGATGATCAGTTGAGAAGAGGATATGGAGTTGAGGTGATTAGAAGCAAAGGATGTTCAAGAATGTTCAATGGTGTTGTTCAATCATTTTCCTTGGAGTGTTCATCAAATGCTGCTGAATCAAGTGGCTTCAATGGCAAGAATGGGCCTTTTTCGGGTCTGGTCATATGTGTTACAGGACTTTCTAAAGGTACATTACTCCCTATGCTTACACAAGATTGTCGTGTTTTGAATTTTGATGGTTGGGTTTTAAGTTTTGAACTAGAATGTTGTTGTGCTATGTTGTATATGTGATTGTAGATATACCAAACAGATACTAGTATTTTCAACGTATTTACTGTTCATATCCAAATTATGGTTGTCAATCAACCTGAAGAGGTTGTTGATTTTGACCATCTAAAATAAAACTAGGCTATCTTTTGAGATGATATATGAAAATCAAATTATTTGTGACGGCCTCAATTCTAGTTTGATAGGGTTCTTAGCAAATTAGAGATTAGTTCCTTTTGCGCAAGTATATTATTGACTAACTACGTTCAACTTGATTAAGTCCGCAAATGATGTTTGGATAGAAATCTCACCTAAGTGCTCTTAATTGTATTGTAGATGCAAGGAAACAAGTGATGGATGCAACAGAGAGGTTGGGCGGAGTGTACAGTCCGCATTTGCATCCACAGTGTACACATTTGGTGGTTCAGATATCCTTTCATCAGGGTCCTTTGATGTATTCAAATGTAGTCACAATTTTCCTCTCCTCCAAAACTAATTAAACTAATACTTTTAAAGGAGATCACACTCCACTACAATCCTTACCTTGTGATATTGTCACCTTATATAACACCCGTTGTGAGCTCTATTTCTGATATATATCAAGATCAATGTCTAGCTGTCATACCTCCTTGACACTTTTACAGCTTTCATGGGAGTAAGTTTGAGCATGCCTCGCAATATGGAAGAAAACTTGGTCTAAGTGTTGTTACACTTGGATGGTTTGTAGATAGTGTTAAAAGAAACGGTAAGGGATTCCATTTCTACTCCAACCGTTACTCATATCATGTGTGAAGTTCATGGATATAATTCCACAGGTTGTAAGAAATGTATTGTTTGCATTGTCTCATTATTCTACCATTTGTGTTATACATACTGGCCATTTATAGCCATTTGTGTTATACATACTGGTCATTTATAGTGGATTTTAGGAAATCACCTGAAATATAGAATATTGCTTACCTGTAAATTGACATACACAAAAGTGAGACTGCTTTGAGATTCCATTTATCATCTGCTGTTGCCTGACCATTTGATTTTGTTTATGTAGCTGTTTATGCTGACATTCTGTTGAATGCATATTACACACTAATCTGACACCTTCGCAGTTTCATAGTTTTTATTTTGTTGTTTTTTAGGAACCAAGTGTTACTGCATGAGATGTTCAGTTATCAAGCAGAAGTTATTATTCACAAGTTTTTTTCTAGATTTTAATAAGCATACCTCTGTTTCAGTTGCTGAGGGTTATTTTCTTCTTTTTTCAGTGAGGTTAAGCGAATCACTTTATAAGATTAGATTCATTGGAGATATTAGAACACCAATGTATGATTTTGATCAGCTTATTCACGAAGCCAGCCTTCAAAAGTCTTTTCTGCCTGTTGGTAAACTTGATGCAATTAACCGGTTCAGCATGAATGAAGGAAACAACATACTTCTTAGTGAAGGGGACTCCGGGAGGCTGAAACTGAGCTCATCTCTTCGTAGTTGTACCTTCTATATTGATGAACAAGTTTCTGTTGAACTAAAGAATAAGGTAAGTGAGAGCAGACATTTGAACTGACAACACAAGCATACATGGTGTCATGTTTGTTTATTTCAATGTTTGATACGTGTGAATACAGGTTACTGAGGCTCTTTCTAGAGAAGGCGCTACATTGGTGGGAAAATGGTTTGTTGGTTCATGTGCTACTCATGTAGTGTGTGAAGAATCTTCAGTGAGAAAATATCTTGGACACTCTGGTACCATTGTTACAGTAAGTGAAATGGACTTCATACATTCTATATGTATTTTTCCAACTGCAGATGGGCTTGAGAATATCACATTTTAATTAGCAAATTAGTTCTCACTCACATATAGGCCATGAAGTGTCTTGCAGAATAATATATGGAGTATATCGTGTTTCTCAATCTATGTAGCTTCATCCTTTCATTTACAAAACAGTTCTTGCTGTCTCCAGCCACTTTGGGTTCTCAAGACTATAAGAGAAAAACGTCAGCAGAGGCTTGTTCATTTATCTGCTGATTTGGCCAGGCAAACCGGAACTGTTCTTGAGACATATGAAATTGGAACCAGGAAGGTATATGCTATTTCTTGGTTCAATCTTACCCTGCTTCAGCCTTGTTTTTCCTCTATAAACTCCGATGAAGTATGATAATGTTGAGAAACTATAATAAATGGAGCCTCAGGCTTCAACAATTCTGTACTGGGACCTAGGATGTAGAAAAGAAATATAAGATTGACTTTAGTTGTTATGGCGGCTTTTCTGTTTCTGTAATTAGTCGTTGACCTAGTAATTGCTCCTAATACTGCCACATGGAAATTAGTGACGTAGTAGCTTATTTGTTTGTTAACATGGACTTATTATATAATGAGCAATGTAAACTTCACCTTTAAAGTTGTTTTAAAACTTATTCAGCTAGAAGATGGTAAAAGATCAATTTCTCTGCAACCATTGCTAGCTGCTCATGTGTGATAACTTTATTCAATTTAGATCCAAATCATTATTCACTCTATTAGGTGAGCAATTCTGGGAACACCTATCCCATTCTGGGGTTTGTATATGCATTATTTAGAACGTCAATGAGAATTTGTAATTTGTACCATCTATATTATTTGGATTTCCCACTCCTGTAAATCGCACTATTTCAATCACCCAGATACTTAATATGGAAGCTGTGTAGTCGTTAAATTTTAAAGTACCCTAAACTCAGCTTTGCTTTTTAGGAAGACAATAAAAGTACCTATATTCGAGATGCACCAAGCACGGCAGCAGCAGTGCCATTAAGTTATGAAATAAGGCAGAAAATTGCCAACGAGGCCAAAGACGGAGTTAGACAGCGGCGTGGTCGTCGTATGCAGGTACGTCTCTGTAATATTTCTCTTATACCTTCTTAGGCATGCCCTGTATCTTGTACAATATGTTTTGTAGACTAGGTATCTTGCTTATGGCCTTCCTGTTCTATTAATGAGGTCTTGGGTTTTCTCAATTTATTGTCATCGGTGTTAGTATGGATCCCCATTGATTCTTTATATGGTATCATGAGCCAGCTCTGGTTAAGGCAACTTGTAGACTTGCTGGAGGTCAAGGGTACACGTGCGAGAGGATATTGAGAAACTTAGTCTCACTTTGATAGCTTAGGACATTTTGGTTGTATCAATTACAGTTCAAGTGGTCAACTAAATGCCTACTATCTCCTTGTTTAGGGCATATTTGACATTAATGATATTAATTGACTTAAGCAGGAAAAACTTACTATTTTGGTCCAAAATGAACAACAATTATCCATCAGTTTTTCTGCTCTAATCAGCTATATTAGTCAGTGCCAGACTTCTTTTAGAATTTATCATCTGTATCATACCTGTAGACTTGCCGAACTCCAATCCGTCCAATAACGCCACCTAGCCTTCTGGATGCCATTTGCTGGTCAATATCAGAGCCAACCTCAACAGCATCTATATATTCAGACTCTTCAAGTGATCAAGATTCCAACGAGCAGCAAACGTCAGAATTATTTGATGGGAATGGGGAAGAAAAAGAACTACAAGCTTCATTCGTTAACATGACGAGACCATTGATGGAAAGGTAGTTTTCTTCCTTTTTTAGAGAGTAATATAAGCTCATGGACGTGTTATAAAGCCATGTAAACACTAACTAACTATTTTTTTAACCTAAGTTCCGATGTGAAGATTTAGGGATTTCCATTATTTTACATGCCAAGTGTACTTTGTTTAAGCAATTGATCAATCTTAACATCTTGAAGCAAATTGAGACGCCACTAATGTCACCTAAATGTTTCCATATTGAACCAATATTAGAGAAGTAACTTCACATGAAATAGCTAGTTTCAGACTGATAAATAGGTTTAGAGATTGCGTTACTTTTTTTGTTTCTTTTCCAAACACAAGGTTGTTACATCTTTCACTCCTGTTGATACTTAATACTTCCTCCACCCCAAAACTATTGTACAGTTTTAACATTTGCTGTACTTTTTTAAAATTTTGCACTGAAATAGATGTATACATGTTTTTTAATATGTGGTGAAAAATGTACCAACCGTAATTATTTTTCAAAAGCCATTGTTAATTTCTCACGTTGTTATTGACACAGTGAGAAGACCGAGTTGATTTTGAAAAGCCATTACCTTACAATCTTGTTTCCAGTTGACCGATTCTCTGAGATAGGACCTAGTTCAAGGACATACTTCAGTAATATTGGCTTCACGTGCATAGATGTTCTGGAGTATGTTTTTTCATTTTACCAGGTAACTTATACATAGTATTTTTTTTTACGAACTCACCTCTAGATTATTGTTTAATTTTCAAATCCATTCTCATAGTTGTACTTTTTTCTTCTTCACATAGTTGATAATTTGTTGAGAAGCTGGGATTGTTTTCAGAAGGACTGTAGTTTAACTTTGTTTCGCTTAATCTAGATTTCATTTAGGTATCCTACTTCTGTAAACCTCAAGTAATGGTCTCGGCAACTAAATTAGATCAATCCAATTTGATGAATCCGATAAAAGATTCAGCGTTGGTCTCAAGGATGGCTAATGACCCAACTAGGGATGCGTTCTGCTCACTTCAATTAATCTGTGGGTTAATGAGTAGATGAAAAGGATGCCATTTATTGTCTCTATATGCTTGAATAGGTGCATGAAATAATTATCAGAACTTGCTCTTGAAAGGATATTAACACCTTGAGGTAATTTCCTGGTGCTAACATCGCTTGTTCTGTCTGTTAGTATAAGCTGGAGGGTAGTACATTTTCTAGCATACGCGATGTATCAATCTTGTGAGCATCATTTAACAATAAGTTTTTAACCAACCAGCTAGAAGCCTATTGGGATTTGGGAGGCAACAAATCCGAAATTTGGATGTTACAACACGTATATGATGGTCTCTTGGAAGAAACCACATTTCCCTTCTTCTTCTATATTTCTTATAATTATTTGTGGGAACGTTATTCTTATTCCAGGAGGATATGTCTACTGACGAAATAGAGATCTCGATCCACTCAGATTCAAGGCACGCTGACAGGTTGCGATCAATGTACTCTGGGAAAGAAACTTCAAACAAGGGCTGCATAGCATTCAAAAGAATCGAGTTTCTTGGCAGCCGTATAAGTTTTGAAATGCTAAAGCGAGTGGCAGGCGAGAATAGTAGCAATGTTTATGAATTGGTGATTAGAGCATAAGACTGTCCAATGAACTTGAAACCAATGATGTTTATAGGCCATATCTCTTTGGCTTGAATTCCATTTATACCTAGATAGAATGTAACATTTGTTGATCGACTTGCCAAGGGAAATATCATCTCAATGATTCTTCCACCTCCATTTATCTTTTTTTTCGTAAACTAGCAAGCAGAATATGAATACAATAGTATTATAAATTGTCTCCAACAAGGGTTGAACCCAAAACCTCTTGGTTGGAGGCTTAGATCATATGTCACTAATCTATTTAGTCATGGACTTTCACTCTCAATTGTCACTTTTCTATTTTTGGGACTAGTTGCTCTTTAGCAGATCCCCTATTATTCACAACTAATTGAACCATAGTCAAGCTATTTTAGGGGAGCTGAAAAAATGTCAGTTTTAGTAAGTTGAACCCCTATTATAACTTATAGGGGAGCTGATATACATGCTCTTAGATGACAATATTTTATGTCTCTTTTCGATCTCAGCTCTTTGCTCTTATACTAAAAGTGTATTCATTAATAGATTACTGAGAACATTATTAACCAGATAATATGCCTTTTACCCATTAAACATTATTCAATTAACTTTTCAAATACTAAAATGTTTGCCTAAGATATATTTACATTATTTTCATCCAAATTTAAATCTAGATTCATTCCAAAATAATCGAACCATCAAATATCTTATTAACTTGTCACGAATTAGAAAGAAAAAGAAAAGCATATACTACTATTTAAATTAAAGCCAACTCCCTTTTTCCCGTTTTCATTTTTTTCAGCTTAAAAAGTTACTACTAACGAGTTAATCGAGTAGCCTAGTGAAAAAGACTCTCGCTAATGATAAGAAGGTCCTCGTTCGAAACTCAACTCATCGCTAATTTACAAAAAAAAAAAAAAAAGTTACTACTAACAGGAAGCGGAAGGATAAATCTCACATCAACCCTGCAGTTCCGCTTTTTCCCAATTAGGTTTGTTAATTTCGGTTCATTTTCATCAAATTTTGTTTTTGTTTTTTTTAATGAAAACTACTACTATCTGATATCAATATAAGCTTCTTTATTTCATTGGATGGAAATTAATTGAAATATGGTTTTGATATATTGTTATATTAGGCATTTTAAGTGTTCTTTACTATAATTATAGAAAGAAAACCCCCATATTTAATTTAAACTTGAAAACGAAAATATCAACTAAAATAAATTCGACAAATTATTTGATATCGAGGTTTTGAATGGCTGAGATACGTGGGACCATATATGTTAATTACGGAGTACTTGATTATGTGGTCAGAATTTAGGAAACTTCGCGGTCTGAATGAAAAGCACATTATAATATGCTTTTCTTGATACCCTTTTGACATGTTTTAGTTAATTAGTTGTCAATTGTCTCCCATATTCTTGGTGGGTCATGTCTGCCTGTTTCTTACATGTCCCATACTCCTCCCCAATTTATTTGACTGTTTTTTCAGTTAATGACTCATTCTTAGCTTTTGCAGAACGCGTTTTGGGACCAGAACGTTTGGTCTACGTCAAGCTTTATCGGGCTGTCAATAGCACGTTTTTGTTGACAGCCCGAAATTTCTTTATTTATAAGGTACAAGTCAATGTTGGGTTTTTTTTAATAAAGTTGATTCATGTTTTTGACATGTGGATTAATGTTGCTGTATTTAAGGTGATCCGATAGATGTTTTCTTAACGTTGTGCAGGGAAACGTATACGATTCTGGAATTTGTTAGTGAAGTTGTTGTATGGTATGTAACACATTTTTGAAGTGGTATCCTAGATTGTGAAGCTTGTGAATTGATATGGCTTTCTTGTATGGAAATCTTCAAAGACCGATAGTTGCTGTTTCTGCAGCTGCTGTAGCTTCTGTTTCTGCTCTTCATGATAAATTGGGTCCGTCAAAACCATCAGATGCTAACTTTTATTTGGAAGAATCAAATTCTTACGTTTGTGATTCATTAAACAAAAATAGTTCGTCGTGGCTGGCTCGGATATCATGTTCAAAGCTTGATAGCCTGTTTTTTGTATCAAGAATTAGAGTGCCTGTCCCAGATATCAAGAATTTTGTTCCTAATACTGTTTCAAAGTCTGTATCGAGTCAGTTTTACTCATCCACCGCGTTTTCTTTGCCCTTTGCTAACTTTGCGCGGACAGTAGACTTGGTCAAGGGCGCAGAACCAGCTGCATATACATACACGGCCCCTTCGTTGTCATCAGATGTAGGGTACAGATGGCACTTGCCGGAGCCCAATATGGTTGACGTCTCTGGCCGCTCTGATTATTCAACAGAAAAGTCCAAGACAGTAGTCATATTGCTCGGGTGGTTAGGTTCTAAGCAAAAGCATCTTAAGAAATATGCAGATTGGTATACATCTAGAGGATTTCATGTTATTACCTTCACTTTCCCTATGGCTGATATTCTGAGTTATCAAGTTGGTGGGAAGTCTGAGAAGGATGTAGAATTGCTTGTCAATCATTTGGCCGATTGGTTGGAAGAAGAGCATGGAAAGAATTTGGTTTTCCACACCTTCAGTAACACTGGATGGCTAACGTGAGTTTTGTTTTTATAATCGGCAATAGAAGTAAAAGTTGTCACATTTTCCTTTAAGACTTACGCGTAATGTAACTTGGCGTTTGTCTTTCAGATATGGAATAATGCTGGAGAATTTCCAAAAGATAGATCCTACTCTTGTTTGTAAGATTAAAGGTTGCATTGTGGATTCAGCTCCTGTGGCAGCACCCGACCCACAGGTATTATGCTAACCAATTAATGAGTACCACTCTTAAGCTGTGATGATCATGTAAGAACTCATATTTGTAAATTCATACAACTCATATGATATGTTACGTGCAAATGATGCAAAGCCTTCTTACATTTCTGGTGTTGATCCCTGCGAAAATTCTGTACATAATAATATGAACGTTTTGCTAGACGTGTGCATTTGTGTAGGGTACTAAGCTCCTATATTTTCTGCCTTCACTTGTTTGCTGTGGTGATGTTAAAATGATCTTTCATTGAGTTATTCGATTGAGTTTACAATATAAGAAGTGAAAAGCCTCAATCGAGTGTCTTGATTCTTGACAACAATGTTTTCCTTTCATTCAGGTTTGGGCCTCAGGATTTTCTGCTGCCTTTCTCAAAAAGCGTAGCGTTGCAACCCAAAGTTTATCTGGTGTGAATGCACCAGAAGCAGACCAGAGAGTCGGTAACAATATTATTTTGGAAGCTAAACCTGCTTCAACTGAAGCTGCGTTTCTGGCAGTTCTTGAAAAGATATTTGGAGTTGTGTTGAATCTTCCTAAAGTCAATAGGTGTGGATTCTTTATCTTTTCATTTCTCCCTTGACAATTGACATACCCCATTTCAGTTACTCCTTATAAGAATATTGTTAGATACTTTCTAGATATGTTAATTAAAAAGACAGAAGATAACTTATACATTTACTCCGTAATGCGTGATACTTGAGTTGCACCGTATAATCATGAGAATTAGGGCAGATTGGCACCTTTTTGACCAATCTTATTAGTATATGTTTATCTTTTGGTATAATAGTTGGATGCACCTCTCATTTACTAAATGTAACACATATACTAGAAATGCGAAATGTTTCCTTAACCAACATTGTAGTCTTCACAGAAAGTTGCTTGCATTATTTATGGATTGATTGAATTCTTTGTATCCTAAATTGTTGCATTCTGTTATATTTACTTATCAGATTTTTTTCGGTCTATTTTCAGGAGGCTTTCTGATGTGCTGGACATTTTAACATCTCGTCAACCTAATTGCCCGCAATTATACATATATAGCTCTGCAGATAAAGTGATCCCCGCAGGCTCTGTTGAATCTTTTATAGAGAAACAGCGTTCAGCCGGGCAACAAGTCCGAGCGTGTAACTTCATATCAACCCCTCATGTTGATCATTTTCGGAATGACCCCAAGTTGTATAGTTCTCAGCTCACCCAATTTTTGGATGACTGTGTGCTGACTAGCTGCAAGCATCCCTAAGTTATGAAGTGTGACTAACTACACTATAATTGGTTTCTGTTTTATCCTTCATAGTTGATTCTTTATAGTAAAGTCCACCAGACGGATTAACACTAATGTCTCGTTGACACTACATTATTCTTTTATGACGGGAGACCCGCAACAGCTAACACTACCATTATTCTTGTTTATACTTTTGGAAAGAAAAATTGAAGAAGTTGATGTTGAGAATATTGTTTACACTTGTTTTTCTTATATTGTTGGCTTAATTGGATTCATTACGTTAATTCACTTAATTGAATTAAAAGATATATGTGGACTAGTTTTCTTCTGATATATACTTCGTCATATGAAACGTTATTAACAAAACAAGAAATCCGACCTGCCGGATTCGAACCAGCGACCTAAGGATATCTACCAGGTGAAACCCACTACAGTCCTCCGCTCTACCAACTGAGCTAAGGTCGGTTTTGATATACAATCTTCTCACGCCAGATATTACTAATTATATGGAATAATCACTTGCTAAAAGGCTTACTGCCTACAACATGTTTTCATTCATCACCTATGTAATGTAACTATGTTTGAAAAAGTCATTGTCAACCATTTATCTTTTAAAATGTTTCAATTCATTATCGCTATCGTTACTATGCACATGGAGAATTTGAATTTAGTTAATGACATACCATTCACATGGAGTATTTATTAAGAACTTACGAGAGTATAGCAAAACTATTAACTTATGGAAGAATAAAATTAAATCACATCAATTTAGTTAAGGGCTAGTTCTCAATATATTAATATATTATGGTTGTAACTTGTAAGTTTGTAACTACAAATGTTTGATTTACGCGTGATATTAGTCGAAATAATATTTTATTACTCCCTCCGTCCCTAAAAGATTGTCACATTTTGACTTTTGTGGTCAATTATAAGAAAATTTGATCATGAATTCTCATTAAACGATAAGAAATAATATAGTCTTGTGAGACTTCGTTAGATTCGTCTCAATATATATTTTTGAAATATCAACTTATTATAATTTTTTCACATGTAAAATAAGAGATATTTATGTTTTAAATCGTGCCTTATTGACCATTAAAAGTCAAATGTGACAATCATTTAGGGACGGAGGGAGTATATGATTATATCATTTAGTTTATTATATAATTATATTGTTGAGTCGATGTAATGATGACGAGGTAAAGAGTAAGTAAGTGCGTAAAAATAAGCAAAAAAAAGACACCACTTGTCTACTACGATAAAAGAAAAGAAGACCGGTGTGTCGAAAGTCATCTTCCATGGAAATATTCCTCTTTGATCTAATTTCGTGCTTTTAGATAAAAAGAAAATCCCAGCTCTGATCATTAAAGCATCTTCAAGTAGATCATATTGATTGGTATTTCTTGAAGAGGTTTTACTACAAACCAAATAAACATTGTCAAATTGTAATGGAAAAAGTGATCAACATATTGAAACCCAAACCAAATCCCCAGCAATTACTCAGAGATTGGCAACGTAAACTCCGTCAAGAATGCCGGAACGTTGAACGCCAAATCCGAGGTATGTATTTAAGACGACCCGTCCTATATTGAATATGTCAAATTATACGAGCTATTTTATATGTTACTCAACTTAATTTATCTATAAACAATTGATTAACGAAGTAAACAGGTAGTATTATGAACAGTATACAAATTAGAAACCTTGTTACTTTGTATTTTGACAATTTGGGTTTTTATTGGGTTTTTTTATTTATTTTCTTTGATGGGGTTTGATTAGATATACAAAAAGAAGAAAAGGGTGTGCAGAAAGCAATCAAAGAAGCTGCCAAGAGAAATGATATGGGTTCAGCTAAGGTACTAATCTGTGTTCAAAGTTTGTTCGTGCTTTTGTTTGTTTTTTGTAAGTTGATCTCTTTGATCATGTTATAGTAATATCTGCTTTGGCTGACTTTTTTACCTGCAGATTATATGAGAAAAGTTTTAGTCTTGAAGTTGTAATTTTCCTTATATGAATTCCAAGTTTGATCTCTTTGATCATGTCAAACTTCTATACACGTCTGTATATGTCTTTTATTAGAGTGATTCTTTCGTGTAATATTTGTATTAGTACTTGAAGGAACATTATTTTCTTACTGTAGGTAGATTTAGTGAAGCCGTTATTGGTTAAGGCATTGTAAAACTGGGGGGCATGCCTCGATGACTACTTTTGTCAATGAATCCACTATTTAAGGATCAACGCATAACCCTCCATTCGTTTAGTGCCCGTTGGAGGTTAAACTAAAGAATATATGGTTTGGCACCCTGTGGTAGTTTAGGAGCTATTATGTTTCCAAATGCAAATCCCAATCCAAACTCTCTCTCAAAGCCAGACTAAAACTTCTCTTAGAATGAACTAGTTTGGTATAATTTTAGGACTCAAATAATTGTTTCGGAAGAATCGAACTATATTGTATATTTTGTCATCGTTAGGAATTCTAAAGACAACTTTTTGTATATTGTTACTGTTAGGAATTCTTGAGATAGTTTGAATTAAATCTTTTCATCCGCAACTATATTCAAAATGCTACCTAAAAGTATAAATTCACATTAAAGATGTCATTTTATGATATGGCTGTAATACAAAAAATGATCCCTAAAGTTTGATACAGGAGAGTAGTCTTCTTTTGCCCCTATTGTCTTGTTCAAGGATGATGTTTATGTCTCTTTGTCTTGTCTGATATAGTGTCAACAAGTAACCTAGCTGAGGAACTCGTTAGAAAGTTGTTAATTACAGCAGTTATGAAATCATAATTTTGAGAACCGATATATAACTTAATTTTGTAAATGCAATGGCTATGTACAATATGTGGTTTTCGCTACATGCATTGTTTTTCAGGTTGTATATTAGTTTGTTTATCTGTATCTTCGGCTCTTACCATTTTCTCTGAGAATTGTACCTCTATGTCTCTTACCATTGCATCTAAGAATTCCACCATTCTTATTCTTGATGTTGATTTCCATTAGTAATATTTCCTTCAATTGCGCAGCTTTAACACTTATTGTAACTGCAGGCCCTTGCCAAGGAACTTGTGAGTTCAAGGAGGACTGTGAATCGCTTGTATGAGAATAAGGCGCAATTGAACTCTATATCAATGCACTTAGGAGAGAGCGTTGGTATTGTCTCCACACCCTCTGAGTATTTCTACATGTTGCATAATATGTTACTGACTGAAATACAATATAATGACTGCATATTGGTCGTGCACTAATGAATAACGAGAAAGTAATCTGTTCGATCTATTTTCTAAAAGCTTTCGAACCTGGAATACATTCCTTTTTGATATACACTATTGTATCTTTGTTTCCATGCAGCTTACACATTCGTAATATTTTCATATTTTGTATTTGCGAAAATACTTGTTTCTGAACAAAAGTGCCTTATATCAACAAGGAATTAGCTGGGTAGCCTTTTTGTTTCGATTTCTTAAAAGCTGAGGGATCTGCAAGGATTTTCACATTTTGTTTTACGTCATAAAGTTTGTTGCTTGCGTTCAGCCTCTCAAAACATTGTTAATATTGCTTCTAATATACCTTTGCGTTTAATTTATAGTAATTTTATTATTTTAATAGCGTGTACTGGAGACCCTTGTTTCCCATTTTGATTAACCAATCAAGAGTTGGATTTATTTGCAGCTGTTGCGCGAACAGTTGGACATTTGTCCAAGAGTGCTGAAGTAATGAAGATTGTAAATAATCTGATGAAGGCCCCAGAGATGGCTGCCACAATGCTAGAATTTAACAAAGAAATGACTAAGGTAATTGCATACATGAGCCTTTTTTTAAAGCAAAAACTGGTGTGTGTATATATCATAATAACTGTTGTTATTCTTCAGAGAAAATAGTTGCCGCTATCATTTAGACTTGATAAGTTTAGTGTCCTATAACCCATTATAAGAGACAATGGAAACATCTAAAGTTTCTGCTAAAACCCTGTGAATAAGACAGAATAAATGTAGGATACCTGTTGTTGGTCATGCCTTAACACAGAGTTTTGCTAAAAGAATGCTTGACATTTGACAATGGTCATAATTAATGAGAAAGTTCATGTGCTAGTAACTGTTCTGAGTCAACCATCTCATTGTTAGCAATGAAGAGTTAGTGTGATTTGTGAATTGTGAAATGCATGGCTGACTTTTAGATTGCTCTCGTGGGCTCATGGCTCACAATTAGAATGTGCATGGCATTCACTGCAGCTAGCTGCATGTAGCAGGTACTTATGATGCAGTTTGGTAGTCCCTAACCTAAAGTAATCAATAGGAGATTGGCATGGGCAGTTGCGAGAGTTGGAATTTTCAGTTTATATTGTTTTGTAGTTCATTTAATCTCTTTGGTAAGAACATGACTCAATGATGCTATTGCAGGCTGGTGTCATTGAGGAAATGGTGAATGACTCCTTGGACTCAGCATTAGACTCCGAGGACATGGAAGAAGAGATTGAAGAAGAAGTTGACAAGGTCTTGACAGAAATTGCCGGTGAGACTGCAGCTCAGCTTCCAGTAGCAATCAGGAAGCAGAAATTGAAACAGGCTGCAGAGTCTGCAGCGGTATGTTTGCTAGCTCGTCCCCTGTTTCCGACCTTTAGTTCCTGCTATAATCTACCTGCAAAGACTAACTTCTTTTAACCTATAATCCAGCAGGACGTTGATGATGAGGAAGAGCTTGAAGAAATAAGGGCACGGCTCGCTAAAGTCAGATCATAAACTACACATATTTCCCATGTGAGCAATTGACTGTAAAACCACAACACATAAAAGTTGGTAACGCCTTACTAACTAATTGGTGATGTATTCTGTATAAGTTGAGTTGGAAACTTCGGTTTCATAAAGCCATTGCTTCTTTGCATGTAATGATTTGCTGAGAATGTTAATTAAGCAACTAAACTAGTACTTATTGATCTGTATAGCTACATATTATTCTTAAAACCTAATGAAAATCTAAAATTACTGAATCAGTACCCATTATATTCTTTTACCAAGGTGAAACTTCATTTAGGTGATGATGAATTGATGATTATATGTGAAACCGTCAGATTAATGGTTCATGTTTTTTACGCATCACGATCTTAGAGTACACGAAGGAGGTAAATGATGATGCTTATATGAAATCTCTACAGCTGTAGGTGAAAAATTACCACTGCATTTCAAAGACCAATGATTCAGTGGGTTGACACGTTACACCTCAGTTTCAAAGAAAACCAAAAAATCCACCAACCTCATCAGACTTAATAGATTGATGCTTGACATTTGATTGATAATGTGTAATGTTATTCTTCCTTCCAAGTCAACAATAATCCAATAGCAATGTTCCGAGGAACACAGCTCTATGCTAAAGTTTGTGATGATATTGAGACAAGTGTGCACTAGTATGACATATCCTCCGATTTACGTCTCATCCTGTTGATGAACCAATGTTATGGGTGCATGAGGGAGTTCATCATCTTCTCCCTCACAAAAAGAGAAAGTACTCGATAGCAACTAGATACTCTCCCTCCCTCATGTAATCATCGAGGAAGTTGTTGATATGGTTCCAAATAATAAATGTATACTTAAGTTTGATCTCTAATAATGACACCGTTAGTAATTACTTAATGATAGGTATACTTTCACCTTTTGACTTAATGATAAACGTTGTACCTGCTCTATTTTAGTCATGTAATGAAGTCATGTAAACAGCTAGAGGGGAGGTTGTCGACAACACGCAACATATTAGTTGTCATTTCTCAAGTATTCAAATGGCCAAATAATAAAGTTATTTGCCGTTGAACAATAATCAATCAGTGATTAGAAGAACTACTAATTTTTTTTCCCCAATTGGTGTTCTGCTTATTCAATTTTTACTGTGAAGAGATATGAGATTTGGAATTTGACATACACAACTCCAAAAAAATTAGCTAAAAGGGGTAGTATACAATGATCAAACTTTCATTAAAATTTCAATTATTAGTTGGACTATTTTGTCGTTGCTCTATTGTCTTCTAGCTAGTATTATTACTAGCCTTTGAAGTGATTAGTAATCCATTAAATTCAACATACTAGTCTTACTTATGGAGTTTGATAGTAGAAGTCTCCAATTAAAGGATTAAATGCACGTTCGATCATATATGTTTCATAACGTTCGCCTAGATTACATATGTGTGGTTGTTCAGGCCCGTTCACTAGAACAAGCACTTTTTTTGCAAAAAAAATTTACATATTTAAAGAAAATTTAATGTAAAAATTAGCTTTTAAATTTATATTTGAATATATTTAAGTGTTTTGAACAGACACTTTAAAAATATGTCAATTTTGAACAATCACTTTGAAATTTCTAGATCCGCCACTGCATATGTTCCAAAATAACTTTTTCGATTATCCATATTTTCTAAAAGTATCTCCCTTGATGATTTTGTTATATTAACCGTTAAAATTGATAAATTGACTGAAGCAAAATTGTTCAAAATTCATTTTTATAATAAATTTTGTTTGATGTTTTGTTAGATTGGCAACCGTTGATGAGAAGGTAACGGGAGATGCACAAGAGTCTACAAATATGGTATAGAAGAGTCAACGAAGATAAAGACAGTTGTCCATTAAGTCATGATTAATTAATCATATATAGTTATATCGCCCCCAATAATTAGCTTTAAATTGAGATGGGGATTATTAGAGGCTGCTTCCCATTAAGTTCTAGTAGGCTAAAATATTATTTGTTGCTTTGTTTCAGACAAATACAAAAGTTGTAAACAAATCTTCAACTCAGATTTGCTTATCAACAAGATGATGAATATAGTGAGATCGCACCTTATTAATTATCTCTGTCAATTGTTTTATATAATTGTGTCTTCTCATTTAATAAATTATGCTGCGTGCAACTATTACCGAGGCCAAGACATATACTCGATTTTTTTGCAACATATGATCGATATTAACTAATTTTAACTGATAATTCCTAATATGTCAATTAAATATTATAAAAAACCAAATAAAATTTATTTGAAGAGAGTCCAGAAAGTACTAATGTTTAGGACATTTTTCTCTTATTCGAGTTTGCAAACTAATGCAGTCCGATATTGTTGAACGATGTATATTGTCTATAATTGTTATTGATACTTCGTAGGCTAGTATCGATTAGGCCTGTTAGGGTATGCATAATATATGTTAGGCCCGTTAGGGTATTCATAGAATGTCTATAAATATTTGTACTTTGTTCATATCAATAGAAGGAAGAGTTATTATTCTCTTATCATGGTATTACAGAGCCACGATTAAACCTAAATTTTTTTTCTTTGCCGCGATTTTCTACTTCCTTACATCATGCCCAATTTCGACGACAACAACCCCGACTCGACCACTGGTGGTGGGAGTACAAACGCCCCTGCTCCACTCGACCCCGAAGCCGCGATTGTGTATCATCGCATCGACCCCTCATCGCCCTTGTCTAAGCGAGATGATGTGAATAAACCCGCGACCACGGATACTATGTCCTTTGCGGTTCAGGCACAACCCAAAGGTAGTTTCGAATCTAAATCTCGGTACCCGACTTCGGATGATCGCTTGACTGGTACGTCTTTCTCTACTATATGTGGATGACTTGATTATTGCCGGGAATCATCATCAAGATATTGAAGCATTCAAGACGTACTTAAACTCTTGCTTTCACATGAAAGATCTTGGAAAATTGAAGTACTTCTTGGGAATTGAAGTGGCAAGGAATCGCGAAGGGATCTTTTTATGTCAACGGAAGTATGCACTTGACATTATCACTGAAACTGGTCTATTAGGTTCCAAACCAGTGGCGTGCCCAATGGAGCAACACCAGAAGCTTGGACTTTCGACTAGTCCTCTCTTGGTTGATGGAGGAAAGTATCGACGTCTAGTTGGGCGCTTGTTATATCTTGCTTTTACACGACCTGATATCTGTTTTGCAGTTCATATTTTGTCGCAATTTTTGAAGAATCCAAGGGAGGACCATTGGATGGCGGCTCTTCGAGTTGTGAGATATCTTAAAGGGAGTCCTGGTCAGGGCGTGCTGTTGGAACGCAATATTGATCTTACTTTGACAGGTTGGTGTGACTCGGACTGGGCGGGATGTCCTCTTACACGGAGATCGGTGACAGGATGGATAGTTTTCCTTGGATCTTCCCCCATCTCCTGGAAGTCCAAGAAGCAGGACACGGTTTCATTGTCTTCGGCAGAGGCAGAGTATCGGGCTATGACGAAGTTGACGTGTGAACTAAAATGGTTGCGTGGGTTACTGCAGTGTCTTGGTGTGCGCGTCCCTGGTCCAATGAAGATACATTGTGATAGCCAGTCAGCCTTGTACATTGCCCGCAATCCGGTATTTCATGAACGCACCAAACACATTGAAATAGACTGTCATTACACGCGAGATGCACTCATTGATGGAACGATTTCGGCTGTACATGTTCCCACGGACTCTCAGTTGGCAGACATCTTCACAAAACCATTGGGAACAGTTTCATTTATGTGTATCCGAGACAAGCTGGGCATACACAACTTGTATGCTCCACCTTGAGGGGTGGTGTTGAACGATGTATATTGTCTATAATTGTTATTGATACTTCGTAGGCTAGTATCGATTAGGTCTGTTAGGGTATGCATAATATATGTTAGGCCCGTTAGGGTATTCATAGAATGTCTATAAATATTTGTACTTTGTTCATATCAATAGAAGGAAGAGTTATTATTCTCTTATCAGATATCTATCTAAAACTTACTCCACGCACGGGTGAAGGTCTAGTTACAAAAGAGATGAGACAAGTAAAAATGATGATCTTGTGTGCCCTAATTACGTATTGACATTTGACAACAACTCATGAGAAGCATTTTTTTTTGTAAATTAGCGATGAGGTGAGTTTCGAACCCAGTACCTTCTGGTCACTAGCGAGAGCTTTTTCCACTAGATTATTCTGACAACTCATGAGAGGCATTGAAGGGTAAAGGTCAATCTAAGCAAAAAGGCTCAACTAAGGGAGAACATATTACATCTAGGTAACTGGAATCTATCTAACAAATTAAATGGGTCATCATAGAATCAAGGCAACATTATTATCATCATCATCTCACCTAATACTGCAAGGCAAATGTGGATTAAGGATGAAATTTCAACGGATACTTTATTTAAATCAATTAGTAGTCAAAATATGTAAATAGCACTTCCAACTTATTTATTAAACAAGTCTGAACTATTAGTGGAACATGATTCAATATAACATAAATGAAATCTCCCTAAAATCAAGCTCATTATTGATTCATGTACATACTCGATCTAATATCAATTTAGTATATTACAAATCGAGCTAAACATTAGCTCGCTCGAAGAAGTATCTAACTCCATCTAATTTCAATTTACTAATAACAAGTATGATCACATGGTAGATATCGTAAAATATACTAAGAGAAACGCTCAAATCCAAAATCAAGTAAACAACTCGTTATCATATTGGTTCGAGTCAAAACTAGACTACAGAGTGATCCAGTGGAATCCCCTATATATATACTCCATATACCAAGACACACAGATAGAGAGACAGACGTCTTCCAAACAAAATTACACTACTGACATTATCTTTGTCTGAGAGAGACAGAGAGAGATTGAGAGAGATCGAGAGAGATGGGGAGAGCCCCATGTTGTGATAAGGCGAATGTGAAGAGAGGTCCATGGTCACCTGAAGAGGATGCTAAACTCAAGGACTACATAGGGACTTTTGGTACCGGTGGAAACTGGATTTCTCTACCTCAAAAAGCTGGTCAGCTAAACTTGTAACTTCAACTCAAATGTTTTTTTATTGCAATACTACATATATATGTTTATGTTTGGTTTTTTTTTAGGTCTAAGAAGATGTGGAAAAAGTTGTAGGTTGAGATGGCTCAACTATCTTAGACCTAACATAAAACATGGAGAATTTTCTCAACAAGAGGACACTATTATTTGCACTTTGTATGCAACTATTGGAAGCAGGTCAGATTTCCACTTACATTTATTACTATATCTTCTAAAATCTCATCTCAAGCGATTTCCCAACTTTTGCTTTCGGCCTAGTGTTAATGAGTCACATCCCGCAATTTACCTTCTCCGTATACTCGAGAGCAAGGGTTGAAACCTTATTAATTATGCATGCATGATCTGCATCAAATACTCATTCTTTTTTCTTGAAATAAATATAGGTGGTCGATAATTGCTTCCCAGTTACCAGGGAGGACAGATAATGATATCAAGAACTATTGGAACACAAAGCTGAAAAAGAAGTTAATGGGAATTAATTATTCATCAAACCAAAGAAAACTATTTCTACCATTTCAGAATTTCATACAACCTGCATCATCATCACAGATTCAATCTTCTCAATCATCAATGATGCCAACTCTCTCACAGTTGTTTAGAGATTGTAGTCCTTTTTCCACTAATCTACCCCCAAATCATCTTAGTTCCACTCCATTCAATCATCAGTACTACAGTTTCGAAATGCAAAATAATGGGTTGATGAGTAATGGAAGATGCAACAACATGGTCATGTTCGGAGGTAATAACGAAGCTGCTAGCTGTTCTTCGTCAGATGGGAGTTGTAGTCAGATGAGCTTTGGAAACATGAAGGAGGTAAAACAAGAAAGTATGAGTTATCTCGGTCCAGAGTGCAACTTCGTCCCACTTTCTGGGACTAGTTCAACAATTCGCTCGTCTTCAAACGGCTTTCAGGATGAGCAGAAGTTGATATATGGAGGAACAAGTTGTGGTGATATTCTTTCAGGAACAGGGAACTTTGGGAACAATAACCATGATTTGTTATTACAAGGTTATTATGATCATCTTGAGGAAGTATCAAATAGTAGTAATAATAATAATAATAGTGGTAGCTTTTATTTCAATAATTATGAAAACAAGACATATGAGAGGAGCATGTACTTTGACTCATAATCTGAATGATGATGATAATGAGGAGATTCAGAGAGTACTATTTTTAGCTCAAGTACTTCTATGTTTTATGGGGTTTTGTATTATTATTATTATTATTAGACTCCTTTGTTTTGTTGACATTTTATAGTCAACTCCTCTTTCAATGCACTGGTATTTCAATTTGATGAGTGCATATTTCATTTTGTTGATTCAGTGCTAAAAATAATTGTATGGCCTGACAATCTTCAGACACAAATAGTCCCCAGATCTTACTATGTGTAAGTTTGTGATTTTTTATACCTAAACTAAAAAATATACATATAATTGGATAATTGATTCATAAAGTTTATTAAAAACTAAGATTTAGTTCCTCAATTAGTTTGAGTGGGTGTATGTATTTACAATTAATATTCTTGTAGTTACATGAACATTACACAAAAAGTCCTTATATTCGTGTATATGTTACATATGAGTAATTTAACATTGTGTCCTTTTTACTTTTTACTTAACGTAATTGAAGTTTTAAGAATAATTTAATTAAGTTGTTATGAAGAATAAAGACTGTTTATATGCAACATTCATAACTTGGAATCGGTAGGTGCGTCAATTTAAATTTCAATGATTAAGTCTTAATTTTTAATAAATTCGATAGGTTATTTAAGTATTTTACACTTTTTATTAATGTAAAATACATCTAGACACGAATTGGTAGAGTTGTCCGAACACCATAATTCACATGCCAATGGCTAGATTTCTACGTGCATGTGGCCATGTGTGTGGATATTATCCATAATTTATTTAAAAATTTAATGGAACGACATTGTTGATTCGACCACAATTATGCCATAATCATACTCCAAATATTGCAATTGGTCCCACGGATTGGGACTTTCAATTAATTTAGAGATGACTTATTAATCGATAGGATTGATTTGATGATTATTGACCACTGTCTTAATGATTTTCTTAATCGAAGTTGCAATATAAATCAATAAGCCACTTGGTCCCTCATTGAGTTGACCCATGTTTGTACACTTTCAAATCATAATTAGCTAATATAGCTAACTACTATTCTAATATGCAACCGTTTTGATCGAGTCATATTACATAATATTATCAAAGACATTTAACCTAACGATATATATGATCAAGTCTCTTTTTTATACAATAAATCTCTCGCTCAAATCCTCTTGAAGAATTATTTACTATCCTACAATTATAGTTGTTGAAGTATATGTGATTAGCACATATTAGCCTAAATCACAATATTTTAGATTTATTTCCTTGACAAAGATAAATCCTGTGGTAGGACTACCTAACTTTTTTATGTACTACCTATTTATTTATTTATTTTTATATGTGAATAACCTATCTACTATCTAGTCCAGTAATAATTGAAGGATAAGATAAATAAATAGTGTAATTTAATAAAATAAACAGATTGCAAGGTTTTTGTTGAGCAATGTCTTATCTATTAAATTAAAGAAGAAAAAAGGTGAAGAAGTGTGGGGTGGAGCACTAGTAAGTACTGACATTCTGACTCGAAAAACAATACATTATTGTCCAATTTAATAAACTTTTAGTTCGGACACAGATTGATAGTTGTCATTGATCAACTAATAACCAACGGATTATACCCTTTGTGTGTAAGAGTTTGCACATTGAAGGAAGCATAAAATTTGTAGATATCTTTCTCTTGCCTCTGTTTTTTCACATTCAACCAATATTTTATGTTGTAACTAAGATCATGTCAGATCTCTTTATTTCAAACATTATCACACAAAATGGACTTCAATTTTCTGGATCAACAAATCAAATTTCGTATACATTCTTGGGAAAAGAAAGTTCGATTTATATTAAAATTATCATAAATTAAAATATGACAATCTTTTAAGGTAGGAGGGAATACTTGACAACAGCCCATTTATATATCATGATTTACTTGACTTGTGTTTTGATACATTGGTTTGGTTGGTGTGATCTACCGAGATGGCATGATTTACATGTTATTTTGCTAAATTCGAAATTTGTGATGTAGGCACTCAATAATTAATGATCATCATGTGTTTGTTATAATAAAAATAATTAGATCATAATGATCTCACTGTATTTTGTGAACATGAAATTCATATGATTGAGTGAAGCCGGTCAAATAATCCAATCAAGACAGTAAAGCTTGACTTAAAGTGTTATGCAAGTTCACAATGCAATCAGCCTCGAGCTTCAAAAAGAAAAGTCACATATTTGTAAGATCAATAAAAGTATACTTGGCTGACGAAATCAAATTCTCCATATAGAATAGGTTTATTTTTATTTTGCACCCGAACTATTATCTAAGTTTTAAAATACACCCTAATACTAATACTATATTAAGGACAAAAGTACTTTATTAGGGGCAAAAATGAGAAAATAAGTTTAAAAGTTCATTGAAAATGTAAAACAATCAAACATTTTGAAAAATAACAAAATTTCTAAACAATCAAACATACTGAAACAGAGGGAGTACAATTTAAGGCTTATAATAGTATTATGAAGCACTTTAAAACTTCCGTAATAGTTCAGGGTGCAAGATACAAATAAGCACTAGTAAGTATCTCAGAAGAATTTTAGACCAAAACATAATATGGAGTAAAAAACACTCATTACTCAATACTCTTCAGGACTTTTCTACTGCTAAATAGTCGAACAACACTTAAAGACTACTTCTCCAGCAAAGAATGCTCGGGAGAAGTTGAATGAAATACCCATTTATGCAAATGGTTTGTTATATGTTGCCTACACTTTTTTTTTTATGGTGAACTATTTTTACCGAGTCAACTAGGAAACAACCTCCTTGTAATAGCAGGGACAAGGTTGCATAAAATCCGCCCCCCGCCCTGCTTAAGGAGTGCCTCTTTAGAGGCATTAAGACACGTTGATGATGAATACAAATTTGTGCAATGATTTTACAGCTGGTGTGAAGTTGATCTACCTCTGTTATCATCTTCAAGAATCAGCTTGATTCCATTGTTCTTGAGCGCATTTACCACACCACAAATCTTAGTCTGATGCTTGAGACCTTTCTTCTCAATTTCTTTGTTCACATCAATATGTATCCCCCTTCCAAGTCCTTGTTCCAGACCCTCCACTTTAAGCCTCATAGCAAGCACCTCGCCAACAACGGAGGCAGCCTTTTTGCATTGCAAGACCGGCCACACTCTAGTGTGTTCTTGAGGGAATGCTCAACCGTGGATGCTGTAAAAACGATCCGCCCATTGTTTCTGTCAACCACATTTGCAGTGATGAATTTGAGTGACATAAACAACCTTAGCACATATCTCTTAAGCATTTATTCGAAAAAGCAGTCCTGCACAAGAACGCAAGATTTAACTATAAGTAAGGTATATGATGCGCATCTTATCTTGTAGATTAATGAAAATAACCTTAGGCTTCTAACCTCGAACTACAAACATTAATACATTCCTCACATTATGTACGTCTCTGCTTGAGAACAAACAGTTCAGTAGATTTTTTACACACATAGATAGCCCAAATCATATTTGGTTGTCGTCACTTCATACTATGCTAACTTCTGGTTGATTTACAATATCATATGTAATCAATTCTACATGACACCATAACTTATCCTACATCCATCACTTTAAATAGAAAAAGGAAATGAACTCTCATTACAACGCTAGCTTGGTTCCTAGTAGCGTCCTTTTTTAACTAGCAACCCGCGATACATCTGTGCCATTTCATTCCCACATGTTGGTTAAGGCTTTTGTGGAGAATGGATCTCTTGACACCATATCTCTGGTGTCTCCCATATCACCATTAGGATGAAAATAATTCTGAACACGACGTATTGACACTGGAAATAGATCTGTCTCCCCAGCATCAACTATAAACCTCTAGGTAAACTCTAAATAGCCATTTTCGTAGCTAAGAAATTTTGGTAAGGCCTAAAGTACCGATTATTCCCGTCAAATGCAAACCTAGTTCGCTCAGCCCACAGGCAGCCCTGCGAATATTGTTCTCTTGCATAAGCCACCGCAGTAAAAAATTACCTCGCCTTAGTCTATTACACTTTGTGTGACATTCTGTTTCACGACATATTAAGATAATGGTAGATGTATTGTCATTAATTTATAAATAAGAAAAGTACACTCGTCATAATTTTAAGATAGTGTAACATAGAATTTCACACAAAGTGCAATAAATTCCATTGCGTTAGCTCCTAACACGATATATACGTAATCATTCTAAGTTCAATTCAATCCTGTATTGGAATATCCCCTTGTTTTACCAACTAAATATATCCATCAATCTTGTATTCTTGTAGTAAAATAAGTATAAAATTAATTGAAGTCATAGATTCATCCAATTAACAGAGAAGCATCGATAAAATGCAAATTTTACAAAACAACAGACAAACAAACCATCAACAATCTTGGATTTAGAAGTCATAGTTTCGTCTAATTAACATAGAAGCATCAAAATATCCTAGTAGAAATCTTTGTTAAGAGTTTAATTAGTTTACTGGCGGAGGAATCTTACCTGCGAGACGATGTAACATGTGTTTTCACTATATGGTTATACCTGGTTGATTTAACCACAAATATGCTGCCACTCTTCACGGTTTCCCTTATGGAGTTTATTTATAGGGTTAGTGGCACGGATAATCTATGTTTGCTAAATGTTTTGAGTTGATCACTACTATTTAAAATGTTTCAGTCGATCACCTATGTTTTAAAAGTTTTCAGTCGATCACTCATTTTGTTAACGAACTCTTAAATATGTCACGTGACTTGCATGTGACTTTTTTGGGGGGTATTTTAGTAATTTCATATGCTACTATAATTGTTAATGGCAGCAACCGTCACATAAGTTTGCTAAATGTTTTCAGTCAATCACATGTGTTTTAAAGTGTTCAATTTTATCACCTATATTTTAAAATGGATCCCACTTGGTGACTCCGTTAACATATCGTCGAAACCCCGTTAAATAAATCACATGCTTGGCACTCGACATTTACTACTCTGTATTAATTTATTTTTATTGATTAGTTATTTATATCAATATAGTTACTTTCGACATAATGTATTACTCCGTATTACTTTATATTATGTACATTATATCGTATTACTTTATATTCTTACACAATTTTTTTTGTATATAACTATTTGGAGTCCGGTTTCGGTGCATCAATAATTCCATGCATCAGGTGCATCAGGTACCCATTTAAAGGTTTCACGTGGGTACTGTACCCAGTTGAAACTTCATCATTGGTACAAGAAACAATATAAACATAACTTGTACCCAAATTATACTATAACAATAATACAATACCACATATTTATCAATCCAGAATAAAAGTAGTAAATATATATGTGATTTGTAAATTGACCCACAAATATATAGATAATTGTTGCGTGACCCTTAATTATATAAATAATTACATCGTGGCCCTTAATTTATAAGATATTGTGCCCAAACCCCCTTGATGAACCTGATGCATGGAAGTATTGATGCACCCAATCTTTTCACTAACATAAATACATCAGCATTACATATAAAAATATATAATTTTAAAGTACTTGATAAATAGTTAAATGAAAGTTATTTTTTATATCAACACATGTCACTTTTTTTTTTGTAAATTAGCTATGAGGTGAGTATTGAACCCATGACATTCTGATCACTAGCAAGAGTCTTTTCTACTAGGCTATTCGATTAACTCAACACATGTCACTTCTTGATTGGTCATGTGAGAACATAGGGTTTCACTTTTATGTAAATATAACTTCCAATTCCCGTCTTTCCCAATTGTATATAGAATAGATAGTTAAAATAGAGATTAATACATGTAAAATTTACATAATTGAAGGTAGATATTTACCTGTTCGTTTTTTAATGTTAGAATTTACTCCTATCTATGATATAATCAATTTCTCCAACAACTTGAATAAAAAAAAATTTAGAAAGCGACTTCTTACAAAGTTAGTTCGAGTTGACTTTGACTCGTTTAAAAAAAGGCGGTTCGAGAAACCACGTAGTTGCCTTTTATTATCCTCCACCGTCATATTATAACGGCTCTATTCTCCTCTATATAAACACCCCCAAACTCCTCCGCCATTTGTTCATTTCTTTTTTCCTTCTATTTTTTGTATTTTGTTTTCCACTTATTGAATTTTATTAATTGTTTTGAATTTATTTAACTTTCTTTTCTTTTTCTTTTAATATGAATTTGGTTTCTTGTTTGATTTATTAGATTGATTTTTTTCTTGTTGGGTTGAAGTTAAAGTTGATGCGATTACTTATTAGCGGTATAATAAAGACAGGTACTTGTTTATTGTGCTTTTCTTACTGTTTAAACGTTTTTATCCCAAAAGATTTTCCGATTCAGTTTTGTAGCTATGCTGTTCCAACAAGGTTGTCCGATTCTTGGACCAATTTTTTCTCAAAAAGATTGTCCCACTTTTGAATCAATTATATGTCTTGAAAAGATTGTCCAAAAATTGAACTAAATTTGTCCCGGATTTGGTTTCGAGATAATCTGTGTTTTTTGTCCCCAAAAGATTCATCGGTTGTTGAAAGAATCTTGTCCGGATTGTCCCATTCGGCTGGTAAACAATTTTGGTCCCACAAAGATTGTCCCAAGAATTGATCTAATTTTGTCTCGAAAAAGGTTGCCGATTTTGGTTTCGAAACACTGTGTTTTTTGTCCTAAAAGATTGTTCGATTGAAAGAATCTTGTCCCGCAAAGATTGTCCCATTTCGGTTGGGAAAGAATTTTGGTCCCACAAAGATTGTCCCGAGAATTGATTTAATTTTGTCCCGAAAAGGTTGCCGGATTTGGTTTCATAACACTGTGTTTTTGTCCTAAAAGATTGTTAGATTGTTGAAAGAATCTTGTCCCTCAAAGATTGTCCCATTCGGTTGGGAAATAATTTTGGTCCCACGAAGATTCTCCCGAGAATTGATTTAATTTTGTCCCAAAAAGGTTGCCGGATTTGGTTTTGTAACACTGTGTTTTTTGTCCAAAAAGATTGTTAGCTTGTTGAAAGAATCTTGTCCCGCAAAGATTGTCCCATTCGATTGGGAAACAATTTTGGTCCCACAAAGATTGTCCCGAGAATTGATCTAATTTTGTCCCGAAAAGGTTGCCGGATTTGGTTTAGAGAAACACTGTGTTTTTTGTCCTAAAAGATTGTTCGATTGTTGAAAGAATCTTGTCCCGCAAAGATTGTCCCATTCGGTTGAGAAACAATTTTGGTCCCACAAAGATTGTCCCATGAATTGATTTAATTTTGTCCGGAAAAGGTTGCCAGATTTGGTTTTGAAATAGTGTTTTTTGTTCCTGAAAGATTGTTCAATTGTTGAAAGAATCTTGTTTTGCTGCTGCAGAGAATAAGCTACATATTAACAGCATTAGCCTGCTACTACGATTCTATGCATCAGCAATACTACGATTCTATGCATCAGCAAATCGTAGTATCTTACAAATATAACAAACAATCTACTCTTGACGGGATCCATCTTACGCCTCATTGTCCTACGATTGGACTTCGTTGTCTTGTACTCTGTGGCAGTCATGCGGTCTGAGAAGGTCCTAGTTGCTAATGATTTTATATTATACATCCCCTCACCATTAAAACTCTGCCAATGATTTTATATTATGGTACTTATCCATTTCTTATTTTTCGTTAGTAATGTACAAAACGATGGAACATATAGTAAGGTTCAACCATTTTTAATCCTTTCTTTCTCCGTTTTCGGGTGAACGAAGGCGATGGATGACATGTGATGTGGTTGATCAGTTAGTAATGTACAAAAGTAGCAAGTTGGAGATCTAGAATGGAAAATATTCATATTGCAGAAGAAAATGTCGACTACAGTTTGAATTGAGGACCTGGAAGTTTACAAGAGTAAAGTTGACATATCTAATACTCCCTCCCTCCGTCCCTAAATGATTGGTACATTTTGACTTTACATGGTCAAACTTTAAAAACTTTGATCAATAATTCTTATTAACCAATAAGAAAATAATATCTTGTAAGATTCATCTTAATATATACTCCCTCCGTCCCTAAATGATTGTCACATTTGACTTTTGGTGGTCAATAAAACACGATTTAAAATATAAATATCTCTTATTCTAAATGCAAAAAAATTATAATAAGTTGATATTTCAAAAATATATATTGAGACGAATCTAACGAGGTCCCACAAGACTATATTATTTCTTTTCGTTTAGTGAGAATTCGTGATCAAATTTTGTTGTAATTGACCACAAAAGTCAAAATGTGACAATCTTTTAGGGACGGAGGGAGTATTTTTGAACTATCAACTTTTTATAATTTTTCAAATATAACATATGAGATGTTTATGTTTGAAATCATGTTTTGTTGACCATAAAAAGTCAAAATATACCAATCAATCAAATTTTTAGGGTCTCCTTGTATAAAAGTTTGTAGTTGTAGTGACTACCATTGCATCAATACAAATTTTAGATACCATGTTTCCATTATCTCCCAAGTCCACCATGCTCCTTCCAATCCATTATAATAATTGACGTTTTATCATTTTTGAAGTTGAACTTTGACAATTAATTACTTATTATTGTTTACTAGATATTTGCACGCAATTCAACCTGTGCGAACTCGTTCATCATATTTATAATACGGAGTATCTGTATTTTTAATTATAAATAATCACTCCGTTTTTTTACTTGTCGTTTTACATTTGCAAGGCACCGTTTTGGTTTAGTTTTCCTATTATGACCTTATCATTAAATGAACATAAATTGTATTTTAGTTTCCTATTATATAAATAAAATCTATGAGATTCTTAATTGTTTTGCCAAAGTTGTCTAAAATGAAAATTAAAAAAAATGGAGGGAATATAACATTTATATGAAGGGCAAAATGCATCACCCATGTTTCACTAATTCATCATTCACTTACTCATGTTTCATATGATCTCATTCACTTACTCATGTTTCATATGATCTCATTCACTCACTCTTCTTTCAAAAAAAGGTTCAACTTTTTTTGTCAATCAATGGTTAGTCAACTATTTTTGTCTCATGTTGACTTTGTGAAGGATAAAATAGTCATTTCACATCTATTGTTTCTAAAAATAAAAAATCGAAAAGGAGTAAAATTACAATTATGTCTCTATTTGTAAGTGTAGTAATTAAGGAAGTTTTATGGAGGAGCAAAATAGTCATTTTAAATTTTTATATATAAAATAACATACTCCATATAAATTTTGCAAAAGGTGAAGGATTCCAGTTTCACAATGTGAAGAGCTTGAAAACTCCCTATTGAAATATAGTTAGTATTTGATCACTATTGATTATATAATATTCTATATTTAGAAAAATATGGGGCTTCAAAATAACTTATAACTCTTTCATTCCTCAATTATATATACTAGATGTTTGTACATAGTTTTGTATGTGCGATTTCATTTATCGCACTTAAATTTATAATTTTTGATTATTTTTTCATGAAGATATGATGATATAATACATATATCATTTTGTGTAACTCATCTTAACTAAGCCTATATACAATGTGTAGAATAATATAAATTGAATATAAGCAAAGTCATGTAATATTCATATAAATAATAAATAGTAATTTTATTTACTTTTTCTTCCTATAAAGTTAATATTCATATATAACTTTTAATTTCTCCCTTCCCACATATAAGAAGCTTACACTAAAAATACAGGAGTAACAGATAACTTTACAAATAAAATTGAGGAGACGAAATATAAAATTATAATCTAGACCAAATCTTGTGATAAACACAATATCCTTAAACCGAATTCGCCCTCTTTCCTTAGGTGCTTATGAAACTTCAAGGTGTTCGATTCCCAGTATAAGATGGTCTGCAAGTAGAACTTTCTCAAGCACTGAAAACTCTACAAGCGAACTGCGGACGAGTATAAAGCTATCACCAAAAGACTGTTTGTTCTAAACGTTTCAGACGTTTTAAGCTCTGTTTGTTATGCCAAAAAAGGTAATCCGAAATCATACCAGACCACCCAAGACCCCAAGGCCCGCTCCCGGACTAATGTATTATCTATCAAGCGGTGTCAAGTCTGATAATAGTCTCAGTCAAGCCTCGTTCCTGCAGACGTTGAGGCTTTGGCATAATATTAGTAACAATATTACTCATGTTTCATAATACCTTCTTTATAAAGTGAGCAATTCATATCCTATTGAGCAATAGGGACCACATTTAAAATAGAAACTTACAAATTTTGTATTCAATCACTATTTCCAACACCACATTATATAACTTCAAAACACATTCGAGGTGATTTATGTTTGTTTCTTTGTTCTTTTAAATCTTTCACATTTTGTCAGTGTTTTTTTTTCATGTGAATATTGAAGCGAAGATCACAAAAATTGAAGGAGTGTTAATACTAATAAATAGATTAAACTTCAAATATTCAATAAAAATAGGGATATACTACATTAATCTATTAGAAAGTATATTAATCTCCTTACATTTATATTTTATTACTATAAAACATCTAGTTAAAAAAAGAGTAGTACTCCAATATAAAAATTATACTCTTTCTAATTCAAAAAATATATTTTTTTAGACATTTCACACAAATTAAGAAACAATTATTACATTAACACTTTCCATCTATATCCATATAAAGCAATCATTAATAATCTAATTATCACTTAACTAGATGATGCAATCATTTTTTTTTTAATTACTCTATGCAAATAGGATATTAAATGAAAAAGTGGTATATTGTACATTGGTTTATGTAAAAAGACATTTTTTTGATATTGTTAAAATGTCTAAAAAACATTTTTTTTTAGATTGGAGGAAGTATAATTTAAATGTAATTTCTAAATTCGAATTGAGCACACTAACACTAAAATCACCCAACATGAAAACTATATTTTTCAATATAAAAAATTAACAATTGATCACATACGTAAATGAATAAAATAGGTTAACTTGTGATAAAAGAATTAAGAATTTCATTTATTAGTTTTACGGGATGACGTGGAGTTTGGAGGGTACTGAATCACTAGTAGATTTACAAAAGTAGGATACACTAGCAGCTTCCACGTGTTGTGGGATGATTATAAATATCTGAAAAGCTTCCGTGTTTAGACATTACTGCAGTCATCTGTCTGATAAACATACGTAAATATTTCAGACAACAAAACACAAAATCCAAAACTAACTCTAAAATCCCAAAAGCTCTCCCTCTTCATCAAACCCTAGATCCCAATTTCTCCTCCTCACTAGTTCGCGTAAGCACTAAGCACTCTTTAATTAAATTCACAAATTCACGTTTTTTTTCTTGAATCATTGAGTTGTGTATATATCAGAATTTAGTATTTTCAACATATTTTACTATTAACATGATCAAATTTATTACAATCAAAGTTGGTTATACTTCATCTCTTCCAATATAAGAGTTTGTATAGCTCCAAGTATTTTGATGTGGATCCATGTGTAATCAACCTATTATATTAAGATTGTAAACTAAAAAAAAAACAGGACAGTTTTGTCAGGACTGAGGTAGTATTAATTGATTTCTATTTTATTTGTTTATTTGATTACTGATTTGTTGTGTATGCATCAAAAAATATAATTTGCAACCTAATTTACTACTCCTTATTAACATGACTGTTTTGATTCAATTCAAAGTTGTGTGTATCTGTTAGGCATATTTTATACGTGTTATATTTGTATTAGGATAGCTGTCTTATTGGGCATTGTATATTGTGTATTTTGGCCCATTAGGTTTATTCATTAAACTATATATTGTAAAGTGTTATCTGATATCATTCAAGGAAATACAAAATCCTACATGGTATCTTGAGCTAGGATTAGAAACGTTTCATCTTCCTGCTTCTCTATACAATTTTTTTTTCCAGAACTTTTACTACTCTGACTTTAGTTCATTGACCCCTTTCTCTACCTACCTAATGGCCTCTGTACCACCTACGACAACCGATTTGCCTGCGACTTCAGGCGGACCTGGTGGTGGTAATAATCCTCCTCATCACAAGGATCCCTATTATATTAGTTCTAGCGATCTTCCGGGCAACATTATTTCCCACATTGTTCTTCGCAGCTCGAATTATGATGAATGGGCCCGGTCGATTCGTTTATCTTTTACTTCCAGGCGCAAGATAACCTTTCTTGAAGGGACCGAGCGCAAACCGGTTGAAGATCCTGAAAAGCTATTTGATTGGCGTTGCATCCAGGCGTTGCTTGTCCAGTGGGTGTTAAACACCATTGATCCGGCTATTAAAAAGCAAATTTCTTTCTATGAGGAAGTCTATCCGCTTTGGGCTATGTTGCAAAAGAGATATAGCGCTAGCCATGCTACTCGCAAACAACAACTCAAGGCGGAATTGGCTGCGTGCGTTCAGACCACTTCGATGTCTGTTGAAGAGTATTTTGGTAAGCTTCAATCGTTGTGGGACGAATTACACAACTTGACCCCTTTGCCTACCTGTGAATGTGGCAAAATCTCTGAAAAATTGATGGCTATCCGGTTGGAAGATTGTTATCACGATTTTATGTATGGATTAAATCGTGATTTTTATGGCTCTATCCGATCTTCCTTAAACACTCAAACTCCTCTGCCCTCTTTGGATACGGCATACCAGAAAGTTAGGGAGGAGGAGGCTATGCGGAAGGCGAAAGACACCGGGGTTTCGGATGAGTTCGCTGCCTTAGCTTTGCGAACGAATTCGCGACCCTTTGAGTCCCGTGATCGCAACCAGGTGTGTACTCATTGCCATAAACAAGGGCATGACATTAACTCTTGTTTCTTAAAAAATGGCTATCCGGAATGGTGGGAGACGAGGCGACGCCGGGGCTCATCGGGACAGAATTCTGGTGCGAATTCTGGTGCGAATTCTGGTGCGTCCCCTGCTGGAAATTCTGCAGGTTTTGGAGCTGCTGGGAACCGCACCACTGCCCCTGGGAGTCGGGCTTCTTCCTTGCCAAGGGCTGGGCAGCATGGTCCGTCGGGCGGAGCTGCCGTTCATGCCGTTGTTCATGACAATACCGTCCTGCAGGGAGTCCAGGAGAGTTCCTCCACTGCTCCACCAATCACCACCGAACAGTGGAGTAAGTTGATGGCACTTATTGGTAATTCTACTTCATCTCCTACGGAACGCTTGATGGGTAAGCATACTCTTAGCCCTTGGATTTTTGATACGGGTGCATCTGTTCATGCTACTGGCTCTCTTGGCAATCTCATGGATCTCTTTGAGGTGGCTTCTTGTCCCGTTACACTGCCCGATGGAAGTGTTGTTCACTCTACTCGGCGCGGGAAAGCGGTGTTGTCTGATTCATTGGTTCTACATAATGTTTTATATGTTCCATCTCTCAATTGTAACTTGATTTCAGTTTCTCAGTTGGTTGATTCGAACTCTTGTGACATCTTATTTACTCATACATTGTGTGTTGTCCAGGACCGAAGTACGAGGATGGCGATTGGAGCCGGTGAGCGGAGGGGTGGACTCTACTATTTCTACGAGCCTTCAGGAAATCAGGAATCGTCTTTGTTGGCTGTTCGAACGTCTGAATTGGGTCTTTGGCATAGTAGACTGGGGCACCCTTCTGAGGCTGTTTTGAAGACTTTACCTTTTATTAGTCGAAGTGATTCTGTTTTAAGTAAACCTTGTGAGACATGTCATCGTGCTAAACATACACGTGACGTTTTTTTTGATAGCTTTACTAAAGCGACACGTTGTTTTGAGCTTATTCATTGTGACCTTTGGGGTCCTTATCGTATTACTTCGTCTTGTGGTGCTAAATATTTCTTAACGTTGGTTGATGATTATTCCCGGGCTGTTTGGGTGGCTTTATTAACTGATAAAACTGATGTGCATGCTATATTTCTTAAATTTGTCGCTATGGTGAAACGTCAATTTGGGTTAGATATATGTAGAGTGCGAAGTGACAATGGCACTGAATTTTTAAGCTTGAAACATTATTTTTCTACTCAAGGGATTGTGTTTCAGACTTCTTGTGTAGGCACTCCTCAACAGAATGGACGAGTTGAACGAAAGCATCGTCATATCCTTAACGTTGCTAGGGCCTTAATGTTCCAAGGGAACTTGTCGACTCATTTTTGGGGTGAGTGTGTTCTTGGTGCTTGCTATTTAATAAATCGTACTCCCTCGCGTTTATTAAATTTTAAGTCACCATATGAACTTCTTTATGGTTCTGCCCCATCGTATGACAATTTGCGCATCTTTGGTTGTCTTTGTTATGCCTTTAATCTTGCTTCTCGTAAGGACAAATTTTCTAGTCGGAGCCGTAAATGTGTGTTTGTTGGGTACCCCTTAGATAAGAAAGGATGGAAGCTTTTTGACTTGGAGACTCGTCAATTTTTTGTCTCCCGGGATGTTACCTTCTATGAAAATGATTTTCCGGGTGATGGTTCTATGTCTTCCCTTGCTGCTGGTTGTAATTTTTCGGCTCCGTTATCCATGGGTTATAATAGCGAGGCTGCGTTTGATGGTTGTGCCGGCCTCGAGGAACATTTCCCCTCGGCTCCTGCTCCAAATGAGGAGGCCGAGGGGCTGCCTGTTGTGGTCGAACCCACCAGGGGTGAACCAATCAGCTCCCTTGCGCAGCAGCCTGTCCAGGATCGGGCTCCTGGTTCAGCTCCAAACAGCCCAGCCGAGGGTCATCTTCCAGGGGCTGCAGTTGGGGACGTTCCAGGGGCTGAATTGTTAGACTCCCCTGCTCCAGCCGAGGGTCATCTTCCAGGGGCTGCAGTTGAGGAACTCGGCAGGGGCCGACGAGCTCGTGTTCCTCCGGCTCGTTTGACAGATTATGTGCTTCACATTGATCGATTTACGAGTCCACCTCTCCCTCCTCTCTCACCTCGCTTCACTCCCTCCTCAGGTACTCCGTATCCTTTAACACATTATTTGAGTTATGATTTGTTTTCTAGTGCGCACCGTGGGTTTCTTGCTGCCATTTCCGCAGGTGTTGAGCCGCGCTCTTATCGTCAGGCCTTGCGAGATCCTGGTTGGTGTGACGCTATGAGCTCTGAAATTCGAGCGTTGGAGGATAATGGGACATGGACTTTAGTTGACTTACCTCCGGGTAAGAAAGCTTTGGGTAGTCGTTGGGTCTACAAGATTAAATATAAATCTGATGGTAGCATGGAACGTCTAAAGGCGAGGCTTGTTGTTTTCGGGAACCACCAGACTGAAGGGATTGATTACTCCGACACATTTGCTCCGGTGGCCAAAATGACAACGGTACGTGCCTTTCTAGCTGTTGCTGCGGTAAAAGGGTGGGATTTGCATCAGATGGATGTTCATAACGCCTTCTTGCATGGTGACCTACAAGAGGAGGTGTATATGAAACTTCCTCCAGGTTTCGAACATCGTGATCCGAGTAAGGTTTGTCGCTTGCGCAAGTCCTTGTATGGACTGAAACAAGCTCCACGTTGCTGGTTTGCCAAGCTCGCTTCCTCTTTACGTGCCTATGGTTTTAGTCACTCTTATTCGGATTACTCTCTGTTCTCCTATGTGCGTGGGGCTATAAGATTGCATGTTCTTATATATGTTGATGATCTTATTGTCTCGAGTAACAATTCTGCCGCTTTGCTTGCTTTCAAACAGTATTTGAGCACTTGTTTTCACATGAAGGATCTAGGTGTCCTGAAGTATTTTCTTGGGATTGAAGTGGCGAGGAGCTCTGAAGGTATTTCCCTTTGTCAAAGGAAATATGCTTTGGACATCATCGCTGAGTGTGGTTTGTTAGGGGGCCGACCTGTTGCTTTCCCTATCGAACCAAATCATAAACTGGGAGAATCTACTAGCTCTGAACTTGCCGATGGAGAACAATACCGACGCCTGGTGGGTAGACTTCTTTATCTATCTTACACTCGGCCTGATCTGGCCTATGCTGTTCATATCTTGTCCCAGTTTCTTCAGCATCCACGGCAAGATCATTGGGATGCTGCATTACGGGTGGTGCGTTATCTTAAGAACTCACCAGGACAAGGTATTTTGTTACGATCTGATGCTTCATTGACATTGTCGGGTTGGTGCGATTCAGATTGGGCGAGTTGCCCACTTACCCGACGCTCGATTACTGGTTGGCTTGTTTTCCTCGGTGGATCTCCTATCTCTTGGAAGACAAAGAAGCAAAAGACTGTTTCGCTTTCTTCAGCTGAAGCTGAATATCGTTCCTTGACTGCCTTGACTTGTGAATTAAAATGGCTTAAAGGGCTGCTATTGACCTTGGGTATCTCCTCCAATCATGCTATTCCTGTTTATTGTGATAGCCAGTCGGCACTTCATCTTGCTCACAATCCAGTTTTTCATGAGCGCTCCAAACACATCGAGGTGGACTGTCATTTTGTTCGTGACGCCATACAAGACGGTATCATCGCTACTTCTCATGTCTCCACGTTGTCTCAATTGGCTGACTTCTTCACTAAACCTCTTGGGAAACAACGTTTTGACACTCTTTTGCGCAAGTTGGGCATTTGTGACCTTCATGCTCCAACTTGAGGGAGGGTGTTAGGCATATTTTATACGTGTTATATTTGTATTAGGATAGCTGTCTTATTGGGCATTGTATATTGTGTATTTTGGCCCATTAGGTTTATTCATTAAACTATATATTGTAAAGTGTTATCTGATATCATTCAAGGAAATACAAAATCCTACAGTATCAATTAAGATAATGAAGTTTGTTAATTTTGTGAGTTGAAAAATAAATTGGACAATCTTTTTTGGGATTTAAGTAGTATTAGTTGATCACGGTTTTCTTTCTTAGTTTCTTACTTATTTGAGTTGTATCTCAACCTAATATACTATTAACATGATGATTTCAATTCAATTATAAGCTGTCTGTATGAATTAAGACCGCCAAGTTTGTTAACTTCGACAATTGAAAAAACAATTGAACTTTTTTTAGGGATGGAGTATTTCTTGATTCTGATTTTCTTTGTTTATTTGGTTGATGATTTGTTGTCTGTGATCAAAATATAGTACTTGCAACCTTTTTTTGAAATTGTGTGTAGAGGTGGTATTAATTTATTACACGATTTCCTTGTTATGAAACTATTGATTTGTTAGGTATTGGTAAGAATGGTGTCTGACGCGAGCAAGAAGAAGGCGGCACAGAAGAAGGCTGCGGCAGCTGCAAAGAGAGGGGGGAAGGTGGCAGCACAAGCTGCCGCTAAAGCAGCTGCGGCAGATAGTAGTAATGCTAATAGCTTAGCAAACGGAGTTGAATCTCTTCGCATATCTGATCGGACTTGTACTGGTGTATTGTGTTCGCATCCCTTGTCTAGGGATATTCGGGTGAGCTTTCAAGGTTATTGAATTAGGGTTTGATTCAATTTGAGTTGCTATTGTTTTACTGATTGTATCATAAAAATGTGAGCTTTAATATTATTTTCTATTTACATAACGAAAATTAGTTTATGAAATTTATTAATTTTAAAATGCACCCAGTGGAAACTGTGCTCATACTGCAGAGTATTTGGCACATGAAGTTTTTTCAAAAGAAAAGGGCTTAATCCATCTACTTCTGGTTTTGACATATTCTGAAGTCGGATCTTCGTTTTTTCAAGTGACTTTCTTAGGCTTGCAGCCATACTCAGTTGGGGTGCTGTGAAATTGGAGGCAAGTGGTGTGGTTTTGACACATTCCTGAAATGAAGGCAATCTGATGTTTACTTCCCCTGAGTACTGGTGGTCTGCCTATTAAAGCATTCATATTCATTATATTAATTCAATTAGTTTGATTAATCTGATTAATGAGTTTTTCGGGATCTTCCTCATTATAGGGATGTAGACGAAAAATGAAATGGCTCGACATTTCACTATGTGCGAGACGTCATATTTAGTTAATTACTTGTGTAATCCACATGCAGCATTCCATATTTTGTTATAACATCAAGTGATTTAGGACGATGTATAGGTTCTTAAGTCTGTTATTTTGCTGCAGTAACGTTTCTCACTCTACTATATGATTTTGACATTCTAGATATATCGTTATTGGTGCCATAGGCTGCATTCCTATCAGTTCCATAGTCCATATAAACATGTATTATTGACCGCCTGGTGATATCATTGTGTTGAAACAATGTTGTTGGATAGACATAACTCTCTTAAGCACCCTGTAGTTTTTTGTATATTTCCAATTTGTTCAGCTAATGTTTTCTGTCTCAACTCATACTTGTGATCTCTGCAGATCGAGTCTCTATCACTTACTTTCCATGGCCACGATCTAATTGTCGATTCTGAATTGGAGCTTAACTACGGCAGGTTTGCATGTTATTTGCATCTTGTGACCTTCAGTATTTTTGGTCTCTATGAGTTCACCTGATGCCATATTTATGTGTTTAATCTATCTTCAGACGTTATGGTTTGCTTGGATTGAATGGTTGCGGGAAGTCGACCCTTCTTACCTCAATAGGGTGTCGTGAACTTCCTATACCAGAGCATATGGATATTTTTCATCTTTCACGAGAGATTGAAGCTTCTGATATGTCTTCACTCGAGGCTGTCATAAACTGTGATGAGGAAAGGATAAAATTGGAGAAGGAAGTGGAAGCATTAGTTGGACAGGTAGTTTGCTATTATAGAGTTACTATTGAGCTTTACCATTTTTTTCTTTGCTTTTTTTTTCTCTTTTAAATGTTTTCCATTTTTCATTTGCACAAATTCAGGACGATGGCGGTGGGGAGCAACTTGAACGTATTTACGAACGGCTGGATGCATTGGATGCTTCAACCGCTGAGAAACGTGCTGCCGAGATTCTCTTTGGTCTTGGTTTTGACAAGGCAATGCAAGCTAAGAAAACACGAGATTTTTCTGGTGGTTGGAGAATGAGAATTGCACTCGCTCGTGCCCTTTTTATGAACCCAACGATCCTCTTACTTGACGAGCCTACAAATCATCTCGGTATGTTTGGAGCTAACTAAATAAGATTGTTAACTTCCTTTGTGGATGATATATCCTTTTTTAATCATTTAGTAGCTTCTTGTGCAAGTGGTTGTTGATTTCGATGTTATGCTCTTAACAAAAAATTAGTTTGAAGTTTGAACATTCCGATTACGTTGAGTTTTTTCCTGTTGACGAGTCTTCAACAAAAACCATGGTTGGTTTCTTTGATGATTTTAATTTTTCAGTTAATCGTGTTAGATCCCGTTCGTGTTGATTCCTTTTGTACTCGATATTTATATATTCTATTTTCCCATCACTTATCCATGATGCTCATCAGTAATAACAACTTCGCTTGATGACAGACTTGGAGGCATGTGTCTGGTTGGAGGAGACATTAAAGAAGTTTGACCGTATTCTTGTTGTAGTATCACACTCCCAGGATTTTCTCAATGGGGTATGTACCAACATTATCCACATGCAGAGTAAGAAAATAAAGATGTATTCTGGTAATTATGATCAGTACGTCCAGACTCGCTCTGAGCTTGAGGAGAACCAAATGAAACAATATAAGTGGGAGCAGGAGCAGATTTCTCACATGAAGGAATACATTGCCCGATTTGGTCATGGGTCGGCCAAGCTTGCTCGCCAGGCTCAGAGTAAGGAGAAAACTTTAGCGAAAATGGAGCGTGGTGGGCTTACAGAGAAAGTTGCGAGAGATTCAATTCTGGTTTTCCGATTTGTTGATGTGGGCAAACTCCCTCCTCCTGTTCTTCAGTTTGTGGAAGTTGCCTTTGGCTACACACCTGACAACCTCATCTATAAGAGCCTAGACTTTGGTGTTGACCTTGACTCGAGGGTTGCTCTGGTAGGACCCAATGGGGCTGGTAAGAGTACCCTATTGAAGTTGATGACTGGAGATTTAATGCCAACAGATGGCATGGTGAGACGGCACAACCATTTAAAGATTGCTCAGTTCCACCAACACTTAGCTGAAAAGATCGACACGGAATTGTCCGCGCTGCAGTTCATGATTAATGAGTACCCTGGAAATGAGGAAGAGAGAATGAGAGCAGCGATTGGGAAGTTTGGGCTATCAGGGAAAGCTCAAGTAATGCCGATGAAGAACCTCTCTGACGGACAGAGGAGTCGCGTCATTTTTGCATGGCTAGCTTACAGGCAGCCACACATGTTGTTGTTGGATGAACCCACAAATCATCTTGATATTGAAACCATCGATTCGTTGGCAGAGGCGTTGAACGAGTGGGATGGTGGCCTTGTCCTCGTGAGTCACGACTTCCGGCTCATCAATCAGGTAGCACATGAGATATGGGTTTGTGAAAACCAGGCAGTGACAAAGTGGGGAGGAGACATCATGGATTTCAAGCAACATCTCAAGGCGAAGGCTGGTTTATCTGGTTAAATGTAATTCTACTCTTCCTTTACTGCTATTAAATGTAGTACTTATAGCTTACTGGTATATTTGGCATATGGACCAGTACGTTAAAACTGAAACTATATTATATGATGAAACGGAAGCTATATCTTATAACTTACTGGTGCCTTTTCGAGTCTCTTGTGATGCGATGGTGTGAGATTGTTGGTTATACGTGATCGATAATAAGTGCAAGGTTCTTTTATCTGGTATGTACTTTCTCTCCTATTGCAGTTGAATAATTACGAATGGTTGATTAGTTTGAAGATTCAACGCGGCTATAAGACGTACGAGATTGTCGTCCTGAACACATTTGTAGTTTTGGTATGATTTGGTGAGGCGTGAGTAGCGCCGCATGGTGTATAACTTTGCTTTGCCATATTCGATAGTATGATTTGCGGAGGCTCTCAGGTCCTAAAGAGGGGGATGTTTGAGTGGATAAAAGGGGTCGAGACTAAAAAATGTAAGTCAATTCCACCTAATTCTAACTCCCCTGAATTCGACCTCCCTGGAACAGCACACACAGAATTTGAAAGAAAAGTCAATGTCAATGTTGATAATGCACACAAGACGTGTGCTTAATCATTGATAAACTTGATTAATTTAAACATGTCTACGTGACATAGCTCAAATGATAAAGAAATAGGGTGTAAAGTACGAGTAGTATTTAAAGTAGTAGAGTATAAAGTACGAGCAGTAACGCTTCTTTGCGCAACCTGAGTTCAATTTTCATAAGAATAAACCTTGTGTTCATGAAGTAGACAAGTTTGGTCACCTGATTAGGTGAGGCACATCACGATTTATCTCATTCGTGTACTCCAAACAACACAGACAAGAACTGTTTCACAGTTTTGATTAATTTAAACATGTCAACGCTGAAATCTTTGCACTAGAATATACTACGTAGTATCAAGAAATAATAAGTCCTCTGTAGGATATGATAATGAAATTGAAGTCCTTAATCAAAGCAATAAGAAGCGCGTAATATTACTAACATACTAAATATAAGTAATCAACTTGCAATTAAGAAACACCACAAAAATGAGACAGAATCATAATCATATAAAAAAATTAAATGTATGAACACTTAAGGTCATTAAGGTAAGACATTCTTGTATATAACAATCACAAAGGTTCGTATATTATAGAAGTCGATACTGCTCATATATACACAAGCCATGGAAGCCAGCAAAATTAAATCACTTGTTTTATTTATGTGCCTTCTTTTGGTGTTTCAAAATGGTAATAAGTTATCTTTTATTTTGATCATTAATGTCAAAAATGGTGTCTCAGCTAATGAGCTTTATATATATTTATTTAAGTTCCATTATGTAATAATATTGATGCATTCATGTAAAGATAAATTTGGGTTTCTTAAGATTTTTGTGTATGTCTAGCTATTTTAGTTATTGGACTGTTTTTTTCAGGTAAATTGGTGGTGTTTGTTAAAAGCCAATATACGAATCCAATTGACGGTAAGTTAGTAAATCTCAATTATTGTGTTACTATCGAGCATTTGTGTTGGTTATTGTTAAAACTATATGAGATTTCACAAAATTAATTGATATTTGAGAAAGTAGCTTAATTTTATATATTAATCTGGAAAGACATAGTTAGGAAACTGGATTTCGATTAATGTAAGTGAATTTGTTTGATGCTTCTCTTTGATTTTGCTAATTATGAATACTTGTACTTTCAGTACTTGGAATAAGTACCCTTCAACTAACGTTTCCCCAGTTGATTGAGGCAGCTGATGATCCATGTTATCCAGTAAAATTGACATGGGTTGAGTGCAATAATGATTATCTTCCACGTATCACCGCCTTGTAAGTATATTATTTTCGGATTACTTAAGATTTTATTAAAAAAAAATCTATTAAAATTTATGTTAATGCGTAAATTAATAATTAACCTTAAATTAACTTAAACTTCCTAATGATCATAACTTTCTACTATTATTTCACTCTTCAATCTACTCTCATACTTTTATTTCTATTTTTTCTTATTACGATAATGATTTTATTTAGTTCTTACTAGATCCTTTAATTTAATATTATATACTTAATTAAATGTCTCTCTATCTATCTTGTTTATGTGAAAATATATTTGAATGGTTTATAGGAATCTTGGTGGCAAAAATCTTATTGGTCTACTTCCGGACTTCAGTTATTACTTGGATGCTCTTGAAATCATGTAAATACTTACAATGCCTTTATTTATTCCATTACCTTTGATTTTAAATTGGTGGCATTCTTTATTTTTAGATATGTTACGTTGTTCATCAGTATAGTGGATTTCAAATTGTCCCTATATATGTTTTTTTAATTATTGTAAATAATTAATTATCAGCTACTCTTTTAGACGGAATGAACAACTTATTCTTACTTGTGTAGTTGTGCTGTATAGTTCTGAAAGCAAAAGAGAAAAGAAAATACTATAATATAATATTTTTTGAAGAAAAATCTTTTATCTTCTTGCTCCCAAAAGATCTATGAATTTGTTATAACTCGAACAAGTATACTTTTTCACATTTTTATCTTGTTCACTAAGAGCATTTCTATACTAGAAATATTTCTTTAGAATAGTTTTCGAGGGAATGATTCAAGAAAGTCTATTTTCTTACATTTTTTGTTTGTAGTTTGTATTCCATGTTATTTTCAGATAAATTAAACAAGCCATCTTATTATTTTAGGGCAGTATTTATCCATTACTCTTCTTTTAGTTTTATTTATTTCTTGAAACCTTTTGATATTTCATTTGTATTTTGATTGCAGCGATGTTCATGACAATTCATTGAGCGGACCAATTCCAATCTTTCTCGGATCATTTCTTTATCTAACAAAATTGTGAGTTGACATACTTTTACACAATAATATAGTTTAAATATTAGAAAATTACATGAAAAATATTGTTTTTAATCAAAATTCATTATTAACTTTTTAAGTTAATAATGAAATCTTTTTAACATTGGCTTATTCATCAATAACTTGTGTATTTTGAAGGGATTTGTCGGACAATCTTTTCACCGGCACAATACCATCTTCGTTGGCAAACAATAAAAATTTGGTAAAAAAGTAAGTCTACATTTTCTCACAATGCAGGATAACAAAATTCTATTGTTATTAGTCATCAAAGTTGTGCAACGGAAATTGTTGTTATTCATTAAATGCATACTATATGTAAGCGAATGAACTTGTATATTATTATTAGTAAATGTGCATGTATTTTTATATTTTCCTTTAAGGTAATGAAGATTTCTAATTTAAAATGACAATGCAATAATCTCATCAATTGTGTCAATTATATGATTGTTTGTATGACATAGTTTTTCAGGCAATCCTGGATTAAATTCAGGCAACACATCACCACCAGGAAGCAGCACAAGTCCACCATCCGGTGGAGGGAGTAGCTACTTCCCCCCTCCTACGACCTCCTCTTACAATCCCAGTTTCAATTATACTCCAAAAAGTAAAAAGAAGACCAGCAAGTTGCCTATCATATTCGGAGCCGTTGGAGGGACAGGTCTCGTTTCCAGTATTGTTGGAGCAATAGCCATTCGTAAACAAAAACAAAGAACGGCAGCAGCAGTAGCAGCAGGTTCACATTTATATGAATTGTCGAAATAGTCCCAATAAATATATATATATATATATTAACTATTAAGGAATAGAAATGTAGGAATAGGAATATTTGGGTTCAGTTATGTTAAAAGTTACGATATTGTATGTATGTTATCTGGCTAATTTATATTTTTTTTGTTACAGGCAATATTAATGTCGGACCACCAATCGTTAATCAATCAGGATCCTCTAATACTTAAAGATTAATAGTGGTCTTATTATGTCCTAATCAGAGTGCAATTAGGACAAAGGAATTGAGACAATATATATATTTATATATATATTATATATATATATGTATGAACATCTCTCTTTGACAGAATACCACATTAAGTGAAGCTAGCCAAGTGGATTTCGGGACACTGCTATTTGGCATTAGTGGGTGGTAGTGTTTGTCTGTATTTTGTTCTTAATATTCCACATTTTTCTTGAATTAATTTGGTAAAATAGTTTATTATATTAGATGAATCAAGACATATTTTAGTATGAATTTATTTGACATAATTAATTATTTTGTTAAAATAATTTAAAACAAGTTAAGTCTAAATCATTTGGGTTCTTAAAGTTGGCTAGTAAACAGGCCAAACTCGTCACATATGGGCTTTATTTTAACCATCACAATTGACAAGTACAAGGTGTCATGCTCCAATTCACATAAGCCTTCCTTTTCTTTTCTTTTTTCTTTTTTTTGTAAATTAACAATGAATTGAGTTTCGAATCCAGGACCTTTTGATTACTAGTAAGAGCCTTTTTCCACTAGACTATTCAATTAACTCACATAAGCCTTCCTTAAAAAAAAAGAATTACTCAAAATTATCACTTTTCTTATTTTTGATAGACGTTTTATGTATATTATTTAACAAATTCTTTAACTATTTATTCCAAACTTCAAAAATATTTTTTTAATTCTCTCAATAGTTTGCAAACTAAACCATTCATATAAATTACACCATGCCATACTAAACAAGCCTTGTGATAATATAAACGATGAAAAAAGTATTGGCAATAAAAATTAAACTCATTAAAGTTACAAGCTCACTTAATGACAATGTCACAACGACTTTTCACATCATATTATAAAATTGATCGATATCCAACCGTAAAATTGATATTGAAAAAGTCAATGTCAACTAACGTTATTGATAATGCATACACGATTTGGCCATCATTTTTAAGGGACTTGATCAATTTACATCTTTAATTTCCACTTGAACATGTAAAGCAGTAATAAGTCCTTGTTATAATGTGATAATAATCAACTTCAATTTAATCAATTAACAGCGCGTAATCTAATTAATTAATAACCTACTTGCAGTTTTAGAAATACAATAAGAAACGAAACAGAATCATGATGATCATCATATACAAAAATATCTATTGCGCTTCTTCTTCTTCTTCTATATATATATATATATATAATAACCACAAAGATAGATGTATTTATGTATATGTAAAATTCAACCTCTGATCATAAGCCATGGGAGTCATTAGATCAATTTTCTTATCTATCTGCCTTCTCTTGGTGTTCCAAAATGGTATGTAATTAAATAGTTTCATTTTAGTCATTTATTTAAAAATGGTTTTTTCAGTTTTACGTATGTATTATTTCTGGTTGATGTAATAATATGCTTTTATGTAAGAGGGAGTTTGGCAAATTTAGTTTTTTTTGTCTGTTTAGTCTGAATTGTTGAAATGTCCTTATTATTCAGGGCCAAGGGTGGTGCTTGTTAATGCCCAATATACGAATTATTATGACGGTGAGTAATTAAACCACGATGATTATTAACTTAATTATGTGGAAATATTGTGCTAATAATATAATCTGTAACAATTGTATGTATGTATGTATGTATGTATGACCTTTAAGTTGTATAGGAAGGCATCTATAACTAAATCATGTATATATGGAGTATAATCAAAATATTAGAATTGAACAGAAACATTTTACTTATTTATTTGAGCTATTTAATTTTATGTTGGGTATGTGAAAATTCAACTCATGCTCTAGCTTTTCCATGTATTAAGTGGTGTCGATTATATCAATATAACATCACTAACGGACACAAAAAATTATTGATTTTTTATTAATAGCTAGTGTGAGTGTTAATTAAACTCAAAATTGCTTGTTTAATGTGATAGAATAATTAGCCTAAATTGAGTAGTGTATAATATTGAGATAATTGTTGAAATGATTTCATATTATATGTGTGAGTTACTATTTAGTCCTGGTAAATGTTCAGTTGTTGAAATGGTCCCTGATATTGGCCGAAAATGTACATTTTAGTCCCTCTTTTGAGCTACACGTTAAATTTTGACGGAAGAGGGAATAAAGTACACATTTTCAAGAAATTCTAAAGTTTTGAAAATTCTATTTTGACCTTATTCGTCAAAATTTAACATCTCCGTCACAAGAGGGATCAAATTGCACCTTTAACATCAATATCAGGAACCATTTGCACAAACCATACATATACTTGGACCATTTGCGCAAACTTTTTACGTTAATAATTTTCTATATAACATCAAACGACAATATTCAAGTTTAATGATTGAATCTTGAGTTAATTGAATAGCCTAGTGGAAAATGTTTTTGCTAATGACTAGTCCTTGGTTCAAAACTCACCTCATCACTAATTAATAATAAATAAAAAAAATTAATGATTGAATCATGTGTAGCATTTGTTTAATCCTCTTTTGATTTTTGTTAATTATGTAGATAGATAGAATTATATTTGTGATTACTAATAGTTGTGATTTGATGATTCAGTACTTGGGTTATCTACCCTTGCTTTATTGTATCCCCAATTGGACGAGCCAGTGGATGACCCATGTTATCCCGTAAAGGTCACTTGGATCCAATGTAGCTCCTCTTATCCTTACCGGGTCACAGCCTTGTAAGTTTTTTTCTTTTATAATTAGCGATAGGAGCATGAACAATGGCGGATCTAGAAATTTGAAAGTGACCTTTCAAAATTGATATATTTTCAAAGTACCTGTTTAAAACACTTAAATATATTCAAATATAAATTTAAATGCTAATTTTTATATTAACTTTTTCTTTAAATATATATAATTCTGTTCGAGTGAACGGCCTGAACAACCACATGTCCGCCACTGAGCATGAATATAATGGTACTACAAATAACGAATAGATAAATTTCTAACTAATATATAATTAAAGTAAATATAAGATGAATTGTCCCCAGCAACGAATCATCACCTTGTAAGTTTGATGCTTGAATATTCCATTGTTTACATCATTATTTAAATACATATGCTTTTAATAATCTATTAAATATTTTTTATCAATTATTTTTACTTAATGTCGTGTTTATTGATTTATTTTTGGTAACAAATATGCTGCAAAACTATTGTATGAATTACAGGAATCTTGGTAACAAAAAGCTTACCGGTGAACTTCCAGACTTCAGTTTCATGGATGCTCTTGAAATAATGTAATACTTATAATTTTCGATAAGTAATTTAACTACTTATATTTTGCCTTAATTTTATTTACGAGTAATTTTTTCGTTGCTCTTATTTTTATTATTCCTGAACTTCTTTCAATTAATAATTTGCTACTATTTTATTTGCAGTGATCTTCATGATAACTCATTGACTGGACCTATTCCTACCTTTTTCAGTTATTTTGCTTATCTAAGGAAATTGTAAGCTAACATCCCTATATTTACGATTTACATAATATACTTAAACACATATATAAAACTGTTTGATTTTAAATTTGATAATTATCTAAAATAATAAACGAAAGTATTTCTATGATTATCGCATAATATTTTATGTAAAATACTAATATTTTCAAAGTAATACTCGTAAATGTTATGTATAGATGTATTGTAGTTTTAAATATTTTAATTTCGATAATTGAAAATAAAAGTGGACAATTTAGATGAAGCGAGTAGTATTCAAAATAGTATCTAATTTGGTTATATATTTGAAGGGATTTGTCGAACAACCGTTTCACGGGGCCAATACCATCTTCATTGGCAAACAATAAAAATCTTGTCTCAGAGTAAGCTAAATGCAGATCATATATATTTACATAGTCAAGAATATACTTCTTTTTTTTAATCATTTTCTGGCTCACTTTATTTAATTAAGAGAATCGGAACAAATAAAGAAATTTAAACATTAAAATAATGACATTCTGGATTGTATGATAGTTTTTCAGGCAATCCTGGATTAAATTCAGGCAATACATCACCACCAGGAAGCAATACAAGTCCACCATATGGCAGCGGGACTAACAACCCAAGTTACAATTATACTCCATACAAAGGGAAAAAGAAGAGTAGCAAGCTGCCTATCATACTCGGTGTCGTTGGCGGGCTTAGTCTCATTTCCAGTATTGCTGGAGCAATCGCTGTTCGTAGACAAAGACAGAGAACGGCAGCAGCCGTAAGAGATGCAGCGGCAGGTTAGCCTTTGCGTGCGTCAAAATAGTCTTAATAAATATGTATTCGTTACATAACTTATTAGTCCTCGTCTCCTCGACAATATGTAGTATAGATATTGTATTCTATTTAGCTAATTTGTCTGAGTTTTTCTTTCACAGGAAATCGAAATGCAGCACAAATTAATCCAACGAATGTTAATGGTACCCCAGTCGAGAAAGGACAGATCAATAATCAAAATGGAGCCAATAATGCTTAACTTTTGCAATAAATAGTTTGTTAAGTAATCGAGCGAGTGAAAAAAGAAACAATTATGTCTTATGGCCCTCTTACTATGTCCTCATCAGAGTGCAGCTAGGACAAATGAAATCAGACGATTTTAGCTTACTTTCTTTCCGCTCTTAAATTGTACAATATCTTTATGTTTGGACACGAGGCTAGAGCTGTTAACGAGCTGGTTTTGGCCCAACTCGTAATCTGTTCTAAATAAAAATTGCGTGCTCTGTTCGTTAATTATTTTAATCGTAATCCGTTTTTTATTCGTAAATTAGATAGTTAGGTTATGTTAGAAATAATGTTATAAATAAAAATGAATATTATAAACAGTTTTAATGAACAATTAAGGAGCGGACGAATGATTTGCAACAAATTACAAACGAATCGTTATCTATTAGGATTAAAACTATATCTTAAAAAAAAATTTATAAACGGTTTTATAATATTATTGTGGAAAATGAAGAGACTTACCTATATCTTGATGAATGAAGTTTGAAAATTGAAGGATTAGTTAAGTCTTGCAAATATGAAAGATCACTAGAATACAACATATAAATAGAACTATTTCTATTTTTTTATTTTTAAAAATATTATTATAATATATCATCGAGCTACTGAGCCGGCATGCCAAGCAAGCTCGCCGAGCTCACGATCCGGGAAATTTGCTCACGACTCGGGTCATTTTACTAAGAGTCGAGCTTCGAGCCTCGGCGAGCTTCGAGACATCAACCACATGGATTTATTTTAATTTATATAAAATAATTTAAAATATCTATTTTATTTTTTAAATTAGTGTTAAGGGTACACTAGTCATTTTATTGTTCAAAGTTAGAAAAAATAGCTCTAGAAACATTCAAAAAAAGCTATTCCCTCTGTTCCTAAATGATTGATACATTTTGACTTTACATGGTCAAATTTTAAAAATTTTGATCATTAATTCTCATTAACTAATAGGAAATAATATAGTCATATGATATATTGTTAGATTCGTCTCAATATATATTTTTGAACTATCAATTTTTTATAACTATCAATTTTTTAGAACTTTTTCATATGTAGATAGGAGATATTTCTGTTTGAAATTGTGTGTTTGTTGACTATGAAAAGTCAAAATATACCGACACGAAGCGAGCAATAATTAAGAAGTATTTGAGAAAAAAATTGATACTACCTCCGTCCCTAAAAGATTGTCACATTTTGACTTTTGATAGTCAACAAAACATGATTAAGAACGTAAATATTGTTTACTCTACATGCAAAAAATTATAAAAATTTGACATTTTAAAAATATATATTTAGACGAATCTAACAAGGTACTACAAGACTATATTATTTATTATTGTTTAATGAAAAATTATGATCAAATTTTATTATATTTGACCAACAAAATTAAAACGTTATAATCTTTTAGGGACTGAGGGAGTACTAGATGGACCACGTAAAAAATAAAAGGAGAAGGACAAAACGTAGAGGCTCGCGTATGAATTTACCCACTTTTCAACAATTCACTCCGTAAACAAAACGTTCGAGAATGTTCCGGATAGTTACCAAAGAATACTTGAACAATAAGCAAAGTTTGGTTGAATTTAGAAACCAATCATAAATATAATAACAGATAAATATAAACACAATTCCTGCCTCTATAAATAAACTCTATTTCTTATTTATCAGAAACCCTATTTTCGTATTTTCAATTTCTCTCTCTACAATCTCTCTATTCCTTAATTCAGATCAAGATGACCAACAAAGCTGAATCTTCCGACTCGTAATTTTCCTCTCAATCCAATTTAATTTGTTATTGATTTTGATTAAAGTAGTGTATTTTAGTGATAAAGTTTAGGATTTTTAATTTAATTAGTGTATTTTAGTAATAGATTTTAGTTTTTTTCTTTCTTTCAATCTTGTCTTGATTGACTCATGATCCTTCGATTAAAATAGTCTATTTCAATAATTATGTTTGATATTTTGTCCAAGATTAGTTTATGTCAGTAATAATGTTAATTTTTTTGGTTTAATTTGGTGTTGATTGCTCTGATTATGTGATGTTTCTTTGATATTTTATCTAGATTACTTTGTTTTAGTAATGAAGTTTGATCTTTTGTTTAATGTGGTGTTGATTGCTCCGATCGAGTGATGTTTCTTTGATATGTTAAATAGATGAATTTAGTTCAATAATTATGTTTAGTGTTGTAATTGAATTAATATTTTCAATAATGAAGTTCAATTCTTTGTTTAATTTGGTGTCTATTTCTCTGACTGAGTGATGCTTCTTTGATATTCTAATTAACCTAATTTATTTTAATATTTGTTAATATATAATTTTTGTTTAGCTTGGTTTTGAGTTGTCTAACATTGTGTTGTGTGTTTGATTTTGTTGTTGTAGTAAGGGAGGTAAGAAGGATTTCTCTACTGCGATTCTGGAGAGGAAGAAGTCTCCGAATCGTCTGGTTGTGGATGAGGCTGTCAACGATGACAATTCAGTTGTCGCTCTGCATCCTGCTACTATGGAGAAGCTTTCGCTTTTTCGTGGGGATACTATTTTGATCAAGGTTTTAATTTCTATCTATATGTGATTTTGATTGATTTTGGCAGTTGTGTGTTGATGTTGCAAGGTTAGGGCTTTGACGATAATGTAGTCGGGTTTTCTGTTTTTGTTGCTGTTGAATAATTAGGGCTTTGATTGGTTAATGCAATTGGGTGTCTGTTTGATTACCATGTAGAAATTTCATATTTTCGGTGGAAATACTCTTTTGATTATGTTAGTGTTTCGTCTTCTTTTGTGTTTAATGATTTTTTGGGACTTAGTGTGTTTTTTTTGTGACGTTATGGTTTTGAGTAGTTGGGTTTTGTTTGATTATCACGCTGAAGCTTGAGTTTTGGAAGTTACTGTTTTTGAGGATAATGTAGCCTTCTTAAAATATGTTTTTTCATCACTTCCTTTGTTGAGGTGCATACAAGCATCGGGTGTTGTTTCTCGTTTTTCTCCTTCTCAGTTGGAAATTAAATTAGTGTACAGTTTGTGGGTTTTAGTTATGTAACTTTCATACACTTGAGTTTTGCATGCTGTTGATTTTTTGGATTTTTGCTTAATTGTGGTTTAGTTAGGAGGATAAGGTTTAAGAATTGATGATTGTTAATTTATTGTCTGTATTTGGCTACTCTTTGTTGTGCAGGGAAAGAAAAGGAAGGATACAGTTTGCATTGCACTCGCTGATGAAACATGTGATGAGCCAAAGATAAGGATGAATAAGGTTGTCAGGTCTAACTTGCGGGTCCGCCTTGGAGATGTGGTGTCTGTGCACCAATGTCCTGATGTGAAATATGGGAAGCGTGTTCATATACTTCCTTTTGATGACACGCTCGAAGGGCTCACCGGAGATCTTTTCGATGCCTTTCTCAAACGTATGTTGTTAACCTATAAACTTGTTACTTAGTTCCTTTTTATGCAGATACGTTCTCTGGAGATGTTCTATTGAAGTTAGTCTGACATAAAATCTCTGTCTGGTCAATGTTCGTAGACTGTTGGTAGCATTTATTGGCCCTTTTTTATTAGTGCGTTCTTTTGCTATGGGTTTAAACTTGTTGTGACTGTCCTTATTATTGCAATTACTTATGTCCCTGCTCACATTTAGGTGTCTGACTACTTGCAATGTGTTTCTAATCATCTTTGACTCTTGATTGGCAGCGTATTTTCTTGAGGCATATCGTCCTGTGAGGAAAGGTGATCATTTCCTTGTCAGAGGAGGGATGAGAAGTGTAGAGTTCAAGGTTATTGAGACAGATCCTGGGGAGTATTGTGTTGTTGCTCCTGACACCGAAATATTTTGTGAGGGTGAGCCAGTAAAGAGAGAGGATGAGGAGAGGCTGGATGAAGTTGGCTATGATGATGTTGGTGGAGTCAGAAAGCAGATGGCCCAGATTAGGGAGTTAGTGGAGTTGCCTCTGAGGCATCCGCAACTTTTCAAGTCCATTGGTGTGAAACCGCCAAAAGGAATTTTACTTTATGGACCGCCAGGTTCTGGAAAGACTTTGATTGCCAGAGCTGTTGCCAATGAAACTGGCGCCTTTTTCTTCTGCATCAATGGACCAGAAATCATGTCCAAGTTGGCGGGAGAAAGTGAAAGCAATCTTAGGAAGGCATTTGAGGAAGCTGAAAAGAACGCTCCGTCGATCATTTTTATTGATGAAATCGATTCAATTGCTCCTAAACGTGAAAAGACAAATGGTGAGGTTGAAAGGAGGATTGTGTCACAGCTTTTGACTCTCATGGATGGACTCAAATCACGTGCTCATGTGATAGTTATGGGTGCCACTAATCGTCCTAACAGCATTGACCCAGCCCTCAGAAGGTTTGGCAGGTTCGACAGAGAAATTGATATTGGAGTGCCAGATGAAGTTGGTCGTCTTGAAGTCCTTCGCATTCACACAAAGAACATGAAACTTTCTGAGGAAGTATGTCTTACCGAAGCTATGTATTAAGTTCAAGTATAAGGTTCAACCTGAACGTATTTTTTAAATCTTGACCAATTCTTCCTATTTGAATTCTCAGGTAGACTTGGAGCGAATTTCAAAAGATACTCATGGGTATGTTGGGGCTGACCTTGCTGCTCTATGTACTGAAGCTGCACTTCAGTGCATTAGAGAGAAAATGGATGTCATCGATCTTGAAGATGACACTATAGATGCTGAAATATTAAATTCCATGGCTGTGACCAATGAGCACTTCCAGACAGCTCTTGGAACTAGCAACCCATCAGCCTTGCGTGAAACGGTGTGTAAACATAGATGCATGCCTGATGGGTTGATATGTATTGTTAACTATAATTTGATAGATTATATTAATTTTTTCATTGCTCGTGTAGGTTGTGGAAGTTCCTAATTGCAGCTGGGATGATATTGGTGGCCTTGAAAATGTTAAGAGGGAACTTCAGGAGGTAATAATTTAAATAGAATAATCCTGCTACATCAAATTCTCTTCCGTATCATATTTTGGTGAACTTATTTCTCTCTTTATTTCATTTCTCAGACTGTTCAATACCCTGTGGAACACCCGGAGAAGTTCGAGAAATTTGGGATGTCTCCTTCCAAAGGGGTTCTGTTCTATGGCCCTCCTGGATGTGGTAAAACTTTACTCGCCAAGGCAATTGCAAACGAATGCCAAGCCAACTTCATCAGTATCAAAGGGCCTGAGCTACTCACCATGTGGTTCGGGGAGAGTGAAGCAAATGTGCGTGAAATTTTTGACAAGGCCAGACAATCAGCTCCATGTGTTCTCTTCTTTGATGAACTTGATTCTATTGCCACCCAGGTAATTTTTTAGGTCATGTTTCTACTAAGTTATATTTCGGATGTCTTCAAATAAGATGCTGGACCTTTATAGAGGTTGTACAGTATGCTGTTTTACATTTGTGTTTACGTATTTCGAGTTGTGAGTTCCACTAAGACTTCATTCTGATTGTACTAAGCAAATTTTATCATGCCATCACAGAGGGGAAGCAGCTCAGGTGATGCTGGTGGTGCTGCTGATCGGGTTCTGAACCAGCTTCTTACAGAAATGGATGGAATGAACGCCAAGAAGACTGTTTTCATAATTGGGGCCACTAATAGACCCGACATCATTGATCCTGCGCTCCTCCGTCCAGGCCGACTTGATCAATTGATCTATATTCCTTTGCCAGATGAGGATTCTCGACATCAGATATTCAAGGCTGCCCTCAGGAAATCTCCTCTTCACAAAGATGTTGATTTGAGAGCCCTTGCTAAATATACCCAAGGTTTCAGTGGAGCTGACATCACTGAGATTTGCCAGCGTGCTTGCAAGTATGCAATCCGTGAGAATATAGAGAAGGTACTGCTCCTTCACCTGTTCATTTTAATTTACTATTATGTTATCCCTCTTCCCCATCCCTTCTTCAAAAAATGATGCTTATCCTTCAACTTTGTGAATGTGTTACCTTGGTTCCTGAAAGCGTCTTTTTGCTGAACTTTTTAAACTAATATTTGTTATTGGAGTGACCATATTTTGTGTGCTGTACAGTCTTCTTTCTAATTTACCTTTTGAGGGTCGAGCCTATTTCCAAGGCAATGTGTACGGGAATGCTGGCAAACGCATAAGAAGTGTGTTGAGCATTTTAGTGAACGCACGTAATCATGTTGAGCGCTTTTTATTGACTAATAAAACAGTGAGTGCACGTTTGGCGGGCCTTGGTAATATATGCACCCCCTTTTGAGTTGGCTAGCGGTTCAACTGCTCTAACTGATTTGTGGTAGTAGATAGTTTGACTTCTTTTGATCGTGAGCTGAGACTTTTCAGAACGCAAGACCCAGTTAATACAGGACCCTGATCTTGTAATACTTGATGTTGATCTGTCCTTTATACTCTACGAAGTACTAGATCACATGGTTATGAAATGTGATGTGTTATTAATGAGGCTAACCTGACATTTTCTTCCTGTTGCAGGATATTGAAAGAGAGAAGAGGAGGAGCGAGAACCCTGATTCTATGGAAGAGGATGAGGAAGATGAGGTGGCAGAAATCAAGCCTGCTCACTTCGAGGAATCCATGAAATACGCACGCAGAAGTGTGAGCGATGCTGACATCCGCAAGTACCAGGCTTTTGCTCAGACCTTGCAGCAGTCGCGAGGTTTCGGAAGTGAGTTCCGTTTTGCAGATAGTGCAGCAACTGGAACTGGAGGTTCTGCAGCTAATCCTTTTGCAACTTCTGCTGGCGCAGCTGATGATGATGATCTATATAGCTAAAAAATCTCTCAAGTCCCAGTATTTATTTACTTGGTATAACACTTGTACGCAATTTCCATATAAGTTATGCTACTCAAAGATGTTAAACTTGTTACTCTTTATCATGTTGAACTTGTTCTCTTCTGTTCTCATGTTTAACTAGTTTGATGACAATACAAGGTCACTTCGACGTATATTAAGATATTGTGGTTGTTTTTTCTTGTTTAATTCTAGAGAATATAGCTGTCCGTACATTGTTGCTCGATTGAGCATCTGGGGGGAGAGATGTTCATTGCATGGAAATACGATTGACGCATCTGACTTGTCCTCGGTTTTCTTTTTTTATGTTATTTTGTGCGGTATGAAGGTGAAGTTCCTAAACTTACTCCCAACTAGAAGTTGTGGAGTCTATCGGGTGAGCGATGACATTCTGATACAGAGACACCGGCATAGGGGGAAGCTCGTTATATTCTGATACAGAGACACCGGCATGGGGGGAAGCTCGTTATATTCTGATACAGAGACACCGGCATGGGGGGATGCTCGTTATATTCGTGAAAGTTGTCTTGAAAATCTAGTTTAGTTGTTTCAACATCGAATTTATTATGGACATACACACAATGATGTGATGAATGTTTTGGTTTTTTTATATTTGTTAGAATGGTTAATAGAATGTGGTTTGGTTTTTCTCCTCTTGTTATTCTCATTCACTGTGAGGAACAAAATGATCCCACTTTCAGTAGCTATATATGCGTTTTGACGAGTATCCTTGACTAAGAATGCAGAGGCCTTCCAAGGTTCAAACTTTGGCGACGGCACCATGTATAAGTATAACCAATCGCGATAGTATCACGTCTTATAGCTTATTGTACCATCGTCGTGATTATTTAAATTAAGGTCGTGAAGTTCGATAATTTGTTCTATTGAAAATCACACCCGACAACTAGGGATTACCTACAAGAAAACACATGAGCAACAATTCGCCATACTTAATACACGGTTACAGTTTAGAAGAATGACATAATGTAAAGCAAAAACTAGATTTGAAGAACATTACAATGATGATAATAACCCCTAGTTCTAGTAGTAGTACTAGTCATGCAATACAAAACATTTACAATAATCAGGAGTCCATGACCACCTGGATGCACATATATGATGTCTCTAGTCTTTGATCTTGATTCTTGTCAACATGTCTTTATGGTTTTTGTCCATTTCCCCCAGTAGAGCATCCCAAAGAAGCAAAGGGATGCATGTTAACCAATCGGCTCGGTGCAGACGCATGCCTCACTCCTTTAGGCTTGCAGTTTTTGACCTCTTGGCTACTGACGACATGGTGTTTCTTGAGTCTCATATCAGGCTTCAAAGTTCCATAATCTTTCGAAATCACAGTACTCGGGGCGCTAGACGGGAACTTCCGCTTAGCCGTTGTTGAGTCCATGTGAGAAGAAAAAATTAAAAGGCTCAAGAATGCAACTAGGATATAAGAAGCAGACATTCTTGTTATGCTTATATTTGAATAATGAGTTTCAAGAAAACAGAGGAATGGTTAACTGAAGGGAGAATTGATTTGTGAAATGAGAGGCAAATGAGGTGACTTAAATAGGGTGGTAAATTAGAGGAAAAAAAAGGAATATGTTAACACAAATGAATGCAAGTAATGGAATATGATGAGTTGGTGAAGTGCCCGTGAATTTTGTTGAGTACACTTAAGACTAACATTTTCTTGCATTACTAACTAGCTTTTATGGTTTTGCACTATTGCATTTAATTGTGTTGTCAACTCCTTTAAATTGGCTTCAAGAGTGAATTTGGATTATTAAGTTAAAATTTACATTTAAGGTCTGATTTTCAACTAATCGATATCCTTGCACAGTTACACTCTTACCATGTACTATAACTCAGGAACACTAAATGGTAATCAACATTTTCAATCCAAATACTAATTGAGTATGTTGTTACTAAAACATTGTTAAGAGTTTGTTTAGTACGACCGAGTGTCCTTACTTCTCTTTATAAGTGAGTGTCTAACCACTACAAAACTCTTTTAGCCCAACAAACTTTATAACCTTAACTGTACAAATATATTTAACTTGAATCAAACTAGTCATGTTATAACTTATAGTGTCAAATTGGAGTAAAAAGGGTGTCGATTTTTTGATTTCACTATTGTAGTTGGTTTAGTGCCGAGTTTTAATTTAGCGTCGCCAATATAGAGTCGGCTTTTTCCCGTCACCAAAAGGCTTTGGCATCGGTTTGATGTCGGATTGGGGCGTCCCTAATGCTGATTACTCCAGTAGTGACATACACATATATATGTCTATCATCAAATCTCATAATCAGATGGTCTTTTCAAAATGGATGGAGTATTATGTTTTAGCAACTTCGTTTTATCTAGTAATAAGTCACATGAGCACCTAGGTAAACACGCGCTTAAGAATTATGGTTAAGCTTTAATTAATTAATTAGTGCAAAAATTCTAGTAGGTGATATTGAAGAAGATGACATGTGATTAGTTATTGTTAAGCACGTTGGTAACATGTCTACTCTGATCGATATGAATTAGTAGGAGTTAGTTTTTGGGCAATGTAATAATAGCCGTCAGGTTAACATCAAAATCCCTCGTTATGAATCATTAATTCTTACTTGGAAATAGTAAGTAAATAATTAATGTTCTTTTTCGAAGGAACATTGAATAGAAAAATTAGTTATTGTTAATTTTGTAATTATTTTAGGGTATATATATACATACATATTGTAAGTGTAATATTTATTCAGTTGGGAAGGTAGATGGGGAGGGTGGGCTCTGAGTTTGTTATCACTTTATTTATTGCCTCTAATTAAAATCGATTTTAAGGATATTATTATTTATTTATGTTCCTCTTTGTAAGTTTAATTTAAAATATATTTGTTGAAATGTACAGTTGATTAAGTAGTAGCATGTGCATTGATGAAATTAAGAAGAAATCATATATACAAGTTGGTTTAATTTCTGGTAGACTTTCAATATCACCAACAAAAATGAGCCCTTCATTCATTAAAAATAAATTGCCATAAGTTTGAGTTCATTTTGAAATTAAAGTTATAGAAAAAGAATTAATTGCTCACTTATTGGTGGTAGACACACTCATTTGGTGTTGGTATATATAGTATTCCCTAAGTTAGAGTAGTAGAAATTTAGTGTAGAATTGTTATAGGTTGCATTTATTTAGAGAGTAAAAGTTATGTATTACATTCTAATTTATTAAAGGTTGGGAACTTATTATGAGGTTTTAGTTTGGTATTTGTATTTAGATTGAAAGTAGATTGAATTGAAGAATGAAGTTGGGGTTTTAGAGAGTGAATTAAGTGGTTTGGTTTGGTCCTGGAGGATGAAGTGTCTTTATGCATTGGGGATAATTTACCATTTTCATCACAACATGTTAGCTGGAAGAAGAAATATGTTGGCATGCATTAAAGAGTGCTTCCTATCATCAACAGCAACCAACATTTCATCGTAATCATATACTGTAATCCCGGACATAGTTTAGTTGGTAAAAAAACTTGATTTGATATTGTGATGTTAGCCTAGCCTCTTCGCACGTGTAGGTTCATACATAATCTTGTGTTGGAGTGTTCAATAGGCAAATCGAAACCCCATCCTCTAAAACACATGTCGCTTTATCTCCTCAAATGTCCCATGACAAGAAATGATGGAACACTTAAGGTGAGGAACTCATCTTTATAATAAACTATTTTATGTTTATGTATTACTCCCTACTAGTCATTTGTACACAGTCCAACCTGTGTGAAGTTATTTTTCTTACATAATAATTTTTTTGTATAATTAATAATTAGATGTTGGTAAAAACTTTATATAATATATATATACAATTGAAAACTGAGTTTGAAGAAACATCAATACATCAATATTATATACGTAAATATACAATAAGTTAAAGTTACTTGATGAATAGTGAAACGGAAGTTATTTTTTTTTAATAAAAACACATGTCACTTATTCATTGGTTATATGAGAACATGGGGCTTCATTTGTAATAACTAATTCACCCCTTGGTGGATTATATATAGGATAGATTTATGCATGGAGAGGAGAGGGCTCAAAAAGGCCCAAATATAATAAGCTTCAGTCGTTGGACAATTGGACGTCTACCGTCAGTAGGCTTAACAGTCCAGGGCTTTGAGTGGAGGCCCTATTTTGAAAAAAATTGAACCTCTTCTCTTTATCTTGACTACCAAAATTTAAAAGTGTAAATTTGAGGATCCCTATTATGAAATACAACTAAATATATCGCTCGATTCATAAAAAACTAATACTTTAATATTCATACTCAATACTTTATCTTTTTATCAATTAAATAATATCTAAAAGCTGTCGCATTTTCTCCTGACAATAGTGGTGTTATCGTACTTTTAGTTCATAATAATAGTTAATTAATTCAAATATTATTGACTTAACCTAATAATCAACTTTGTTACAAACTTTTGAATGCAATTATATTTGTTATTATTTATACAACTTACTACAAAGACGAATTCATGGCTGTATTCAAATAGTTGTACATCATTAGCAAGTAAGCAAACTCTACCTATTGACTATATAAATAAAGAAGGGGTGTTTTGTTTGGCGTAGTTTCGATTTCTCTGGGATTGATTTTCAAATTGAAGTGGCCTACAGGGAAGCTATGGTACCTCTGATCAATGAGGTACATGCCGCGCTAACCTCCGACATCAATCCTTAGGGCAGGGGAGTTGTCGGGGCCCTTACTTTGAGGGTCTCAAAGAAGAGGTTTTTTTAAAATGTGTCTTAGGGCACATGTTAAGAAGCTAATAAGTGAATGTGTTGATAATTAACTGTATTTAAAATTTGAATGTTACCTTGTATGTTTATGAATATTAAATTTCATTTCTATAGTTAATCTGGTAATGTGTAATATCTGTTTTTAGGACGTATTTTTAGAAAGATAAATAAGTTTAGCTTTTGTTCAAAATTATAAAGTTAGCCCGCTTCTAAATTTTGGTCTAAGGTATCATTAGTTGTCTTACATTCAATCCAATATCTCTTCATCTTTTTTTTTTTCCTTTTTTGTAAATTAGCGATAATATGAGCTTCGAATTCAGGACATTCTGGTCATTAGCAAGAGCCTTTTCCACTAGGCAATTCGATTAACTCTCAAGACCTCTTCATCTTAAGGACTTTCAAGCTTGGATGGAAATTGAAGTCATAATATGTGATATAGTGGTAATAATTGATTTGAACCTCTAGTTCTAAAGTTATGATTGTTTTTTATTTGGCGATTTAGGCCTCAATTTATTGCTTTGGTCTCACCTTGTGTTTTTTATGATTGACATTATTATAAGTATTCAAATCAATTTAATGGAGTAACATAAGTTAAATAAAATAAAATCATTTAATATTAGATTATGGGCGTCCAAATTATATTTTTAAACTAAAAAAACAAAAAATAAGTACAATTAACGTCGAATTGTTAATACCACATTTTATACACTTTTAAATTTATATATTTCAAACACGAAGTATTAAAGCTAGTATAAGTCAAATAAAAGGACATATTGATCATGAATAATAAACCCTAAATAAAGAATCAACGAACATAAACATAAACCGTAAGAAAGTCCAACTCTTTCCGCTTCTTCCCCAATCATTCATCTCCAAAATTGAAATATCTCAATCAAATCCAACCCAAACCCTAATTTCATTTCATTTAATTCAACCTATATTTTCAGTTCCACGTCACCACTTGATTATTCAAGGTTTCGTGATTTCAATTCGATTATTATTCACCCAATTCAGTTGATTTCATTATTTGAGGTAAACTAAACTGCCATAAGCTCTTGTTCTTGGTTCGTTTTGGATTATTGCGTCAAAAATTTTGTATTTTCTGTGACTTGTAACGTATATGTAATGATGGAATTGAATTGGGTTGGTTTTAATTTCGATTTCGATTTGGTTGACCTAGTCAACGCCAATTTAGTCAATACTAGGAATTTGGACTATTAGCTGTGAACTGTACTTACCCTTCTCAGAATTTGGTGGTATGTTATGTTAGGCAGCTTCTACAGTGAAATGGAGATATCTATGTATGTGGAAATGATATTGTTTGTTGTTTGATTAATTTGTTAAGTTTAGATCCTTGATAAAAGGTTTATGGACTGGAAATAGTAAATTATATGTAAAGAAGAGCTGGGCTGAACAGTAGGTTCTGAAGGGAAAAAAGTTATATTGGTTGAGAGTAAGTTTATATATGAAAATGATGTTGTTTATTATCTGATTTATTTGTTGAGTATACCTTAGTATGAATGGAAGCTGCAATGTGTACCCTAACTATGGTATAACGTAAAATAGAGAAAGTCTAAACACAAGGTTTATGGAGTGGATAGTAAATTGACTTATCTTGGTTCCAATCGTTTTCGAATAATTTACTTGAGTTGTACTCTTGAAAATCAAAGATACTTTACCTATTTGTTTTTCAAGTACAATTGGTAGCAATTTGCCTCCATTTTATGCCTGCAATTGGCTGTGGGATAGGTTATACTTCATGGATATTCATTCTCCCTTTCCTCTTTTTTCTCCTTGCTTGGTCAACAAGTTCCAAATTATCAATAGTGGGGCTAACTCTACTGGCAGTGATATCTCTTCTCAACATTATATGTACGTTATCTCTCCTTTTGCAGATAGCCATTTCCTTAGAGGAAACGATACCGCCACTCTGTGGCCTAGAGTTCATCTTAATCTTGCGCTGTTCAACATCTTGAGGAGTTATATTCTTTAATACCAACAGTCATTGACCCTTTGTTGGTTCTTTTAGAACATATTTCTAAGGGTTATGCTATACTTACGTAATTGATGCCGATCGATGGATCCAGATAACCTTAAGTTTGGAAGAGGTAAGAGTTATTCTCGAGAATGTTATAATATTTGTTCAGGTAATTCGGATGTTTAAAGCATCATGTATGTCGTTATTTCTGGATGTGATGTTCTAGAATGCATTTAAATAAATTCATGTCTGTATGAAAGTTGTTATACCCCTCCATTTTTTATTTGAAATATCCTAGTTTGTCTTGGCCAACATATTAATATAGATGGTCAAATTAGCTATGCTGCTTCTTGATAATACTCCCTCGTTCCTATTATGCATCACATTCGACGTTATCTAAAGAATAAGAGAGTTATTTGAGATGGTTGTTTATTGGCCGTTAAGGAACCTAAATAAGTCAAATGCATCTATTAAATGGGAAGGAGAGAGTAGTGTTTAGGTTGCTCGACGTAAGAGTTCACATAATAAAGTATGTTGGAAGTAAGAGTAAAATTTGTAAACAAACAATAAGAAAATGAATGAACTCGTCATAAACGATGGAATATATAAATGTAGTTTTTGCTCATATTACTTTCTTTTTGATTGAGTGGAGAAGGTTCTTGCTTTAATTACACTCTTGAAATTTATCAATGCATAATCATATGTAACTTTCCATAAAGAAAAGTGGAGGTGTAAAAATGAGAAATTGGAGTGTAGTTAGTTATGGTTGGAGTACAAAAATCAAAGCCCTATAAGTGAAGTTAACTGAGGTTGATTTGTCTCATCCCACAAACCAAAAGCTGTTTTATTTTAACAAAAGGGTATTCATCTATCTGATCTTAGCATGTGTTTAATTAGGTCCAAGGGAACTTACTGGTGCTGTAGATCTTGTAAGTCATTACAAGTTGTTGCCTCATCATGAGTTCTTCTGCAAGAGGCCACTTCCATTGTCGATTTCAGATACACACTACCTTCACAACGTAGTCGGAGACACAGAAATTAGGAAGGGTGAAGGGATGCAGCTGGATCAGTTAAGTGGAAACCTATCTTTTGGTAGAGAGACAAGTACACGCATTCAACCATTTGACATGGATGTTCTTCTAGAAGCCTTTCAACTTAGAGAAACATCTCCTGTTCATCTTCCTACTGTAAGTCATATTATTGTTAGCAAACTCTTAAATGGTTTCCGTAAACACATTTACTTAGTTTTGCATATTTTATTACTGATGGACAAGTGTATTTTATTGCCTCTGCAGTCTGAGAAAGGAACTCCTACCGTGGCTGGGAAATCCAAAAGTGAGTCCAAAGACAAAGATAAGAAGCACAAAAAACACAAGGACAAAGACAAGGATAAGGATAAGGAACACAAGAAGCATAAACACCGTCATAAAGATCGGAGTAAAGATAAAGACAAGGAGAAGAAGAAGGATAAAAGCAGTCATCATGATAAGGTTGATAGTTGAGACATACTGTTTTGAGCAACTGCATAAGCTGTCTTATATCATATCAAAGAATGTTAATCAGGGAAAATAAAATGGTCTAAAACACTCGCAAAAGTAGTTTCCTATTTTCGCAAAATGTCATTTTCTTTCCTATCCCTTGGCTTAAATTTAGGCTAGAGGTTTTTATGTATCATTCTATCTATGCATCTCTTATAAATTCCTTTGGCGGTTAAGTGTGGGAATAGGTACATCTATCTAAGTGCAAATGTAGAATGTAAATTCGATATAAAGAACTAAAAATAAAGTAGTTAAACTGAGTAGGTGTTTTATGTAGAGTCTTAACTTCTTTTTGATGTCAATGCCTACATGACTTCTGAACAGTGAAGCATTTTTTATTATGAACCCCTATATTTACTAATTCATTAGTATTACTGGATAAGGGAATACGTTGTTCCACTAATGACTTCAGGAGATACTATAATAAGAAATTAAGCTCAACAATATGATTCTCAAAATTATTTTATAGCCATGGATCAGGATGTCTGTATACCTTTTCCTCTAGTTGACTTGACTGACTTGCTTTTGGTATGACTCACAGAAAAGGAAGCATGATGGAGATGAAGATGTCAATGACATTCACAAGCACAAGAAAAGTAAGGTAATATGGGTTCATAGAGCTGTTTGACACGTTAACGATAACTATTCATTCTCATGTTCTATGGATCAAAGATTTTATATTCTGTGACTCTTGAATATAATGAAATAAATCAAATAACTCTATTACTATCTACGCATCTTATCCATTGTGAAGTTGTAGATAATCTTCCAATTCATCTTATGTCAACTCACAGTCTGCACGTGGGTATGGAAGTGTGCAATCTGCCCCCCTCTCCCCTTGCCCTGCTTTGGCGGGAGCCATTTTAAGTGCATTGCTCTTTATAATTATCTATCCAACTTTTTTGACTCTCTATGAGTTGATGCATCATCAACTAGCTCGGATTCTTCTTCTTCTTCTTCTTATGGCTCATATCTTCTAAAATATTTTTATATTCATGTACCCTTCAATTTCGCAGCACAGAAGCTCAAAGATGGATGAGATGGGTTCTATTAAAGTAGCAGGTTGAAAGTGACACATGATTGCCATTATTTTTTTCTCCCAGTTGTTGCAGATGAGAATCGAAGACGTAGAGTAACCTATAGTTTTCTATTAATTGAGGTACAGAAACTTATCCAATAGTGCCCATGTTGATTTACTTTCTCTGCTTATATAGACCCAGAACTATGGCTCCTGTGTAGCCTAAAGAGTTCTCCTAATGTGTTGTTGCATTTTTGCCTTTTGTCCTAATCTGGATTGCTGCCTTCTTGTTCATTTTGTATTATTATTTGACTTGGGTGTGGTGGTTATTGCAATAATCAGTAAGTGACTTTTGACTTCATGTATTAGCACCTCCTACAATATTCATTACTGAAACCCCTCCACCTCGCTCCCCCCCCCCTCCTCTCTCTCAAAAAATAAAATATTGCAATGATACTGAAGAAAAAAGAAACCGCAAAATTATGTAAATAGAATTGAAAAGCAGAAAACTGTCGGATATTAAGTGTAACAGAAGATTCAGTCTGAAATTGTATACTCCGTAGTTAAAATATTCAATTATTAAGAAGTTGAATCCTCTGTGTTTTCCTCTGGTTGTATCTTACGTTAGGTTAATCATATTCTAACCTTAGCTGAATGTTATTGAGACTAAGAAAAATCTTGGCTATACATAGGTGCCCTAACTTAATCAACTTGCTCATTTGTACGTCAATTTCTTCCATAAAGGAATTAAGTGTATTTGACAATTTTTTGAGTGCATGAGTCATACTTGGACTCCCTATTTATTCCCCTTATCTTATTTTATTCTAAACTAAAGCCAATTATTTGGTCACTGAATATGCCTTGCTGATAATAGAAATGTCGTGCTCTTTTTACATAATTATCTTTTCATTTTAATTCTGGTAAATTAGTTAACTTTTTTCGGCTATACAATTTTGCCTCCCAAATTCTATGTTTTATAAAGGTAAGTATATAGTTTGTGTACCTTTTCAAAGACCTTGGAGATCACTAAAACTAGTTTCTTTTATCTATAGCCAATATCCTCTTCTCCCATCCCTCAATATATGACTCGTAGATCCTTGCTATCCACCCGACATCCCCCCTATTTTGAACATCTGAAGTAATATGATCATTGAATTTAAATTGCTTTACATTATAGCATCTATTTCTTTCCATGCAGAATGGTTCTGGACTAAAGATTTTCAAGAAGGTGAATTCACCTATTGAAGTAAACTTTAGTTTTTGGTACAAACTGATGGAAATAACATGCTGCTGCTATAATATAGTTCCTTGTGTATTTTCTGTTCTCTACTTCAGTCCCTTTTTCAGTTTTAGAACCACATGAGGATTTTGAACAATTCACAGTTTTGAGTAATTTTTCCTCAAGTGTTGTCGTTCCGAGTTTTACAAGTTTCTCATCAGTTTACTCTAGAATGATAATGAGGTGTCGAGATATATGTATATAGCTGAGCATGTTAATGGTTTATTGTCTCTTCTAGCTTTGAAATAGGCGTACTCAATTTGTTACCCATTAACTTCAGAGCAAATTGCCAAGTGTTTAGTTGTAGATATAAGAGATGAGGAGGAGTTAGATATTCTGTACATACTTGGAACATGTTATTTTTTTCTTTCTCAATTATTAAATATAAGTTCAACATTTGTATTTGCCTGTTAAAGTTAAACGGTGTTCGTACCTTGTTGATTAATTGTTCCCATAAAATTGTGTGTTAGCAGTGAGTAAATTGCACCACTGCTAGAGTAGTTGTCAATCATATGGTGACTTGGTGAGGGATTGGATATCAAATAGGCTCTCATTCTATTAGCCGATGGCTCAATAGTCCGGTGACATCTGACCTAAGCTTCTAACTGTCTATTAATTAGCACTTACTCTAACGGCATATTAGTTAGTAATATATGTATTCGTTATTTATAATACTATTTTATCGTTAACTTACAAAAAAAAAAAAAAGAGGTTCTCATTGTATTCCAATGTTGTACCGTTAGTGCTAGTGTGGGTGAGAATGTGAGATCGTTTACTCCTTTTCTTTTTCCGGTTATCATGAGTTCATGATGATGGTAGCAATTGATTGTTGTTTATGTTTTGAGGAGATTATGTATACTTATTATATAATGAAGCAATGCATGATCTGCAATACACAAAGGGTGAACAGGCGAGTACAAAAGAGCTCTAAGATCTCGGTTGTACCCATTCGTATATCGAAAAATAAAGACAAATAAGGTTCCCTTGTACAGGAGCGAGAGTGATCAATAGTTGAAAATCGTTGAGAGCAAACGGTTCTGGGTTCGTTACTCACGGTAATTACTTAAAAATGTTTCAAGTAAAATGTTCTACATTCGAGTTTAACAAATAAAAAGAAGGCGTTTACTCTGTATCGTGTGAAAATCTTTCCCTATAAGCGTATAAGCATTTTGGCATGTTAACCTTGAGAATCATAAGTCGATACCATGTCGCATGTCATTAGAAAAATGGCACAACGATAGGTACGTTTGAGAACCTCCAGTGGCTTATCGTTGATCCCCCAAGACATAAGTTGCCTTTTGTAGCTCGGTCATATTAGATTTTCTGGCATTAGAAAGACTCGAATTATGTCCACATGTCAATTGTAGGTTGATTTTATCGAAGTTTATACATAAACAATAACCAAATTAAAATTGCCATATACGTGTTGATGAATGTGACATTGTTAATGAACGATTAATTTATGAAAAATACTCATCAACACCTATTCATTACGACTATGATCTATCATTAGGCAATAAATTAATTACATCAACAATAGTTGATTTGTTTCCTAAAATGTATCAATTGACATCATAACATAATTAATGCGTTAATAAATTTAAATATATAATAACAATATATCACTGGGAAAGATTCATTAAATTTCTTTCTTTTTCTTTTCTTATTATGTTGTCTTTCGTTTAGATTTATTTCTATAATAGCATTTGTAAACACGTGTTAAAAAATCGATCATAGTATGTGAGTTGTTCTATAAAATGGTAATATTAGAGTACCTAAAATATTCAATAAAAAGCCCTAAATAAGTGATCAAGAAACAGAAAACGTCAAACAAAGGTCCCTCCGCTTCTTCCTCACCCGACACCGAGGTTAGTTTTTTCCGTTGTCTCCTTTTCTTACATCATCTGTAACTGGTAATAATTGTTTCAATTTGAAGTCAATTTTTGTTAAAATTAGTTTTTTTGTAAGATAAATTAAATTATTTTGGTTTGTGTAAATTGCTTATATTTTTTAAGGTAAATTAACTTGCATTAGCTTGTTGTATTGTTTTTATAATCAATTTTGGTTTTTTGTATGTTTTGATTGTTTGATTTTGTAGAAGTTTGTTGATTTTTTTACTTAGTCAACTCTATTTTAGCTTAAAAATTGGATCTTGATTCATACATTGTAGTGTAAAATTTGTATATAGTTGATTTTGTTGTAAATTTGCTTCTGGGTACTTGACAAATTGTGATGTTGGAATTAGAGCAATTGTGAAGATACATAACTGATAATTGAAAAGCTGCAATTTTTAGTTAGTAAGCATATGCAAGATATGCTTTAATTTAGTTGTTCCAGTTGAATTAGTTACTCGAATTCAATGTGTTTAATTTGAACATACATCTGAACGAAGGAATGTGTATGGTTGAAGCAAAGGATAATAAATGATCCTCGTGAAACTAAACGGCTTTTCTTGCATCATGAAAAAGCGGCAACATGGAATTGTACTTCAGTTAGTAAATGACTTCCTCTACTCCATGTACTGTGATCGAGTGCGCCAGCATTTCTATTATGTGTTAAATGAACTTCTGCTTCCTTTGTCAGTCTGATCTTTGTGCTGTTGATATATATGGATATCCATGTTAGATTTTGTGAACTCTGTTTTAGATACCACCTGTTTATTTCCAAACTTGGAAGCTCGAATTCACGAACGATTTCTTTTGCACAAGTGTGTAACCTTATTATTTTAACATCTAGGTTTTGCATAAATTTGCCACTTTACAAGTTAACCATGCATATAACTCTTCCTTCTATAAGTTTGTTGGAGGTTCATTCGCACTTCCTCTAATTTTTTATTTCTTCTCTGTGTGTAAGTTGTTTAGAGTAAGATGAAAAATGAATGAGGGATAAGTATCTCAAACGAACACCTAACTATGTTTTCCATGTCGCCCGTCCAGCATCACTGTGCACTAGTAATTGCTACTGATCATGAAACAAGTGGTAAAGCTGTGGACTTGGAAAGCTTTGATGGAGCTATAGTAGTATCCTATTCAATGTTAGATGTGGATAACTGACTTGTCAATGAGATGACGCTATAAATATACGTTTCATAGACACTTCTATTTTGATAGAGTCATCTCTGAGTGGCTTTCTTTCTCGCATTATCTTATGGATGAATCTTGTGTTAAACATGTTTGTGTTTACTCTTACAATTGCATTTTATTTTTTGTCATCTCTGGTTCTCTATTCCTTCCAACAACATGCAGGCACATCTGCGCATGTCATGACCATCAATCAAGAATGGCTAGATTGTTCTCTTGATAAATTTGTTGCTGTTCTGAGATTAATATTTTTATGACTTTCAGCTATTGCCAGATTTTTAGCTATCTAATACTCTAAGTTTCCACTGCTAGATATTTCGCCTCATTGATTGGTGGATTGTACAATGAACTACCCTCAGAGTCAAGCCTCGGTAGGTTAAATTGGTATTTTGAGCACTTGATTAAGTTATATTGAACTCGTCATCATATAGTCTTGTTGTGCAGGAGTCACCCACTGTTCCCGGATTTGAAGTTCCAAGATCACCTGATTCAAGTTACAACAATATATTCCCATTGATAGAACAGGATGGTCAGGAACCACCTGAAGTTCCTCCACATCTAAGACAAACCGTGTTAAATTACCCAACAAGAGGCGACACTTCAACACCACTTCCTGAACCGCAGAACTGCACGCTGAATCACCTTTACTATGAAAGCCGAGAAACCCCACAATCAGTTGTGGTTCTTGGTCTTACTAACCGTTTCCGCTCTAAGTATGTTACTGTTCTGCTTTATAAACCAGTTCACAGGGGAAGTAGCAACTAAGCCTGCATGATGTATATTATGATGGCTATATTACCATACCCGATCCTTTTGTGTTGATAGTTTTAGTAAACAGATTTGTTGAAATTAGCAGTAATACCATTTTGTTATTGGCTAAATTTCTATGTTGTTTGTACCCTCAATATTTGCCCCTTCTCCATCCCCTTTTCCTCTTCATCTTACAATTAAAATAAGTATGGTGAAGCTCATGGTTGAACACTTGAAGTAACCCTTTTTAAATATCCATGCTTTTTATAAATTGTTACCATTTATATTTCACATTATATTTACTCCTTACCTGAAATGTTGATAAAGTACAAATAAACACAAAATCTAATCGTGGCTAATCTATCCAGTTGATGAATTTTAGATTTAATTAGTTTTTGTAAAATTATTCACACCCATCTATTTTGGAAATAGATCACTATAAGGGGGTAATTCTTGATATTTGAGTCACTATACATTATATTGGAATTTTGATATACGTTTAGTTGTTACATTATTATAAAAGCGACAAATATGGTTTCAGATGTTTCATAAATTACACATGGTCTCCCGTTACTCGTTAGTATACTCGTTAGCATATGTATGTATATTTTATCATGAACGAGGATTATAGGTATTTGTTATTAAGAAATGATCCATAAAATGTAATATATTTAACGTTTCATATTTTGTCAAGTTTCAGGGACTATGTTGTCAAGTATATGATTTATGTGGGCGAAATGATTAGGTATTAGAATAGATGTAAAAGAAAAACAGAAAAGAATAGGATACCAGCAGACAGCAGGTTCGTACGGACATATGGGTAGTTCCTCAGGTGGAGGGACTCCTCATTATCATACTCTTCATGCCTGCACATCTTCATGTCTGCCAACGAATCTAACCAATTTATTTATTTATTCTTTATAATTGGTACTATGTTATTTTATTTAAGTTGAGTTAAATTTCAAATGTTCGATCTCATTTCATGAAATTGCTCTTTTTGTAAGTGAATTAAAAAATAAACGTTATTAGGGTTTGATTGGTATGATGGTAATAAACACATTAAAGTAGTGTAAGAGAAGAAAAATGTAAATTGATGAGTTTATCCTCTAAATTTTAGACAGAGTCACTAGAATAAGATACTTTTAAAACATCAATAACGATCGTATATAACATGTGTGAATTGTGAGTGATCTAATTATTATTTTTGCAACGTGAGTGATGTCCCAAGTCTATAACCCTTAATACTATGACATTTGATATTTTTTCATTTTATGAAATTGGTCTTTTTGTTTAGTGAATTGAAAAGACACCTTAGGGTTTGATTGGTAGGACGGTAATAAAATAATAACAAGTACCATGAACAGAAAGAAAACAGTAAAATGTGATGGAAAAATAAAAGAAGCCTAAAATAGTTGGTAGTCAAGAAAGCACATATATAGGTTAATGATATGAGTTTATATATAAATCTATAAAGATATCGAAGACCTCATTATTCTCATCATCGCTTTCATTCTTCGACTGTTTTGTAAGTCGTAGCTCTATCTACTAATAACTCCATCAAACACCTTCTTCAATTCATTCCTAGATCTCTTTATTTTCTTCATTATTCGTTGGTTAGCTTCTATATATATAGATCTAATAAGGCAGATTGGTATTTCATTCGATTTTTTTGTTTAGGTTTTTATTTGATTTATCCTTGGATCTCAACCCGCTTATATATATATAAAGATAAAAAATAATGCTTATCTATCTATCATTTAATTTGCTCAGATTTATAGTATATTTTTTATTTACGGAGTTTTTGTTTTGATTTTAATTGATTTATTCAGTCGTCTAGTGGTCAGAAGTATATATATTAATTTGACTATATTATTCAAAGGTATTTTGTTTTTCAGATATGAATAGAAATTGATGAGTTTTGTAACTTTATAAATTATATAAGAATAGGGTTTGTTGGTTTTCCATTGAAAAATAGATAAAGTATTAACTGTTCTTGAATCTTGATGGACTATATATATATATATATATCAACTTCAAGCTTCAGCTCAGCTTTCTTTGCATAGAGCTTAAAATCAATTGTTTTTTCTATTTTCAGACTAACTTCAAGTCAAAAAAGAAAACTACCACCAATTAAATCCCAGAAAAGCCATTTTCCAAAAATGTATTTATGTTATATTTATAATGTTGCATATACATATATATAAAGTTTATTTAGCATTTTGAGTTTGTTGATTTTGTGAGATGAGAAGAAGAATGGAGGAAATCAATAGCCGTTATTTGCAGGTGTAGCATCTTCAAGATTCACATCCAAAGCTAAATTAATGGCAATCATTATTATTTAATTAATTTAATGCATCATTGATTTTAATAGTCTTGAATGTATGTTGTGATTGGCATAATTGGTGTTCGAAGTTGAGAATCTTGATGATGCTGCATCAGCAATAAATGGCTCTTTCATCATTCATATGTAAAGCTCATAAAGGTTGTTTAAATCTATAGGAGTATCTTTCTCAGGTGAGCATTATTGTCCGTAACCAGAGATCCTAGGTTCGAAACTTACCTCATCGTTAATTTAGAAAAAGAAAAAAAAAACTATAGTTGTATCTTTCTCAGGTGAGCATTATTGTTAGTTGGCTCTTTCATCATTCATATGCAGTACCATTTTTTTTTTAAGGCAAATGGCATGGGTTTTGAAAGTTAAGAGGTTAGTAGTAATTAATAAATCTGAAAACTTATAGAAATATGTGTTTTGTGTTCCTTTGTCTTTAATTGTTATGTTTGATTAATATCACCTTCTCGACATTATATTCTTTCACTCAACTTCCAACTAGAATACTAGATACGAGTCTATATGTAGTTGTTAATATATATATGAGTGACTCCACTAAATTTATTTACTCACAAATCTTTGTTTCCATTGTAATCATCAATATTACTTTCTCCAATTTATTTTAATTGTCATTTTATCTATTTTCAACTATATGATTTAGAATTATTTACTAATGAGTGTGTGACATCTTACATATATATAATGAACCAAACAACAAAGAAGCTTTTATTATTGTCACCACTTAGTAAATAAGGACTTAAAATTAAAGCAAACCTCTCAAATATTACATTATTGTAATTCCAATATTGATAATTATTGAAAAACAAATTTATATTGCTAGGATGAAAACTATTAAAACCCTGCGGAAGTACATACTATGGTGTTATGAATTTATGATTATTATCGAAATATAATATGAATGCCGTTGTAATTTGAGAGACTCAATCAGCAAAGGCACTGAAGTTCGTTGTGATAAAGTGTCTTTCTACCGCATTCTATTTCCATTCTACAATATACTGTTATATTGCCTATTTTTACTGCATTTGATTTCCATTGTACTCTATACTGTTATGTTGTCTAAACATCATATTTCCTTATTTTGATGCAACATATTACTTTTTGGTCATCCTTTCATTTGTAAGTTACATGCTAGAATTACGTTCTTAGAAATTACTTCCAGTACAAAAATGTTCAATTCAATAGAGTAAGCATTATTAGCTATGTTTTATCTTACAAATGAAAGGAAATTATAATTTACACGTTCCCTACTTTATTATGTTTATTCACTCTTCATATGCAGGGGTATCTACTCTAGTTCAGATGATATATGTAGGGGTCTTCCTTTCATTTGTAAGATAAAACATAGCTAATAATGCTTACTCTATTGAATTGAACATTTCTGTACTGGAAGTAATCTTTAAGAACGTAGTTCTAACATGTAACTTACAAATGAAAGGAAGATCAAAAAGTAATATGTTGCATCAAAATAAGGAAATATGATGGTTAGACAACATAACAGTATAAAGTACAATGGAAATCAAATGCAGTAAAAATAGGCAATATAACAGTATATTGTAGAATGAAAATAGAATGCGGTAGAAAGACACTTTATCACAACGGATTTCAGTGCCTTTGCTATTCGAAATAGTTATTCAGATCATTTAGGAGTTCACTCATTTCAAATACCTTTTTTTTAAAAATATATATATTGATTCTCATTTGACATTCTTATTCTAAAGCATTTAGTTGAAAATATTGAAGTTATAACTTGAGTAGTTTCATCTATCATAACTACCACGATTAATTTATGATGCTAACTTCTGTATTACTGTTATTTTCATTTTTTGAACATTTGGGTGTATGTGAACTTCATCTCACAATCATTAATTGCGTTAATGAAACTTAATGAATACTCCTTATTAGTTATTACTCTCTCTGTTTATATTTGTTTGATTGTTTGAGTAAAAAGTACTTTATTAAGGAATAGTGAAATATTACTATTATGTCCTCAAAGAAAGGTGTTGAAGTGTTATTTTATTGAAGACAAAAAATACTTTATGGGCAAAAGGGAGAAAATAGTCTTAAAAGCTCATTGAAAATGTGAACAATTAAACATTTTAAAACATGACAAAATTTCTAAACAATTAAATAAATTGAAACGGAGAGAGTATTGAAGTAATGGAAATTATAATTTACATGATTATTTTCTCATTATTTTTCTATGTTTATAGTTGGATGCTAGCCATTGATGATTAATTAAAAATGATACACTCATTTAAGGCGTCCCGCTTGGCTAGCCCATCGCCCAACAGAGGAGGTGAATCCGAGATGTGCCTCTAGCGGCTCGGTACTCCACCTCAAGAGTGCCTAGAGTAGGCTGGGTAACCACCCACAAGCAGATCCTCCCTTGAACAAATGGAGTGTTACTCATGCACCTGCCGTGAATCAAACCCACACACTTATAAAGAAACACATTTTTATAGTGAAGTTTTCCTTACCATTTGAGCTATGCCCCGTGGGCGGTCAATGATGATTAATGAGTATTATCAAGAGTGGACGGTAAAAACTAATTCCAAGGCCCTATTTTCCAAGGCCCAACGAACCAATGAATCTAAGGTTGGATATTCATTCCAACCAATGAATTCAAGGTTGGAATGAATACTCAACCTCAGATTCATTGGTTCGGTTCTAAACAACAATTCAATTTTTCACTATTATATAGCGAACCAATGAATCTAAGGTTGGATATTCATTCCAACCTTGAATTCATTGGTTGGAATGAATATCCAACCTTAAATTCACTGGTTCGTTGGGGCCTTGGAAAGTAGGGCCTTGGAATTATATATACCCAGAGTGGACTAACACTGACACTTAATCTTGATGCAACATGGTACTTGCTGACATGTACTTTTTATTATGCAGAAAACCATTTATCACTTGCCCAATAATCATATTCTCATGCTTTTTCTATCACCTTCACTTTAATTTTCTTCATCATTATATTCCTGATAATTACGTGGTACAATTCGTGAATATATATTTTCACCATACCAATACAAATTTCTTATATTTGATGTTTTTATAGTACAATAATACCAAAATCATAAAAAAAATCAATCAATCCTATTATTGAAAACACCGTAATTCGAATACATTTGGTGAAAATAGTTTCTACCGTATCATCATCCACCTATATTCTAGATCTATATATTTCAAATAAGTTGCAATGTTAAAATCTTGACTCGTAGTTTAAATTTCAATAACGGCAAAGACTTATTGATTCAAAGTAAGTGGAGCAGTATGATGGTCAAAATTGATATATTGGCATGAGGTACAATCATTTGAAGCAGCGAGGTACAAGTCGACACAGCAGGCATCTAATTAAGTAATGATGAAAGGATCGATCCTTAATCGATTAAATAAATACTCGCGGAGCCAATCAGTCTTCGACACGTCAGTTAGCCGTTGGAAGTTTGTAACAGTATTTTCAGTTGGTAGCTGTTAGGGTTCTTATCGATTAGTTAGAAAGGCTTTTGGGATCTTTTGATTCAGTTGTAATTAGTTTAATCGCTTCTATATATCATCCTCTTCACAAAGAAGAGATATAGTTGTATCAATTATCACTCGATTTGCTCTATATTGAGATGAATACAAGTCTTCTTCTTTGTTGAGTTTTCTGAGTTCATCTTGCTATTTCGATTTGCTCTATATCAATTATCACTCGATTTTCTCTATATCAATTATCACTCGATTTGCTCTATATAGAGCCTAGGTTTGTTTTAATACACATTGTTCACTCCTCGCATTATTTTAAAAAATTATTAATACACATTGTTCAGTCGTCACATATTTATCATACTCTTTCCTATTTGAAGATTATTTCGTTTTTCTCCTCTCAATTTCTTTTTATCCTTTTTCATTTATACAAAAAATAAATATAAAAAAATTAAGTATTTTTCATAATTTATATGAATTAAGTATTTTTCATAATATATATGAACTAAAATATCTTTCATTCAACATCCATATGTAATCAAACGACCTTCGGAAGTGATGCAGAGTGTTGACTCTTTTGTGTTGGCTCAAGAAAGTGCTTTGAATATTATGGAGAAAATGGCTCCTTAGCATTCTCATAGGGTAGTGTTTATAGATGTTTTTAGGATTTCTTTTGGTTTCTTTCTAGATGGGCGCTTTAAGCCGGGTTTGTTAGGTCTGATTCTTAGTTGGGCCACTTCTCATGGTTCAATTGTTGATGGACCAAACTCTATTGTACCTATGTTCTTACCTTTTCTATTTATATCATATATCGCTTATTTAAAAAAAGAAAAGAATATATTTTTTTTAAAAAACTTGGGAAAGCGATATGAATGCTCTTAGTTGCATAAGCACAAACATTCACGGAGAAGTGCGAGCATCCGAGCATAACCAATCTCAATTTATATGCTAATAATTTCAAATTTGTCAATACATACCCGTCATTTAAATGTTAATCAGAGTGGATTCGAAATTAGATTTGTTAGAAACACGAGTCTTGATTTATTATCCGTTCTAAAAGGAATCATCTATAAATGTATAAGTGGCTCGTTATTTATGTATTGCACTTGTGATTTGTTTATTTTTAAGTGCTCAATTTTGTTATCCGTTCATGAGAAATCGACCATTAAATGATGATGACTGAACAATACACTTAGAAAAAGTTAAAATTGTACTCCCTCCGTTTCTTTTTATTTGATTGTTTGGGGAAAAAGTACTTTATTAAGAGATTGTGAAAAATTACATTGGGATTGTAAAAATGTGTATTGGAATTGTAAAAAGGTGCATTGAAATTGTAAAAAGGTGCATTGAGATTGTAAAAGGTGCATTGAAATTGTAAACAATCAAATAAAAAGAAACATAGAAAAAATGTTCAAACAATCAAATAAAAAGAAACGGAGGGAGTATCAAGTAGTTGTTTAGTTTGAACAACTGTAGGCTGCAACAATTAGAGATGTAAGCACAACAACTCGTGCAGAACATAATGCAAACTAAAGACAAAAAACACTTAATGTATTTGCAATCAAACTAAAGACAAACAACACTTAATGTCTTTGCAATCAAACTAAAGACAAACAACTCCACTCAAAGTCCTGATATGGTCAAGCAGAGATTCAATAATCTGCACCATATGCTGCTTGGAATCCGCTATATCTTTAGCACGAAGGAAGATTGTGAAGAGGGTGTGGCGTTTATCAAGCTCTCCGCTAATGATGTTAGCCACTGCCTCAAAATCCATAGTCTCACTCCCACTTACCTGCTCTTCGATTGGACTAAATATGATGCAATGCTTCTTATTCCTGATATGGACCATCATAAGTCTCAGGGTACTTTCTATTTCATCCACCCAGCCATCTCGATCTATTTAAAAATAAAAAGAGATAAAAGTCATTGGGAATTCCAACAATTTGTTTAATCGATACAAATTGTGACCCCAACCTCGCGTCTGGATTATAAATTTTCTCATTTTCATCAATTAAATAATATTGAAATTGAATTTCTTGAACCGTTTGTTTTAAACTGTCAAGTTGCAAATAGTTAGTTATCAATATATGATTATGAGTTAATAAATGAGAAAATGAATAAAAATTAGTAATGAAAAAGGCTTAGGCAAACTGATTTGTCGGTTCACCAATCATTGATGGTTCTAGAACCGCTAAGCCTACGTTACACTGCCCGGCCCCTTCAGCCTATTTTTTTTGTTTTACGTCCCTTAACTCTTCCTCAGTCGGGCTTGGGCAGGTAGTAATAAGTTATATAGAATTAATGAATAGATTCGTGGTAAAGTAAAATCCCCGGACGGTGTATTTTATTACAAATTTTGGATAGAGGGATCAAATGGTATAGTTCATTTGTTGGTAGCGTGGAGGATTAAAAGCATGACTCTTTCTTTCCAATTGGTTGTTTTTGTATTAATTGCTACTTCATTAATCTTATTAATTGGCGTACCCGTTGTATTTGCTTCTCCTGATGGTTGGTCAAGTAATAAAAGTGTTGTATTTTCTGGTACATCATTATGGTTTGGTTTAGTCTTTCTAGTGGGTATACTTAATTCTCTTATCTCTTGAAGCTATTCATCCCAGAACCCCCCAAAAAAGATATGTTTTTAGATCTCGCATTCAAAAACCTCATTTTTTTATTGGAATACATAAAAATAATGCATATATGATCAGATGCATTTGTAGTTAAGGACGGTACTCTTTGAGATTATTAGAATTATCTACGATTTTCAGTAGATGATCGAGTACGACAATTCCATCGCGGATTATATATGCAAACATTGTAGAATCATAAGACATATTGAAGCGAACTGGGTTTTTTTTTATGTTGAGATGCACATCCCACATCAAAAGTCGGTGTCCTCAAGGTCAACATATAAGATCTTGGGTCACTCCCTTTATTGCGAATTGGTTTTAGATTGAACTCCATAGACTCTTAACATGGTATCAGAGCAAGTCCGAGTTATTGAGGTACGTGTAACCCGCCGATGTTGTTCCGGCTATTAATATCGGCGAGGAAAATTCTGCCGACGAGTGGGTTACAAGTGAGGGGGAGTGTTAAGATGCACATCCCACATCGAAAGTCGGTGTCCTCTCGGGTCAATATATAAGATCTTGCGCTACTCCCTCTATTGCCAATTGGTTTTAGAGTGGAACCACATAGACTCTTAACAGTTCCTTGTCTCCCGACATACATTCACTTTGTCACAGACATCATCACCAGGCCCTTTCCCTTTGCTAGTCCCTCCCTTTTTGAACTTCAGCCATTGTAGCTTTGAATTGACCTAAAATATCGTCTTTATTCTTTAGTCCCACCTCTTTTTTCTCAACTTTATCCATTGCAGCTTTGAATTGACTAGAAATATCATCTTTATTCTTTAGTCCATTCCCTTTTTCTCAACTTTAGCCATTAGAGCTTCGAATTGACCAGAAACATCATCTTTATTCTATAGTCCCTCACTTTTTTTCTCAACTTCAGCAATTGCAACTTCGAATTGACCATAAACATCGTCTTTATTCTTTAATCCCTCCCCTTTTTGAACTTCAGCCATTGCAACTTTAAATTGATCAGAAGCGTCATCTTTATTATTTAGACCCTCCCCTTTATGAACTTCAGCCATTGCAGCTTCAAATTGACCAGAAACATTATCTTATTCATTAGTCTCTTCTCTTTTTAAACTTTCTCAAGCCCCATCCCGTTATTATCAATTTGAGTAGCACATTGAGCAAGTAAGTTTAAAGCATGAAATCCGTCATTAGCATCGTTAGCATCAGAATCCTCACATAGAGTACTTATTGACATCGTTAGCATCTGCATCTTGACATAGAGCAGTCCTAGTAGTATTTAAGGTTCAATTATTTGATAGTTCTTTTGGCTAAATGATTCGATTTTATTAATTGTTTTGGCTAAAATTTTTGTTTATGGGGACGTTTGAGTTGGACTAAATATGGTTGTCCACTGAGCCTGACCCTTATGATATGGTAAGAGCAGTCACAAAGGCTATTTATATGATGTCTCTCTTCATCCGCTTCATTCTGGTTCCGAAACCCACTTCAAAACGCTATACATCTCTGAACGGTGGAGGCTTCGGAGGAGTAAAATCCTCTAGCAAACACTTCGTGAGTTTTAAACTAAGAGGTGCATTGTGAAATTACAAACTTCATATTTAAGAGGATAATGTTGACCAAATAACATGTAGATATCTTTGTAATAATGTTTTGTTCTTTTTCATGTATATTATGATGTATGTTTGTCGTCTAAAGTATCTTATTTAACGCGAAACGCCAATGTCCATATATGTTGGCATGATCGTGATGCATTGTACCAAATTAATTGTGGATCAAGAAGGTGCCTGGGCTATAGTTTTGGGGCAATCAAGCTCACCAATAAATTGAAGATCAGGCAAAGAATGATGGCCTCATGGTGTGTAATAATTATTCTTAGCTTGTTTCTTGGCCATTTCCCTAGAAAGAACAATATGTGTTGGTAGAAAGTCTATTTCATCAACGTCCATATATAGACACTAATAGCAGAATTCCGTGTTGAAATATTGCTATTTTTTTCTGTTTGTATACTTTAATTTGGATTGTAGTCCTCTTTATCGTTTGACGTTTATTACGTTGGACCAACAAATTAACAAATGGCCTAGGAAATTCCAATTTTCCATTTTTCTGGTTTAGGAGGGTGAAGTTGTCTCGCTAACGATTTCTACATACTTCTGTTGGAGTAGACGAATGAGGTAAATCGCTAGATGTGCCGTATTTGATTAGGCTAGAACTTGTCTGTTAAACACTTCGAAACACAATATTTACTTTCGAACTACGTAAAAAGACAACACTCTAATTTTTTATCAATTGAAATATACCTCAATACATTTTTTTTAGCTTGTAATGTGATGGTACGGAATATATATAAGGACACGGTATTAATTTGCCGATTTTGATAGATACGGATTTGGTAGTTGATAAGTCCAATCTCTTATCTAGAAATTCAGGCTCGGGATGATAAGTACTCAAACTGGGATTTCAAATTCGTCACGTAACTATGATTACCATTCATAAAAGATTTTGGCTTATTTCCCTCTAGACCCCTCAACTATTGCTATCTTCTCAAATAGCCCCTAATAACACTATTATTTTTTCAAACAATTCCTTTATGATATTATTGATCTATACCCAAAGGGCATTTTTGGTATAACACATAAAATACTATCTTCAACCTTGCCCCGCCCCTTTCCCCGATTTGGACCACAGTACCCCCTTCCCTCATATGCACCCCTACCATGTTCTACCCACCCTTGCCCCGATTTGCACCCATTACTCGTCATCGCCTATAATCCCAAAGCCCCAGCCCAGGTTTGCATCCATCGTTGTCGCCCATCCCCAACCGCCCAACAATCCAACGACAACAGCTCATCTACCATAAAATCAAGTTCAGCACTTCCCTCAGAAATCGAGCCATTCGTTTGAGTAATTGGTACGGGGTATGTATGTAATACTTATGCCAAAGTGGGCGATGTGACATGTTTGATATGATTTGATTGGTACTACTCATACCATCAAGATGCATCTTCTTTTCGGTAGCCCAACTCACAAGAAGTCCAAAGATAAATGTGTTTGACCCGGGTTAATTTTGGGATGGGTGACCCACTAGAAAGTGTCCCGGTGAGCATGTGAGTGAGGACAAAACGTGATGGAAAGACTCGTGGTGGTTTGTGAAGCCAGTCCATTAAATCAAATAATATTCCGACCATGTTTCCGGGGCGGGGCGTTACAATGTACATTTATGGACGGTAAGGATGAGTTTGTGTATGGGCGGGAAAGGGAGGTTGTACATGTGGTGGGCTGGGGATGAAGGTGGGTGAAGTGTTTGGGGTGGGGTAGGATAAGGTTGGAGATGGTAGTTTATGTGTTGTATTGAATATGCCCCTCTCGAATAGTTCAATAATAAGATGAGGATATTGTTTGAAAAGATAATAGTATGAGGGGGTTGTTTGAAAAAATAGCAATAACATCGACAGGGTTACACGTGCTTCAATAACTCGGGGTTGGCTCATGATAACTCGATGTTATTCCGCCAAATAATACCGACGAGGATAATTCCGCCGACGATTGGGTTACACGTGAGGGGGAGTGTTAAGATGCACATCCCATATTGAATATCGGTGTCCTCCCGGGTCAATATATAAGATCTTGGGCTACTCGCCAATTGATTTTAGAGTAGAACCCCATAGACTTTTAACCCTAATATATAAGTAATAAATGATATATACACTTAAACTAATCAAATCAAATCTATCTTTAAATGGTTGTCGAAAGTAACTTTTACCGAGCAAAATTTCAATAATTTATCAAGGAAAAGTGGCAAGGCATTTTTTTTGAATTCAGTGAAAGCTTGTTTGTAAAATAAGTTTATTATGTACACCCAATCATTAATCAACATATACGATATTGAAAATGTGTTCATTTTATGTTTTAATTAAAATTTGCGGAACCCCTCTCGAGAAAGAACTCCGGAATTTAAGAAATTTTCAAGATGTGACTCTAATTCTCCGAAGTTGTCTTGAAACGTCCGAAAATCCTATGAAGTAGATGTCGGTATTGCCAAAACGCCTGAAAATCCCACAGAGTATGTGCAGAAACGATACAAAGGTAGCCCCAGAAAGTAAAGAAAGTATGTTTTAATATACTCTTTTCGAGAATCGAACCTGAGACCTCTTTGAAAGAAGTTAAGACTCGATACGGTCTTTTCGAGACGATACTAATCCACCAAACACTCTAAAAAATGGTTAATTTTGGTTTTCAATTATCAAATTTAATAAATTTCGATATTGTAATTGTTAAGTCTAATTTTAGTTCAAATGGAAGTTATTAAAAAGTGGAGTATTTTGTAATTAGTAGGGATTCCATTTTGGTGAAATTAAGTTATTATTTTTCAAGATTGAGTATGAGAGTGACACTCCAACAAACATACTCGCTCAGTGCTCATTTTAATATAAGTATGAAATTGTTATATTAATGATTCATGCACATTTTTTAAATATATAAACGAGGTAAATTATGTGGTGTATCTCATATGGTCAGTGGACTAGAACTTACATGGTAACTACTTTATCAATACATGATTTGCTTTCTAAGTCGAACAAAAGTTGCGTACAAAGTGCGGTTGCTGACTCGCTAGTACTTTGCGCTTTAATTCTTTACCAGTTGAACTATTCCCCGCGACCTGTAATAAAAGTGTGAAACCGTAGTATGCCAGCTACACACCCTTGTGATGAAGTACACGAAAGAGATAAATCGTTTGATGTGCCTCACGTAATGATCTATTATAACCTCCACTTGTGTGATAAGATTATATACCCTCAATTTCAATAATGTTTTTTTTTTCAAACAACTGAACTTACATATACTTATGCGATAGGAATTACATTCTGAATCAAGTAAATGATTACTTAAGTCATCAAAATTATATGAAAATACCCCCAAAATCCTCAGAGATAAAGATATATTTAAATATATATTTTTGAGAGAATCAAACCTCAACTTTTTACAGAAGAAGCTCAAGTAAATACCACTAGGCGAAAATCTAGCCTTGGATAAATTTCAATAATGTCGATGGTGTAATTTAGTCTTTATAACTCATAATGAATATGATCATAAGTTACCCCTTAGTCATTTATGATAGATGACCGTTCTCTAATAACGTCGACTTTAACTACAACATGCCTGTGGCTATTATTATAGAAATGAAATTGCATACTTGTCAATTGTCATTGATTATACACATTGATTATACACCTTTGCTATTATTCAGCATCATTCATTCAATTTTTCTTCGATTTGTATACTCCTCTTTTATCAATAATAATGTGGCAATAGTTTAGTGAAAAAATTAAAAAAATTATTAGTCATTAGAAAATTTTGGGTTCGAATTCGAAACTCACTTCATCGATAAGTTTCATTCCTTGATTTGATGAATGATGGTTGATTGATCAAATTGTTCGATTATCTACGAATATCACTTTATTGTGCCTTAATCAATTGCTTGAAATTAATATTAAAGTCACATACTATACGCGTTAAGGCTATTGTCTCATAAGGTACCAAAGAGACATCAGACATGCATAACCAACGGACTTAATTTAGTTTGAAAAATGTGTTGTCCTCACTCACTTCTTATGTCAATCACATCAGTTTCGCTTATAGCAGGGTTAAAAAATTTAAAATAATAAAATAGTGTGTTTTTTCAACTTCCTTAAAATAGATTGGACTCCTAAAAAATTACTCCTTCTATTTTAATATATTTAATCGTTTAGAAATTTTGTCATGTTTCAAAATGTTTGATTATTTACATTTTCAATAAATTTTTAAGCATTTTTTCCTCCTTTTTGCCCCTATAAAGTTATTTTTGTCCCTAATAAAGTAACACTCCAAGTCTCCAACACCTTATATATTATTAGTAATCTTGCATCATTCCTTAATAAAATACTTTTGCCAAACAATCAAACATATCGAGACAAAGGAAGTATTAAAACACTTGCCCACACTTTACATATTTATACTCTTTCCTATTTAGAAGTTATTTCCTTTTTCTCCTCTTACTTTTTTTTTTATCTTTTTCATTTATATAAAAAATAAATAAGTGTTTTTCGTAATATGTATACATATAAATTAAAAATATTTGTCATTCAGCATCGTCTCTTCGTATGTAATATATTGTTTATTTGTAACTTTGAAATGACTAATAGGGAATCTGCTAAAGTATATATATGAAAATTAAATCTCAAAAATAAAAAATGTGAAGGTTGAGAATGCATGTATTTTAGTAAAAACTTGGGAAAGTGATATGAATGCTCTTAGTTACATCAGCACAAACATTCACGGAAAAGTGCGAGCAGCCGAGGGTAACTAATTAGAGAATTCGAAAATTGATTTGTTATCCGTTCGAAAAGGAATCATGTATAAATGTATAAGTGGCTCGTTATTAACTATATTGCACTTATGAACGGGAATTAGTTCGAAATTCAATGAAATTCGTGATTAATTTAGTCAATTCGTAATAATTCGATTTCACTCGTACGTGGTTAGTTAGATTTAGTACTTGATGGTTTATTCAAATGAATTAAATAAGTTAAATAACCGAATTAGGCAAGCGTCTAACCACATTTTGGCTCTTATTAGTCAGTAATAATAACAAATCGTAACCGGTTCGAATTACAAACTAAACAAATTTTAAACCGTTTTTAATGAATGAAATGGCGGTTGTCCAACGATGAGATATAATAAAACATTCTAGGATTATCAATTAATATTAACAAATTTTTCTGTCCAATAACAACTCTAGTCAATAGACCAGAGAAGACAACAAACACAAGCTAAGATATATAGAGCTTCTTGATGAGAAGTTCACGGGGCATAGCTCAAATGGTAAGGGGCTTCATTATAAGAGTGTACTTCTTCATAAGTGTGTGAGTTCGATCCACGATAGGTGCATGAGTAATTCTATATTTGTTCAAAGGAGGATCTGCTTGTGGGTGGTTTACCCAACCTTTCTGAACACTCTTGAGGTGGAGTACGGAGCCGCTAAAAGCACCTCCCGAATTCACCTCCTTTATTGGGCGATGGGCTAGTCAAGCGAAGGCGTCTTAATTGAGCGTATCATTTATAGAGCTTCTTGATGAGAATGAACGAAGGTGGTAGCAGGGGCGGACCTCACTTTGTTCAAGGTGGTTCATTTGAACCACCACTATTTTTGTAAAAAAAAAACAAAAAAATATATATTTCTTGTACCTGGGAAGATCTGATCTAGGGCTTCACAGTTAGGAAGTTGTAATATGGCGGTTGGAGAAGAAGAGGAGGCGTGAGGTGGGGGATTTTGATTTTGACGAGAAGGAAAGGATATTGAAGTTGAGGAGGCGTGAGATGGGGGCTTCTCTGGTTATTTGTTTTGACTGGAGGGACAGGGAGGAGGAAGAAGGGCTTTAATTACTTTAGTTTTCTCCCATTCTCTTTTTTACCCCTAAACCTTTTCTTCCTTTAATAAAACACCCCAAACTTATACTAATGCACACCCAAGAGGCTTCGGATTAATATTTTTATAGACCACTTTTATCTTAAATATATCATTACTTATTACAAAAAATTATATATATGGGAGAGAATTTTTTGTATGGAATTATCAATTTACAATCATTCATAATTTATCAATATAAATTTTAATTTTGATTCACATTAAAAAAATCTTGAAAGATAAATTTTAAATTAATATTTATTCACTTTAAAAAAATCTTGAAATATAACCAATAATTTATCAGTATAAATTTTAATTTTGATTTACATTAAAAAAAATCTTGAATGATAAATTTTAATTTTACTAAGCTTTTGAAAGACAAATTTTAAATTGATATTTATTCACTTAAAAAAAATCTTGTACTATAACGGACAATTTGTTGTAAATATTTTAGTACGAAATACGCTAAAAAAAATTTAGTGTATATTTTGAACCACCGCTTCGAGAATGCTAGATCCGCCCCTGGGTGGTAGTTAATTGATGTTAACATCAAGCTTCAATTCCGAACCATTTCTAGGAAGCTTCCGACGTAGTTTTCCGAGATACAAAACAAATTACAGTCGCCAACAATTAACCACTTATGAGTTATGGTACATGAATCATATCCCCAAAGTGTATGTATATTTATTACTATGAATTTTTTTTGTTACGAACGACATATTAATAATAAGCAAGTTGATTGATAGATTGCGGCTTGCTGGTCCGAGTTACTATAATTTCAAAGCGTTATTTATGAGTCTGGTCCGCACTACTTGATGCATCAGAGCCTCCAACCGTTCGATAGATGACAAGTCCCAAGAACAATTTTTCAATTTAAAAAAATTAAATCACTTTATCGTAAATTATTAAAAAAAAAAGGGGAAATCAAATCACAACTTAATATACATAAAAGAAACTTAGGAAACTACCGATATGCTTCTAAAAAATGTGTTAAAATTATCATTTGATCCTCCAAAATTTAGAAGTTTTAAATTAGTCTCAAAGATGAATAAAGGTTACGACTAAATTCAAAAATTAACATAGGTGTTAAACTTAATGGCAATTGAACAATAAACTTCCACTAAAGGTTCGGTGAAAATTATAAAATTCATGATCACCAAATCTTAAATATACTCCAAGCTTATAAGTAACATACAACAAATAATATACAGAATTAGCTACCAAATATGAAAGTCCATGTTCACACTTCATACTTAACATATGAAGAAAACTAGTTCAACAAATTGCAATATAATAGCAAGATTTATAATGCTCATTAATATTAGATTAATTATGTGATAAGTGATGCGGGCATGTCGTGCTAAAGACTTAAGTTACTCCTAAAAAGTTAGTGGATCACAAATATTAAAAGATACAATGTATATAATAGTCATGAATTCACATTCATATATACTACACGTTATCTAAAGATTGCTTCATTTTTTTATATGATCAATCTTATGTATCAAACCTTAATATCTTTTATTTACAACTTACCATACGCAAATGAGTGAATTGTACAAATAGTTTTCGATAGTGTTACCAAGTAACAGTTTAGTCCCCAATAGTGATACTGTTGCAGTTTAGTTCTCGAAAGTAGCCAAAGAATTGTAAATTAGTCCCTCCATTTAATATGTATGACTACCCCTTCTAATCTTTGAAAGTCCTAAAATTGATCGCACTCTAGCAATTTGCGAAGTGAAAATAAAATAATATAAAGTAAATTTAAACTTTTTTAAAGTTTTATGTAAATGGAGTGATAACTTCAAAAGTGTGAGCCGTCACATTAATAATTCTCACATACTTTTGCTCTAAAATATGAAGTATAATTTAAAGAAGATAAATTTTAGATGTATTTCACCTAATTAAAAACAAACCACTTAATCAATACGAGATTTGCGGACAGATGTACCTACGTGTACTTAACTTTATTACCATTATCGTTCGTGTGTGAAACACGAAGCTTCATGCAACATGCACAAGCGTGTCCAGGGAAAGAAAGCTTACGTGATAAAAACAATCTTAACCAATCATATGTTAGCATAATACATTTGAGTATTCGAATTTTTGTCGATCTTTTTTCTTAACGCGGTCCTCTTGTTAACAAATAAACAAACCTAATTATATAGTCCTCATACTTACTTGACAACAAAATCAACACTCAACACTCATCTATAAATAGACCAATCCCATTACTTATTCTACTACTTAATTCATCAACACCAAATCAAGAATTATTATTACATTTTACATTCAAAGTTGCAACAATATCATGAAGGGAAGAGAAGCAGAGAAGCAAACTATCATGGCAAATTGGTTGACGTTACTCACTAGGGTCACTAAGAATGCTACCAAAAGATCATCCATTTCGAATCGAGTTTTCGAATGCAAAACATGTAACAAGAAATTTCATTCGTTTCAAGCGCTTGGAGGTCACAGGGCGAGTCACAACAAGCCTAGAATGTTCATGACCAATAATCATTCGCGAAAAGATGTGTCGCGAAAGGTACATGAGTGCTCCATTTGCGGCCTAGAGTTCCCCATGGGGCAGGCTCTAGGCGGCCACATGAGACGCCATCGTGGGGAGGCTAATATTAGAAGAAAATCTTCGGAGGGGATTATTCCAGTCTTGAAGAAGTGCTATAGTAAGAGGATTTTGTTGGATTTGAACTTGACTCCCTATGAAAATGAGTTGATGAAGATGGAAAATCTGGAGCTGTTTTCTCATGCTTTAGATTGTTTCTAATTTATTACTCCCTCTTATATTATAGGAGTAATTAATTATTATTATCTTTATTTTATAATAAATTTTTTGTAATATGGTGATTATGTATGTTGTTATGTACATCATCACATTGCATAGTTGAGTTGCTGAGTGTTGGTTCATGCCAACCCACAACTTGTACACATAGAGACGATGGGTTTATTCCATCTACTGTTTTACATTATTCTTGATCATTCCAGAGTATATACGCAATTTTTTTTTACTATTTAGCACAGTTTAATTTGTTAGAGTTTTTTGCAGCAATGATCCCAGTAAGTTGTGTTGAATTGCACTTTGGTCCCTGTAATTAAGAGCGTTGTAGTTATATATATGCTTATAAGAGGTCTTCTTGATAGAGTTTTTTTATAATCATTTTTGTGAAGAGATTAACATACAGTCATATATATGATCACTCTCAAAGATAAACTAACGTAACCATACCAAAATAACATTATTCATGTAACCGCATATCTCATTCATGATTATTACAAGATCACCCCAAGTTTTTAATGAGATTAACAATCATATGATGTTGGAGTAATAATAATGTCTCTGAAAAAGTCAATATGCATAATAGATATGCTGACTAACAATTAGACTCCTTTTCTCAGTTTCTGCATTTGGGTTTATGAATTGCAAATAAGAATGGGGGATGGATTAAAGATTTTGAGATATAAAAATGCTTGCAACAGATTTCTACATTAAGCTATTTACCGTTTAAAATACTAATGGAAGTACCAGGGCCGGTCCTGACATTTTCGGGGCCCTGGGCAAAAATAGAAAAGGGGGCCCTTGAAATTTTTTTCATTTCGCTTTTTAATGTATAACAATTAAATTTTTGTATATTTAAACTATAAATCAAGTTTGAAATTAACGTGAAAACATGGTTAATCGTCTTAACACGATGAAATATATTTATTTCAAACAAATTTTACATTATATTATTATCTTGTTAATTTAGGCAATATATCTTGAAAGAAATTATTAGCTTAAGTTTGGGGAAAATGTTAATTTATATTGTAGTTTAAGAATTGAAGTACAAATATTGTAAAAATAAATAAAAGTGGGATTGTTACACACTAAAAACACATAAGTAAAAATAATAATTCGAAAGAAAAAATATTATAGCTAAAAATAAAGTACATTGTTTAAAAATAAATCTAATTCAACTTAAAGTATATATGTTCGATCTAAAGTTTCATTTATACTTTTAAAAAGTAAAACATGTAAATAGAATTTGTTGCTTGAATTTAGGATTGTTGGTTTACTTGATGTTTAAAGCCAATTTTGGTATGACAATAAGTGAATGCCCAGTTGCCCAGATTAATGTCTTGAAAATGATTATTTGAATTTTTAAATAAATCAAATATGGATGAACAATTTACTTTAATTAATCGTTCCAAAAGAATTACTAAATAATATAATTGAAGAGTTGAAGGTTAAGAAATTAGAAAAACACAATAGAATAAAGATGAAAACTAAAAAAAATAGATTGAGTTTTCATATGACTTCCGTGGTAAATGCTAGAAAATGAATGTTCCAAGCTCAAGAGTCAAGATGAAACTTACTTGGTAAATGGTAGAAAATTAAAAAGAGTGCAAGTGCTGGGAATCGAACCTACACCCTCTTGCTAATTTCTATTGTTCTCTAAACCACTATGCTACATCTACTATTTGTTATAATCTTGATATCTAATAAACATATTAACATTTTATATATTTGGGGGCCCCAAAATCCCGGGGGCCCTGGGCGGTCGCCCCCCCGGCCACCCCCCAGGGCCGGGCCTGGGAAGCGCATTGCTGGACTGATGCAGTTAAGAAGCCAAAGCTTCGGCCAATAGTCTTGTGTAATACATGAGTTAAAATTGTAGCCAAAGCTTTGGCTAACCAGCTGAAAAAGGTTTCATCATCTATTGTCTCCAAGTCACAAAGTGCATTTATGCCCAATCGACTCATCACGGACAATATTCTTCTGGCATATGAACTACATCACACCATTAAAAAGAAAAATCAGCCTAGGAAGGCTTTATGTCTAATATCAAATTAGATATAGTTAAGGTGTATGACAGGATTGAGTGGAAATTCCTAAGATTCATGTTAGAGCAGTTTCAATTCAGTAACCATTGGATTAGAATTATCATGCATCATGTGGAATTTGTAACTTATTCTTTGCTTGTTAATGAAGAGCAATCTGGTTATATTAAGCCGGGACGTGGATTACGGCAAGAGGTCCTTTATCTACCTACTTATGTATCCTATGTAGCGATGGGCTTATTGTTAGTGAAAAAATTGGGTGCATCAAAACTTCCATGCATTAGGTTCATTAAGGGGGTTTGGGCATAATATCTCATAAATTAAGGGTCACGTTGCAATTATCTATATAATTAAGGGTCACGCAACAATTATCTATATATTTGTGGGTCAATTTACAAATCACATATATATTTACTACTTTTATTTTGGGTTCAAGTTATTGGATAGAAGCTTGTGATACTGTACCATTGTTATAGTATAATTTGGGTACAAGTTATGTTGATATTGTTTCTTGTACCAATGATGAAGTTTCAGGTGGGTACAATACCCACATGAAGCCTTTAAGTGGGTACATTGATGAACATTCATCAAGAATACTTTGATGCACCGAAATCGGGCTCTTATTGTTATGCCTAAGGGAGCTTGTGATTGAGGGTAGTTGCAGAGGATTAAATATAATGGGGTGCAACCTATATTCCACCTCATGATCGCGAACGATACTCTACTCGTGGGTAAAACATTGATTGAGGAGTCCTCTACTTTTAAATGTATTCTCAAGTAATATGAGGAGCACTCCCCGCAATTGGTGAGCACTCGGAAAACCACTATTCTTTTTAGCCTATGTGTTGCTGAAGATACCAGGAGGATTATATAAGCAATGTTAGGTATTCCTGAAGTTTCCAGCCTATGTGTTGTTATTTCTAAGTAGGCTAGTACCCGTCCAGAGGTCCTTCACGGAAAAATCAAAAGGATCAAATTCAATGGAAACATTATTATTGGTGGTAAATTTACGGATAGATATAAGATTTTTAATAATTTTGGGGACATGAAAGACATTTTTTAAGTTGTAGTGGTGGATGATGTGAAGGTAAATATGCATGACCATAACCACTAATAGGAACTGAAGTGCCATTGTCAACAATTATATGCTTATGAGTGCCAGAATTGAGATTAATATATGGAGAAATAGTCCCTCGGTCCGATGTCAGATGTGATGTTGCTCCAGTGTCCATGTATCAATTTGCATGGAGATGGTTGAGCCCCATAGTGTACATAGCCTGCTCGATGTCTATAGTAGTGTAGGCTTAATATTGGTTAGTGGACTGCCATTGTCCATTTGTAGGAGAAGAACCCAAAATGCTAGCCTGGTTGTCATTGGGCCTGCTCCACTGTTGGGTTGGGTAGGGCAAGGAGGGTGAACTGTTGTTGCTGGTGGACCAGGCGGGTCCATGGGAGAAGGTCGACCATGAACACGGGCATGACTGACTGGAGCAAGACCACTGATGTTGCGGGCTAGCTGCTGGATTAGACCAGGGACGCGGCCTGTTACCTGCTAGAGGCCTGAAGTGATTTGGAACGGGCCTGGGATGACGTTTGGGCTGCTGCCAAGTGCTGGTAGATTGGGCATGGTGCTGAGTTGGGCTGGCAGTGTTGTTCTGGTGTGCTGGAACTGTCTGGGCTAGGAAGAGAGATGACGGACCATTTGAAGTGGCTTTCTTAGTGAAACTTGATTCTTCCAGAATAATTTTTGATCGGGCATTGTATAAATCTGGGAGAGGGTTGGGTTGACGAATGAGAGTGCCAACTCCATTATACGCCTCCATAAGGCCCAAAGTTAATTAAAGAACAAGTCGATTGTTCGGAACAGGGGCCCCAACATTCTTAAGTTGATCGGCTAAATTCTTGAGACGTTGACAATAAGCAGAGGCACTAGTGAAATGAGCCATGGTGGTATTTAAGAATTCCTGTTCAAGTGCGACTGCCCGGGAGTATTCGATGTACTGAAAAATTGTTTTTAATCTATCCAGGCGGCTATAACAGTAAGATCTGGTTCAGTAATGGTATGTAAATCTTGGTGAATTAATATTTGAATGGAGAAAAGAAAAAGGATTAGGTGCGACGACTATTTTTTGGAGAAAAAAAGGATTGTTTTCGCTCTGATTACCATGTTAGGCTATGTGCAATGGGGGTGTTGAAAAATAGTTTCAACAGTTGAAAAGGTTGCAATGGAAAATGGAAGGGGTGTTGAAACTTACGTGGCTTAAATGGGTGTTGAACCCTTTAAGCTGTTGAAATTTTGGGAAAAGCCTGAATTGTGGGCCATGAACTAGGATGTTGAATGGAGTATGTGGGCCAAATGGAGGATGGTGGACGTGTTTCTATGCTTCTTTATTTTTTTATTTTTTTTTATTTCTTATCCTACTCAATATCATAATAATTTAATTTGTTAATAAAAACACATGTAAATAAGATAGATTGTCATTTCTCGTGTTTGCTTGGCAGCCTCTCTCTTAATATCGGTGGTTTTGAATTATAATTTTTTTTTAATTATTCAAATTATTTAACATCAATTATTTTTTTGTGAAATGATAGCTATTTTAACATTTAAATTCAAGTGTCATTTTGAATCAGCTCTTACTTTTTTGTTTATTATTTTTAATTACAATTATAGAAAATTGTTAGGAATATAAAATTTAATATATGAAAAGTTTATCTTCTAAAAATATAAAAAAATTAAATTATTTAAGTGTTAATTACTTTTATTTAATTAAACGATTATTGTTATTACTATCCAATTGTAAAAATAAATTGTTAAAAGTAAATAATAAATATAAATTAAAAGTGGTAGAGTAGGGTGTTGAATTTTTATAAACAAAACCATTGTAGAGTGGAAAATTGAAGTGGGTGTTGAATTATTATGTGGAAGAGAGATAAGATGAGTTGGAGTGTTGGAAGTTGAAAAAGTCGGTGTTGATAAAAAGAACCATTGTACATAGCCTTAGAATATTATGAAATCGATGTCTGTATTTTTTAATAATGATACATATTTATACAGAAAGATGCATATCACTACGGGCTAATATAGTCAACTAATGAGTAATGATCATTAATGCTAATAATGGTCATTAATGTTAATAATGGTCTGCTATATAGACAACTAATAATGATCACTAATAATATATAATCAACTAATGAATAATGATCACCAATGCTAATAAATACTAATGGTGTAATAATTCTAATATTTATAATCCATTTTTTCTTGGGCCTTTGTCGGTTACAAAAGAAAAGAATAGCCGACTAACTTACATGAAATAATGGGCTTTTGAAGTTCTTCGCCCAAAACCAAATCAAGCCAAGTCAACAGTCAAAACTCAAAACTGTACATTGTACTCTGAGATTTTGATTTACTACTCTATAGTCAGAACTGTACATTGTATCATCTCTTTTGCGTTCTTAGACGTTTTGAAAAACTGCATAATCAACCAATATAATTCGATATTAATTCTCAAGATTCAAGTATTAGGTACATTATTTGCTTTATTTCTACTTATGCACACCTAAATTATTCTAAAAATTATTTCTTTTTATGCCTATTTTAAGTTTTTTTTTTTCCCGGAATTTTCTTGTTGGGATTATTTAAATCTTTAAGGACGATTGAATTTCTAAGTTATTTTTGTTGTTTTAATTAATAGTGATACCCAGATTTTTTTTCCTGCATTGATGAGTAATCTTACATGTAGCTAAAACCCTACTCGTCTACAAAATTGAATTTTTTGTTCTGGGTTTGCTTGGTGATGAAATTGTTAATTGTTGGAAATTTTTGTTTGACGATATTGGTGGTAAGTTGAGAATTTGGACTTTGAGGTAGAGTGAAAATTATATGAACTTGCATTGATGGATGTATCAAGATAGTCTAAAACCCTAGTTTGATTATACACCCTCCGTCGCTAAAAGATTGATACATTTTGACTTTTGGTGGTCAAACTTTGAAAAATTTGATCAATAACTCTCATTAAACGATAATGAATAATATAGTCATGTGGGATATTGTTAGATTCGTCTCAATATATATTTTTGAAATATCAACTTCTTATAATTTTATCGGATGTAGAACAAGAGATATTTATGTTTTAAATTGTGTTTTGTTAACCATCAAAAGTCAAAATGTACCAATCTTTTAGGGACGGAGTGAGTATTTGATTTTCTTTTTTTGATGAATGCCTTAATTTGAAGATTGAAGATTGTTTAGATAATTTGGTTAATACAGGTGGTAAGTTGGAAATTTGGAAAATGAAATAAGCAACATTTGTGGGCTTGAGTTGTCATCAGGTCAGTATTAGGTGGTCACTTGGGAAGGCATAAAAATAATAATGTTGCCTCCAGCACCACCACCACCACCGCCGCCACTAAGTCACCATGTGATGAAAATCAAATAATGCGCTTTAATATTTTTTGCCTCAAGTTTAGTCCACCGTCAAAATTTTACTCCCCCCATTTGATTTCCTCACTCGATCTCTTTCTCGTTCTGATATTTACTTCCCAATAATTTAATACTTAATATTTGAGTTATTGGGTACATTATTTGATTTATTTCTATCTTTGCCCTTGTTTTTGTTTGCAATGTTTCCAAAAATTGTTTTTTTATGCATATTTTATATTTTATTTAATATTCAGTAAAAAATGTTTGTCTCGGTGCTTATTTCATCATTTCTGTTCCAAGGCAAAAAAACTGGGTAAAGATTTTAGACCTGAAGGAAAATTATAGAAGAAGAGAGCTTAAAGAAGAAGTTAATTGACAACAAAGTTTCTTCTGCTTCAGTAGCTGGAATGACTGGTAATATGAGTTATAAGTTTTAGTGTGAATGCATCATCTGGGAAAATGGCATATTGTCAACCAAGTACACGGAAGTCTGAAAGACTTGAGAAGCAGACCCCTCTGACCAGTCCTGTCAACACAAAGTTTGAAAAAAACGGGAAACATCTTACACATAATCCCCTGCATAGATCTGAAAGGGGGAAGAAAGATGTGTCTCCAAGTTCACCAGAATCGAGTAATTTAGCGGAAGGGTCGAATTCAGTTGAGGCAAATAGAAAGAAGGTCCAACGAGAAAGATGCTTGAAGGAGTTGAATATAGAGGCAAAAAAGGTTGACATATGTAGGGAAAACGATCAAGAGTCTAGTGGTATCAAAAGGAAGAGAATGAATGCTCGAAGCTTTAGAGCCCTATTTAAACCACAACAGAAGATGCACGACTTATTAGGTAAATTGGGGCTGGTTTCCTTTGCCAACCTTAAGATGATTGTTGATGATGTGCATTTTCTTTTCTATTACTTGGATACTATGTTGTATTTGTATATGAAAACTTCACTTTAAACTTCAGGAACTTCTCTGTTTTACTTATGTCAATGTCCAACGAACAATCTTGCGGTATCACTATGACTGAGTCAACTCTATGTTTTAGGTAGAAGACATCATTGTGAACTATATATTCATACAGCGTGTGCTACGTTTCCCTTTCCTGCAGATGATTCCCGAAGAATGGATGCACCATCTGTCGCTGACTATACTGTTAGCCAGTCAAGTGCTTCCAAGTTGATGGAGTCCAGGGAGCCGGAAGGTAATACCTGCTTGAGTGAGCTAGCTAACGATACAGGAGAGGAATGTTTAAGAAAGACTGAGGACAGTGTTGTTAGCATATCGAGAGATGTTGACAAGGCGGAGTTGCCATCTGTCCCTGACTATACTGTTAGCCAGTCAAGTGCTTCCATGTTGATGGAGTCTAGGGAGCAGGAAGGTAATACCTGCTTGGGTGAGCTAGCTAATGATACAGGAGAGGAATGCTTAAAAAAGACTGAGGATAGTGTTGTTAGCATATCGAGAGATGTTGACCAAGCGGAGTTGCCATCTGTTGCTGACTATACTGTTAGCCAGTCAAGTGCTTCCAAGTTGATGGAGTCTAGGGAGCAGGAAGGTAATACCTGCTTGAGTGAGCTAGCTAATGATACAGGAGAGGAATGTTTAAGAAAGGATGAGGACAGTGTTGTTAGCATATCGAGAGATGTTGACAAGGCGGAGTTGCCATCTGTCGCTGACTATACTGTTAGCCAGTCAAGTGCTTCCAAGTTGATGGAGTCTAGGGAGCAGGAAGGTAATACCTGCTTGAGTGAGCTAGCTAATGATACAGGAGAGGAATGCTTAAAAAAGACTGAGGACAGTGTTGTTAGCATATCGAGAGATGTTGACAAGGCGGAGTTGCCATCTGTTGCTGAGTGGCCTTCACCATCCCCAGCAGAAAGAAATTGTTGTTTTGTGTGGACTTGTGGAAATTGCTCTAGAAGACTAAGGTATGTTGAGAATTCTCGTGGAAGATTCATGGGTTTTACGTATCTACTTGTCAGGTTATTATCTATCTGATTTTTTTACTTCATCATATATACACTGACAGCTAGATCTTTTGATGTCTTCCGTTAGTACTGTATACAGTCAAAGTTTTGTTGACCATTTTTGCCGTAACCACTGCATTGGAATTAAAGCTTAACAAAACAAGCCTATATCATTATGTTGGGTCTACCGTCTATGAGGCCAGTTTATTGAGACTCTAGATCAATTTCATTCATATCATTTTCCCTTACAAATATATACATTTAAATACTTTTCTCTTTATATCATTATGTTGTTCACATGCAAGTGTATCTATGATTCTTGAAGCATCAGTGAATTTGTGGTGACTATGCATCTTGTAGCCTCTGACATACCATCTTTACAGTAAAGAACTTAACTTGTAGAACTTTTGCCAGGTTGGTTCGGGTAATCTGGTAAGCTTCCTTACATGTTAATTGTAGTTAGACTGGTAGAAGCAGGGCATTTCGTGTTCGATTTGTTAGAACAATTTTTTAAATATAAATTCCTTTTTGAGTGTGTGGTGGATTGCTTGACCACATGAGTTGGAGTTTAGCTTGTACGTTGTATCAGAATATATTAAGATAAATATATTGTTTTCTTGATTCTGAAGTGATGATCTTTGTTAATTTCGGTGAAGATTTTTATTCTCTGGCTCTCAAATATGGTGTAATAAATCAAAATGTTTCATTACGCTACATACACTTCTTTTCTATTGTGAAGTAGTTGATAGTGTTTGCATTTCACTCTTGGGTCAACTAAGGAACAGCCTCTCTGGTATGACAGGGGTAAGGTTGGAAAATGCTCCCTCACCCTAACCCGCTTAGATGGAGCCTCAGGGGGCATGTGGTTGTTGTTGAAGTGATTTGTCTAGATCTGTATTGGATGCTCTTGTTATTCCCTTCTCGTGTAGTGATGTTTGTTTTCATTTCCTTGCAGGGTGAAGTATGATTCACCAGAACAGGAGCTTTGCTCTTGCAATGTAAGATCAATTAAATTTATAGTTGGCACCTCTTGTTGTAATGCAGGTTTTATATTCTGTAAATTGTTTTGATTTAAGGATTTCTGGAATTTGCATGTGTCTGATCCTGTAAATAATGTGTGTTCAATTTAATCTTATGACCTGTTCCTCTTGGTGTGGGGGGGGGGGGTTTCTTTTTCTTATCCTGTTCCTATTATTCACCAGAACAGGAGCTTTGCTCTTGCAATGTAAGATCAGTTGAACTTGTAGTTGGAACCTCTTGTTGTAATTCAGGTTTTATATTCTGTAAATTGTTTTTATTTAAGGATTTCTGGAATATGCATATGTGTCTTATCCTATAGATAATGTGGGTGTTTAATTTAATCTTTAGTAGTTTCTAATGATAAACATTGCCTTCTCCATCACCAAGTGGGCATGTATGACGTTTCCTCTGTTTTTTTGGTGGGCAGGGGGGGGTCCTCTTCTTATATTTCCAGGTTTCTTCGCATCGATATGCGTAGCCAACAGAACTCTCATTCTTCATCTAGGTGAACAGGGTGCCATTTATTTTCCCAAGAAGGCATTAACTTAAGGAACTCCTAAATGCAGTTTGAATCCCCTTGAACAGATGGCCGCCAAAACCTTTTATCCGTAAAATATAATAGGCTTAGGGTGTAAAATCTGGGTGGTTGGTTATGAGGCTCTGGACCAATGAGTTACAAAAGAAGAAGCCTTCCTTCAGTATCGATTATCTTTTTTGTTTTCTTTTTGTACTCTTACCTAGATGTTTCTATTTATGGTGACTTGAGTGAATTTATGTGTGGAGGTAAATTTTGTGGAGGGTTTATTTAAGTGAGGAGCTTGGAGCTTGGAGCTTATGATAACATTTTGCGGTGAATGTTATAGGTTATTGATGGCAGAATTTTGTGGATGCAATATATTTATATTTTTAGTGCACTAATATAAACTCCCCCCGTTAAAGTGCATTGAAAATGTAAAATTACAATTAATTATGCTAGAAAGACGACTATTTTAGAAACAAAAAATTAAGGCTAAAAAGACAACTAAAAAAATCGGAGGGGCTATCTATCGTGACGACTTGTCTAACTTTTGCTGTATGTCTTATCTCTTTCCATGTCAGTCTTGTTAGTCATGATTAAGCTCATATGGTTTAGGTGGTTGAAGTGTGAGTCTTTCTGCTCTTATTGATTGTGTACTCCCAATGCGTAGGGTGGAAAGGATCCTGAAAAGTTGTGGAGCTGTGGTAAATCGGTTGACGCCTCTTGTGATCCTGAAATAGGTTCTCATGATAAAGTGTGCTTTGTGTGCCGTAAAGATGGAAATCTTCTGTAAGCATTTACTTTACTTTGTGTTTTGATGTGATCAGAATTCAGAAGTCATTTAATATTGCTATAGAAAATGTGAATGTATGAGGTGCCTAATTAAGCGGCATATTGGAAGTACTAGTTACTGTATTATGATACAAGTGTGCTATGGTTGTCAAGCATTAAATGTTTTCTGGCAGTTGTGCCTATACTTTTTCTATGATAATGTCATTGTGTTGGTGTCCAATGTCCATAACAAATTATGTTTTTCCTTTAGTTTATTGCTCGTGGTTGGTGAAGCTTCATCTAGAAAGGGAGTATGCATTTGAAACATCGCTAACTATTCTCATGAGTCCTTATTTATTTGGTCCTCTTTTTTTCAAAACATTTCCATTCTAGTCTTTAAAGCGCAATGCAGCTATGTATAGAATTCGAAGTAGGTATTTGTTTGTCGACCTAATTTCTCACTTGCTATTCTAGTCATTTCTTGGATAATATCTGTTAGTTGTGTGCATTGAACTGGTTTAGGCCTTTCTTAAAATTGTTAATTATGGGATTTATATGAACCAGTCTCCTAACGTTCTTTTTTTATAAATACCATGGCTTTATAGAGCGATACTAACATACATCTTTCAGGTGCTGCTATGGGATGGGTTGTCGAAACTGCTACCATGTTAGTTGTTTGGATCTTTGTCTTGGTGATGTTAAACCAATGGTTTGGCACTGTATCTGGTGTGTGAAAAAGAAGATTGAATCAGGTGTCCACTCTGTATCAAATGGAGTTGAGGAAATTTGGGATTGTAGAGAAGTGGTGATATCTGATTCCAAAGGTCTGACAGAGTTTTGTATCTTATATATTTATTCTGAAGATATAAGATTCACTTTCTTTTTACCAAGGAAATTGAGGAATAGACATATTAAGCGACTAATTCTTGCAGCAATGCACGAGCTTTCTGATTAAATTGCTCTCCTAGTTGGGAGAGATGCGGCCTTCTTAATTCTTCGCAGTGACTATGTGTAGTAATGAACTATGTGTAAGCACTAGGACCAAAACTATATTAATATTTCAGTGGGAAATTAGTTGCTTACGATTAAGAAGAAAAGTATATGGTAGTAATTGATTCTTGAGCATCGGCAACCCCCCCCCCCTCCCCTTCCTCTATTCTTCTAATCAATGCAAGTATAGGTATAGTTAGGGACATTGAACCTATTAAGCCACCATATGCAGAGCAATACTTGCTTTGATGTAATATCTATTTTTAAGTATCCTAAGCTACTTTAATATTGATTTATAGGAAAGCAGCATTTGCAGAAGCAATATTTAGTCAAATACCACGGTCTTGCTCATGTTCACAACCACTGGCTGCCAGAGACAATATTCCACCCTGAAGCTTCACATGTTGTAGAAAGATTTACCGAGAAGCAACAACAGGTTCAGTTTTTTGTCACTTATATCAGCTAATGCAGTTGAAGTATTGGAATTGGATAGTCAGTCCAAAACTCCAAATAGATATTAAGCAGTCGTTTTATCTCCTTAGGGTTTGAGCTGGAACTCAGAGTGGACTGTACCGCATCGGTTATTGAAGAAAAGGCCAATAAAGTTCTTAAATCACCAAATGTCCTCCAGCTCTTCTATTGACAGTATTACAAGCTCCTGCCAGTATGAATGGCTTGTTAAATGGTGTAACCTTGGTTATGAACATGCTTCCTGGGAATTGGAGGATGCTGACTTTCTACAGTCATCTCTGGGTAAGAGGCTTGTGAAGGAGTATGACCTGCGCATGGAAAAAGTGAAGAGAATGGTTGACAAGGTATTCCAGTGTACACACTCAGAGAATATCTATTTATCATAGTGTTAATTTTATTGCCTACGATTGAATATACTTATATCTATCGGCAGGTGAAGTAAAATTAATTAATGCATATGAGAAGCCACAATATTTGAATTTGATGGTCTAGAATTAATAAAAGATAACACTAGAGTAAATTTAGTGTTTCATATTTTTACAACATAATGTACAGTGAGATTCACATTGAAGGTGAAGGCTGAGGGTACACTTCCAATAGTATTTAGTTGGGCTATTTTAGTAGGACTACTTCTCTGCTCCATGGTTTCATAAAAAAGATAAAATCTCCAGTTCAATTTCCTGAAAAAAATGGATTATGGGTAATGATCTGATACTTTTCCCTTTCCTGGGTTATACTTACGCATCTGGGTTATAGCTAACAGCAAATGTTATAGACTTCGACTGGGTTTAGCCTTTCACTGTGATTGATTCCTGTCTGCCCTGATTTGACCATCTGGACCACGAATCTGTAATTGATGTATAGACACAATGAGAGTAGCTTGTGTAGTAGTACTACACATCATGGAGGTTTTCATTTAGCTTTACAGGTTTTCTAGGACCCATCTGAATCTTAGGGTTTTTGGATATCGTATAGTTGAAAATAAGCTTTGATTCTATCAACATCAAATATGAACTATTGGAGCCAGCTATTTGTTTATATAGTTAAGTATTCTGTGTATAGATTACCTACCATATATGCATGTTTAAATTTATAATTTGCTGATGAATGCATTGATCAGGATTTTTATTGAGCCTAATTTGCTTTAATGTGCTATTATTTCTTTTTTTTCTGATCAAGCAGAGCTGTGAGGGCTCATTCGTCCAACTGACAGAACTTCCTTCCGGGGGATCTCCTATTACAGATTCCAGCATTTTGAACAATGTGAACAAGCTGCGTGAATTTTGGTATAAAAACCAGAATGCTGTTGTTTTTGATGACCAGGTGATGTATTTAATAGGTCGGGAAATAAATTGGACGGAATCTTAAGTTAATTGTCTTTGGTTTCTTAAATTTGTTGGCATGCTTTTAAAAGCTTTATTTTCCACAAATTTGTTAATGGATTCTCTTAGCAATGATCATAAGACTAATGATGTACATTCATGGTATGACACTTTTATAAGCTGATGAAATCTTTTTTTGCCTTACAGAATCGATTTGCCAGTTCTGTTTCCTTTATCCTATCGCTGGTAGATATGGGTCACTCTTTCCTTGTCATCTCTGACGATGCATCCCGCTGGGAAACTGAGTTCACGCAAGTAGCTCCATCTGTTGATATTGTTGTTTATGCTGGAAATGAACAGACCAGGAGGAGAATCAGGGTATTGGAGTTCTATGATGAAGGGTGTCGAGTGATACCTCAAGTCCTATTAGCACCTTCAGAAGCAGCTCTTGAGGTTAGTCTATATAAAAGTGGATCACTACAACTCAATTCTTAGTTCTAGTTTATCCTTACTTTTCAGGACTTGTATTTCATATATGGTGCCTTCGTTTTGTATTCATCGTACTTTTTCATTGTTAAATGCATTTCCATGTCTATCGAAAAGATTAGACATTCTCTAATAATATTCCTATGATTCTCTCTGACATCTTGTGTTGTAGGATGTTCATTTTTTGAAAGATTTATCATGGGGAGCAATTTTAATAGATGACTCTGATGGCAGAGTGTCCACTCATCTTGAACAAATGAAAATGCTTACTACCAATTCAAGAGTTATCCTGTTTGCTAGCCAGTTAAAGGTAAGAATGAGAGTTTACAAGTTAATGACTCAATCAATTCTTAGAAACAACTATGAGAAAATTTATAATCCAGACCTCTCCAATAACATTTTTTCTGAATCCCTTCCATTTGAATTGGTATTTTCTCGATCATAAGGGGTTATTACTTCCTTGGTAACTCAACACATGTACTCTTTAGTGTTACCTGCTTATGCATTCATAGCACGCGATATTAAGGTTTTGTTATTCTTTAGACTGCTCCCCCCACCCTCACCACCCATTGTTTGTAGAATAATTAAGAGACAATTCAGATAAACATCTCATAAATTTTGCAGGATAGAGTCACTGACTACCTTGATGTACTATCACTTATTGAGTTCCGTGTTACATCTAAATGTGGTGGCAACAAATGTGACAATAACACTAAGTTAAAAGACCAATTATCAAGATATGTGGCCTATGGATGTGTTGTGGAACCTTCCAAGTTCGTTGAGTATTGGGTTCCTGCAGATATTTCCAATTTGCAGCTGGAGCAATACTGTGCTACATTACTGTCAAACTCCACATGTCTTGGCTCTTGTTTAAAGAATGATCTTGTGGGGGCTCTTCGCGAAACTCTATCAACTATAAGAAAGGTTGGATTTACTTCTCGCATTGCTTACACCATTTTTGTTTCTCTTATATGCATTTTTGCTCCACATTATTGTTCTTTTGTGAGAGCTACTCATGCACATAATATTATTAGTTTATATATTACTATCTTGCATCTTCGCATGCTCATATAAGTTTGTTATATCATGCAGTGCTGTAATCATCCTTACTTAGTTGACCCTACAATTCAAGGCTTAATTATTCAGGGTCTTCCCTTGTCTGATATTCTTGATGTGGGGATTAAGGCAAGTGGTAAACTACAACTTCTTGACATGATTCTGTCAGAGATTAAGGCTCGGCAACTACGAGTGGTAATTCTTTTCCAGGTTAGTGAGACTGATTAATTATATTTAGTTATTTACATCTGGTATTTGGGCTGATTATCATGCAATTGGTCTTATTGGAGACATAGTAGGATATAGTTTCTTCTTTCATATCTCATTTATAATAGTAAATAACTCAACCCATATTCACGCTACCCATTTCCACTTTTAAGCATCAACAAATCCACACTCAAGGGGTAACAATTAAGTTGCTGACAGGAGTTAGTTTTAGGGGGGTTTATCACACCCGGCATTCTTGATTATAAACCCAGTCTACCTGGAACTCTGTAGAAAATTGATTTGGAAAGTAAATCTTGAAGCAGCTCGAAATAGGGGTGAACTGATCCATAGTCAGCTCAGGGTCAATCCGTAAACTGGCCCTGTCTTGAATGAAGAAACTGGGTTTTACCGGTCGTGTCTTGGATATAACCAGTTCAAAATGAAATTATTATTCCGGACTGGAATGGTACAAGTATAGTTTATTCTGATATACTCGGTTCTTCTATATCAGTAGGTTATCTGGCTAGCATTTGGCTCATATGCCTAGATATTTGTCTCAGTGAACGATCAAATGTGAAATCTTGTTATTTCTTTTTTCTAGTATCAAGCAGATCGAAATATGTAATTTTATGGTGATAGAAATGGAATTAGTACATTGACTATGATTGTCTTAGGAATCTTCATTCATATATGTCTACGGAAGAGGGAGCACATGTCAAGTATCAGCTATATAGATCATGTCTTCTAAGGCTTATTCTGGATGTACCATGAAAGAATCAAATCAATGAAGTTAAAGAGATATAATTTAGAAAAATAATTTAGTTTAATGTTTCTAGTCAGGGCTTGATTATTGGCAAGAACTTATTAAATCCATTGTTTAGGTCAAAACAAACTGATTCCATTTCATACAATTATTATTATATTTCATATTTCAATCTAGTTTTAAGGCAATCTTTAGATTTAGGTTTGAATGAGTTACAGATGGCATCAAATATATGTATGCAATTATGCAATTGATGAAAATTTCTTTCAATTTCCTTTCTGAAATACTATATACATGAAAAATGTTAAAGTCTTGTTCTGTGACTCTGTTTGAGTATTACATGTGAAGTATTGGGGCATTTTTTCTTTTAGCAGCAATTTGGGTTATCTTCTTTCAACTCATGTTGTTAATTCCTTCTTTAGCAGTAGCTGACATCAGCTATTGTAAACGCATTTTGTTCCCTTAACTAAAGATGACATATGTTCAATGGAAGTCTCCATTTATGAGATAGTAGACTGTAAGACCAATTTTTTTGGAGATCCACCGACTTTAGAAAGATAAAAATGAAAAATGATCACAAGAACTATAAGGACATGCCTTGACTCAATTGAAAACCCAAATTACTTATGACATTCAAATGGATTTTTTCATCATGTATATATAATGTGCTGATGTCAACCACAAGTTTGTCTTAGTATGCATGTCAAGATCTACATGCATTTGCATGGATGTATGTGTACATTCATGCAGTCTGTTAGTTTCTCTTGTTCTCCGACTATCAGACATCATAATAACATGATCTCATCCATTTTTCAAATTTGGAAGCAGCCTATCGTAGGGTCTACTATAGGTGACATTTTGGAAGACTTCGTGCGACAAAGGTTTGGTCAAAATTCTTATGAACGCATTGATGCACATGTTTCCAAGAAACAAGCTGCTTTGAACAGATTTAACAAGAAGGAGAATGGGCAGTTTGTATTTTTGTTGGAGAAAGGTGGATGTGTTCCAAGCATTAAATTAGCATCAGTAGATACTGTAGTCATGTTTGATAGTGACTTGAATCCAGGGAGTGATTTGAGGGCTCTGCAAAGAATATCGATAGATTCACAATTTCCACAAATTAAAGTTTTTCGTCTATATACGGCATGCACAATTGAAGAGAAAGCTCTGATCCTAGCAAAGCAGGATGTCCATATTGACAAAAATATACAAAATGTAAGCCGCAGTAACACTGTCGCTTTGCTATCATGGGGTGCATCTAATTTATTCAATAGATTAGAAGAGTTTCACATTAGCAAAAGTGGAAGTATGCTCGCTGATATAGCATGCGAAGATTCGCTTGCAAATAATGTTATAAGGGAGTTACAGGTCATACTCACGACAGAATCTGTAGGGAATGACTCAAAAGATTCCCTTATCACAAAAGTACGACAGCTTAGGGGAGTATATTGTACAGACTTCCCCTTACCTGGTGAGAGCAAGATCCAGACTACCATTGGAGAAGAACCACACATCTTTTGGAAAAGTCTGTTGGAGGACAAAAATCCATGTTGGAGGTTCCCATGTTGTATCACTAGGAATAGGAAGAGGGTCCAATACTTTGAAGGATCATCCAAAGAACCGGAGATGGAAAATGGTGATCTGGTAAAAAAGCGCCGGAAGGTGGTTGATAATAATGTGAATCCAACTCCTGGCGAGAAATCTGCTGCAGGTGGGATTTGTGTTTGTGTTGTTTTTCCATCGCCTGCTTATTCTAATCTGGAGTGAACAAGTATTGGGATTTATGTCCAAAATATGAAATCTATTGCATGAAATTTCTTATTAGTGTCCTTTTGTGCTAGCTGATAGTGTTGTGGTATTTATGCAGGTCACGGTGTTAGAGGTTCAAATCAGTCATTGCTAGTACCAGCCATGGGTGGTGGTACAAGTTGTCCATCTCGTGCTTCAAGTCCAAACTCACATGATACTACTTCTCTTGGTGAGAGAAATCAAGATCGATCTGGGGAGAGTTCGATATCCAATGAGCGAAAGAGCATACATACTCTTTTGAGTTCAGAAATGGAAAAACTTTGTGAAATCTTAGCACTTAAGGTACGAATCTCTATAATATTTAGCAACATAGTCTGTTGATAATCTTGGTCGATGTGCAATCCTAGTGAAACGTTGTTTTGCCAATTAGACATGCAGCAACCTACTAAATAAGATTAGTTCCGTGTACTATTGTTACTAATTACTATATTGCTGGTCCTTTGGTTCCTTCCCCCTTCTCTGCTTAGTTTTTCAGCATTTTTAAAACCCAATTGATAGCTCATTCCATTACGGAGCCTCTTCTCAGCTCTCATGGATGCTATTACGTTCCTGGCCTTTCTCTCATCTTTCCGCAAAATCAGGACTATTTCTAGCTGATTTGTCCTTCGAAAGAGAGTTAGTTTTGGTGCCTCCACTGAATTGGATAGGGTAAAAAAGATAGGTTATTTGCTATTATCTTTAGTCGGAGAAGACTGTCTACCTGCAGTTAGCTGGGAGGCATCACCAGCCATTCCGACCTAATTTATGTTGAGCCCACCAACTTCCTTGCCCTCTCATATCTCTCTCGTTTAATACTATCTTGTCTTAAATCTCGCAATGTGCTACAGCAAGAACTCATTCTTCCTTATTCACCATCTTATGAACTATATGGGGAACTCTTATGGATCAGCTTAACTGCATATGTAAATTATGATGATCTGTTTGGTCTGTTTGAAATCAACTTTAGTTCATGTTTAATAGATTACTCGTATAATACAGGAGGATGTGAAGCACTTGCTGCATGCTTTTCTGGGATATGTAGTGGAGAACCACCGTGTCAGTAAGGAGAATGTTGCCATCTTCCAGGCCCTGCAGATATCCCTGGTTGGCATTTCGTTTAAAACTTACTTTTTCATTTTTTACATATAAAATGTTGTTTTGTTTCTGATTGCTAACTGTTTCTGTCAGTGTTATTAGCTTATTCTTTACATTTAATGTTTGTTGTGTTCATCTTCTCGATCATAGCGGCTGTGGCTTTTATCCCAACTGATATTTTAGTTAATTAAACAGTTCAAGATATCTGTCTCTTACATTGTTTATTGTACTTGATGCACAATTGTTTCCCTGCCTTATCAGTAGATTTTCCTTTCCTTTCTTCCCTTTTTTAGAAGTCTGTACTCTGTACTGTTGATCTTTCTATTGTAATCTTTATGGTCCCATCGCTATATTGACTTACAATTCATTTCATAATTTTTTGAGATTAGAGAGTACCTACTTGGAAGTTTATTTTCATTTAGAGATTGCGATTGTGCTGATAAAATAAATTGAAAGTGGAATGCAGACTGTAAATGGTGGGGTCCAGATTGTCGACTCCCTTTGCCAAATATTTCAGCTTTGTAATTAAGAGGGGTCAAAAGAATATCATATAACTACTTGACACCGTAATTAACCACACTTGAATTTAATGAGATCAATTGGAATCACGGCATTCTAATATCTAAAGTGGTCTTATAAACGTATATGGAAATTCCCAATTTATTACCTTGTTATGTCCATGTCCGTGCATGTTACATGAGTCTAGATGCATTCATGAGGTTCCTGCTTAACTGCGCCCAGGGTTATTGTACGCTGTTTTAATATCTGAAGTTGTGTTACCTAGTTACATATGTATATGCAATTTCCTAAGTTATTACCTTTTTATGTCCATGCCCGATAACATGCCCATGCATACTGTGCTGTCCTTATCCTTTTCTATTCAAGCAGGATCCCATGAGATGCAACTGAATAGACGATGCTAAAACAGTATTTTATGTTCCCCTAGATGACCACTGTGCAAATCAGCCCTGCTTTTTCACTTCCATACATTTCTCTTGTCGTATCGATCTTGTATGTGCTCGCACTTTGTATGGTGGCATGGTTAGGTCTTATGCTCTTTTCATTTATCTCAGTGTTGGATAGCAGCATCTATGCTAAAGCAGAAAATTGACAAGAGGGACTCCCTCATTCTGGCTAGGCAGAAGTTGAAATTCGAGTGCTCTGACGTAGTGGCAGAATTCGTTTACAAAAAGCTACGGATGTTGAAGAAGACATATATGCAGCAACCCGATATTATAAAGAAACTACAAGATCTAATAAACCCAATGCCAACTGAAGGAAATGTTGTGAAAGATGCACACGATGCAGGTGCTCTGGAACCAACACATAGTACAATCGTAAGCCAGGAGACTGCCCATGAAGAGAACCTCACACATTCGGAACATGCACAAGAGGACACAGATTGTAACCATGAATCAGAAACAAAGTCCATGCTACATGAAAAGCAACAACAGGAAATTGACGAGTTTCATAAGTTATGGGAAGATAAAAGGTTGCTATTGGTGAAGAGAACGTCAGTGGAAGCAGCTGTTATTCGGCAAATGTATAGTCAAAACATGGATGTTAAAATGGAAAAGCTCAAGAGGTCGGAGAGTTTATTTTCACAGAAATTGGAGGAGCACAAGAAATTGATGGAGGCCGGTCTTAAGGAGCTAAAAGCAAAACATCTTGTTGCAATCATTGAAGATAGAGAAAAGGCAGCTCAGTGTCTGGCTAAATATCCTGGGAGTGAGAATAGAACAACTAATGAGGATAAATGCGGGAATGACTTGCGAACAAGTGAGGGTTCCCAGTATGCTGCTGCACCTGTCCGTGAAATGGTCAATGCAGCAGCATGTGATATCCGGAATGGAACAACATGTACTCTAAGTCAAACAGTTAATGACTTGCATTCAAATGACAACACCTTGCTTGACGTATGTGTTGATGCACCCAAGGAGGCAGAAGGATGCACTGCTCGTATGGAGATAGGAAGTATACCTAGAGCCACAATCTCTCAAGGCTCGGAAGTTGGTGTGTCGGGGAGAATGTCTGATTTAGAAGATGAGGAACATAACGAAGTAGCTTCTGATAAATCACTTCCTGGTGATGCAAACTGTGACCTGATGGAATTCTGGGATATGTTGACTGGTGAGGCAAATGAGTTGGTCCCGGCACGTGTGCCTGAAGATGCTCATGAAGAAGTGAGAAGTACTGACGATCCTGACACTAATATAACTGCTATGCAGTCAACTAGAGCGGATGATGGCGAGGACGGAGTAATTGGTTATGTCACACATGGTATACTACAGAATCAGAGAGATGATGCTAATGCCACTGATCCTTCAGCGGACCAAACATCTTTGGTAGCATTTCCTCATGAAGTAATTGATTCAGTAGATCCTGACACGAATACAACTGTTGTACAGTCAACTGGAGTGAATGATGGTGAGGATAGAGTAGTTGGTTCACATAGTTTACTTGGCAATCAGAGGGATGAGGCCAATGGCACTGATCTTTCTCCAGATCAAACATCTTTGGTAGCACTTCCACATGAAGTAATTGATTCAGTAGATCATGTTAAGTCAGCTCCAATGAGACAGGTACTTACTTGAGTTGCTGAACAAGTTTTATGGTCTTCTTTATATGTTGTTTTATGTGCAATGTCAATCTTCAAATCTCATCAGTATGTGGTTCCATCACAGTAAGGGCTCATTAAATTTATTGTTTATCTACTACAAAAATGTGAGTTCTGGAAATGAATATTAAGAATTTGGCTGAGTAATGTTTTTAGCAATGTATGTTATAATATGAAAATCTGTTGTTTCCAGGTGTATAATAATTCCTTCTATTTCGGCATTTTAGTCATTGTTGTCATATTTTGTTGTCAGATGAAGGCTAGGGTACTTTATAAGGGTCTCTAATACTGACTTTTCTTGATGTAATTACCATCAGGCTATCATGGATGAGCTTCCTGAATGTGCAAGATCGACTGAAGTCGATGGTCAGAATCAGCCAAACAAGGATAATCTTCCCAAATTTGTGGAGTCTATAGAATCAGAAGATGTGGCTCAACTAGTAACAACTAATAATTTAACTGCCGTAGTCGGTGCATCATCTGGAGCAGCTGATAATGGACTGACAGTAGAACTTAATAATCCAGCTTGTTTTGAGCAACAGATCCAGTCAAGGGAACATGTGCCTCTGGGGCCAGAATCTGGTGGTTCTGCAGTTCAAACTTCAAACGATGAGTGTACCCCTTTACAAGTCACTGAGACGACCCCCCAGGTTGAAGGGCCTATCAATTATTCACAACAACATGAACCCCGAGTTACAGAAACTGTGGACCAGTCTTCTTCAAGTGACACTGCAAATCCTAACATTGACAGTAATCGGCTCAGTCCACCTTTCAGTAACCAAGGTGGCGAACCTAGTTCTGGAGTGGGTGGGACTCTTCATTATATAGGTCAAGCTTCTGTGGTTGATGATGGTTCGGCTCCAAGAACTAACCGTGCTGTTCGTCAGGCAGCAAATCAATTAGGGCTATCCAATTCACATCTAACCTCACAGCCGGATCCACTTCAGCTTGAATTGGAGAAGTTACGTAAAGCATTAGAACAAACCGCAAAGAGCCACGAAAATCTGGTTAGTGCCTCTTCATTAACCGTTGAGGGTGTTTTAGTTGAGCTTCTTATAACATGTATAACTAAAAGAGTCTCAAGAACAAGTTTTCTTTAGCAAACAGTAGCTTTATAAACATCAAAATATCTCTGCTAATACCCTCTTGCAATTGTCTTCTGTATAAACTCATTGGGTGCATTTTTATTGTGGACAGAAGGCGCAACTGGGATCTGATTTGGAAAAGGAGATCGCAGAAATACGTAATAAATACGAGGCTAAGTTTAAAGATGCTGAGGCAACGTTTCAGCAAAAGAAGAAAGTTCTCGACTCAAATGTCAACAAGGTTTTCTTAAACAAGATTCTGGCAGATGCTGTCAGCACCAAGTGTATTGATGTTAAGCCTTCTGGGGTTTGGAGACAGCAAGGTATTTGATACACGTAAATATCTTTGGAATAATCAATTCATTTACATGTGTTGTATCTGTCTGCAGTTCTTGGATTACTTCGTGTCTGTGCATCACTGTGTCATGGTGAACCAGTTGGCATTATTTTTTTGTCTAGGTGTTATAGCTTTGTTAATATTGGAAATTATATAGAAATGTTCCGTGCATAGACACAAAATCGGAGAAGCTCAGGAACATCAATGACTGTATCATAAGGCATAGAAGGCTGTAGGCATGAAGGCCACCTGCTATTATAAAGTACTATCTGCATCATCATTCCTCACCAGATAGTGTTACAGATCGATATCTACTGTTATAATCTATATAAATTCAGTTTTATATACTAGATAGTCGTAGTTTTGCATTTCTTGATCAAGAATGTGTCGGTGTATAAAAAGAATGGAAAGAAAAGCATATATTGGTGTTCTTTATTGTCATTATCTTATATCTTTGCAGTTATGTCTTCAGGTTTCATGAACCAGCTACAACAGATATCCTTGCAGTCTACACTGGGACCTGCTAATGGTGTTTCATCATCTGCTGGTGGTACTCCTGCTGTCCAGCAAAATACATCCTTAACTTTACCGACTGAACCTCGTCCAGCTGCTCTTTCAGTAGGTGCTTCCAGCAGAACTCCCATTATCAGTTCCATCTCGTGTCCTCAGAACAATGCTGCACGAGTTGGGGGAGACATCCGTGCTGCTGCTCCTCATCTTCAATCTTTTGGAGCAGATATTCGTGCTGTCGCTCCTCATCTTCAACCTGTTGGGGTAGACATTCGGGCTGCTGCCCCTTATCTTCAATCTTTCGGAGCTGATGTTCGTGCTGTCGCTCCTCATCTTCAATCTGTTGGGGCAGACATTCGGGCTGCTGCCCCTCATCTTCAACCTTTCAGACCACCGGTGTCTGTATCTGCCCCCAGTCGTTTTCCCCTTCCTCATAATGCGACTCCTCAGCAGTCGTCTATCAAGCAACCCTCGCTTACTTTACCATCTCATGTTCTGCCAGTGCTGCCGCAAGTTCCATCGGCAATACAGATGTGTGGAGCATCTCCTCAGACCCCACACATGCCTACGCAGAGCAGTCCCTCCGAGCCTCGTAGAGTTGTACCTTCTTCCTACCATACCACAGAACCTTCTGCACTACAGTTGCTTAGGGACATTATGGATAGAAGAATTAATGGTGGGACGACTAACTCTTTGGTGTCTCCAGTAGTTCCGGATACAAATCTTGGTCGAAACGAAGAATCTGCCTTGCATGGGATGGAAGGGGGTTTGACCAGATCTGATGTTTCGTCGGGCGTTGTTTATTTGTCAGATGATGAATGACTATTGTAGTGAATTTTTTTAAGTGTACATAAATATGTTTAACCCTTTTGCCTGTTGCAGTAAATGCAAAAGGGACTCTGGGACCATCCTAAACTTATCACAGAAATGTAAATTATTCCATCTAATTGGATCTCAATTAGTTTTCTAGGCTGTAACTCTTATCAAATTTCTGACGATTTTCATGAGATCCAAATCGCTGACCAATTATGCCACCACACAACATCTGTTTCTTAAGTTTTTTTTTTGTTAATTTACTATCGTCTTCACTCTCGTCTACTAAGAATTTAAAAGCTTTATTGTTATTATGACAAATAAACAATATCTTGAACAGGATAGCTTTATTGTCCGATCGATTCATGTGTTGTTTCCATGAATATTATTGTTAATATTATTATTAATTTTTAATTTAACTTACAACGTCCCTGTCTTGGGTTAAGGCCGGCCTTGCTGCTTCGTGACCACAGGGAATAATCACGAAGTCCAATAAACCATCTCATGTTCTATCGACCGCAGAGTTATTGTTCTGAGGATAATCATTTTGTGAAACTCTTCGTGTCCGATGGGGAAACGTGTAATGGCCAAAGGCATGATAAACCATTTCCTGGTGAGGTAAATGAGTCAGTTCCTGTAAATGTGCCTCAAGTTGCTCATGAACAAGTCAAAATACTGCTGATCCTGAAACTAATAGCAACCGCCTTACATACGATTCTCATTATTTTCTTTTCTTTTTAATCATCGTTATAAGATTAAAATATTATTTATAACTACATATTTATTTCGAGAATCTAAAAAGTGCCGATTAGAATGTGTATTTGCATTATTATGAAATTGTAAGTGGAACAATAACGTTTTCACCAGTGTGGTGAGTGATAGTCTTGATCCATACATTCAAGAAAAGAGGTTAGACTGAGATGTGGCATCTTCAAAGTGTTTACAGTTGCTGCAAGTTGACTTTGGTGTAATTAGATTAGATGAACTAATACTCATTATTATGTTCTTACCAACTACCATATATACCCTCAATTGCACTAAACTTATAGGTCAACTAACATATGCTAATGTACGATGTTATAGATTATAGTCTAGTGGTAAATGATAAGGTGATTGGAGTACAGATATTCTGATATTGTGAATTCCAATATGTGTAGATGCACTACTTTGGTAAAATATTGAAGGAATTTGTTTTTGGTTTCAAATCCTGGTTAGTCCGCTCCCTTTCAAAACTGCTACTAAATACATCCCTCGATTTACAACTCGTCTACCCAAAACATTAAGAAGGTATAATAGAAGGTAAGTGAGATGAATATTTTTAACACTGCCTACATCAAAACTAACTTTGATTTTGACTTCAAACAAACTTTGGTTTCACTTATTACACATTAATTATTCTCCACCAAAACGAGAAACACGACATATGCAGAACTTTGGAAAATCAGAAATACTTATTCCACTAGTAGTAACTAAAGTAATTTATAGTCACTCCAAAATCATCCCACAACAAATTCTGGTCCCACTTCGAGTATGTGAATAAATATCAACCTTTGACCATCTCATGACATTTGAACAAAGCCACTATAAGTACTCTTTGTTCATAGTTCTATGAACTTAAGCATGTTAGTCAATTGGACCACCCAATCAATTCATCATACTATATATCTATCAATTCCTTATAAAAGTAGCTGTAGTGGAGCCACTATTTCTTTACATGCCTAGATAACTAACATATGAATTTTACTGTTACGACGGAATTAATATGAAATTTGATGACAAAAATTTAGAAAGACAGATGATATACGAGAAAGGATGTGTTAGAAGTATTGATAAATAACTAGAAATACATAGTGTGTGAAATAATTGAGATAACTAAATCTAAACAAATTATAAAGAGCCAAAAAAGATCATAAATGAAATTAGCATTGGTTTTAGTGGTTAGAGTTTGACCAGCAGGGTTGACATATATTATACTGATGCCATACATGATGTGTGTGAAAAAGAAAAAAAGAAAAACAATCAAATTTCGATGTGCATGAGAGGGTCGTACACTCATCATAGTTTCGTCTAGAAGCATTGTGATACTTGAACCAAACTAGTTGACTTTCTGATTTTGAACCACTGATTAAACATCCAAAATAAATTAAAATATCACAAAAATGAACCTCGTGCGGTCAAAGGTCAACGTTTGCACAATTAGAAGTTTTTCCTATCTTTACAATTATTTTTTTTTGTGTGTAAATTAGCGATGAGGTGAGATTCGAACCCAGGACCTTCTGGTCACTAGCAAGAGCCTTTTCCACTGGCTATTCTAGTATCTCAGCTATCTTTACAATTTTAAGCTTCGCTGATTAAACATCCGGATATTTTATTGGTGGCTTGCATTGGTTCACATATAATAAGTTTGATATGCCTATCGCTTAACACGACTTCAACATCGGTTTGTATCAGTATTTTATATTGTCAATTTACAACTTCTGTTCAAATGAAATATTTTTTAAAATATATGTAATTTAATAATATATATTAAAATATATGTGATTGAATATATCATTTCTCTCGATTATGTCCAATACTAATGGAGGATGAGGTAGAATAAATATAGGTGAATTTATTTTTAATGGTCCTTTGTTTATTTGTGTAGGTAAACATAGTTGAATCGAGATTAATAGGTCACTTAGATCAATATACTCTGTTTTTGCTAACCTTCACAATTGGAACTCATTTCTTTATTAGGTATGTGTACAGTTCGGTTGGAACAAAAAAAAAAAAAAAAATTTGAACCGTTCTACGGCAGACAAAACCCAAATCGTTCGGTTCGGTTCGGTTTCGATTCTTGACCGACTCTGGGTCTCATGTTTTGACCTAAATTTGAGCCCACTTTCGATCTTAAAATTTTGGTTTGTTCGTTCCTAGTTAATATTATTATTATTATTATTATTATATTTGGACTCAAATCTAATGTGATTAGCATTGTTTTTATATTAGTTGTAACTCATAATTAAGTTCAAAAAACATATTTAATCTATATAAGTTTAGCGAGCTATTTTTAAAACTAATTTCGAAATTCATATACACATTCATCACACGGTACCACTTTTTAAAAATATCCATATATTATTAGCTTAAAACATATTAACTATTATTATATCATACTAATAATGAACAATGTTAAATCCTCTCATCAATTATCCTAATTTATTAAGCTTAATTTTTTCTATATAAACTTAGTCATCGGTTGAGTTCGGTTTTTGTAAGTTCTTCCGTATGCGATTCAGTTCCCTCAAAGACAGAACCGAAATCGATTCGGTTCCAATCGATTCCACAAAAATCGGTTCGCTTCGGTCTAAATTAAATTATTAACGTATTTTCCCACCTAAATCCAGCCCATTGTCCCTCCACCCGACGTAACAGACATACCGTAGTATTATAGCCTCAAGCCCTCAACCTCGGTACTATAAATATCTGGCAGCTGGATAAGTGGCGGGTCCATAGCCAAAAACTAAATCCCCAAATAAACATAATCAAAGGAGTCCACATACTCAAACTCCTCCTAGAGATCTCTTCTTCGTATCGAATTTTGTAAATTCTCAATTTTCACAACCCATCTTAAATATCCATATCCATATTACCATATGCATTTTATCATAATCTCCATTCGTTACCCAAAATAATAGTATCTGAAGATGATGGGAAGTAAATGGAGGAAAGTCAAAATGGCTTTGGGGTTCAATTTGTGTCTGCATGTTCCTGCTCCGGAAGAATCGTCGCCGGAGTCCTCGGTCAACGCTACCGGAAGCCGATCAGATAGCCGCCTTTCTATGCCCACCACTCCTACCAACAATTCCTCTCAATCTTCCAAGGTTTTTATATTCTTTCGATTGGGTCTTTTTTGTAGAGATATTCAGCGTAATACTCCAGTATTTGCTAAAATTGTTTTGATTTTGCTTTTATTGTTCTTATTATTAATCATGCCTTTGTTTGCCGATGGACACAGTACCCAAGTAGTACTGTTTTTGAGGAAGAAATGACTCTTTTGCCCTCATATTTGTTAGGTATTGTTTTATGAAGTTTCATCCAAGGATAAAATAGTCATTGCATTAATCAAATAGACACTATTTTGGTGGGCATAGGGGTAGTTCGGACTGGTACCAGTAATTGTAGAACACTTTATCGAGCCGATTAATTCTGATTTGTTTGAATATTGAATAATTTTTTGTACTCAGAATTCGCCCAGGTGTGGGCATACTCTTAAAATTGATATGCATAACTTTAACTTAGATTAGAATGTGTCACTATCAATAGTTTAGATACTGAAAATGATAAATTTTCACAAAATATTACATATTCAAAAAAGATGCAAAGGCAAATTTTTCTAGAGATATAGTATTAGGTTTATTATTATTATTATTATTATTATTATTATTATTCAATCTACTGGTTGTTTTGTCTTTATTACTAGTCAATTGAATAGCGAGATTATTATGCATTATTATTTCGAATCTTTGACTGAGTTAAGAATTATCTAAAAACGTCTAAAAAATTAATTGTTTTGTTTGCTTAGACCATGTAACATTAGTTGACTAATTTTATCAAAGGATTAATTTATATCACGTGGATGAGGTGATGAGGTTGGAATTATTTAATGTTTTGATAGCAATTTGCAAAAGCATTGAAGACTTCGTCTCTTTTACTTTTAGTTATGTCTTTTGCGTTTTATATCACAACATAAATCTCTAATAATTTAATATTCCTAATTTTTTTAATGATATATTGAAATGAGTTTTACTCCTAATATGATAACTTTGAATTGTATATGTAAATTGAAATTTCAAAATAAAAATAAAAATCAAACATGAACACAAGAGGAATTACTTTTTCCAAACAGGCATGTATTATTATATGGTTGCGTAGTTTTCAGCTGTCAATTAAATGAGTTGGTGGGGGCAAAAGTTAGTGGGGTTTCTTCAGGACATTTTTTTTTGTATTGGCCTCAATTGTAAAGTGAAGCAGCAACTTACAAGCATATACTCAATACCTACTTTTTGTTGTGCTTTGCCTGATCAGCAACCTGCACTACATCAAGTATTGACAAATACTAGTTGCCCTTTTCATGGTGTGGTTGTAACTTGTAAGGCAATATGCTGGTTGAGTGGTTGGCGGTGACTTGGTAGCTTTTTAATATTAAGATTTACCGAAGTATGTTTGAGGACTTGGATTTAGAAGAGGAGACACATTCACGGAAAGCGAGAACCTGTGTCGTGGGGGACTGACTAACTATGAAGCGAACTTATGGGAGGCACCAGTTATGGAACCTATTATCTACGTTCCTATTAATTGAAATCGAAGGACTACTGATTTCTGATTTTTTAAGTACAGTGGCTTTCGTTTGTCATAATTTTGTTTAATCTATTTCTTGAAAATAACATTGTAGGTTTAATCAATATAGGATCCAATGTACATTTAATCACTACTTACGCTCGTTGACAAGTCAATTCGGGAACAGCGTCCTTGTTATCACAAGGGTATGGTTGCTTACCATCTAAGGTGGTTTTAGATGGTAAGCAACCATACGTCCATACCCTTTGTGATAACAAGGAGGCTGTTCCCAAATTGACCTGTAAACGCTACCTACTACTCAAAGATATTAAGGGCGTTTTAATATTAATGTATGTAAATTTTTGCCTTACTTGCAATTGATGTTGGTACTTCTATTTGCTAACATGACTCTTTAGCGTAAAAAACTTGATATGTAATATATTTGTTAAATATCATTTTGTCTCTTTGTTTAAAAGTAATTTTCAGAAACCAATTCAATAATGTGGCCCGTACTTTCGTTCTGCTTGTTAGGCCTAATATATTGCTAGTTGGATGTTTTAACTTATGACAGACTAGTCAAAGTGATCTTTCAATGTGGAAAGTGATTTTTTTAATGGCTTTAGTTTTAGATATTGTTATTACTTTTCAAACTCCTGCTTTAGTCTTCCATGATTATTCTACTCTTGTGTACTATGGACCTAGTATTAACAATGTTCTACCAAATTTACCAATAAAGAGTTAGCAAGTTTAGTAAGTATGAGACCTGTTTCACTGTTGTATTTGAAAACCACTATTCATGAATTTCACATTAACACAGAAAAAGATAGCTTTAATTTCTAGAAAATCAATTATGCTTTTGGTGAAGTGTTCATCCAAATAATTATTCAGTACTTGCTTTAACGATTTTGAATTGACATGCATAATTACTCATTGCAGATGATTTGTGCCATTTGTTTGAATGCGTTAAAACCAGGGTTGGGCCATGCCATATTTACAGCAGAGTGCTCTCATTCATTCCATTTCCAATGTATCATTTCTAATGTGAAGCATGGAAACCAGATATGTCCTATCTGCAGGGCTAAATGGAAGGAAATACCTTTCCAAAGTTCGTCCGACTTATACTTTGAAAGAGTTACAAGTAACATTGCCTCTCAACCTCAAGACGATTCCTCGATTATAGGTGTACGACGAATTCCGTACTCTACTGCAGAACCAGCCACCTTCAATGATGATGAGGTTGTTAATCTCGAACAGATTACTGAGGAAAGTATTTCACGCTCTAGTAGTCACCCTGATAGAGTAATAGAAATCATGACATATCCTGAGGTTCCTGGCGTTGCTAGAGCATCATCTCATTGTAATTTCACTACTTTGATTCATGTTAAGGCTCCTAAGAATGATAGGAATTGCGGGATGGAACAACTTGGTTCGGCATTAGCATCTGAAAGTTCTCGTACTCCAGTTGACCTCGTCACGGTGCTTGATGTAAGTGGTAGCATGGCTGGCACAAAACTTGCATTGCTTAAACAGGCTATGGGCTTTGTAATTCAACATCTAGGTCCATCTGACAGACTCTCGGTCATCGCCTTTTCCTCAGCAGCCCGTCGTCTATTTCCTCTTCGTAGAATGACTGACATAGGAAAGCAAGAAGCATTGCAAGCTGTCAATTTACTGACTACGAACGGCGGCACAAACATTGCCGAGGGTCTAAGAAAGGGTGCTAAAGTCATGGCCGATCGCAAGTACAAGAACGCTGTGAACAGTATAATATTGTTGTCTGATGGGCAAGACACATACACTGTAGGTAATTCCGGAACAATGAGGAGAATTGATAATTTGTCTCTGCTACCTGCTTCAATTGATCGTAGTTCCAATTCAGGTTTCCTTGTACCAGTGCATACCTTTGGATTTGGTATTGATCATGATGCTATTACGATGCACTCTATATCTGAAAATTCAGGGGGAACTTTTTCTTTCATAGAATCTGAAAGTGTGATCCAAGATGCTTTTGCTCAATGTATTGGAGGCATTTTGAGCGTGGTTGTACAAGACTTAAGAGTGGGAGTTGAATGCATTCATCCTTCGTTGACGCTGTCTTCAATCAAAGCAGGAAGCTACAGGACTAGTTTGACATCTAATGCAAGGATGGGCTTTGTTGAAGTTGGGGATATATATGCAGAAGAAGAAAGGGACTTTTTGGTGACTCTTGATATACCCCCGACAGATTCCAGTGATGACATGTCACTTCTGAAGATAAAGTGCATTTACAAGGATCCAATCTCCAAAGAATTAGTGACTAAGGATCACTCTACTGATGTTAAAATTCAGCGCCCTGAGATGATTGGGCAACAAGTGACTTCAGTTGAGGTGGACCGGCAGATGAATAGAATTCAAGCAGCTGAAGCAATGGCAGAAGCAAGAGGTGCTGCTGACAGGGGCGATTTGAGCACTGCAGTGAATGTCCTTGAAAATAGTCGTAGAAGGGTTGAACAATCAGTGTCTGCTCAAGCTGGAGATAGATTGTGTGTTGCATTAGATGCTGAGTTAAAAGAAATGAAAGAGAGGATGGCTAATCGCCGAACTTACGAGACCACTGGTAGGGCTTATGTTCTATCTGGACTCAGCTCCCATTCATGGCAGAGGGCAACTGCTCGAGGCGATTCCACTGACAGTACAAGCCTGGTGCAGTCCTACCAGACATCAGGCATGACTGACATGGTACACAGATCACAAACATTGTCCTTTTCTGGTTCTATTCCTCGCCCCTCGTTAAAGCAAGCTCACTCGTTCCATGCACGAACACAGCCTATGTGACCCGTTTTCTTCAGAATTGTATCATTTGTTTCGATTACCATCTTTTTGACTCGTTGGGAATACAGTAACGCAAACATATCGGCAACGGTTTGGAGCAATTTACTGGTGGGTACAGTTAACATATATAGTAACAATAGAAAACCTTTGAATGGGGAAAATGGAATTGTATTTTGCAAGTGTTTGTGAAACTAGATATATGTCTTCATCCGAGTGGTGCAGTTTTGTGGTTCCCTCATTTTCTGGGAACATTGTTCGATTTGAACATTATCTCTCCATAATATAATACTCCTACTTTACTTGCTTGGTTTGTCTAAACAAACTAAACGACTATACAGGATTGATTTGTACTCTTATATGTTCATCATTTAGTGAAATCTATTGCCAGAGATGGAAGCTTTGAGCTACAAATGTTTGTAGGTCAATTTCTTAGGCTTCACAACAACCTCAGGCATAAGTGCAATAATTCTAAGTACTTAAGGATTTGGAAAGGAATCTGACATCGGGAGGGGAAGCTAAATCATCAAATAATCAATTGGATAGTAATGTGCCTCCCCCCGGATCAGGCTTCGCGGCCCGCAGATGGGGGCTGCAAAACCTGATTTTATAAGTGTATGATGAATGATTCATGAAGAACTTTCTGATTAAATTCCACTTGCATTTCTATTATGATTTGGAAGTGTCAATTTGGCTGCTTTGTGCATGTGTAGATACTCGAGGCTAGCTACTTGATGTTTCGTTTTCTTTTATTTTGTATTTTTGTTCCCAAAGTCCAAATGCCGGCACTTATTAATTATTATTCAATACATAGCCTAGATTTCAACTTGTAGTTGATATATATACATCTTCAAACTATTTGTATATTAATTATTTAGATTTTAAGGACTTTCTCTTGCCACTTGCCAAATGCATGAATGAGTAACAACATACATGGACCATCTTCTTCATTATGTAATCAACTAATACATAGTGTCGTTTGTTATTTGATACATAATCAAGAAAATTAATCAGTTACGCTTGTAAATGAGTAATTTTTTAATTTACTTTATTCATTTTTACATGTGAAAGTGTTTATTGACATGTCAATTACATCACGAAACGGTATAAGATATCTATATTAAGTCTAAACTATAATTTGATAATAACAGTTTATTAATATATGATCGTAACTTCTACAAAAAATGTCTCTGGTTCAACTTATGATGGATATTTCTTACTCCTTTGTAGCTTTTTCAATACTCACCCATAGATTTTTAGAAGTTGATTTGTAAGTTGCAAACACCCGTTTCATGGGATTTTCAGTCATTGTTTTATAGATTTGTCCACTCTATGTAATTTCAATTGGGATGTGGATTTGTAATCATATGTAAGTGGAGATGATGATTTATCATATACTCTATACATAAAAAATGAAATTACTTACTATAGTTTGAGACCTAATGGTTATACTATTAGAAATTTCCTATATTTATTACTCTCTCTATTTTTTAATATGACATTTTAGATTTTTGCTTTTTTTATATGACGCTTTACAATTTCAATGTACATTTTGCTTACTTTTTTCATTCCATTTATTATAAATCAGGAGTCTTTATGTCACGTTAGTTATATTATCAACTAACCAATAATATAGTAATAATCAATTAACATTTTACATTTATCAATGTAGATTTTGATTATTCTTTTTTTTATTAATCTATGTGAACATACATAGAACATCGTTTAAAGAAAACGGAGGGAGTATTATTCTTAAAAAGAACTTTAAAGTATGAATCCTTGAAAAAGTACTCAATTACCCTTTAACCAAATCAATAAAACACATAATAACATAACAAAAAAGTATCCGATAGTGATTTTAGGTGAATATGAGAATTGGAGGGGTGCAAATGATGAGCATATAATAAAAGTTGGAGATGGCAACCTCTACAGTTTCATAACGTAACATAGATTCATAATTTTGATTATCGATCTATATTCCAACATAACACAATTTTGATTCCCACGATTTTCCCACACCAAAACTCTCACCTGCTTTTCAATCACCGAACCTGTGTAAGTGTCTCAAAATGTTGTCTACTTTTTATTTTTAATTGTCCACTTTTCAATTTTTAATGGCTCAATTATTGTTCAATTTGAATTACGATGGTTGAATAGTAGCCCATTTATTTATTTTATGACCTTTATCAGGAATCTAATTTTTCTAGCTGTATAATTCATCGTATGCTATGCGTTTCGTGGTGATTTTCATGATGGTTTCAATTTATTTTGATGTGTATTTGAATTAATCAAATTATTTTAACGTAGAGAGGGTTTGTTTTAGTTAATTTTTTGGATCATTTTGATTTTTGTTGTTATAGACGTATTTACATTTCTGTAGGGTTTATGAATTTTGGATGACCGCTGTTTGTTGCATTTTTATATTTGGTTAAAATTTGAGGCGCTTTTTGTTAAATCATTATAGTTCTTTGGCCAGATGTTATATTTGTCGAAAAATGAGTCATTATGCTCGATTCTGTTAAGATTATGATACATACCTTATTTTAATTTTAATTTTTAAATTAGTTTTTTGTGACAGACCATCCATTAAAACATTACATGTTTCAACTTTGCAGGTACTGGCTGGGTTTTGTAGACATTGTAATTGAGAAGTCGTAGTATGCCATACGTGAGCTTCTCACGGAGCTGGTTTCTGCGTCTTGCGTGATATTTTAGTTGTGTAGCTCTTGACTACTATGGCAATCTCATACCGCAGGTTTTTGTGTATTTTTTCTTTTTCAGTTGTCTTGTTAATTGTTATATATTTAGGGATATTTTGTTTTCGTTGCCTTCCATTGATCACTTTTGCAGTTCTTTCCACTTAGATTAAGAAAATGAAAAGGTTTTAGTATCCTTGTCACTAGTTAATATTACTTTATTGTTCTGCAGTGGGGTTTCTAGGAAGACAAAGGATAGTGTCAGGCTCATTATTACTACTATGATGGGAATGGCGTTTGGATATTTCATCGGGGCATCGTTTCCATTTGTTTCTCTTGCTAGGGTATTACCAAAATGTGCATAAATGTATATGAAGTTAGCTTTCATTATGTAACTGACTCAATATATTTATCTCTTACTAGTTTAATATATCATCCACTGATGACCATCGCAGTGGGGAACGTAGTTTCCCTGAGAATCTTGGTTCAGGCGATACTCCTCTGACACCCAAGGTACTTATAATCCATAAGCTTTTTGCTAGTCATCTATTCCTTGTAAACAGCACTTCTCAATTCAATTGCTGGAGCTGCTTTCTTGTGGATCTGCGATAGGCAGTTTGTACTTCAATATAATGATCAAACTTATTAGATTGTCTGGCTTCCTAGATATCTGATCTGAAATATGCATCAGAAGTTTTTATCATCTTGCTCATATCATTATGATATATGTGTCACTGACGACATGCCAATCATATATGGACTGACGCAGAAAAGCCATCCCGTGATACATGCCTCATTATCTTCTCCACTTCATATATATATGTGTGTGTATTATGTTCGTCCCGTGATACATGGCTTACAATCTTCTCCACTTCGTATATATATGGCCAAATATTACTGGGTAAATTGTTGTTGATTTATTATTTGATAGCTTGTACTTCCTTTGCTTGCATGTAATCTATCTCAACTAGCTGACACTCAAATGACATTATAAGATATGATGAGTATACGTTCAAAATGTCGTGTGAATGTCATGTTTATGCATTTAAGTTCGACTCTGGTTGCGTCTTTAAAAAAGAAAGTTTGACTCTGGTTTCATATTCATTTTGCTTCGGGGAATCCGGCCCTTGTTTCTATGAAACATGGAATTCGGGACTTAAAATTGAATAGAGTGGTAATGCTATCTTCTTTTTCTATACCTGTAGTTATGCTGCAGATTGATGTAAACATTTTTTCTTCATCTCTAGGTACACGTCCCAACGAATCCTCGTGGCGCCGAATCGTTGCCTCCAAAAATAGTAGTTTCTGAGTCAGATCTATATTTGCGAAGATTATGGGGTGAACCAAGTGAGGTATGTTTTATAACTAGAAACGTTTTCTGAATGGTTAATAATCTGATCTCCACCTTTTGAATATGAATACCTTTCTTTAATTTCCATGGTCAAAATAGGAGAAATGGTCAACCGTTAATACTTCAATATGCATGTTAGATATTAATACACTTTATCCAAACTGCTAATAACGAATTTTGTATTGTAAAAAGTACTTGAGTAACAGTGTTTAATTTGACAAAAAATAAACAGAAAATTGGTTACACCATTAAATACTAGTTGAAAAATTACTTTGGAATCATGGAAGTACCTGTGTGAGAGAACACATGAAAGACAGTAACTAATTCCTACAATGGATCAATATAATTTCTAGGTTAGAGCAGCCATTATAAAGTGTTTTCTATGATCATTTTTTGTTTGCTGTCCAACTGGAACTGACTTCAGTATTTATATATTTTCAGTTCACACTAATTTTCCCTTGGAATGTATTGCCTACAAGTTCCAACTGGAATTTTAAGATACTTCCGCTGTAATTTTTTCTTGAAATATTTTTAGTTTCTTCCCCTTAGGTCCCATTTGATGTCTACAACAAAGTTCAAAGCTTTTTTTCTAAACTATTTGAAGGCTGAAAATTATGTGTACTTACACCTTTTCACCTATTTGAAGTCCTTGCATGGTTCCGCTGTGCATAAAAAATTATTTCTAAATTATATTTTAACATGTTGGAATTTTAGGACCTAAAGATTAAGCCAAAGTACCTGGTAACATTTACTGTTGGTTTAAACCAAAAGCACAACATTGATGCCGCTGTTAAAAAGGTACAAGACCATTATTTATCTGTGTGCATGTCTTTTATGATATTCCTCTCTGCTGATAAAATTTCCACATACAGTTTTCTCAGGATTTCCAAATTTTACTTTTCCACTATGATGGACGAACAACTGAGTGGGATCAGTTTGAGTGGTCAAAACAGGCTATCCATGTCAGTGTTAGGAAACAAACCAAATGGTGAGGCTTAATCTTATATGTGAGGTTTGCATTGCACATTACATCTTCTCGTACTTTGTTACAATGTTATGATTATTTAGATACCTTATGTTTAATGACATTCACCTGAGTTATAATATCATGTTCTAGATTTTAGAACGTTCGTTTGCTGTCTATTCTTCTGCTTCTTGCGACCCTTCCTTAGTTGGATTGCCTATATGAGCTAACCTACCATGTCTGTTATAGTTCTATTATAACCTCTCCTTATGATGCTTAGGTGGTATGCAAAGAGATTTTTGCATCCCGACATTGTAGCAGCGTATGAATACATATTTATTTGGGATGAGGACCTAGGAGTTGAACATTTTGACGGTGATAAGTATGTTCTTTTCTCACTTTGCTATATTTTTTCGCCCTCCTCATCTTTACTATTTTTGTATCAACAATTTTCTATTTATGCATTTGGATCTCCTATATATCACAGGTATATTAAACTTGTCAAGAAACATGGACTAGAAATCTCGCAACCTGGTCTTGAACCCAATGAAGGATTGACATGGCAAATGACAAAAAGACGAGGTGACAAGGAAGTTCACAAGTAGGGTTTCTCTTTTCCATCATTTTAACACACCACTTTAAAATTCAATGCTCAAGTTAACTAGCTATATGGTTCTCATCTCTTTGTATGTGGATGAATAGAGAGACGGAAGAAAAGCCTGGTTGGTGCAAGGACCCACGTCTACCACCTTGTGCAGCGTAAGTATCTGTGCTTTTGAGTCATGCATTTCTGTCATTATGAATCAGTTCGATTCCGTTTCATAGACTCACGATACTCGTAGTAAAGTGAATTTTTTACCGATCACTGAGATGATTTCCAGCATATTTAAGATCGGTTACTTCCAGGAGAACTTGACTGCAGTAAATTCTGTTTCCTGGTCATTGATATAGTTCTATTGTACCTTCAATGCTCTGTTATTTTGTTTAGTCTGTTGCAGACATGTACATCGATGTTTGTTTTTATCTCGTTTTTCTTCCTTTCTTATAGGGGGTGGGGTGGAGGTGGATTTGTAGTTTGTATTTCAACTTGTAGTAATTTTCTTAAACTAAATGAGAAGCCTGATACGATGAGAAAACAAGATGGAAGTGAGTTAAGTGGAAGTTTAGTACATATTGACTTGTTATAGTTTTGCATGCATGCTTCTACATCTGAAGAAAATTGATGCTCTTTTGTTCAGATTTGTGGAAATTATGGCACCTGTCTTTTCTAGAGAAGCTTGGAGATGTGTCTGGCACATGATTCAGGTATTTTTGTGACTTTAGGATCACTGGAGTATGTTTTTATTCATCTCTATCCCCAGTGTCACAGCCTTATGCTGATTGCCAATCTCTTTTGGATTTCCTTGATTTTTCTTTTTATCACCTCTTTCACTATGACAAATTGTAGCAATTGATAACCTTTCAGAATGATTTGGTGCATGGATGGGGGTTAGATTTTGCTCTCAGAAGATGCGTAGAGGTTGGTTGTGTTCCTTCTCCTTTTTTCTCTTGAATGGAAAAATAATAGAAGTGGAAAAAATTGGAGTTATTTTGGAGACACTAGTGTTAATTTATCTGGTTAACCTTGGAATTTTGTGTTTTCTTGCTGATGCAGCCTGCACATGAGAAAATCGGCGTGGTAGATTCTCAATGGATTGTTCATCAAGTAATACCCTCTTTAGGGGGTCAGGTTAGCCCTCAATAGCGATATTGTTGGGGAGGCGCTTATTTTAAATAGAATTTCGATCATTCAATGTGTTAATTATTGTCATCATCGTATGTATTCTAGAATTTCCTAGATTCTTGTGAGCTACTAATAATTTAATCAGTCTGTTCAATATAAAGGTTTGTTCCAATTATTCTTATTAACTCCAGTATGCTTCAAGTTCTTTTGGTTTAGAGAATAAGCAGTACTTGAAAGAATTATTATCCCTTGATCCCAATACAAATCGATGTTAGTCACATCATTCTGGGCAATTATGGTCATCAGAAATATCACATACATCATAGAGTGTGCCTTTCTGCATATATTTTAATATGATTATTGAGTTTTGATTTTTGCTCATCCTTTTAATATGATCTGCCATCAACAGGGTGAATCGGAGAACGGTAAAGCTCCATGGGAAAATGTATGTTTTACACGCTCACTAGTTTATACATTATATGGTAGACTGGCGGTTGCTTTATTGGAAAAGAGTTTACTCCCCTATTATTCAGTGGTTGCTTGTTATTATTCTTGCAGAACTATGATTATCTAGAGAAGGTCTTAAAATGATATGTTCGACTAAACATGCTAATATAATTACAATATTACTCGGAAGGCAACCCTCAGTGAAATTAGATGTTATAATTGAAAATTTTGTTTTCTGTACAGGTGAGAGAGAGGTGCAACTACGAGTGGGGGCTGTTTCAAGATCGTCTTGCAGAGGCAGATAAGCGGTATTTTGCAAATCTTGGATGAAACTAATTTTTCCACTCTTAGGCCCGACCTTGTATATTTGCTACAGCTTTTCTATTTCTTAGTCAGCTTGTTCTATGAGGTTTTCCTTGTTATTATTCTTTTATGCGATCCTTGCTCTTTGATGGAGTAGCAACATAGAGTATTAGTAGCTATAGACAATTTAGACACAAGCTCCTATTTGTGCATAATGATGTAGGTTTTGTCCAACAAAGGTGTGTACACCGTCCCTTATTGGAAATTTAACGAGCTCTGATTTTTGACAGAGGTGTACACTATGTCCCTTCAATGAGCTTTTAAGGACAAATCTGTAGTTTATTTCATAGATATTGAGAAGAAAGAAGTAACAGAGAACTAAAAGTATCGGTAGCTCAAGAAAGAAGCATACAATATATGTCAAAATGCTTTAAAGCGAAATTGAAGCTGAATGCATGACTTTGAGTTTTTAATTCCACTGGATCTAGCATTTGCTTATATGATCAAAATAAAATGCACTCCATTAGCACAAGTATAAAATGCGTAGCTCAACTGGTAAAGAATTGGAGTGCATAGCATCATAAAGCAGTCTTGTCTATTCAAGCTACCTGGGTTTGACTCTCACAAGGAACGAACTGTGTTGATGAAGTGGTTAACAGACAAGCTTTAGTCTCCTGATCAAGTGAAACACATTTTCGTGATTTACCTCTTCCATGTACTCCAAGGACACGGGTGCATAGAGATTGTTAGTCCTTAATAAAATGCACACATGTATTTAGGTTGAGAGAAAAACTAAATGTGACACTACAGTCGCTACTTATTAATGGGTAACCAACAAGATAATGCATAGATAACCCTCCCTTTCCATCCCTGAAGCATCCAGTTAGAGTCTGCATCTACTATAAAATCTCTATGATATGACCATCCAACTTTAGCTATTACCTCTTTCACTATACTTCTGCTGATAGGGAGCTGTCTGAAACCAGCCCTTTGAACCCTCCCCTGCCATTGCTTGTATGTCTCCGGTCTCTCAACCCTTTCGGATCCTTCACATGCTACAATGTTCATAATATCCCTCCCGAAGAACTCCCTCTCATACAATAGTCTATCTTGATCTTCTCGTGGTACAGTTGTCTCAAACATGTCGAACAGTGAAGAGAAGTGAAACAATGCTTCCCGGAACCTCGTACCAAAAAATGGTGCATTGTATGTTGCATTTAAGACACCATGTACAAATAAATCAGGGTTGATTTTCTTGATCAATTCCAGAACCCGGTCTCTCGGGCTATCCTCGGTTGTTATTGATTCATCAGCCACATGCCTTAGCCTATACAAACAATTCACAACCACCTTGTAATTTGTATCTATCTGGAGATCCTCTAGAGTGATCAAATCCCATCTCTTTGCTACAGCATTGAACTCGAATGGAACCCCAAATCTCTGACAGAAACTAGCCAGGCGCTCGCCTGTTTTCTTAATTCTTTCTGCAGGCCTGAACCCTGGTTGTGGAAAATCAATTCCTGTGATTTTCAGCCTCGGAGGGCCACCAGGTTTCAAACTAAGGCCATGAATAATACAGGGCCACTGGAAACCATAAGAAATACCAAAATCAATAATGTGAATATTTGAAGCTTGTCCGACTTGTCTTCCAATTGATTTGTTTGCGAAGATATTTGACATTCTCCTGAATGGGCATGCTAAAACATAGGCTTGGTATGCTTTCAACATGCTTGAAGCTGATACTTCCCTAGTACCCGAAGATGGGTAAAGTGCAGCGCCTGTGCTATTTATCCTCGCCTCCAGTGCATCTGCAAAATAGTGTGCTAGTCTCTCGGAAGCATCCCCGTAAGCAGATGAATGGCTCCTAATCTGCTTCAAGATTTCGCAGGCACTTTTTACATCAGACATTGTCACTGCCTGTGCACATCTACTCAATAGTCCCCTGAGATCAACTACTTCTTTCTTGTTACTGGTTTTCTTGTCAGTCAGTTTTGGCCTTCCTCTTTTTGCTGATCTTGAATAATCCTTCCACTGATCTGCTTCATTCCCTGAAATACCCTCTTTCGATGGATTCTCCTTGTAAAAATTAGGATTCATGTTTGGACAGAGTAATGTCTTATCATAATCATATGTTTCTTTCTCCTTTTCCTCATCGGATTCGTCATCACAACCTGCAAACTGTTTTCTACTTCTCCCTTCTGGATTTTCACCATTGTTTCCTTCTTCCTTTTCGTCTCTTTGATGACTGTGTTTCTCTCTAGTGACTGCTCTTCCACCTGGTTTCGTGTTTTCCCCGGATTCATTTGTAGGGCCGTTTCTACTTATTGCAGCTGCTGTTGAATTCTCTTGGAATACACCACATCCATTAACATAAACATGATTGTTATCATCATCTAACTGTTTATCACCTTTTGATAAATCTACGGAACCATAAGTAGGAGCATTTAAACTTGTTGAAGCATCACAAATCTGGTTGGTATTTTGAGACAAATTGCTCAACAAATTCTGAGATCTGACTTGATTAAAATATGATGCAGTAACCTTGTCTGGATCCATGAGAAAGCTCTCTTGATTTCTGTGAATACCACGACTACTACCGTTGACCACTCCCGACGATTCTTGAACAATGATCCTGGAGGAGGAGGGAGGGGGAGGATCTTCTTGATTAAGGACATCATAGAAAGATTTCTCAGCAGCTTGTAAGGCTAAGCAATCATGGAACATGAAGGGTCTATTATCAAATTCCTCTTCTTCTTCATTAAGCATCTGGTTTATGTACCTTAAAACACCATCAAAATAGTCAACTTCAACCGTCCCTTCTTCTCCCTCAACTCCATCAAATGTTGCAGTGTTGCTTACAACATCCGAGAATCCACATGGAAAATCTAACGACGATAATTGGTTGCTGATAAAACTCTTCTTCCTTAAATTATTTGATTGCTTCTGCAGAAGGGTATCCATCAAGAATCTTGGTGTTTCAGTAAATGGTCAATTTAGCAACTCAACTTTCTATGGCTATTGCAATTTGCAAATATGCTGATATTGATATATTTAGGAAAAAAATAGCTATCAACAGCTTAACTAATCTACTGAATCTTTGAATAAAGGTCAAGCAAGGTGTTTTCAACTTTGTGTGTGGTGGGGTGGGGGTGGGTGGGTGGGTTGGCAAGGAACTATTTAGTTATTTCTAATAATTTTCAGTGGTCAGATGAGGCAACTGAGTGGAAATAGTTGAATATAAAATAGTATCTGTCAGATTTGGGCTACTAGTTTTAGTATACTAATGCTGGAAATTGAGATATTGGTTTCATTTTGTTGAGAAGTGTCTGAAAATGTTGAGGCTGCTGGATGCAGGACGGCAGGTGAGCATAGGAGAGCATTACATAGAACAATTAGAGACGTCGTATTCATACAACCAGCCCCATCTAGTACCATCTAGTAGAATAAGGCTCGGTTCGGCTCAAGTTCTGTGATATATTTCTTAATTAAGTTCATCAATATTTACAACATAGTACAAAATTATTCTTGTTTAAGTACACTTAAACAGAACATTCAACTCTGTGAAACATAACATGTTCCATAGTTGAAAAGTTTGGTTGATTTTTACTTAACTACCCAACAAGAGGTACCATATAAAATCCGGCCTTTCCATCCTTGCAAAATCCAGTTACCATCTTCATGAAATTCATAATCTTTATGATAACCATCTGCTGTCTTTGCCTTTATCTTGTTAACAAGCTCTGGATTTAGAGGAACAATCTTTAACCCTGCTCGCATATGTCGAGTCTGCCAGCTTTTGTATGTCTCAGGCCTTTCAACTCTCTCTGTGCCCTCGCAGCTGATGACATTCACCAATTCACTCCCGTAGACGTCCTCCTCGAAGTAAGACCGGAGAGGATGGTCCTTGGTCATATTCGCATCAATGGCATCATACAATGCTGAATAGAAGAAAAATGCCTCACGAAATCGATTCACAAACAAAGGGACATGGTGCCCCCCATTTATAATAGAGTGCACAAAGATATCGGGTTTCATTTTCCTGATTAACCTCAGAACACGATCCCTTGGACTGTCTGGTGCCACTGTTTCATCGAGTAGGTATCTAAATCGAAACATGCAAGTAACAGCAAGTACCTCATTTCGTGCAAGCTTCAACTCTTCTATGCTTATAGTCTCCCAATTCTTTGTTGCTATCACTTGGTACTCAAAAGGTACATTAAAACGTTCACAGTACTTCGCCAAGCGTTGGCCAGTTTGTTCAACTAAAGCTGTAGGGCGAAAACCAGCCTCTGGCAACTCTATTCCAGTGATTCGTAGTTTAGGGGGTCCTCCCTCTCTGGTTGATAGTTCTTGAATGAGCTTAGGCCACTGAAAACCATAAGAGATACCGAAATCTACAATATGGAGGGTTGGAGCTTTTGCTGCTACTTGCAAAATCGTTTCATTGGCGAAGAAAATTCCAAGTGTTCTAAATGGACAGCCTGCACACTGAACCTCATGCGCTTTCAATTTCTCAAAAGAAGACAGCTTCCTACAAGCTAAAGCAGCATAAATCTCTGGTCCATTTCCAGCCAGACGTGCTTCGATACCAATGCCAAATGCATTCGCCATCCTCTGGCACGCATCACCAGTAGGAGAAGCATGTTTTTTAATCTGCTCCAATTTCTTATAAGCAGTCGTACGATCATTAGAAGCTATTGCTCGCACACAGCTTGTTAGAAGTGCACGCAGATCCACGTCATCAGTTTTTGCCCCTCTCTTCTTACTCCGAGTCTTCAGCCGCGACCCTGCATCAATAGATTTAATGTGGCCTCGAGTGGCTGCTGATCCTGCTATGACATCGTAGAGCAGAACTTTATCAAACAACTCGGATAACTCTTCTTCTTTCTCATAAACAGTGGGCAGCTTTCTGCTCCTCGGTTGTTCTTGCAAACCGTCTTGACTGCAGAGATGCTTCCTACCCCTATTAGACATTGGAAGTTGATCCTGCACACCCTGCCCCAAATTGGCCCCAACCGACCGAGGCACCATGTCCGCTTTTGTAGGCAAAGTGAACTTGTAAGAGTTGATGTTTAGCTGATTGTCAGTGGGAAGGAACTTCATAGCTTCTTCCATCCCCTTTTGGAACAGTAAGACAGAATCAGTGTCACTGAATATGCTAGAAATCATATTGCTAGTTTGAAAAGAATCACTCTGCATACTTCTGTCATTGCTAGAACTGCTCCTGGAATTAATCAACGCCTTTGAACTGGCGACAGCCAATCGAACAGCACCATTTGATGGATAAGATCGTCCCACTGGGACTTTATTCTTAAAATTTCGAGGCCTATTTTCTTCAGTGCTTCCATTGGATATCTCAGCATTTACATCAACATACATTTGGTGGTTAAAAGATGAAGATGGATACTTCTTACCAATGGCATCATAGAACGGTTTCTCTGCAGCTTGGAGAGTCAGATGATCATAGAGGACACTGCTTCTTTCTTCAGTAGTATTATCTTCGAAAAGTGCCTGATTAATGTATTTGAGCACAGGGTCGGCCGGTTCATGATCATTAGAAGAGCTCATCATTGGGCCTCCATATTTGTTCATCATGTCAAGATTCGAGGAACTCTTCTGAAGATTTGAAGCATATACATTGTTCATCAAACCAAAGTCGAACGGACCCTTCTCAACATACGAAGCACTTCCATGGTCTGAAGGCTGATTGGAAACAAGTAATGGAGTCTCATAGTTGAATCTGAAACCAGTAAAAGAATCTGGCAAGTTATTGGAATTAGAATTCATAACATGATATGCTTCTGAATCCTTCAACGTATCCGAGGACTGTGTTCCTGGAGTACCTGACAATTTGATCAAAGCAATTCAGATAAGCATCTTCAATATAACAAAAACTTAAATAACATAAAATCAAACGATGAATGATTGAAGTAAGAAACCGAAATCTTCCTTGGTTTCAGAGAATACCATGAATAGTATCGATGACCCTGGAGGCGAAGGAGGGAGGAGGATTTTCTTGATTAAGAACATCACAGAAAGCTTGCTCAGCAGCTTGATGATCATTAAGCATCTGATTTGTGTTCCTTAAATTACCATCAAAATAGTTACCTTGAACAAGACCATCATCTCTCTGAACACCATCAAATGTTGTAAAATTACTGACAACATTTGAAAATCCACATTGGTTGCTTAAAAAACTCCTTTTCCTCAAAGGATTTGAATGCTTCTGTAAAAGAGTATCCATCAAGAATTTTGGTATTCCAGTAAATGGTCAACTAACCACTCAAGTTTAATATTGCAATTTGCAAATAGGAAGCTTCATATATTCATAGAGAAAAGCTATCCCCACCGTGAATTATTTTACCAAGTCTTTAAAAAAAAAGAAAATAAAAAAGATGTTTTCAACAATCTTTACTGAATTAGTCCACACTACAACATATATTAAGATTATAATATTATATTTTAAAAACCATGCAATCATAATATTATTTGTTTACAGCCAGCCATTCATATAGTTCCATACCATTTCTTGCTTATAAACTTAAACACATAACAGGAAATATTAGTATGAAACCGAGATATTTTATTTTCAACTTTACTTCTTAACATGAGTAAGCACATATTAAAAAAATCGCTATTATATTACGAATGGTAAAAATATAAATGCAAGTGCTGACCTCCCAGAACATTCTTTTCGGAATTGTGGCTCAGCTGATGGAATGATGTGTTTCAATTGTCCTAAAACAGTACTATCAAAATTATTTTTGTTGAATTTTTGAAGCGGTTTGTGCATTAATAGGAACAAGTGAAAATAATGTCTTTATTACTCAATTAAGACAAAAAGAAAAGGTCACAAGCAAACAATTGTGGTCAATAATTTGAACCAAGAAAGCCATGTATGTATATTTTTAGAAACATGAAATATTTTAATATTGTGACGTTGTGGTTTAGGTTTGACTAATTATGGATAGCTTTTGTCATCTAAGAAGAGGTCTCCAAATTCATTCACAATTTCTTATCTTATTCAAAGTCAACAGTCAACACTTTTTTTTTCTTGATAAATCATGCATTAAAGAAGAATCAGTCAACAGAACTATACTGAAGAAGATTTGGACTAAGGTCTAAGAACTACATCAGACTCAAGAATTGTAAAAACAGGAATATGATTATAAGAAATGCTTTGGATAATTGTTGCAGAACATTTTGGTATTTATCAAAAAGAAAGAAATTATCATATGTAATAAACGAATACTCTCGTCGTTTCAATTTAATCGAAAGATTTGACTACATATTTTTAAAAGATTTGAAATTGTACAAACACCAACTATTACTTAAAATATCGTTTGATTATTTTGTTAGACATATTATCAATTCCAATCAGTCATTTTGCAACAAAATCACATCTGCCTCTCTGTGTATCACAATAGTTCTAACTTTAAGACAATAACAAGTTGATAGTTGACATATTGTTCCCGTGAAGATAAAGTCATACATTGACAAACAAATTATTGCAAACAGTGTTACATATTTATTTATATAATTTCAACAATAACTTAAAAGAAATTATAACACCAAAATAAACAAGATTTAAAATTGATTGCACTTGAACAGAAGGATACAACAAAAAGCACAATCAACTAGAATAATTTACAGAACCAACCTCCTCCACGGGAATGAAGCGAGAGCTTCGAGCGCTACTACTCTAATAACATGCATCCCTTCCCTTTTTTATCATAATTTTAGATAGAGGTACAGCAACAGAAAAAATATATTGTCCAAGTACTAGCGTTGGGAATTTTCTTAGCCACTTGCTAGTTGCTACCCAACTACATAGTCACCCTTCATTAGAAAATGAGATTGAGGAGTTTCGACAAATTTTACTTTCAGAGGAGAAGGCGAGCTTCTTGAGTTCCGTTTGAGCTGTTGTTTGGCTTCTTGTTGGGACCAGTAGGCATGTGCCAATAGGACCCTGTCCAAAAGTTCTTGAGGAACAGGATATCCCCTTCTTTGCTGAGGGGAAATTCTTGCTGTGTGAACAAGGGTTTTCCACTTGTCCTGAAGAACAAAAACGCTTAAACAAACTTCGCCATCTTATTTTCCTATCCAAGATTGTAACGTGGAGACTATGATATTATACCTTTAAATCCACATATGTTCTATGCTTGGCATTACCAAAAGCCCACATCTTCACATCGCGCCATCTGTAGAATGTCCAACTTGATGAGAACATATTGTATTTATCAAAACATAAGCCTGTAACTAAATTCTTCAAGTAAATCAAATCTAGACTCACAAGGCATATGATTTCAACAATTGATATAATTCAGAGAACTTTCTGACCATTCTTACCTTCCTGTACCAAGCTTTTCAACAGCGTGAACCAGTGCTTCCACCTCAGAAACTGTGAAAGGTCTGCGAATTCGACGTTGTGCAAACTCAGATCTTTTAGGTTTCCGCATAGGGACCACATTTAGAGACTCCACATTTGTTGGGGTTACTGGAATCAAAGCCCATGAATCTATAGAACTCTTCTCTTGAGACATATCAGGGGGAGAGGGTGCTGACTCATGGTTCGTGATATTAGATTCTGGTACATCGGTTGACATAACAGCAGCCTTATGTTGCTCTGAACTGTGAACCAAACTGTGAGCATCTACATACCTGATGATTAAAGTATGATCAGCTTCAGATAACAAACTTCAACCGACTGCCTGGTTTAAGTGAAATCAGCATAATGTAATACTGCAAGAAAGTATAACAATCTCCATCTGAAGATAAGACAACTAAGCATTTCAGGTACATGTATCCCATAAATATTCATGGTAGTAAGTAGGGTCGTCTTTAGATGGATGAAATCAGAAGTAATGGTTCAAACCATAATTTAAGTCCATAAAAAAATTGTTTGACATATGAGATGAAGGGTCTGAACAAGTTTTATTTCGGCATATTTTGAGATGAAGACTGAAAACAAAAATATGTAAATGCATAAAGGAGGCTTAACCTGCAAGCATGTAGAACTAACAAAAAACTTAGAAGTAGCATAAAACATAAGTTGAAACTTCAAGGACATCTTTGTATACCTTGCCAGTGGTTTGGATGATTCACAGACTCGGACGAAAGGGTGACCTTTCGCATACACAGATGCGGGTGCTGGAGAGTGATTGGGCTCCAGCATAAAACCCAGAGCATCTGGTTTATTAATGTCTGAGATCCCTGTCTGCAATAATGTTCTATTATCATCTCTGATCTTCTTACCCTGTATAAGTACACCAACATGGATCCCATTACCAAGGATTGCAGTTACTGCCTCCATAACTGCCGTCTGCCACATAGTAAGATGAGCACCAACATTAGATTACTAGATCAATACATGGCTGTTAAGATTTAAAAATTGGAGTTATGAACACTGTCCAAAGAACGGACAGAAACACAGTGCACACTTTAACTTGCAAGAAGTTTGCAATAGATGGAATTATGTCACAATAGTAAATCAGTACAGAGTCTTCTTCTCAATCTACCCTTTATGGGCACTAAGAATCAAGTCCAGCAATTGACATTCGAATTAAAAAACTAAGAAGAGAATCAATTAAGTCAAGTAAGAACTAGCATCTCTCTATCCACCCCACCTTAAGTGATGCAACAGTAGCAGCTTCTGGAATCTCTATAAAAAGCTCAGGAACATGTAAGGACTTGATCTTAAGCTTCACTGAGGCAAAGATAAAAACCAACTATCAATACGACTTTTTCATAATTAATTATTTGCGAACACACAATTAAGCAAATGCAGATGATAATTATCATACCATGAGAATCTCTACACCTTGGTAATGTTTGCTCAATTGTAGAAGAAGCTGGAGTCCCAGTAACTGCATGAGGTTTTATCATAGGTCAGTAGACGGAGAAGAGCAGGACCCAATTCTGAAAATGGAGATATGCAAGGAAAGAAGAGGCTCTGAGTATAATAACCTCCAGCCAATGTCCCAAGTGAAGCAGGACCATTTCTATGGGAACCTTTTGGAGTTGAATCACAATCCTCACCATTTGTGCCTCCACTTGAATTGTTTAATGAGCTATATTCATATAACTTCCTTTTCTTAATAGGATAATCACTCAGAGGCCTCTCGCCCTTGAAGCTATGCTTGTTGTCCTGAGAAAAGTGTCTTCTATCCATATCTGGAGAGCACCATAAAATTTACGCCAAACATATCAGAACAGCTGTTGCTGTACCACTTATATAGCCCAAAAAGTGATCTAATGTCTAAATGGAAAATTGGAAACCATTAACTAACCAGCATCAAAGTTTCGATGCTCATCCTTCATATCTGTTTTGTGCCCATCTTTTGTATCTGGAACTTTGGAACAATGAGATGAAACAGAGTTCCGATCTTCATTACACGGCCTGATGGCGTTATTTACGGTGTTTGATTGTTTGCACCAAGAGTTTTCGTCATCATCTCTAGTACCTAACTTTACACCCTCCCTATTCACAGAGAAAAAACCACCAGAAATGTGGTCCTTAATGGAGGGAAATTTTATGCTACGGTCTGAATTCACCAGCAATGAAGGATTTGTATTCACAGTTACAAGGCCATTTGGATTGCACATGTTAGCCAGACTTCTAACAGACACCTTTCCCTTATCTGCAGACTCGTTTTTTATTTGGGCCTTATTTTCACAGTCTAATTTACAGCTAGCAGACACTTCTGAGACAGACACCTCATTACCTGCTCTTCTAGTAGAGCTCCCAAGTAAAAACTTATCTCCATCACTTACTCTTTGTTCAGGGGAATCAATCTTCACAGAACAGTCAGAAGTAGTTTTTACAGATGCTGGCCCACAGCCAGCATTACCCTGAGCATCAGGATGCTCCTCTGTGTAATTATTTAAGTTACGAGTTCGATTAACGAGCTTGGAGCCAAAGAAACTCAATTTGGCATTCAATGGCTTATCTGTATTGTGTTCTTCCTTCTTGATCGAATCCTTCAAGCTTGCAAGATGTTTTTCGTTACCCTCCACCAACAAGTTTAGAGCTACAGTGGGTAATAAGTCAAATGCACACAATTGGTTTTCATTGGTTTTTCTCCTAGGAACGGTCCTCTTCTGATAAGTAAGAATGCCATTCAAACACATTAGACATCAATGTCGAAAAGGAAGTTCTATTGAAATGACGAACAAATACCATAATTGACAACTTACCCTGGGGGTTCTGGTGGCACGGGGAGTAGGAGGCACCTGATATCCATTAAAACCACAGGCTACTTGTTTATTGAACATTCTTAAAAGACACAAAAAATGAACATTCTTCAATCATTTGCAGTTCCAAATAGAAAATCAATAGATGTGCAGATCTTGTCCACTAGCACCAAACCCAAAAAGGAACTGCCAATAAAAGACATGAATAATATGCTAAAATTAGTACACTATTCAAATGCTGAAGAAATAAAAGCGCTCATTTAATAAATATGAGGAAGAGGGGGAACAAAATAATGTGATTATAACTCTGCTGCTGAAAGAGGGGAAATAAGTTTACACACAATGTCATATAACGATAATACATATGAGCATCAAAAGTTTGACCTTATTTACATGAACAAATAAGCCGACATCACATTGGGGAAATGACAAAATGGTTGGTTGGCCAATTATGGTGTAATGCTCTAATGGTACATTGGCCAATTTGAATGAAAAGAGGTCTTAAACAGCTTCAACAAGATATGGTTACAAGATTCGCTGCCATACAAGCAGATGAGCAATAATCTAGTCAATCAAATTATGTTTCTATGTGATTAATAAGCATGTAACTGCTACAAATGTCACATATCATACATGCATAATTCTCATTGTACAAAATATTTAGTCTCCAAACTCTACTAAATAGACAATCAGATAACGGATTGTTATACAAAATTGGAAATTAACACTTCATATAAAATGCAAAAGGCTATTAAACAAAAATTAGCAATGTTGAGTTAGATCACTGAGTTATCGCATGAACGCCATTAGGCTAAACCACTAAGAACACGAAAGCGGGATAATTGGTTAATTGACACATATAACTCATGGACAATTCACACTGGCAGTAGCAACATTCAGATTACCAAAGTTCAGATTTTTCCCAAAGTAGTCTATAGTCTATGCAACCATATAGAAATAAATCTATATGGAGGTAAATGGTAATTGAGGAATTTGATAAACTTGGTAAAAACCCTCACTAAACCCTGCAGGTAACTTATACAAAATGTTCCTAGACCAAGTTACTTAACTGGAACAGACCAAAACATCCTTAAACAAACAAAAAGATCATAGCAGATATGTTAGTTACTAAGAGCTATCCAGCACCAACCATTTTTTGGAGACAAATTGTAAATAAAAAAGGACTAAAACTTTATTAAAATAAACCAGCAACGTAGTAAAAAACCATTATCTTACCTTTGAAATCAAAATATTTACTCAAATGTTCCTTAAAGACTTACTTTTTATGCACCAAATTCACAATTCAACCTCCTAATGGTAAGATCCAAATTTTTCCTTCAAAATTCTGGCACCCATTATTCTAAAAATTCTATTTGGTCAACTCAATTGTTTGGTTCATTTTGAAAAAAAAGTTGGCATCTACAATTATTCAAGAAACATGAATTTTACTCCAATTTAGACCAACCCTTAGAGAATTTTCAGTCTTTCTTTGAATAAAATGGATAAAACCACCCAATGATTGCTTTAAACCTTTAAGCCCCCAAGTCTTTGAACATATTGTCTCTTGTTACCGAACCTGCCGGTAGAAGCTTGTCTGAATACAGGCTACAGCAGGTTCACCTGAAGATTATACATATTTTAATCAACTACTTCAATTTATTTTTTTATTTTTTTTCAAATAAGTGAATGTTAAGTCACTTCTCCAAACTCTCTATGGCTTCTTAAATTTATATAATTGACCCAATTAAATTTAAATTTAAAATACTTTTGCACTAGCTACATATTACTGTTGATAAGTTAATGAACACAAATTCAATAACATAATTGATTCAATTATCAAAACTTGTGAAATTTGATAGGCTTACAAATTATTTCTCAAATTTTATGGTTTAATAATCTGGTGTCATCTGATCCAACTTCCATGTAGAAGGTTTTGAGTTCAAATCTTATTGGAGACAGTTGCATCATATTTTCATTCCAACTCTGTTAGTTAGTTATTTATCATTCGAACTATCTATTAGTTAGCTATATTTTTATGTTTTATCGGTTAATTAAATGTACTGTTCGACATAAGTAGGAGATAAATTAATTTTAATAAATGGTTTTATGCTCGACTACATTCATTTGAACTGCCACCTACCTAGTTTCCTACGGCTCTCCATCTACTCCTCCCTTTCCTTCAAGTCTAATGTTAATATGTATCAATGGTTGATTCAATTTGATTTATATTCTTACAGGTTCTCAAAACTGGTAAACCAAATCATCATCAATTAAAAGTATATCACCAAATGGAGATGATGGTCTCAACTCTCAAAATTAGTAACACACACCGTTAAAACTATTAAAAATAAATTCACCAAAATGGAGATGCGGGGTATCGATCCCCGTACCTCTCGCATGCTAAGCGAGCGCTCTACCATCTGAGCTACATCCCCTTTTTTGTTTATGAAACTGGTAAAACATACTATGTATAGTTTAAAAGATTGTCTGTCCGATTTATCTTTCAACCACCGCAATTACTAAACCATTTAAGCTTAATTAACACATACGACTTTGATTTTATTCAAAATTAATAAGATATACATCTAGGCACCTGAACTTCAATAATCATTTCGAATAATCACAAGAACCATTGGACATTTCAAATAGACCTGAACTTCGATTAAACATATATATTGAAAGGCAAATGGAAATTTTATACATATTCTATTTTATGGGTCAACATTTTCACTAATCAATTTTCATTAGTTAAGTGAAGAATAAGATAAGAACATCTTCAACATATAATTCATTATCATACAATATTAATTAATTGTTGTCATACTCCCTCCATATCAATATAAGTGATCATTACAATTTAAGTCTTGTATTAAAATAGTCAATTATTTTCCCAAAAAAAAGTGATAATTTAATTAACCATTTTTACGTACATATAGTAGCTGTTGGCCTGTTGCTCCAAGACATTTCAAAAAAAGATAGCCATAGTACATTACGCTGGTAATGATAATGTGAACACAATTGCATATAAAACTAAAGTAAAGAAATACGTCTTAGCAATAGATTAACCAATACTTGATAACCAGCTGAAACAAATTACTCGTAGCTTATAATGCCTGAACTACCTAATTCCAATAGTTAAAAGAGAATTTAGGGCAAATGGTACAATGTACACATGCTCGCACCATATATTCTACATCACACCAAAACAGGTATATGCCCACTGCTAGGCAACAGTACGAAAAAACACGAAAACTCGATTTCATCACTCAGATGTATCCGAGTACTGCCATGGGTTGAACTCTGTCGATTCGATATCGGTCTCAAGAACACTTCCTGAGCTGTCCGCAGAAGCCCGGTGCTCACTGTATTTTCCATTGAATTGATATACTTCCAAATCTCCCCATGGTGTAGGAGTCACCTCATCAGTTTGATCGAACCATCTTGGTTTGAATTCCTGACCTTTTGCTTCACGGGTTTTCTTTTCAGCTCTTTGCCTATCCTCCATACTGATGAGACAATGTGTCAGACGATAGAAAGAAGAGGAACTCATACGATGGAAACTAAACACAGGTGTTTTATATAGGAAATATAATCCTCTTCAGTTGGTGACTACTAGAAAGTTTAAGAAAGTCGACGTTTATCACGTATTCTTATTTGATGTAATTTTATGCAAAAAGTAAGTTTTCCAATCGTGATAGAAAGAGGTGAACTTTTATGTATGCCATCAAGGGCAACAAAGAAACTTGACAATCAAGAAGGACTTGCTGGATCACATTAAACAGAAAACACAACAGCCTCCATAGGTCGCCTTAGGTTTACTCAAACCACTACTTCAGAAAAAATGCGAGGAACATAAAATTGGTGAGTACCTGCTCTTTTCAGCTCCAGCCTTGGTCATATCACCCTTCTCAAGAGCATATCTATCAGGGCGGAGACGAGAATCAGATGCTAACAACTTTTTTGGAGCAGTGTCAAAGCTATTTATTTTATGAGCAAAATGTGTATACTGAAACTTGTCATTTTCAGGAACAGGGGCAACATGCCACACCTGAAAAAGAATCAACAATGAGATTTGAATCGCTACTTTCCTAACGGAAAAGGTGACCATATAAATCATGGAATATTTACGTATTCCTAACCAGGACTTTAAATTTACGCGATCACTTTATTAGAGCTTCTATACATCAAGATATACACTTAGGGATTCGTAAGTAAATCTAAGACAACGTGTACAAGTAAAAACCACCGCAGCTTCATGGGGTAGTAACACCAGTTCGTAAAAACAGATATGTATAACAGGCTTTAGGCACAACAGGGACCTTTAGATTCTCAACCTGATTATGCTATCTTATGCACCACTAAGCTATATTGATTGAATGGGCAAGAACAACAAGAAGAAAAAAAATCATGTTCACGTGTTGCGATGGAGGGAACATCCGCATATCGTTCTCAGATGCTGCGAAATGACCGCCTTGCCATTTCAATCACAAAGCATTGCCATTTCAATCACATCCTTGAGAATGTGAAATCTGGAAAGGGAAAAAATATCATTTACCTCTTTCAGCTCAGTGCCAGGAAGAGGTTCGCCTTCCAAGTCACATGGTTGATAACTCATTGATTCGTTCCATTTACCCGTCATCAATATTTTGGGCTCCTCATCAGCAGTATATACATATCCATCAACCTCATAGCGACCAGCCCTGCAGATTGATCAGGATCCAATAAAGAACGTGAGTGCGATTAAAATGGGATCTATTATTAACCACATAGCTACGGATACTGAGTGCATAGTAATTATAGTGCACATAAGAAAAGCCTTCAACTAGGTCAGCAATTCTAGAAACTAGATTATATCCTAAGCATCAAGACAATTATACCTCCAACCTATCAACAAATGCTCTTAAGTAGCTGGCAGAAACAAACACGAATACTATAATCAAGATAATCAGGCCCGACCAAGAGTAGAAGGCAAATGCATATGCATATACAGGGTATTTTTATTTGTGGGGAGAGAGCAAATGTTTGATACAAGACAACTCAATTCAGACATACAACTCAAAATGGTAGAAACATGTATATATCTGCATAAAGAGCTCATAAGACCATTTAACTCAACATACCCAAACCAACCGCAAGGCTGAAAATATAGGACAGCTTTTTCTCCAGTTGTCGTATTTGTCATGATCATTTCCCCTGGTGAATCAATCCAAGTTCGGCCAAAAATCAAATTGTTGACCTTAGTAGGAGGTGGAACCAAATCCAAGACAACCCCATCCCTTTTGAGTGTTACACGTGTTCTGCAACCCAAAAACAGAAAATTTTGAAACACATGGTAATTTACATATGCTGAGAAGACATAACCGAGTCGCAATATATATTATGCAGATCAGGGAATTCCCGAAGTTCTAACTTTAGCAAGGATGATGCATTGATGCTTAAGATCACAAAATTTTCATTTGGTGACAAACCTTCCAACGGGATAGACATCAACAGAGTTCCCCAAAAACTTAGTTTTCAGTTTGGATGTAACGTCATAAGCAAAGTGCTGATTTTCTGCATGTGCAGCACTCATAGGAGGATGATGTCTCACCTGTGAAAAGTGATCATCAATATGAGTAATAATTCAGAAAACAACATTATTATGCAAATAAATCTTAAACATTCAATAAGTCATTTTGGCTGAATGTAAAGGTCTTTCATCAATCTGTGAAAGAAATACTTTTCTTTATTTCCTTATCCTCTTTTAATTTTATTTTGGCAGAGATGCAATAAAAAACATCACAAGTAGATAGCAGAAGGTCATGCGTCACCTACTTGTTCAGCCAAAAATGTGATACCATCATGGTTGACCATTTCATAAGTTTCACCAAGAATTGGATTAAATGGCTTCCAGGTGCGCTGGTATGCATAGTATACTGATATAGCCCACGCAGCTACAACAACAAATACAAGTTCACGCTTCATTTTTATATAGGTGTAATATATTGAAATACTCATCAGATATCCAAGTCATCATGCACTCACTTGCATATACCATACGCATGTGAGGATCCTCACATTTGTCAGCCATATCCAAAAGATGGGCATATTCCATCAACTGCCATTATAATCGTATCATTAGCATTTAGCACCAATCTGATGAGTGCAGAGTATAACTTAAAAGATTGCGTTATGAGAGAAAAAGAGCACTAACCTCTGCAATTTTTTGTATCATAGTCATTGGCTCAAAAATATATACTGGGAGTGTTACCAATGATGTGATATCCATCCCAATATAACTCTGCATCATCTTCCAATAGCTGTCTCGTTCCTTTGATTAAAGAATAGGTCTCAGGATGACGAACAAGAATTGAAGTTTTGAACTACTCATACTTGACCACTTAAAATTACTAAGGAAATATCGGATCTATAAACAAATAATTGGAAATGCTAACATGAACAAGACAAGAGATTAACCTCCTGCTGCCATCTCCCTTTCTGAGCTTCCTCTTCCGCATCTTCTTTGCCGCCTTCTGGATTTATTACTTCCAATCCCTCTGCAACAGTCACTCTGAAGGCCGAGAGAAATTAATACATGCACACACATCAATCCAGATACAACGACTAATACGAAAGCCAAAAGAAAAATTATAAACATCGTGCAACAATTTCCAAATTCCAGTTCACCATAATCTAAAAGAGCAACCATAATAGAAGCAACAAACTAAAATTATTACAGAAGCCCTCATGATTGCATATGATTACTTGGAACAAAACAATTGATTAAGATTTCTAAGTAAGCTCACGAAAGCCTCTGGAAGACTAGTTGAATCTACATCCCTTTACATTCACAAAAAAACAGCTGCCAAATTTTCATAATTATCATTTCACTTACAAACAATACCAAACCAATCCTTATCCACTAACCAGGATCGGCTTTATGAATACGACATCTCCATTCAGCTCGAAACAATAACCGAAATCGACACCAGGAAAAAGTGATCACATCAACTAAGAAACTAACACATATATGATTATATATATAAACATATTAAAAAATAATTAAATTACAGATCTAGAAAATAGAAAACATACCCTGCATCGGATCTATTCGTAGAGGTACCAAACATGGATGACACAGCAGCAAAAAACCCTCCCTTGTTTTGCTTATCATTTGGAGTCCCCATTTTTTGGTTAAATTAGTTATATTTTCGAAATTAAGCAAATTTCTAAACCCTAATGATCGAATTAATTGAATTAAGAGGAATTAAATGCGAAATTGTATAAATTGACGAGATCGATTGAGAAATATGCAGAGCGACGTGAAAATCGAGGGGTTGAATGGTAATGATTACTACGTATATAATTGAGAGAGAGAGAAGGGGGAGATTTGTGATTAGCTGGAAGCTTGAGGGGGACACTATCCACATGAGTTTTTCTATAAGTCAAATTACTATTTGAACCCTGAATAAAATTACATTAAACACTACATTTATAAATAGAGAGACAAAATAGTAATTTTCATTCCTTGAAAAAGCACTATTTGAGCACTATTTTGATGTGTGTGTAACAACTCAGGGGATAGTAGTAATACAATGTTAGTTATTTTTTTATTTTGTAAGTGCTCTCGAGTATGAATGGAATGATTTTTTCTATTGTTAAGTCGAATATCAAATTATTTATTCATTTTTCAAGCGTTGTCTTGATCTACTTTTTTATGGAGTATATCATTTGTGAACTAAGCAAGTACTGAGGGACTAGTTTTGAACCGAATTGATCGGAAAAATCAAACTAAACCTACTTGATAACGCCCAATGAGAAAATTAATTCAAAAGCCTTTATTGGACAATATATAATTAGCGAAAATGATAAATTTTATTTAGGGATATCAGGAAAAGAAACATCTTAGTAATGTATTTAGAATTTTCAAAATTAAAATGTTGTCATCGTCTTGGGAGCACTAATAGAGTGTTCATTTCTAAAAAATACAAACTTGTCACACTGATGGTCCTTCGAGGTCCATGTCTTGGAATATTACAAAGGAGTTAATCACCGAATATATCCCAACTGATTAGATGACTAGATTTTTCCTTTTAATCTGTTCAACACAAAGTTACTCTTTACAGGAGTCGGATCCATTCTACTCAAAAAGGCTTTCAATAGTGCACTCGCACTTGAAGAGTATTAATCTCACTACTCATCAGTGAGAGCTTTGATATTTCATGGCAGACATTATGATGGCAATTAAAATTTCATTATCACCAAAACATACTCCCATTAACTTACAAAAGTTTCTTTTGGTCTTTTTCCCAACTTTTCCTGCAACTTGCAAGTAAAATAATTTATCAACTAATCATAGGTTTATTTGTATATGTTCCATTTTATTATATGATTATATCCCTTCGATTTTTGACAGGCTGACATCAAGATAAAGAATCAGATAATGTTGGTAGGTATGAAAATCAGGACATCAAAGGACTTTAACTAAGTTAATTATTGACTTCATTAAGCTGCAATCAGGCAACATAAGTAGACTTGCTACTATTACTCTTGCTCCTGTCCTAAATACTCAACACATTGTTTTTTTTTCATGACTAGCTCAACCATGGATCCTCCTCACCAATCTGAGAATATAGAAGGTGCACTACCAAAGGCCGATCGAAAACGAGGTGGTTGGATCACATTTCCGTTTATCATGGGTATGTCCTGCACTCCTGATGAGTTCTATCGTCGCACGAGCATAACTATTGAGTAATATAGATTGAATTCCAACATGTCGTTCCTTCATGTCATAGTTGTCATATTTGTGTTAACTAATTATATTTTTTGTGAATTGATTAGCAACTATGGCTGGGTTGTCACTTGCTGCTGGAGGATGTGTGTCTAATTTAATAGTTTATCTGATTGAAGAATTCAACATCAAAAGTATAAGGGCAGCAAAGATATACAACTTCGTCAATGGTTGCATAACTCTGTTTCCTATTGTTGGAGCCATAATTGCAGATTCTTTCCTTGGTTGTTTCTCTGTAGTCTGGATTTCTTCTCTTATTTCCTCTTGGTAATCATCTCATATATATACATCAACATACCACATGCCTTCGAAGAGGCTCTCACCTGAGCGTGGGTAAGAGAGGTCGGATAAGACACAACCTTACCCTTGTGATGACAAGGGGGGTTGTTTACGAATTGACTCAAGATAGAGTAGTGTGCGAACACTTTCAGAATACTATCTCAACAATTAGATGTATGTTGAATTGCTTACATTGTTCTACAGGGAATAGTGGTACTAGTCTTAACAGCAGCAATCAAAGCACTGAGACCTATAGAATGTTCACCTACATCATCAAACATGTGCAATGATCCGACAGATATTCAACGTGCGATTTTGTACAGTGGCTTAGCATTAGCCTCTCTAGGAATCGGAGGTACACGTTTCACAATCGGACCAATGGGAGCAAACCAATTCGATCAACCTAAGCATCAGACAATATTTTTCAATTGGTATATTTTCACATTATATACATGCGTTGTTATAAGTTCAACAGCTATTGTATATGTTGAAGACAATGTAAGTTGGACTTTGGGGTTCACACTTTGTGCTGTGTCTAACATACTTGGTCTAGCCATTTTCCTAGCTGGTAATCGATTCTATCGCCATCTAAAGCCCGAAGGGACACCCTTTTTGGGACTGGTTAGAGTTATTGTTGCAGCTATCCAAAAAAGGAAAGTATCCCTCTTGCTCATCAAGGATCACGATGAACAAGAAAAATATTACCACGATCCGAATGATAAAGCAAAAGTACCCCCTACTAAATTCATCAGGTATAAACTTATAATCACATGTTTTATAATTAGAACCGATACTAAATTAAATATTACGAGTTACAAAAATCAGTATGGTAATCGAGAAAATGTTGACTATTGTGAGTGCAGTTTCTTGAATCGCGCAGCTTGGATAACTGAAGGGGACACCAAACCTGATGGCTCAATTTCAAAACCATGGAAGCTTTGTACAGTCCAGCAATTGGAGGACTTGAAAAGCCTTGTGAAGCTATTTCCTCTATGGTCTACCGGTTTATTTCTCTCCATCCCTCTGGTTATTCAAGCAAGCATGGCGGTTCTCCAAGCTCTCAAAACGGACCGCCACCTAGGCCATTCTCATTTCCAAGTACCCGCCGGTTCAATCATCATTTTCATACTACTATCTACTTCAATCACCATCACAATCTTGGACCGGTTACTTTACCCTTACGTAAAATCACCCACGACTTTACAACGTGTTGGAATTGGTCATGTCCTGACCATTGTCAGCATGGCCATTTCCGCGCTAGTTGAGTCAAAACGACTCAAATCATCATCAAAGTCCGAAGAAATCTCAGTTTTTTGGTTATTACCTCAACTGGTTGTGTCAGGAATAGGCGAAGCGTTTCATTTTCCAGGCCACGTTGCATTTTATTTTCAAGAATTTCCAGCATCACTGAAGAGTACATCAACTGCTGTCTATGCAATGTTTATCGGGATTGCGTATTATTTGAGTAACCCTGCAATTGACCTGGTTCAAAGATTGACAGGATGGTTACCAGATGACATCGATGAGGGGAGGCTTGATAATCTGTTTTGGGTGTGTTGTGTTGCAGGGGTGTTGAATTTTGTATATTTTCTTGTGTGTGGGGTGCTTTACAAGTATAAAAGTATTGAAACTGTTGAAGATGGCATGTAGTAAACCATTATGGTAAAATGATACTCCATAAAGGAAATGTGGAAAAATGTTGTTATATAATGAAAAGAATTTACAATATCATCTACAATAGTTAATCATATATTTCACCATGTCCTATTTTTAGTCCTTAAAAAGAAATGATCCCAATCATGTTTTCCAGTTACACCAAATGTATAATGCTTCCAACTGCTGTTTTCATCAAAACTCAAATTGGGATTTTTCCCTTCCTTGACTTCCTTCCTGATTTTATTTACTCTTTCCAGGACTCCATTTACTGTTAAATCGAAGGCATCCTCGACTCGTTCTAGCCGAAACCTAGGATCAGAATAAACAACCTTAGGAATCAACTTTATCACTTCCTCTCTCATTTTCGCCACCTTTGATCTTGGAATTCTTGACAAAACTTTCTCGATATTCACAGTCTTCGCCTTCACATCTTCTTCTGATATTAGCACCGAGTACTTCGTATAATCCTTAGGCAAATGCCAAAGATATTGGACATAAGCCGAACCAGGACTAAAGAATACCGGTATGCATCCAGCAAGAATCGAGTCAAAAGTAGATCGCCTTGTAAATGAATCGCCCGAAGGCTGCAAGCAGAAGTCTGAACTTTGAAAATTCTTCATAACATAGGCAGGCTTCAAGCACTTATTACTCTTATCCTCGCATTGTAGTAACCTGCATTTTATCCTAGAGGCTATACATTGTTCCATTATCTCACCACGGATAGACCGCTCCATATTAGGTCTAGCACCACCAACAAATGAGAATAGAAACCTTCTCCTTGTTCTCCTCACCTTGTTCTGCCATTGGAGAACGTCGTCATCCTTTGCAGGGTGAAAATATGTTGGATATGGTATAGCAAAATCATTCTTATTCCATGGACTTGATTCAATCGTCAACATTGTGATGTTTCGAGTCTCAGGCAACAACATAAGTTTGTTGCCCCAAGCAGAATCCTCATCAACAACTCTCCTGAAATCCCACGAAATTCGGCCTGCTACCATGAAGTGATCCCTTCCCCATAAAGATTTCCATTCAGGTTTTTCCCTTAGCCATTTAACCAAATCAAGAGAATCAGCATCTCTCACTGATATATTGTAAGAGTCAAACAAGTACCTTGCCACATCAAGGCCTGGATAATACGGGACAAAAATCGCAGACGCTTTTGATGCATCGTCAGTCAAGCATTCGTACTGCTTCATTCTGTTATGAAAAATCACCTCCAAAGAAAACTGATTAGTCTCATACCAACCAGAACTCAAGAAAAGCCTCTGAGGATTGCCAAGATCAGGACCAAGGCCTAAATTCTTCAAATACATGCACATATCTTGCCATTTACTCAGCGATTTACATTGCTGAAGAAGATCATTGTTGAATCTACTAGGCAATTCATGAACATAAATATATCGACCTTCACACGATTTCTTGGTTTCCTTGGGATTAAAAGAGTAACCCGATGTATTTCGACCATGTTGGGAAATATTTGAGGCATTTCTTGATTCATCTGTAACAACAATATTGATTTTGGAGGAACCATTTTCATCTTGATGAGTATCTGTGGAGACTTTTAGGATATTTTCTTGGTTTTGCGAAAATGGACTTACTCCTCCGAGAGATTCCCAACCAGCTCCATACAGCAACAAATACCAGAAAACAAACATAGCAGAAAACAAAAGCCAAATCTTCTGACGAAACAACATCGTCAAGATCGAATTATCCATCGCCTTTAGCCTTTTTCCTTATAATGAAAATGGATTATCAACAATACAAATACCAAGAAAATGGCAGAGGCACAAGAGGATCAAGAATTTGAAACGACTATAGATACGTGAAATTAGAAAAAGAAAAAGAAAAAATAAAAACAAGATTTTGTATGAAAAATATTGTGTAACCAAAATGGCAAATACCATAAAATGAGAGGCTGGTGGGAAACGATTTTGTTCCAGATTCAAGAAGAATTAGGGAAATTAGTTTAGTTGTTAATTTTGCTGTTGTTTAGCCCTTCGAGCATGCAAACCGTTTTATATAATTATGCCTAATCGATGCGGTAAGGTAGTGTTTGCCCCGGCATAGCTCAAACTATACTAGTCCCATGATCAAGTGAGACATCCCACGATTTTACTTACTCTATATACTCAAGGGTAGGGGTGCGTAGGTTCCTCTAGTAGTTCCTTCATTTAATATAATATTTTCACTACTCCCTTTAGTTCTAAATTTAAGTTGTGGATTTCATTTTTTACGACACAACTTTTACTATAAGACGAAAATTGCACAGATTATAATTTTTATTTAGGATTAAAACATATACATCTAAAGAAGCAGTTTACTTAGCATAACAACTCTAATTAAGTTCCCAAAATGTAGGACTAAATTGTGTCCATTTATGACATCCTTAATTCTATCAGCTGTTTTTTCTTCTTCTCGTCCGAGCTGCAATCCTGATCATCCAATGATGACAAACTTTCCAACTCGAAAACATAATCACAACCTCATTGAAACTATCATATCCTCTATCTTATTTATCACAATAATTATCATTATTAGGCCATTGACCACCCAGGTGTGATGGGGAGGCCAAGGGAGGAACACCTAGAGATCAAGGTACACCCCGGCCGCGGTGGTCAACAACCGCCAGGGGGTCCATCTTCACGCCACCGTACTTCCCCCTCTCCACCGCGGAATTATGAACCATTCAAGAGTTGGATACCTTGGTTGGTCCCAACCATATTTATCGTCAATGTTGTCCTGTTTATCATAGTCATGGGCATTAATGATTGTCCAAGAAACTCGTCAAGCGGTTGCATTGGAGAATCATATTTGGGATCCTTTGCTTTCCAGAGCTTCAGTGAGAACCCATTGCTTGGCCCCTCTGCTGCTACGTAAGTTATTTATCCATCTTCATGCAATTCATGCACGTTCTTAATTGTCTTTGTATACAGTATTTTGATTCTTTCCGGACCCACAACCAATACTCTTCGAATGCGTACAAATAAACCTCAGGTTCTTGTAATATGCTACAAATCACGTCAGCCAGATAATCTACTATAGACAAGTCACGTGTCACACGCTAGCCAAGAATTTGTATCCCTGTTATGTACTGCTTGTTCATTAGGTTCGATGATGCTCAACAACTTTCATAGAAACAGGTGTTCCAGGAGCAAAATCTAAATTTTGAAATTTGAGTTTGCTATTACACTTGAAATGGGACGAAACAAAAAACGAGATCGTAAAACAAAACAAACTTGCCATTAGAAAATAATAAGAAGAGGGGGAAATAGCTCCCTGCTGCCAAACCATTAGCTCAATTGGATGTTCCCAAAACGACTAATCACACATACTTAGCTAATGACTAGGCACTAATCAGAATTAATTCGATGTTGACAATTTATTTTACATGTTTGTGAATTTACAGACTCCAAAAGATGGGAGCTTTAGTGGTGAAAAGAGTGACAGAGAACCATGAAGTATGGAGGATATTCTCTTGCATGTGGTTGCATGCAGGAGTTTTCCATCTTCTTGCCAATATGATCAGTCTATCATTCGTTGGCATCCGTCTTGAGCAAGAGTTTGGATTCAGTACGTGGACTAATATATATAATTCCCCTCCATTTAATTTTATGTAGACAAAAATGTTGTGATCAGAAAACAATGATTTATTGGATGCAGTTCGAATCGGGCTGTTGTATGTGATAGCTGGTGTGGGTGGAAGTCTGGTGTCTTCTTTGTTCCGTAAGGACACTATCTCAGTTGGTGCCTCAGGCGCATTGTTTGGTTTATTAGGAGCAATGCTCTCTGAACTCATCATCAACTGGACTATCTACGAAAATAAGGTAATTAATAATTGATGGTCAAAATATCGTCCAAAACTGAAACTATCGTACCATTACTTCTAATGACATTAGCTCATTTCGATTATGGTAACTTGTTTAAAAAGAACTATTAACTTTTTGCAGATTTCTGCACTGATGACTCTAATACTCATAATTGCCCTGAATTTGGCTGTTGGAATACTTCCTCATGTTGATAACTTTGCTCATCTTGGAGGATTTTGGACAGGCTTTTTCATTGGATTCGTAGTGTTTGTTCGTCCTCAATTTGGTTATGTCAGTCGTAGGAATCGAGGTCGAGGACAATTATCGTCATCCTCAGTCAAATCTAAGTACAAGGCCTATCAATACATACTTCTAATCACCTCCCTGTTGCTTCTGGTTATAGGGTACCATATGACTCTCCACTTCATCTGCAATTATTTTTACTAGCTAGAACATTAGTTATCGAGAAAACTAAAACCGGTCACTTTTACTGCAGATTCATCCTTGGATTCGTCTTTGTTCTTCGCGGAGTCAATGGAAATGATTATTGCCCATACTGTCACTACTTGAGTTGTATTCCAACTCCTTTCTGGAGTTGTGTTGAAGCAAATTGCAATGTAAGTATACTAATCGATTGGGATGATGCGATACAATTAGAAATCGAATTTTCTAACATGCAAATGTGTTGATTTGTTGCAGTCATCTATGTTGGGGAACCAGGTGAATATGACATGCATACCAACTAACAAGACCGGTTCCTACACATTACAAAATAGCAACAACACATTTGAGCTTCAAAAAATTTGCTCTAATCTTTGTTCATCTTGAAACAAACAATCATGGATGTATAAGAAGTGATAGAGTTTGAATCAATATCGAGAGGGGCTAAAAGTATACCATTTATTGAAATGAATGTTATCATTATTCAAACACAACACATAGTGCGTATTTTTACTCACGTGGTACTATAAATGTTCTTTCTAAATTGAGCCAAAATGATGTGGAAAGACGATATACTGATATAGTATAATACTACTTAACAATAATCAAAAGTGTACGCGATATAATGAACCAATATAACATATTTCATTATACCCACAAATTGGATAAATATAAAATTTTAGTTCCATAAAAAATGAAAATAAGTGATCATCGTGTATAGAACTTCAAAAAAAAAAGTAAGAAGTTTAGGAAAAAGGGCTTTCTAGACAAACGTAACCATTTCATGAAGTTTAGGAGCAGCTATTACTTGGTGTTAAGTCGAGAAATTGACGGCCTGGGAAAACCAGCTGTAGATTTTTTTCCTTCAGCGTCATCAGAACTTCTCCGACGACGAGGCCTTGCCCCGTGGGCTGATTTGCTGCAGTCCTTTTCTGTATCTTCGGTATCCTGTAGTTGTTCCAATTCCTTCACTACATCAACCATCCTTGGCCTGAACTTAGGATCTGTTGATAGGCATTGCAAGGAGAGCACAGCAGCCCTGTGAGCAACGTCCAACAAGTACTGGCCCTCAAGACGGTTGTCCATTACTCTAAGGAGTTTACGCTTGTTTCCCAAGTATGGCTTGGCCCATTCCACAAGGTTGTGTTCTCCAGCTGATCTATTCTTATCAACTACTCTCTTGCCCGACATCATTTCAAGCAGAACAACTCCGAAGCTGTAGACATCGCTCTTGACAGTCAAGTGACCTTATTGAGAAGAGGGTAATTTTAATTAGCAAGAGCAAAGAGGTGAGTTAAGCAACAAAAACAGCATACAGTATTGATTTTTGATTGTTCATGTCATCATGAAAGAAACTCAAACTTTCAGTTAGGAACTAAATCATACCGGTGGAAAGACACTCAGGGGCGGCATATCCATAGGTTCCGATAACCTTAGTAGAAACATGACTTTGGTCTCCCATAGGTCCATCTTTAGCTAATCCAGAATCGGAGAGTTTTGCATTGAAGTCCTGAGTAAATCAAAATTGGATTAGGTGCATGAAATCTGGAATTCTCCGTGATTGCATATACCCGGTTTTATGACAAATGGAAAGACAATACGACAGAATAATACCGAGTCAAGCAGGATGTTGGATGTTTTGAAGTCCCTATATATCACTTTTGGCTGGGAATTGTGCAGAAAAGCAAGCCCCTTCGCAGCACCAAGAGCGACCTTCAAACGAAGGATCCAAGAGAGAGAATGGAAATAGGTCCCTCCTGCAACAAAAAATTACATCATTAAACTAGAATTACAGGCTGCATTCTGGCCATGTATCAAACCATTAAAGGGAAGCAGGTCTTACTTCTAAATATATGATTATCTAAGCTCCCACGAGCCATAAATTCATAGACCAGAAGTCTGTGTTCATCCTCCAAGCAATAACCAATCAATTTCACCAGATTAGGGTGAGAAAACTGCCCCAAATAATCCACCTCCGCCTATAGTACCACAAATTGACCATATAAAATAACTAAATATGAGTTTTCAATGTCAATAGATATACAAAAATCTTATGCCTGTTTGTCACTTTAATACAATTTCATGCATCTTCCGAGTAAAGAATAGTTCACAAATCCATTTATCGCAAAGATATGTGATTTGAGAAACGTACCAGCCATTCTCTGTGGCTTTGAAGGCCATCTTGGTTTAGCCTTTTCACGGCAACCATAACTCCAATACCCGGCTTGGTAGCAGCGCACGAGAACTCATCTATCCATGCTTTGAAGACAGAGCCAATTCCCTCTTCTCCCAGCACACTGTCAAGGCGGAAATTCCTGGTGGCTGATCTTAGATCAGCATAACTGAAGCTCTTTAAGTTGGGAGATTTCAAGATCTCACCCTCGTTCCTAGGAGTTGGGGTCACTGCGGAAGCGTTGCCACTTGAACTGCTAAGATTACTCCCATCAGTAACAACTTTGTGTACTATACCTGATTAATCAATGCCCGTTCTATTAGACATTTACCAAAACTATATAAGTAATGAGACTACATAAAAAGCATTTCACATAAGACCCGATATCAAATTTGAAACTTCATGGGTAAGATATAAGAGCTGACTAATAGCTATGAGTAATATATTTGACCAGTTATTTTAGTCCGTCTCTGTTAGTAAGTTCAACTGATTTTACTCAGTGATGTTCTTCGAACTTTTTCAATAATAAATAAGTCACTAAAATAATTTTGAAAAAACAAGAATTATTTGCAAAATAACAAGGTACTACAGTTCAACGTTCATTCGGCCCGCCAACATGTAGAACAACTCTATCATATGCGACTGCAATCATAACTTCCTTAAGTAGCCAACAACAGGCATATAAAAACAGAATGGGACTAAAAGGCAACTTTTCCCAAACTGCGGTTCAAGTTTCGAACCATGTAGTCATGTAGATGCCTAATTGTACAAAAAACATACAATTTCTAAAAAATAAGTCTGTACAGAAAAATAATGAGATCCAAATAAAAATAAAGCTGTTCTACTAAAAGAGAATGAATTTGTAGTATTCAACAATTCATACTGCATCATAGCATACCTGTATGACCAGCTAGACATGGGCTTTCAGCTTTTATGTGATAACTCAAACAAATTCCCATCAGAAGACAACAAAAACACCCTTTCCACTTCTTTGATTTTCAAGAACCTACCCCTCTCCTGCAGATAACAAGAAAGAAGGTGTCAAATTCCCAAAGTTTCTTTTATTGCAGCTTAAGAAACATCCAAAATTAACAACCTTCGTCGATATTCTACCTAAGTTACCGACTTTCTGATTACTACTACTTAACAACAACAAACACGAGAACATCGAATTGTCTAGTGGTTAAGAAACTTCCAAAAAGATTCAGCTTTTAGTTCAACTCTCACCATCTAAGAGGGAAGGGATCTTGAACTATCAATTGAAAAAACACATACACAGACACACTACCAACTAAAATTCCATAAAAGGAAAGGATGCTCAATATTTTAACTCAACCACACTTTATTTATAAAGTAGACCATATCCTAAATAGCTAAAAAACAGTCAAAATGAACAACCTTTGCATTATTATACACCAAGTTACTACTACATAACAACAAACACATACACTCTCCCAACTACACTTGCAAAAAAAAAATGGTGCTCAACATTTTACATCAACATCAATATATCTTAGTAATTCTGAAGAGTCTCCTATCTAAGCGGGACGGGGTCAAGTAGTTTTACGAGTCATTTTGAATTATTTCATTATATCCATCAAAACAGCAAGACATGAAAACATATTGACACAAGATAAGAATACCCACATCATAAAACGATGAAAAGAATATAAAGAACAGCTTTTTAGCTAAAAATCCCAAGATGGTTGTTTAGACTATAAATTTTCCATGCCTACTAAGTTCCTAGTGGGTTCTTGAATATGGGTATATAACTTTTCCCAGCATGGGAGAAAAATGATGGAAGAAAATGGCATTAATCTGCCCCTCTTCATTTGGATATCCGTCACTTTCAGACACAACAAGTTGAAAGCTACCACACTTTTTAGCAAAAAACTAAATAAACTATAATCATACATTTACAAAAGAATAAAACTGAATCAATGGTCTTTTTTATCTTACCAGTCATTTTCATTTATTTTGTTATTTTCAATCGTCACTTTTAAATTTATCTCTTTAATAATTTCAACCAACTTTTTGAAGAGAGGTTGAAATAATAAGAAAAAATAAAGGAGTGTAGTGGTGTTGAAATATACTCCCTCCCTTTGGATATGTTTGATTGTTTGGGAAAAAAGTACTTTTATTAATAAATAGAGCAAAATTACTAATATATCGTCTAATGAAGGTGTTGAAAGTTATCTTATTAGGGTAAATTGTACTTTGTAGCGACAAAAAAAAAGAGAAAATAGACTTAAAAGTTCACTGAAAATGTAAATAATCAAACATTTTGAAACATGACAATTTTTTTTTCTTTTTTGTTAATTAGCGATGAGGTGAGTGTCGAACCAAGATCTTCTAGTCACTACCAAGAACCTTTATCACTATACTATCCGATTAACTCAAAACATGACAGAATTTTTAAACAATCAAATATATTGAATATTGAAACGGAGGGAGTATTTGAAGAGAGTTTGTTTATGTCAATTTGGCATATGACGTGGGAAGGATAAGATACAAAATTGGAAGAAAAAGATGCAATCATTATTTTTATCCAAATCATCGAGTGCTTCTGCCAAATACGGCAAAAAAGTCAATTCAAGGGAATAATATAATACGTACTTAAATACAATAAATTATTGGAGTTTTCAATAGATTTGTTGACAGAATCTCCTAGATAAAAGGAAAACTGCAAACGAATCCTTTCATAATAAAATACTAAAATTTTATTTTGACTTTTTATGAATAAGTGAAATGAGAAAAAAATGTATCAGAATGTAATTTTGATTTACGTTGAACATTTAATTGTTGAATAGGAAATGATTACTGATACTCGAACGAAATATCCAAAAATAATCTGGAATACGAGTATTATAGTTTTCAATCAATGAAGAGAATACAAAATTTCTACATAGAGGTAGTCAGCTTTCAACTACATAAAGTTTCTGCATGAATAACCAGATTTGAAGATGAGAATCACTTCGGGTCAGCACCTTCATCAAACTTGGCGGAGCTAATGACACGGAAATCCAGTTGTTTCTGATGTTTCAAGCAGCGCCTCTCGTCGAATTCCTCCCATCCTTCAAACTGTTCCAGAAACTAGTATCCTTACTCCATAAAATAATTAAAAGTAAAACCTTGTGTGATTGTAACGCAGAGGGAGTTAGTTACCTGGCGAAGAAGATCGTTTGTAATTTCTGTGCCATGGAGACCCAGTGTGGACAGTTGAAGGCAGTTCTTGAAAAGGGTACTTGGAAGGGTCTTAAGCCCATTATTGCACAGATATAATACCTGTAAAATTTGGTGCTAGATTAAAACGATGCAGTGATAGAATACAAACAGAGAATTTTAAACACGATATATGTTCTAGGCACCTCATGGACGGTAAACATTGTGGAGATCTCCCCCTGGTTTGTGTAGGCAACCTAGTGAATTCACATGGAACCAAATTGTGCCACCCCCGGGTCTCACTCTCACTTATCAGTTGTCTTAACACTCCTCTCATAAAAGATAAAAACAAAAGGTCTTTTATGTATGACGTCTGACCTTTCAACTTAAAAGATTCCCTCCTAGGTTCGATTTTTGTTTTAAACAAGTACAGGTGAGGAGAGGGAGCAAGAGGGCGTGGCATCATATGTTTTAGGTCATAACTTCTCCATTTCCAAACTTTGTATGTTACTAAAACAGTAGTAATATGAATTCACCAACCAAGAAATTCCAGAGTTTGATACCAAATCTAAGATACCTTCAAATCCTTCAAATCCCCAAATGACGCCGGCAACTCTGTTAGAAGATTAAAAGAAAGACGGACCTGTAAACCGACAAACTTTTATTAAAAGCACGTATCACTGGTCGGATCCATGACTGTCATTCAAAAGGAAGTATGCTGTACAGATGTTGGGAATTCAGCTGCAGCCTACCTCAACTAGAGAAATACAAGTGCCTATACTTGGTGGGATATAGCTGATCCTGCATTGCAATGCAAATATATTATCATTGGGTGACCACTTTTACATTGCTTGAGCGATTTAAGAAGCTAAATATGCAGATTCTGACTCTAAGCGATTTAAGAATATGCATAGAAGTATCACCAGGTTAAAGAAGACAGAGAAAAACGTCAGGCATACATAACCCAGATAAACCAGCAGTGAACAACTTCCTGTAAACTAAGCCCTTCTTCCTTTCATCTTCCAGCCTATAGTTACGTTTTCATTATAACACTTAATGGTTTTGGGATGGTAGCGGGCAGGTAGAGAAATAGTCCTCTAGGCAGGTGGGCTTGAACTGGAGCACTTGCAGTTTTGTATATGGTATGAAAGGGAAGAGAGGAGAAGATCCATGGGGAAGATCCATATGCCCTTTCATGTCAATTGTGCTAGGGGGTGGGGTGGTAACTTTCCCTCCATCGCTCGCTCAAATTCCCTCTTTCCCTTCCAAGCAAAAAAATCATGCATTATACCTTCCACCACTGTTTCCCTTCCACCCTAACTATCAATGCACTTTATATGGGATCTAAACCACCAAAAAATTCTTTAAAACAGGCACTAGAAAGAAAGCAAAGGGACCTCCCATGCATATGTTAATTTGTTACCTATTATTAGAGGCTGTCAAGACCTCAAGCCGTTTCAGCAGCCCTATCTCATCTGGGAAACTTGTCAATTTGTTAAGACTGACATCAAGCTGCCTTAAATTTCCCAACAAGCCTATGGCAAAAGGCAGTGATGTTAATCTGCATATTTTGCAAGAACAATTCCAAAATAAGATAGTTCAGTAACTGATAATGGAGCTTACTATGACAAATACAACTTGATACTACCTCCATAGCTAAAAGATCGTCCGGTTTGTTTTCAATGCTCAGTATTAATAAACTTTGTGATTTTAATTGACGCACAACTTTGATGAATCAAAATTATCATGCTAATAGCAACATATACCATCTTTTGATAATTGTTTTACCAAATAATATACAATCTATACCAAAATGTTTGAGTTCAAAAGTAATCAGGTCAACCATCAAAATTAATAAATGGGCAGTCCTCAAGGGATGGAGTATGAGTTTAGTATGTTGACGTTCTAGCAGTCATAGACTGTGGGGGCCCTATGTATTTATTCAAGGATAAGTTATTTAATATCGATATTTGCTTATGTTTTTCCATGAAAATGACTGTTTATTATGACTAAATATTTAGTATGTTGTCAGAGATGAGTGAATATAATCACTATTCAGATTATGTTTTTCCATGAAAATGACTAAATATGCAAATAATACATAAAGTCTAGTTGCGGAACTCTTTTAAGAAATGTCCTTAAATATAAATCGTTATCCTTTCTCCATTTATTCACAGTTTTAAAATAAAGTCCTCATTGAGTTGGTGTATGAAGGGGAAAATGAAAATCTGAAACATGAAGATAGAAATATTTATCGCTGTGTTCTGAAACTCAATAATAAAACAGATACTTAGTAGAACATTCAGCAAAATTAAGCATTTCGCACCATTCCAGAAATATAATTGAAACAACAATTATCAATGGATGAATAGGAGAATCTTACAGGTTTTGATTTAAAGACAGAAAAGTAAGGGACTTCAGCATTGCCAACCCTTCCCAGCTGACAAAATCATTTTGTAAGCCATTTGCACTGAGGTTCAGTTTCTGCAACGTTGGGAGCTACCAATAAGTTCACAATAGTACATAATTTAAACGATACTAAAGAGGAAGATTCTTAGAATTTCTACCTGCAGTGTATTCAACGATCCCAATTTACGTGGAACCTCTTTCAATGAGTTAGAGCTGATATCAAGGACCCTTGCAGAAGATCCACATGCCCACACTTCATCAGGAAAGGCCTTCACATAGAACACCATTTACTAATAATTAATATATCATCGTATAAAAAAGGCATGGTTTCAAGGTGGTTGGGAAGCACAAAAATTATAGGTACCAGCTATGATAACTATTGATATTCATCGCATTCTCAAAGCATAACTTGATGGAGAAAAAACAAGACGAACTAATTAACTGATTCTGAGAGCACCACACTTAATAAAACTTAAATATGTATTGACTAGGAAGATCCACATTATTACAATGGCAAATACGGGCAAAGATCAAAGAAGTACGGATAGAACCAACTTTTAGAAACAAAAAAAACACCCAGAAGAAACATCAACATAATTCAGCAATAAGACTAATTCCACATACCATTAAGTCACATTGTGATAATGCTATAATCCCAGTAGCCTTCCACCGTTCAAGCTGTGTTTTTTTAGGAGAGAGAACAGGCTTCCAATTCTTCTTCATGGTACTCTCTGTCATTTTTCTAGAAATATCCATTGTAGGAGTTTCCTTCCTAATGGGACCATCCTATTCATATTATCCATGTAATTGAGCTATTCAGAACCTTCAATGGTAGCTGCAAGTATTTAATCTCAACCAATATACAGAGTACATCAAAACAGCAACAATTAAATTTCCATATATCAACATATCAGATTCATCAAATTTTTAAGTATAAAAGCACTGTTAGACTTCAAAATCCATATAATGCAATGTACGATTAACGAGAGGGAAAGAACATAAATAGAGGGAAAACTCAAGAAGTTCCAATTATCTTGGTAGTGAGGAGCCCTCTCCTACATTTGTACAACAAGACATTCCAGATGAGTTAATAAGGTCATGAACTTGAATCTTATCGTCAATTGGTTTTAAGGTAAAATGAAACCTTATGTAGGGGGGGTTAAGATCACGGGGACCATATTACACGTGAGGAGGGTATTACATTCGTAGCCCTATGAATTCTTAACAATTACGATGCAAACTGTTTCTTAAAGATCATTGATGAATACTATAAGCTGTAAACACGCAACAAACATAAAGAATGCACACATAGAAACTCCCAAATTTGCATAGCTCTATGGACTCTTAACAATTGTGATGCAAAATCTTTCTCGAAGATTCTCGATGAATATTATAAGCTTTATTGAAACACCCACTGAACACTAAGAATGCACTCACAGACAGAAACTCCAAAAATTGCCTATATAAGTTAATAACCATGAGTAAAGCTCAACGAAATAATATAAGAGTACCCCTTGGTGAAGACCCTGAGTAGCCATAAGCATGACCTTAGCTCCATGACTCAACTCTGATTCCATCAATGTCATGTCATCTTTCAACATCTTCCCTACACTTACACACAAATTAATTCATCAATATATGATCAAGAATCGTAAAGACAATTACTAAGACGAATATCAACTTATGGATACGAAAATTTGTATCAATTCTTGTAAAGAACGAACTACTGAAACAAATAACAAGTTGATGGGTACGTAAATATATGATCAAGAATTGCAAAAATCAATTACTAAAACAATAAATCAACTTCATGGGTATGCAAAAATATGATCAAGAATCATAGAAACTAATTACTTAAACGAGAATCAACTTGATGGGTATGCATATATATGATCAAGAATTGTAAGAACTAATTACACAAAAAACAATAAACTGGATAGGTACGTAAAAATTGATCATGAATCATTAAAACTAATCACTAAAACGAGAATCATCTTGATGGGTAGGTAAACATATAATCAAGAAATGAAAACACTAATTACACAAACAAAAATCAACTTAATGGGTATGTAAATATACATCATGAGTCATAAAAAACTAATTACTACAAATATCAACTTGACGGGTATTTAAAATTATTGCGAAAAAACTAATTACTAAAACAAACAAAAAATCTCGATGGGCAATCAAATATATGATCAAGAATTGCAAGAACTAATTACACAAACAAACAAAAAATCAAGTTGATGGGTATGTAAAAAAATATGAGCAAGACTAATAAAAACAAATTTATGAGCCGATTAATTATAGTTTGAGTTACCTTTAGAAATGAGTTTTTGGCCACGAGGGAGGACATTTGTGAGGGGTTGAAGAAGGGATTTGAGATCTTTAATAGTGGAAGATAAACAGATTTGAACTGGAATCGATCTTCCACTGAATTTGACGTTAACTGTTACTGGCTTTTCATTGTTGGGATCACTTGAGCATGCTTTTTCCATGGTTGAGTTTTCTTGTTTTCAGAAGATCAATTACAGAATGCTCGGAGGGAATAGGGGCATGGGCATTTAAATACTCCTTTCAATTAGGATTCTAGTCAAATGGTGCATTTGGATTGTGATGAATTTATCGAAAATAAATTTTTAGATTTTTCCCACTAACTAATTAGGTTACGACGACTGAACAAACTTAATTGACGAACATCTAGTAATGTAGTTGAAATTACTAAATAGATAAATGAAAATAACAGCTTAACAAATATTACTGTAAATTATATTCGATCGATCCACAATATGACTAACTTTTTTTTAATGTAAGTAATGTCAGAGGTCATTTATCCTTACGATAATTAACCTCCTTTTCTTTGTTTGTCCATAGGATCTTTCCAACAACACACAAAGTAACGCCTAAATCATAAATACTTATTTCAATTCGAAAAAATTGTTTTTGAAGATTTTGCCTAAGAAACCATTAATAACACCACACATTTACCTTTATACCCTCATATCACTTAAACCCATCTTTTTTCGTGAAGGTTATTGATGAGGGTAAAAAGAAAGAGATAATAAATTGTGATTTAATATGTATAGTGACATTTATATTCAATTTTATTAAAATGTGTTCGAAGACATTTATTTTTCATTGGAGGGAGTATGCATTATAGATTTATAGTAGGTTTGTAATGCCCAATTCAAAAGTGGATTGACCATTCGTGCTACTAATATGGAGTCGATAACTCATTAAGAACTTTAAGCTGAAATATGTCAGAGCTGTAACAATTACAAAATAGATGATTGCTTAAGAAGTTTATGAAGGGATATTTGAGGATAAATCGCAATAGAAAGACTTATAGTGACTTGTGAGATTAATCGATTTTTATTTAATGACACGTCAGAATGGCCTATGACGTTACATGAGTAGAGAGATTTTGTCAACATTATGGAGAATTGGAGATGACCAATTACACAATTGTTTTTGCATTTGTGTTGATATACAAAGACTGAAGGCATGAAAAAGAGAAAATAAACTTGCCACAAGTCAAACAAAGTGTTCAAGAAACCGAGTTATATAAATAGAGCAAATGTCTGAAGAAGAATTATACAACTTTCCCGACATTTATTAAGAATTACATCCTTCAGAACATGAACATTAAATTTATGCATCTTTGTGTCTCAAGGATGGTAGCGAAACTTCGAGCTATTCAAGGCTACAACAAACTCAGCCTTGACCGATTATCATCATTATCATTCAAAAGTTTCAATGATCTTCCTGTGTGGTAAATCATTTAAATGGTTTATACATCTTCACTGCATGTCGTGGCAGTTGCTATGAATTATATATTTACAGATCACTCTTCGTCGACCTCTTACTCTCTCCGCTTGAACCTTTCATCAGCTTCTATGATGAATCCATCTGCATGCATTTCGTGGGAGTTGATCCCCGACAGGTTTGAGATAAATCTGAGGGTTCATTCTCCTCCTCTTTCCATGCACCAAGAAAACAACATGCCATCCTAAGGAGTTTGGTACATATAATTAAGTGTCCGGCAAGGCAGCTTGGGTTCGCGTACGATTATAAAGATCAAGCGTGTCTTTGTGGTTTGGATCTAAGCAGAGAGCCGCCTCACAATCTACAAGGGCAGAGACTAGGTCTCCCATTGATTCATGAAATGCTGCTCTAAGGTTTAGCATTTGGAGGTCAACCTTGAAAGCTATAGCTCTTGAGAGTTCTTCAACGGCTTCCGCCTCCCTTTGGTCATCCATCAACACTGGTGCATAAAAGTACCAACAGTTAGTAAATAGATAAAGAGTTCATTATTAATGATATGAGATGTGCTTCAGATTTGACACCTACAATATGAAGTGCATATTGGATAGTATAATGGTTGCAACTAATTAAAATTCATTTTAAGTTGTCAACCTTGCCATTCAATTCGAGAATAGAAATGAGGAAATATAAGGATAGAGGAGTGATAGCCCCAGACCTGCTGCTCTGTATCTGTATGGGTATGTCCTCAACGGATCCAGTTGGGAAGCCATACTGAGATCAATGTTTGCCATATCACGATCACAATATTCAGATCGTTTTTCATAAGCTGATGCCTTGTTCTGTGCCTTCTCTATCAGTTTTGACATTTCATCATATGCAGCTTTCCTGTCATTCTTGAGATGATAAACCCGTGCTAATCCCTGATGAGCTCTGGTATGTTTGATCTTTAAGGCACTTACATAGCAGTCTGCTGCTAGATCCAGCTTGTCACAATCCACATAGATACTTCCCAGGTTATTTAGTGCCTAGAAAACATAAATATGCACTCATGAATGAACATGCTCGCAAACAGTTAAGCAGGGGGGAGGGGAATTGGGTGCATCAGAAATTACTTGTCCCTTCCGAAGACCATCTGAAGGGCACCTAAGCGCTTCCTCAAGCAGTTGAATAACATTAGAAGCTGATTCAGGACTTAGACTGGTATCAGCCAGTGCATATGCTTTAAGAAAGAAAGCTTCAAATGATCTCTGCATAGAGATAGATTCCTCGGCCTTAGAAATTGCTTCTTCACGATAGCCAGTATCATATAAAATCCAACCTTCATATACAAGCCTTTCATGCTCGGAGTTGGAGAGGTTACGAGCTAATCTCAAACTACGCATTGCAGCTTTCTGACAGTTCAGCCTACAATAGTAACAGATCATATGATAATATATTTTTCATGGTAAGAAACACAACGAATACCAACTCAGAAATGCCGTACAACAGTTTTGATATGCTTTATTAATAGGAGGGAAATAATAAATGTAATCTAAACTTCCACTTTAAGGTATGCATAAGTCACTAACTCACTACACAATGAATCTAACTAGGTTCCAATGCATAATTCAACTGCAAGGCACGGACACCAACCCTTTCCCTATGTTACTTTTTCATGTTTTTCTCTTTCCGTTTCAGGTGGAGTGGGAGTAGGTGTTGATCAATGGACATATGAAGAATGAATTCACTCCACAACTCCAGACATTAAAATTTAAAATTCAAAAGATACATCCGTATGATATTTGAGATATCATATTTCAGATATTACTAAGGTAACTAGGTAAGTAACAAATTTCAGAATTTGGAACAACTCAGTTTAGGCAGGTATTTTGTATATGACATACAGGCATACCTTAACAGAAGTAATGATTGCCGGAACCGCAACACACTCTTCCCAGGATCGTTCATCAGCATCTGATGCACAACAGCCAGTGAACCGATGTCATCGACTGAAGACCACTTATCATACAATTGCAACCAACAATCAGCTGGACTCCATTGTTGAACATGTTGACTTATAAGCTCAATCAAGTGGTCACCTCTTAATCTACCATGAAACAGCATGTAATTTGGCTCCAGAGTGAGCAATGCTCGAATATCTCTAATTGCAGCATTATAATCTTCAAGTGCAATAAATAACCAGGCCCTTAACTCAAGGCAGTCTGCTGAGACCTTAAATCCAACAATTCTATTTAGCTCTGCAATAGCGGCTTCAATCTGATTATCTTCCATCATTGAAACAGCTCTGTATTTGTATGGGTAATTAAGGGTTGGGTCCAATCTCGTGGCATCATCCAAATCCACGATCTTCTTATTGCCCAAATTATAAATTGATCTTTCCTGATACATCCATCCAGTAGGTTTACTCTTTGCCATCAATGAACTAATAAGATCATAAGCCAAAAACTTTTGTCCCAGCTTGCACTTGGTACGAGCAACACCAGCCATGGAATAAATATGACCCAGCTCTGCTGCTGTTTCAAAGCAATATTGGGCATCTACATAATCCTTCCTCTCAAGTAACACACAACCTAATTGATGGAATGCAAGAACCTTCTGCCATCTAACAGTTGCACATTCCTTCAGTCTTTCACACAACATTACCGTTACATTTGACGTCATATTGTCTTCCATAGCAACCTGGCTAAGAAAATAGTACAACATAAAAGAAGCATGCCCTACTATCTCCAGTCTCTCCCTAGCATCAGAACTACAAAATATGCTTATCACTTTGGAACTATACAGGCTCCCTGGCAACTCCCTTAGCATCACCTGCAAGCAAGAGGCTGCAAGGAGATACGCTCTTTCCTCCAACGCATAATCAATTAAAAGCAGCGCATCATTGATACTAGCAACCAACGAAGCTAAGTAAGCATCGCAAGCCGATTTCATTTCTTCACAACAGAATCTATTTGCAAAAGACAAGACCTCCAAGACTACATTGGGTAAAAAAAAGTCCAATCTTCTAGACCTACTGAACAACTTTACAGCTTTCATTCCATCAATGGATATACCGATCCAAGAAAAATCTATCCTATCCTTCTGTGACTCAGCAAAATTACCATACAACATAGACTTTAACGGACTTGACAAGGAGGCAATTTTACCTCGATTGCACATGATCTCCTCATTCTCAATACAGAAGCAAACATCTTCATCCTCTTCTGGATCAAAATTCCCATCTTGGATCGATATATCGACAGAGGACTCCGTACCCCTCCTAACACATTCACAATGATCAAAAGCTGAACTTGGGTCATATTGATGAACCAAAGCTGCTTTGGGACATTCAAGCACCCTACCAATACAATCCAGAGCCGAAATGCCCACCAACTCATCCTCCCTCCTCTCATACCTCAACCAAGCAGACAATACAACCTTAGAATGCACATCACCAGCGTGTTGTCTAGCAGATTGAAGACACCTCCTCAACAGTTTTGGATCCCCTAAACTACCCAACAAAGAATACTGCTCTAAAAACACCAAACACTTATCAAGATCCAAACTTTCTTCAATTTTCCTATATAATTTACTTAAAGAATCAACAAAATCAATAGATTTAAGAAAAGGGTCAATAGGGGGTTCAAGTGAATCAGTCCTAGGCAAGCCATATGGAAGAAGTGAACCCTTTTTCCCCAGTGTTGAAACTGAGCAATTATCACAAGGGGTTGACAATATTGAGTTAATTGTTGGGAAGCCTTTATTGTTTTTTGCAGTTGAATTGGTTGAATCAGATGGGTTAAAGGCATGGACTTGGATGGTTTTGCAACGTTCTTTAAACTTCAAATTTCTAGTGGAAGTGTATGAAGCTATATTGATATTGAAAGAGTAGTTCTTGATTAGATTTGCAAATCTTGATTTAGAAAGGCTTGGACTTTGGGGTTCTTTCTCAGTTGAAGTAGACATAAGCCTAAACTGTAACCTGGTTGTTGTTATTACCAGAAGAATTTCAGACAGGGGAGGTGGGGGGAGGTTGCTGTCTTTTCGTTTGGATTGGTTGAGATCTAGTTGTCTGCTAATTACTATTCATCCATTGAGAAAAAAGGTGGCAAGTGGAGATCAAGGTGTTTGTGTGAATGAATTTATAACAATTGTATATATTCATGTGAAGTTGTGTATGCTATTTTAATGGTGGTCATAATTGATGGAACTTGTTTCATTTTTGTATGTGAAAGGAGACAATGCCTACTAAACTATTTCATTTCTTTTGCCTCTCATTATCATGTTGTGTTTATGGAAATATTATAAACACAGGAAATTGTTTTATATAATTGCAAGATAATTATGGCTGATCTGTTATACACACTGAAATAGTTATTTCCTGTAGCAGGAAATGATTATTTTGCCCCCCTATTTGAAAATGTAGTGTTTACTAAAATTTTATTCAGGGTCAAAATAATCATTTTGCTTTTCAAAAACACTATTTGGGTGTCTGTATTGGGCAACACTTATATAGCTCAAATATAATTCTCCTTTCTGAATAACTACAAGACAAATAGACAACGATGGTATTATACAACTATTTTGTCCTTTTTAGCATGAAGAATATATATTGTAACTAAAAATGCAATTTTATAAATAAAGTTTATATTATCATAAACTCACATTTAATGTTTAGTATGTATGATATACTCACTATGTCATCCTGTGCATATACAAGTCAATTAACTCCCATCATTAAAATTAAAAAAATAACACATGAGATTTTGTAATATCTTTTAGGATCCCTAAGAGGACTGGCGACCAATATGGAGTATTCTTTATCAATTTATTTGTCTTTTGCTATCTTCTTTATAATATTCCTCAATAGAAATAGATGAGTTTTAGCTTAAAAGTATAAACAATAGTGTTATCATTTTGAACAAAGAAATTCATGAATGGGTTAAGTATAACCATATGGAATTTTAAGGGTCGAAAATACCACAAAAAACCATATTCCCACTGCCCAACTGCTCATCTTTGCCTGTGGATTAGGAAATTTTTATATGGGAAGTCTTCACCTGGTTTAGGGCCAAGAATTTTTCCACTCACTTCATTTCTAGTGTAAATTAATTTTAAAATAATGAAAAGATGCAATGTCAATATTAAAAGATAAAGCGGACTCATTAGCTTAATTTAATGATAGTGCCAACATTTTATTTAGTGAGTTAACAATGAAAGTAATGCCATTATTACAAATAACTAATATAAATTCCTAACTAATCTGTTTTTTTAAGATAGTTTTGTGACTTTTCACGGTCAACAAGATACGACTTAAAACGAAATATATCACGTATAAAATTTATAAAAAGTTGATATTTCAAAAATATAAATTGATACAAATCTAACAAGATCAACATGACTATATTATTTCTTATCGACTTATAAAAATTAATGGTCAAAGTTTTTAAAATTTAACTACATGATTCCAAAAGGTAAGTTAAAAAACAAAGGAAGTATGAGACAAATTATCTCCAACAAGGTTTGAACCGGAGAACTCTTGATTGAAATATAGTCATGTGGTACCTTGTTAGATTTGTCTCAATATATATTTTTGAAATATCAACTTTTTATAATTTTTTTGCATATTGAATGAGAGATATTTATATTTTAAATTGTGTTTTGTTGACCATAAAAATTAAAATGTAGTAATTATTTAGGGATGGAGGGAGTAATACAAAATTGGATAACAAAGTGGGGATGTAGTTGAGCAGAAGGATGAGAATAAGGGGGTGACAAATGTAAAAATGCAGAGCGCATGATAAATATTTATGGTATGATGATGGGGACATGGTTAGCAGAAATGTCGTTATCTAGACCCAATTATTCTTCTACTTTGAGGGAGGAGAGGAGAATACGAAAGAGACTTTCAAGTTTCAATATATGTGGTCAGTATTCAATGGCCAATAATTCTCCATTTCTCATGAATTAATAAGAAATACCATTTCAACAAATTTTATCAATTCTTCAATCTTGTGGATACGTTGTTAATGTCCATATAGTCACTTTTAAGAATGTACATTCAACGCCACTTCACCTCCTACAGAATGAAATCGACGCATGAATATGACGTCTTTAATAAGTCGTAATAAATTATTATATGACTAAAGAAAACATTTTATCAAGCGGTAAATAAGCCATAACGAGTGCTCGAAACTTGGGAGAGTTGAAGCCTGAAGGGACGTACAAGCTTCCGCATACGGACTGTTCTTCGATCTCTGTACGAATAAACATACCACATGCTCTCCTACTAATCAATCCTCAAAATAGTTGTCCCAATTAATAAACGTGAATAAAAAATGTAATAAACGACAATAAGGCATGAGATGAAATAATAGAAGGTTAGGTGTAAGAGTCTCAGATCTAATTGTAGACAGCATGGAGGAATTGAGATGAGAATGTGCTGTATTATTATTATTATTATTATTATTATTGCCTTCACTTAATTATTTAGGGTTACTAGACATATGTCTATCCCTCCAGATTCTCTTCAACATGCACGAGTCAGGATGTTTGGTTGTCACCAAGTTTTCAATATTTTGTATGATTGCAATTGCTACACCACCACAGCATTCCGTAATAATTGATGTATATCCAATACCATCTTATTATTTCCGAGGAATAACTCAGTTGGTAAAGAGTATCTTGACCTCTTCACACGGAGTGGGTTCTAGTCCCGCAAGAGGCATAGTCTTGTATTGGAGTGATAAAATGGCTAATCCAAGACATCTGACCCTATGAGGCATATCCCGAGATTTACCTTCTCGTGGTGACTCAGGACACAATGCGACGAAGCCCCTACTGTGGGGATAACATCAAACACCATCTTATCTTTTCAACTTGTGTCATAACTTGTGCCGGAGCTCGGGTTCCTGAGCTACTATCCCTTCAATTGGCCGAATTTCTTACCTCAAATATCGAGATATCAATCACATTCATTAATTTCCAAAGGACATTACTCCGTTATCTAAGGTTCCCCTAAACCCTCTGGATCATAATTATCTTGTTCCTCTCGAGCCCGTATCTAAAACAGTGTAATTTATATATTCTTGCAAACTAGCTCTTTTTACTTACATGTTTCTCTCCTTTCAGTTTCCATTTTGCTTCTTCCATCGATGCCTTCTCTGGTTCACACGGAGATGTCAATGCCACTGCAGAAAATATGAGCAGCAGTTCGACTATGATAAAGTACGGATCTAACTTGCGTCCATGCCGACCAGGCGAGAAGCTCGAAAATACCAATGAAGGAGGACTATATAACGTAAATGTAACTTCAAGTGGCTAGCTAATATGATGGATTCTAAAGCATAAAAGTTCATTGATAGAAGATGACCTGTATACCTATTCATGTGTCAATTACCAAAAGCTGTAGAAAGAAAAGATGACCAATACAAGAAGTAACAGAGACATTAAGGAATATACAAAACCACCTATGAGAGTGAGTTCACTAAGAGGAGTATATAATACAGAGCGGGAACAAACATGATTGCAATAACATACCTGAGCAGTGATAGTTCGTCTTCTACTTGCAGGGTTGGAGTTCAGTAGCATCTACTTTACATTATCAGCCTTAAAACCCCATTTAATCTGACGAACAAATTATTTTGTGGCACAGTACTATGCACATAACTATACACCCAGTCCAAAACAAATATCGACTTCTCAAGTCATCTATACATATTGTACACTATATTATTGAACTTATCTTACAAGGTAACCTTCGCAAGGAGCAAGTTTGTTCTTCTTCTTACTCACAGTAATAGTTCAAAGCATTCTCATTATCCAAAGCTTATATCTTTTAACATGCAGATACAGCAGACACGGTTCAATGAGATCTGCATCTGAAAGCTTCTTGCACAGACTGAGATAAGTATCTATATTTCCAGGTTGCTGAATACTTCTCCTCACTCCCACAAGAACGGCTGCTCGATCCAAAAACTCAGGACGCAGACCTATATCGAGCATTTTAACCAGTGTCTCTGCAGCATTATCAAAATGACCCCCTTTAATGTAACCCCTCAACAGCCAGGATAAGGTCTTCTTTTTATGAATTGCACTTGTAACTTCCATCCTGGTTAGCAGCCGCCCAACAGCACCAACCTCCTTCTGAGATGCACATATTGCTAAAACAATGTTATAAAGATCTCCATCTGCTTCTTTACCAATGAGTTTCATTTGCCACAATTGTCTTTCCGCTTCAACACCACAACCAGCACAGATATACATGGCAAGAAGCCTTTCATGAACTATCCCGTAGAAGCTTGTGCCTCCTTCTTGAATCACCCAATTGGATAAGAGAATACCATCAGCTATAAGATCTTTCTGATACTTTTCAATGAGCTCAACATTTTCGGCATCCAGTTCGGCAGCTACACCAGCTTTGGTGAAACCTTTCAATTTACGTAGAGCTTTTGCAAATTCATTCAGCTCCTTCACCACAGCGGTCATCGCAATTAAATAACTGTAGACCTCTGGTTTCAGTCCACATTCTTTTAGGTGAATTACAAATTTGAATGCATCCTTGTAATTACCCTCCCCCTGAAAAGTAAACATGTTACGTCAAGCTGATAAAAGTGGTTACGTCAAGCTGATAAAAGTGCCCAAGTATAAAGTACCACAAACATTTTTTTGTTAGTTCGGGGTGGTGGTAGAGGTGTTGGGGGATGGATTTCAAATAGTCTGAATGAGTGCATCCATAATCATTTTATCACAAAGCATAAAACCAAACAGGAAAACTAATAAAACACACCAAGCTTAATCATTGATATTTTACGTTATTGTTACCAGTGGTAGAGTCCTACATCAGCCTAACAAAAAACATGAGCAGTACTACCAACATCACCCAAGTCAAATTAACAAAAACAAGCTCAAAATCATCAACTTTCTGGAACTAATAGAAATAACTTTGCATCTCTAATAACAGTAGGAAAACTTTACCCAATTTAAAGGACCTTCGAGTAGCATCCCTATCTAGAATGCTTATGTCAGAAACCTAAAACACGAGCTTTTCATGCTCTACCATTTACTAATGAAGCAACCATTATGATCCTAAGTTCAACTGTATCATGTTTATTATTTGTCTGTATGTTTATCGGCAACCTCTAAATTACCAAACAATTTTATATCAATATACATTAGTTCCTGGTCATAACTCTTCTCTAGAAAATATTCACTCAGATGCTCATTATCCTAATATAGATATCGAATTATATCTTCTATCACTAAGAAGCTTGCTATTATAGCAACAATCTGTAACATTAGTCCGATAAACACTACTACTATTATCTAATTACTAACCAACTGATACAATCCTCAATTTCAGAATTACAAGGTAATAAAAGCTTGCGCAACTAAAAATAGGAATTAAAAAGTACACCAAACAAAATTTTACCATCATCTTCCAAGCGAGATACCCAGCTGGACCACCTTTCTTCCCATCCCCATTATCCTCACCCCACTCAACCCTTCTCCTCAAAACCTCCTCAACAAATCTAACCGCACAGTCTTTCTCATCCTCTTCCCAATACAAGCAAATCACCTTCTCCATCATACTAAAACTCGGCTTCAATCCCACACAATCCATATCCACTAAAAGGTCAACCACATCATTCACCTCATTCCTTTCCTCGATCAACTTCTTCACCCATCCACACATTATCGAAACCATCAACTCCATGGTCTCCTTATCCACCCTATTCTCCTTCCTCAGCCACTCAAACACCTCTAAAGCGCACCAAGAATCCCTCCCTTCTTGAGAAAAATACACCAAAACCAGTTGCAATTCCCTAGCAGACAATTTATCATTCATTTCCTCAAGAACATCAGAAGGCTCACGAGCCATTCGCTCCAATTCCTCAATTGCTTCGAAGAACCCTTCACCCATTTCCTCCTCCTCATCACTCGTCACAAACTGGTTCAGTTCCACGGAGTTGAAAAGCTTAAAGCTTCGATCTTTAGCCCTTTTTTGCAAAACTAAACTCGGCTCTTGGTTACAAACAGTTGAATAAACTTGCCCACAAGCTTCAATTTTGAAGTTTCTAAAGTCACGAAAAGAACACCTTTTTATACCATGTTTCTTGGACCATCCTAGGTTACATAGAGCTGCAATTCCATTGACTGCAGCCATTACAAACTATCCCAAAAAAACAAAAATTCACAATCAAGAAAATGAAAAGTCTAATAAAATCGAAGAGATTCAGATTAGAAGAAAATATGAATATGGGGGGTTGACTAAAGGAATGAAGAGTAAAATTCAGCGGATAACTCCATTGATTGAAGCCATTTGAATATGTCTCAGGAAATAAAAATCACAATTAGTAAAATAAAAAGTTGAGTAATATAAAAAAGGGGTGGAAATAGGATAAAGTAAGAATATGGGACGTTGATTGAGGGGGTGAGGAGACGTGTAGGAATGGTGTATGTTGAGTGAAGTAAGGAGGAGGAAGATGAAGAAGAGGTTTTGAGGTTTAGATACTTTTGCTTTTTTCTATGGACCAAAATAGCCTTCTGGTGTCGACGTGGACTTGCTTACCGCTAAAATAATATGGTCCGTTTGGATTGGGGTGAACCTAGGTGAAATTTATCATTCACCCCGTTTGGAACCAAAAAATAAAAAAATTTAAGGTTAATGTAGGTGAATCTAGGTTGATGTAGGTTAACACATTCACTCTCATTCTCCCTCAAATCATTCACCCCCAAATCGGTGGGTAATGCTAGGTTAACGAATTAATTTTATTATTATTATTATATCAGACTAAAATACCCACCAACAATATTCCCTTCCATTAATATAATTTGCCTCCAAAAAAATACCATCCCTCGTTAATATAAATCGCTACCTCTTTTCTTTCTTGCATATTGCTTCTTATTGGCTCATTCTTTCTTGCTTGATATTTGTGGTAATTGAAAAATTACTTTTTCTTTTCTTTTCAATTTCAATCCGTGGGTTACGTAAGGATACAAATAGAGGGAATAGTCACCTTTTTTTTCTCTTGTCGCCTCTTTTATTGTTGAACATATTTATGTTTTGCTAATGTAATTTTTATTCTAATAACAGGTAATTTGTAAACAAAAACAAGGTGTTTTGTATAGAATAAAGAGAAGGATATAAATGTCACCTTAATAGTTTATAATATTGTTTCACTTCGAGAAGGGTAATGGTATCCAAACATGAATTATAATAGTTTCACCTAGATTCACCTATATTCCCCTACATTCCCCTAACCTAGGTTAATTTTAAATGTTTACCCTCACCTAGATTCACCCCAATCCAAACGCACCAATAGTATTAGGCGCGCCGTTTGTTGTTTGTGGTTACAGTTTCCGACTTTATCTCGTTTTTTAACTGGGACCGCAACCACTAATTGAATACAGTTTCGGACATAATAAAAAGAGCAAATGGCTTCATTAATTACTCACGTTTGTTAAAAAATACTAATCGATCACCCTAACACAATTTTGTATACTTTCGATCACTCATGTTGGGTATTATGTACTGGTCACTCAAGCATTTTCTTTGTACACCTCGTGATTTTTCAAAAAAATTAACATTTTGATAAAGATATTTTAGTCATTTTCTCATAATTTTGTCACGGAATTGTGAAGTGTAATGGAAATTAATGAAAGTTAGTTGAAGGAAGTTCAAAATAATTATGAGATAATAACTAAAATACCCTTACCAAAATGTTAAAAATTTTAAAAAAATTAATAGTCTTTCATATTTAATATTATTGACTTATTAATAGTGATTGGGTAATGTGTTGTGTGTATTGATATTTAAACTAGTTGTACTTGTGTTGTTACATGATGATTCAGTTGCTAAACGCTTACAAATACAATCAACAATAAACATACAGAAACAATAGGCAGACATAGTCGTATATGGTAATAAGATCTCATCAAGAAATATAGTAGAAAAGATATACATGATTGGTGTATATTGTAAAACAAATACACACAATTATTTTACAAACTAATAGGAAGATTCATATTGTTTAGGTCTAATATGAAACCTCAGATGGAAAATGCCCCTTCCACTGAATCTGAGGAGATCAAAGTTGCATTTGCAAGAATTTCATCAAAGTAGTCACCCACTGACTTGTATCTCACCTCAGGATAAATTGCACTGGCCTCATATCCAAAAGATGGATCAATCACATAACTCCCATAGTTATTCTTTATTGCAACAGAGTAGCATACTGAAAGAACCCCACTCAATGCATTTGTAGGATCTATAAACAACGAATTCGTTAGTCCAGTAATACATTAGTTAAGATTATGACACGTGTATTGTTTGTTTCACAAGTTCATAAAATACGTGTGATCATTCTATCCGAGAGTGTCATAGAAAATGTAACGGATGGTTTGTTCCCGTTAGAACTTACCCTTGATCATTTGAAGCATGTCCGCCTCTGAGACATATGACTTGCTTAGAGTTTTCCCACTCTTCTTTTCCCACAACGCAAACAACTCATTGAAGGACAAAGCGTTACGAAGAGGACGTATGTAAAGATTCTTGTTCAATGTAAGAGGATCGTCGACTGTCTTGACTGTGTATGTTGCTATATCTGCTTCATAGTTTGCAGTTGCTGCAATTCATTACACATTCAACTAATCAATACTAGTCTTTCATTTACCTTCACAAATAAAATAGGAAATACTTCGCGATCCTGGTTCGACTCTCACCACACGCGATACAAAAATAACATTAATATATAGTGGTTACCTTTTGAGTCTCCAGTACCATAAGCCACCACTTGTTCTATGTATGGAAGAATTACCGAGGGATTCACCTGAGCTAAGTTTGGCCAATACTTAGCTGCAAAACCATTGGCGACGACATATGTGTAGGGAATGCCGAGCGCCTCCACTACTCTACGGAAGCTGGCTATGGTTGCGAACAAAGTCTTGGCAGGGTCAACAGGATCATCAAGACGGTCCACATCGATAGCAAATTCCGATGGCACAAATCTCTACATATAAATGTAACAACATTAACGAACACGTACATTTGTCGCGATTTTAACCAATGTAACACAGACTGACATCAAAATGTAACGGACCTTAATATTGCCAGCTTCTAAGATAGCTGAAGTGAGGTTGACTTGACTAGGGATATCGCCAAAGCCTACACAAGAGATCACCACATCCACCCTCTTCATCGTTTTCACCATTAACTCACGATCAACATTGTAGTCCCCCTGCCATTTCCCAAATTGAATGTCCACTTTTAGAATAAAATAGTTGTTCGGGAATATTACAGGGGCGGATCCAGGATATGAAAATTGGGCGATCAGTCCCTCGATCGATGACTAATAAATTACATAAAATATATAAAACGAATCACTTACATAAACAATCTCTACTCCCCAGCTCTCAAACTGAGCAATGAGGTTAATCTTTTCCGTTTCTGTTTCAGTAGGTTTTGCTCTAACGAGTCCAATTGTGTAGTGTTTAGCTTTAATACTAGCCTCGGTCACATACCTTCCAAAGTTTCCAATCGACCCTACTACAAATATCTTGCTCTTTGCTTTAGGGACCCTTTCAATTCCTGTAATATAGACCAAACAAATTTATTTATTACCAATAATGTATATTACATAGGTTAACTAAAACAACGATTAAACTTTGAAAAAATAAAAATGAGTCACTTGGTATGTGTTATTTGCATATATTGTTACAGTTTAAGTCGATTTATAAGGTCTTGAGTTTCGTATTGATGGAAAAAATTAATGAGATTGCGATATTTAAAAAAAGAAGAAAAAACATACCCCCATGAAATCTAGCAGCTTGAGCAAAGGAGTAGAATAGTAACGATGATGTGAGGAAAAAAAATATGCAAACATGAGAGGGAAACTTGATCATGATTATTGAGTTGGTTTAATTTGATTTTTGCCAACCTTATTATGATTCTAAATGGTAGAATGGATATAGATGAGATGATTTTATATAATTGGCTAACATGAAATCCAGCTCGAACTTAAATAATGTATAGCAAGTGGAACCAAATGCCAAGGGACACATTTGAAATATTAATACTCCATAATTGAGTTAAGAGATATTGACTCAATTTTGTCTCGCTAGGCTATACTATTAAAATCCATCTATAAATATGATATAAATAAAAAAGACAAATAAATCTAATAATGTTGTTTATCATGATATAATAATGTTGATTTAAATCAAGATATTTAATCACTAACAATTAAATTTGATAACTTTATAAACATAAAATAAGAATCTACAATTAGTATTTCAAAATATAAAATCTCTACGTGATATTAAATCAAGATATGGCCATATGGGGCATCGATCCTGCCGTCATAATTATATTGAATTCAATTAAAATACAATACGTTATGCATACACAATAAAAACTTACTATTACACTAAAATTAGCCACTACAATTCTACAAAGATATGATGCCGTGGCTAATCTTAGTGAAGTTTGTCATAGCCATTAACACTATTGCATTAACTCGTGATTTGTGGTAGAAGTTGGAAGCTTATTTTGAGTGTACAATTCATTAAATACCAGATCCTAATATCGTACGAATTACTGAAGAATGCATTTATTTTGAAGAGTACAATTTCCACGTGAAAATAAAGTAAGCCACCAACCACACACAAGTGAGGTCATATACTCATATAGTCATATTCAATTGAAAAGCCGCCACTGCAATATCTACGCGCGTGGATAATCTACAACCCAATGGCTTGGCCTCCCAAACATTGGCTTTTTTTGCATCTAGTCATCTGAACCACTACTATCTTTGCAAATAGGCACCTGAACTGTTTTTTGTTACAAATAGGCACCTGAGCACCTGAACTTTCGACTTTTTGGCTTTTTCAGTATTTTTTTACATTTCAAATAATTTAATAATGCTTAACTCAAGGGCAAGTTAGTCATATTGAAAAATTTGTGAAAAAGTTCAGGTGCCACCTTGAAATAAAAAAAATTTGCGTTAATAATTGAAGAAAAGTTCAGGTGCCATAACTTAATTATAATATTCGGCTTGTATACATGTAATTTTATACCTATCAACCATTGAAATATCAAATTTGCCCCTCCCTTCATCTTCACCAACCTTCAATCACCACCACCACCACCAACCTTCAATATACAAAATCATCACCTTTCTTCTTTACCAACCACCACCCACCCACCTTCAATTCACAAAACCACCACCTTTCTTCACCAACCACCACCTTTATTCTTTAAACACATAAAACTACCATCCACACCACCTCCTCCCTTCCCCATTTCGGCCCACCACCCCATCCCTTCAATATTTCGACCTCCCCACCACCCTCCATTCCCGATTGCGACCACCCACCCCCTCCCCCATCCCGATTTTGAACCCCCAACCCCCTTCCAATCACGATTTTGCCTCCCCACCCCCTCCAAATTCAAATTTTGAACACCCAACCCCCTTCCAATCCCGATTTTGCCTCCCCACCCCCTCCAAATCCCGATTTTGAACACCCAACTCCCTTCCTTGCTCGATTTCGACCCCCTACCCCCTTCCTTATTTGGAAAATGAATAAGACTGCAGTGAGTAACAATAATCAAGTAATATGGGCATAATTTAAAATAATTAAATAAAGGGGGCACAATTTAAAAATGAGAAGGCAAAATGGTAGAAGAAGAAGAATAAAATAGAAAAAAAACGCAGACAAAGGGATTTGATCCCTGGCCTCCCTTGTGAAAACAAGGAGATTATGCCAACTGCTCCAACTTGTTTCTTTGTTTATGCATACTTCTTATATTACATGCTTTAATTTTAGAAAACCAGGAGGGGGCACATGCCCCCCTACCCCCCTGGTTCCGTCCCTGCCACCCCTCCTTGTTGGTGGTGGTTGTTATGAAAAAGTTGAAGAAAGTGAGGAAGAATAAGAAAGTGAGGAAGAAAGTGGTGAAGAAAGTGAGGGAGAAGAAGAAGAAAGTGAAGAAGAAAGTGGTGAAGAAAGTGAGGAAGAAGAAGAAGAAAGAGGGTGGTGGTTGAAGTTGGTGAAGAAGAAAGAATGGTTGGTAAAGAGGAGGAAGGTGAAAAAGTTTTTTATGTGGGTTGAGTTTAAAATTTGAGGTTGGGTTACTGAGTTTGGTTTATTTATGTGAGTTTGGTTAGTTTATAAGGTGGCTTGACTAATTTGCCCTTATACAATTATTAAAAACGGTAAAAAAATATTGTAAAAGTCAAAAAGTCGAAAGTTCAGGTGCTCAGGTGCATATTTGCAACAAAAAATAGTTATGTTGCCTATTTGCAAAGATGTTAGTAGTTCAGGTGCCTAGATACAAAAAAGCCAAAGATATTTGCCTATATCAACCAATTTCAAACATGGAGTAGTTTATTTGTTTTGGGAGAATTAAAGGCAATGGAGATGAATTTTTATTATTATGATATATTGAAGAACCTACTTTATTTATATTATATAGGCAATTATTTTTGTTAATTCACTCTCGTTCTTCCTCATTCCCCTCCCCTCAAATCAAAAGACAATGGAGGATAATAACATTAAATTATATTTTTTTGTTCTTCCCCTGATCCCCGTAAGTCACAATTGTGGTATCGAACAGCAATAAAATTTATTCTCCCTAATTCTCCTCCATATTATAAATTTAAAGAATTATAATTCTCTTGATGCATCCTGATCCAAACATACCATTAATCTAATTAAATAAGTAAAATCAAATATACTGAAGAATATTTAAAAGGAAAAAACGAGTAGTTGTAGTTAGGGATGGCAATGGGTGGAGTTTTTGCTATACCCACTACTCGACCCTAATCTTAAAAGTATAAACCCAACCCGACCATCTTATGTATCAACCCATTACCTGACCTTACCCTAATTTAAAGAACCTGATGGGTAAAGGTAGTACCCGTGGGTTTTGTATATATAAATGACTTGTATTTGTTTCATAGTGAAATCAGTAGACATAAAGATTTTTTAAAATAAATACTATTACAATATATCATTTGAGAATGTATACTAAAAGAAATACTTTCATTTTCACAATAACAAAATATAACTAGGAAGAAGACGAAAACTATAATTTATAAAACCAATTACAGTAACTCAGTGTCTGCTTGTCTCCCTTAGGAAAGTTATTAAAAATTGAATGTTCTTAAGCCTTTTCAAATTTTAATCATTGTATTTTATTTTTTATTGACAAGATATTAATATTAATTTACTATAATATATTAAATATATTTGTATATATGGGTTGGGTATGAGTATGGTTTACCATATACCAACAACCCGATCCTTACCCTTACGGGTTTTAAATTATAAATTTCATAACGGGACCCTTACCTGAAATCAACAAGAAAACTCGACCCATTAGGAGTAGCATTGGAGTGGGTCAAAATTTGCATCCCTAGTTGTAGCAATTAGGCAATGAGGATTATTGTTTAGGGATCTAAGAGTCGATTCGAAAACACTATTTGATAACCGGTTTGATTGGTTATCGAGTCGGACATGGATAAAAACTAACTCCTCGGTATCTGAAACAATCTGATAACATCCGGTAAGCATTACAACTCGACATGTTCTATAGGTTTATACTCATTGTTATATATAAATTCATTGTGTATCGTATACATAACTTGATAAGGAAAATTGTATTGCTTGAACCTGACTCGATAACCAGCCTTTGGGCTATGCCTGGTGGGCATTTTTTTTAAAGTTTTTGTTATAGGTTACTTTTATAAATTTTTTGTTTGATTTTCTTTTATGATTTTATAATTACCTATTTTATTGAATCCAATCTTACTTACATTACATAACTTTTAATACAAAGTGGTGTATGTGAATATTGAAAGTGGTCAAAGTTACACTTTAGCTTAATTGAACGACTTCTAAGAAGTTAGGATAAAAGAGTAATTTACTATTTTCATTAATGGAGTAGTATATATTGCCATAATATTAACATGTAAAGTTCAATAACAACTTCGATCAATTCAATTATATGTTTTTAGTGTTTAAAAGTCTTATAATTATTTTATTGTTACAATATTTTTAATTTTAATTTTTTTTTATATAAAATACGAAAATTTAATTTATTATAAAAAACATAATGAAAAAACTATAAAAGGAGCCTCCTTAGTAATTTCGCCTAGAACCCCAAAATATCAGGACCGGCCCTGTCGATAACACCACTAATATTGCCTCTGAGGCTCTGATCGTGCAGCCCAAAGGCCAAAGGATTTAGTAAGAAAATGGAAGGCCATATACATAAAGAGCCCAGTTCAATACTACAAGTCTACAACATATTGAATTTATCCAATCTAGTGGTCATCTCATCGTCCTCAGCCTTCAGGTGTCCAGTGCCCAAAGTTTCCGAGTAAACCTGAAACTCAATCAATCTTGCGCTGATCAGTAAGTTTACTTCAATTTATTTATTTTGGGTTTGTTGAAGACCCAACTTTTAGTTCTTGTTTTGTTTATTACTACTCCTATTTCAAAGAAATTGTCTAGTCTTTTTCATCAGCAATTATATAAAAGTAAGTAATATTTGTAGCTAATTAATTATTCCACTTCATTTTAATTGATGGGTTCGAGGACATTTGATCATCACGAAAAAATAAAATCGTCAATTCAATTAATTGGATAAATTACATGAAAACTTTGATTGAAATGAAAGCTATATGCGACATTAACGCTACAAAAGGACGGATGTAATATAAGTATTATATTGTTTAAGGGGAAATTTTATCTGCCTTGATTGAAGTTTTTGTGCAGCGGTATTTACCGGAGTGACATATAGTGTATATATTCGTGTCTCTAATGTCGGCATCAAATGTGGACAACGCATCATCTCACTCTCAGGTACTTGTTGCATACTAGGAATTGATGTTTTTTTGCCAATTTCGTATAGTATGTGGATAATCTTGTTGAAGATACTGAAATCATATTACTCGGTTTATCCCTAGACGTGTTGATTTTTTCGGGCTTTGATGGTTAATTTCTTTCTATGATGTATAATATCCTGCAAGTTACATCAAAATATAGCATTTCCACGCTATGGCCGATCGCACTTAATGGGAGTAAGGGTTGGTTTGGTACTTTGGTTTGAGTTTGTAGTATTTTCATTCTTTGTTTCTGTTAATATTGTACTTCTAATTAAAATCAAAGCTATACGAGTAAATTAAGTGATCAAAGTTTGTTATATGGTGAAAAAGCAAATTGGACGATTTGTTTGGTTTCCTTGAATTTTGGTAACTTACTTTTGTTTAGGGTATGATAGAAGTCATGCCTGTGAGGCTGTGTTTATGCTATGATATGAAGCTGTTAGAAGTTGCAGCCAGTTCCGAATTTGTCATAGTTCGTGTGTAAATATCATCCTGCGTGCGTTGACGTACTATTTTGCTTGTAAATGTTTGAATGTACATCTAACAGATTGACTTGGTATATACCTGAGATGATGCACTTACGTGGATTTTGAACTTTTATTGCAGCTATCTTCTCAACTATTTTTGGAGCTTCTTGACTCGGCCATTGTTGATGTCGCCTCTGAATGTCACCGAATAGCACGACTAGGTCTTGATAGTAACTTGGATGATGAAGAAGAGGAATTAAGATTATCAGCAGAGGCGCAAGCAAGGATAGCTGATCCCAGTAATAGCGGGGAAACAAGTGGCAAATATGTTGTTGATATATTTGGGCAAACACACCCTCCAGTAGCTAATGAGATATTTGAATGTATGAATTGTAGTCGTTCTATCATGGCTGGACGATTTGCTCCTCATCTAGAGAAATGCATGGGAAAGGTAATTCTCTAGTCCATCACTTGGAATTCTGAGCTTGAGCACCCCATGTACAGGGTGTGATTATTTATTCCATAGAAACCGGAAATAAGGTGTTTCTTCTTGTCAATATAAATGAGGGCTCTCTTGGCATACAGGGTCGTAAGGCTCGCCTTAGGGCAACGAGAAGTAACGCAGCGACACCAAAGCGGTATACGCGAAGCACTTCTGTCTCCAATCATGCGCCTAATCCAAGTTCAACCAGCACAAGCGGATTACCTAATGATACATCTGGGCTTGTTGCTAATCATACAAACGGAACCTTCCAAGAGTCGTAGGTTGGGATAGACGTACGAAAAATGCACTTTGATCAAGGTAACCCAAACTTCTTGGGGCTTTCCTTTCCTATTTTTGTACCATATGTGGCAACCTAGAACTCTAATAGCATGGTCACTGTCAAAGGGATCATGTTTCGTTACATAACTCTTGGGTGTCATGTTGAGTTGCATTAGGCGTAGTGGCATACATAATTCAATATAGAAAGGCAAGTTGGCACATCATTGCATTGACAGATAACCATGAAGTTTAAAGTTGTAAATATGTTTTACAGTTATTCAATTTTAGAAGTTCATGGCTTAATTTCCCTGCAAGTCCTTGCGTCATACCTTTGTAATTGACTAATTTCGTACATTTCTAATATTGTATTGATGTGAATGGCAAAAGTGATAAACTCATTCTTTTTGCTAACATCTTGAAATATGTTCCGCTGCTCCCTTTTATGGTTCTTGTTTATATGTTTGTACTATGAGGAATCCAATCTCACTTTGTTAAATTAAGAATTTCTAGGGTGAAGATAAAAGATCACAAATGGCTCCTCTCATCAATTGGTTTTAGATTGCACTTTTATGGACTCTTAATATGTACATCATACATGGTGTTGTTATACAATAACTACCTCATGCTGTTCCCATAAAAATATGTACAAGGCGTCTTATCATGTGCGTAGAAGGGTCACATAGAAAGAGGTAGAGGATCGGAAGCGTGCGTATAGATCACATTTTTTAAAATGAACTTATTGCCTATCGGTATTACAGAAGTCCGTTTTGCAATGATTGTCTAGAATGCTACAAAAATTGTAATTAAGTATTAGTCCACTGGTTTATTAGCCAGTGCATTGTGACTTCTGAGCAGTTGAGTTCATGAGGTTGGCTAAGATATATCAGGACAACGCATGCCACGATTAAATACATTTGATAGTTATGTTCTTATCTGTACAAAGTGTTTGTCTTGTTTCTCCTTGCATTATCCCTTCCCTAGATAGTTACACGTTACAAACTTACAATATACAGTAGCTTTCACAATCTTGATAAAAATCAATATGACAATCTTTATCGTAATCCGTAGTATTTCAGTGTGAGATGGCTAAACCGAACGCTCTTCTTTACTATGTCCAGTTGAAATTAGAGTCATATATGTTAGAATTACTGTTTAGGAATTTATATTAAAAGTTACAAGAATACGTATCTTTTTCTGAGTCTCAATCGAGAAACTTGCACAATGAGATTCGAGTATTTGACGTCAGGGATCAATCCATCAAAAGGTATTAGTTCAATTGCTAGGTCACTCGATTATCTCATCTATTTTTGTGTCGGCAGAGTGAAGTCATACTCTCAGAAAAGACGATTGTTAGGTAGGTGAAACATATTGAAGTCGTTGAAAAGTTATTCGGACAAATTTAAGGGATTACTAATGTCATGTTGTTGATCACTTTATGATAAACATGTGAAATATTCCTTAATTATTCGTTCCCATATCTCTAGCTTCCTAAACTTGTTTTGTCGATTACTCAAGTATTCGTCAACTTGCATACTTGAACTATTAGCAAGTTGAGAAAAATTATTGGTTGATTAACATCATGGCAATTTCTCCAAATTGTTTATTTCAAGTCTTGTAATAAACCTTATAATAATGTTTTTAACAAGATTGACTTTTTCAATGAAGTTAGGGGCTAGTAACAATCATGATTATTTTCGGTGGAAAGGAAAGAAAAATCGTAGTACACTACACAGTTTATAATATTTTAATTTGGAAGAAAGAATTAAAAGATCGTCTGTTTCCAACTTGACCCTTATTTCATTCATGAATGTTGAGTGAGTTAATTGTTGGAATGATTCCAGTAAATGGAAGTTTGGTGTACTTTAGTTTCCGAAAGTGGCATCGTTGCGGAAATGACCCTTGAAAGTGTGTATATTGGTATAATTTGGTTCCTATATACACTTTTAAGAACTATTTTCGCAACAATACCACTTTCGAGGATCAAAGTGTACCAAACCCCACTTATTGGGACCATTCTATCAATTAAGTCAATGAGCAGTATATCATATATGACTTCCATATATATGTTGACCATAGATTATGATCGTTTGATTCACACAAATATTTTTATTAAAAACAATTCAATAGTTACAAGCTCCCAAACATATGTAGTGGAATAAATTCACACATTATTGATGCAAATATGTAAACAAAATTTATATTGCTTACGCCTACACACAAGAGCTAATTCATAAAATACTAAAAACATAATAATTTTTACGCTCCATTTCCGAATGTCCGATCATCAACTGGAGAACGCCCCTTCCACGGCCTTCGATGAGGATATCAAAGTGGCGTTTGCGAGAATTTCATCGAAGTATTCACTCACTGGCTTGTATATCACATCAGGATAAATTGCACTGGCTTCATACCCGAAAGATGGATCGATTACATAACTCCCGTAATTATTCTTTATTGCAACCGAGTAGCATATAGCAAGAAGACCGTTTATCGTATTTGTAGGATCTATAAATTAAACAAATGCAAATGATGTTAATTAGCCTAACAGGACAACAATTTTGAGACAGTTGGTAAGAAGAAACTGAATAGAGTATATACCATTGATCATTACTAGCATATCCTCTTCTGAGACATATGTCTTGCTTAGAGTAATTCCACTCTTGGCTTCCCATAAAGCAAACAATTCATTATAGGACAATGCATTAAGAGGAGGACTTATGTAAAGATTCTTGTTCAATGTCCGAGGATCATCTATTGTCTTGATTGTGTATGTTGCAATATCGACTTCATAGCTTGCAGTAGCTTCAATTCATAAAAATCGGACATATCAATAATATTCGTGTAATCGTTTCTAGAAACTAAAATAATTAGAGATACACGTTTGACTCGAATATTAAAATTCTGAAAAATATCGACCAAGGCAATAGTGATATTGGTTACCTTTTGAGTCTCCAGTACCATAAGCCACAGCTTCTGTAATGTATGGTAGGAGTACTGGGGGGTTCACTTGAGCCAAATTTGGCCAAAATCTAGCCGAAAAGCCATTGGCGACGACATATGTGTGGGGAATCCCAAGAGACTCCACTACTCTACGGATGTTGGCTTTGTTGGCAAACATACCCTTGGCCGGTTCCACTGGATCGTCAAGACGATCCACATCAATCGCGAATTCTGAAGGGAGGAATCTCTGTATATACAATAATTGAAAAAATCGCGTAAGTATTCGATTTACATTGAAGGTGTGTTTGATATCCTCCAAGTCCATTTTAATTTAAGTTTGATACAAAAACAATTACACGATGGTATTTTGTTCTACCTTAATATTGCCGGCTTCTATTATGGCAGAAGTGAGGTTGACTTGTGTCGGGGTCTCGCCTCCGCCTACACAAGAGATCACCACATCGACCCTCTTCATCGTGCTCACTATCAAGTCATGGTCAATATTGAAATCTCCCTGCCAAATCCGAATATAATCCCATTTTATTAATCGTTCGGAACTTTAATCATAATATAATAACGTAACTGCGCGCATAACTGCATATATATTATTACACAAATAAACGACGAGCAAACAATTCTCAATCATGGTCCTCGTGGGTCGAAATACTTACATAAACAAACTCGACTCCCAAGCTCTCGAACTGTGCAATGAGTTCAATCTTATCTGTTTCGGTTTCGGTAGGAATTGCTCTAACGAGACCAATAGTTTTGTGGTTAGATTTAATACTTGCCTCAGTCACGTACCTACCGAACCTTCCAATTGATCCCACTATAAATATCTTGCTCTTTTTTTTACGGTCAACCCTTTCAAATCCTGTAATTTGTAGCAATGAAATTTATTTTTATTAAAAATTGAGTATAGAAATATCATAACTAAAGCTACAAATGACTTATGAGTTATGGCTAGAATAAGTGTTTATGTTTTCGAATTTAGTACGAAGTTCATGTAGTTTAGTTGCCATCGATTATGTATATTAATTAAGACTTATGTGCTACACTCAAACAAAATAACTAAAGAATTATTCATAAAGTTCGAATGATGTTGTTATATACTTGTTGTAGAAATATAGAGAGATATTTTATTGATGAGGGTTACTTGCCCGTTAGTCTAACACTTGTTTAATCATGTTAAAGATAAATTAATGAAAATTAAAGAACCATAACCATTCTATGTTAAGGGTCCCTGGCCTATTCCCTAAACCGCCAACTACTAACAAATAAATCAAATTTTGATGGTTGAGATTTGTAGTTTCGAGTACAAATATTTTTGTATATGTTATATATTGTTCAAAACATTTTAAAAGAACATCCTATTAAGTTACGCGCATCTTATATATATTAAGACATGGTTACGTGTGTCGTCTAAGACAACAAAATTTATCAACTTTGATAATTAACAAAAAAGATTTGACAATGGTTTGAAAATGATGGTACTAATAATGAATAACAAGTTATTAACCATGGTAAGAAGATATTAGATATACCATTTGGTCGAACACCTTGAGCAAAAGAGTTGAATAGTATACACAATGAGAGACAAAACAGCATACAAACATTAGAGGGAACCTTCATCTTTATCAAAGAGTTGGTTTAATTATTAGGCCAACTTTTTGATTCTATATTTGAATTTGTATAAGATGAAACTGAGGCTACCTTGTATTTATAGCAACTAAGCTCAAGGGTCAACTTTCAAAGAACAGTAATAATACCAAGAAGAATTAATCTAATATTTCTGTCTTGTTAGGCTAATAGTAGTATACATCATATTGTTACCTAAACTTACAGAGTAGGACACGCAAAAACTTAGTTGAAAAAAAAAGTTGATATATCACACTTCTCAATTTAAACATTTCCTCGACCATTATTAGTCCATTACCATAAAAATCACCAAAAGACCAAGAAAATTGTTCCGCTCTTGTAGTTTACTTTTTGAAATTGGTACACTTCTTTAATTGCATGATCCCTCGTTTAACGGAAACGTCTGCTTCACAAGCTAGAATATCGCTTGAGGTTACCTTTGAAATAAATATTAGTATTAATAATTTTAACAAAAATTATTAGTCTTGAATGTAATACAATTAGACACTGAAACTATCTAAAACTGAACAACTTAATTAGTCACATCATCTAAGATCAAAATTATCAAATCGACAGTTGATTATTATTAATAACCTTAATAAGAATCATGTATATGTATGTATATACGTTTATATAGAATCACATTTCTACTAGAACTTAATTATCTTTATTGAAACAAATAAAATAACACGATTTGATAGTACGTTTGGTTAGTGGACTAGGTATTGTTTATGAAAAATCACTTTTGAATTATATTCTCCCGTTGTGTATAGTTAATCTTATCTTCATATCTACTTGGATCTTATCAAATAATATTACATCCTTTATTAATTATTCTCATCATTTTGCTGATCATTCAAACTCAACGTTTCGTGTTTGAGATAATGAAAATTGAGTTAGTGATGATCATTAGATGATATTCCTACAATCAATCCCTCATTTATTAGCTCGACGAGGTATTACTAAACATCATGGAGTAGTCTTCTAATGTCTGCATGCGTATATATTTCAATTCGTATTCTCACTTATTATTATTTACAATTATCAAACTTCATTTCAATATACTACAGTATTATATAAAAAATAAAATATATTACTCTGAATATATATTTCTCCTATATATAATCAAACTTTTTTTAACCAAAGTGAAAACCGAAAGGAAGGCCACCACCACCCACTATATATATATATATATGCTAAACAAACATTTGTACTCGAGTGTATCGATCTATTATTATATATTAATAGTGTATTTTATTTTTCTTCATATGAACATATTATTATAATTAAGGACTACTTTTTAATTAATAGTCTATAGCATGTTGGGCTGCGCTATTATTAGTCAAGTAGAGATATAGATATATTAGTAAGTGTCAAGTAGATACAATAAAAAGGCTTAAATTCCGACAGGCCCCTGAACTTTCCTCATCTGGTCAATTTGGCCCCTGAAGTTTGAAAATAAGTCTACTTGCCCCCTGAACTATCCTAACTGGTCATTTTGGCCATTTTCACCTTAAAATGAAGGGTAAAATAGGCATACAACAATAATAGGCATTATGAGTCAATTTATAATAGACAAATAATAAAAAAATTTAAAAAAATTAAAAAGTAATATAAAATTAATATTAAATTATTAAATAATAATAAACCCCCACCCACCCCACCCTAAAACCGTTCACCATTGATAGAACATGCACGAGAAGACCACCCTAGCCCCAACCCCGTTCACCATTGACGAGGCCTTCACGAGAAGACGATCGAGCTGGGCTGCACGAGAAGAAGCTTGAGCTGGTGGATGAAGGGGGATGTCGAGATCGGATATGGGGGGAGGGGGAGATCGGGACTGTAAATCGATGGAGATGGACGGAGATCGAACGGGGGTGGGGCTATTTCAGGGAGGGGTTGTGGACGATAAAGATGGAGGGGACAAGGGAAGGAAAAGGCGGTTGCCGGAGATGAGGGATGGGGGTTGGGGACGACGGGGGGAGGGGGATTATTTTTTTATTTTTAATAATTTTATTTTCTTTTAAAGAGCCCTAATATATTTTCTTTATTAAAAGTGACCCCAAAATATCTATTATATACTAAATTCCTATTTTGTCCCTCATGAAAAGTTAAAATTTGTTAATTTGCCCCTGAACAGTTATGAAAATGGCCAAAATGACCTGTTGTGAAAGTTCAGGGGGCAAGTAGACCTATTTTCAAACTTCAGGGGCCAAATTGACCAGATGATCAAAGTTCAGGGGCTTGTCGAAATTTAAGCCCAATAAAAAAGAGTATTATCAAATTTGAAGTTGCATTTTTTGTTAAAAAATCATGTTAAATGAAGCTGGCTGCTCAACCTTCATTTTCTTCCTTTCTTTCAGCCGAACAGGTTTTGTTTACCAAGTTATTAACGCCACATCAGAGTCTTATTAGATACATTCACATTGTTTCTATCCTAATTCTCACCTAATCGTCGAGCATATATTATTATTAGGTAGGTTCAAGATCATAATAGTCTGCAAATTACAATATTTTAGTTAGGTAAATCAATTAAACTTGATAGCCTCGTACATATGACCGACTGTTTGGCTAACAAAGTATTACTAGGATAAATCGAATTCATATAGTATAATTTTATGATCACAAACCTAACTGCTCCTCCAACTAACTCACTCTTACGAATTTAATTATCACTTTCTTGTTTGATATTATGCAGTTTAGATACACTCCGAAATTTTATGAAACAAATTAAAATACAGTACATACATTAATGTGGAACATAAAGGCCGAAACAATGTTGTGCAACATTACACCACCATCTACCGGGGTAGGTGTACTAAAAAAAGTAAACGTGTATCCGTGAATTTTATTTCTCACTTTCTTATTAATTAGATAGTATACAAGTAGGTCATTTTACTTGATAATTATTGAGTGAAATTTCATGTACGAGTTTAATCCGGTTAAGTTTCGGGACCGATGCCGAGACGTGTTTCTAGAGTTGATATATTGTTGGACTAGTGTTGGTTAAGTTTTAGTTAAGTCATTAGCTAACAACGAATAATGATGAAGCATTTGTCACATATCCGTTTTCGAGTGTGTTTTTTGGATCATCTTTGGCTGGCGCGGACCCTGATATAACTAGCAGATCGTTTAGTTACGGACTCTGACTAATGCTGTCGATGTGCAAATTCTTGTCAGGAATAATGAGATGTTTAATAGCGACATTTTTGTTTTGGGATCTTCACATTTCAAACAAAATGGAAAACTCCCAACACTGAGATTAAACCCCAAGCGCAAAATACATGATAACAAGAAATGAAGCAAAGCCTCACTTATTCTTACAAAATATAATTACTTTCAATATGTCTCATGAATGTCTTAGATGGAAGCCAAAGGAAGGGTTGCATTTGCCAGAATTTGCTTAAAATAAGTAGCCACCTTCATGTATTTCACCTCTGGATAACGCTTCGACGCCTCCACTCCAAAAGATGGATCAATCGTGTAACTTCCATAGTCGTTCTTAATCGAAACAGAGTAACAGATTGAAAGGAGGAGTGCTATTGGATTTGTTGGATCTGCAAATTGCAATTCAACCAAATTTCATAATGCCATTCAATCAAAACAATAAATCAAATGTGGGACTAACAATTTACCATTGATCATTTCAAGCATTTCCTCCTCTGAGACATAAGTCCTTGTCAAAGTCTTGCCACTGATTTTTTCCCATAGCGAAAACAATTCATTGAACGACAAGTGGTTGGCAGGAGGCCTCAGGTACAGGATTTTGTTCAATGTCTTAGGATCATCCACTGTCTTGATAATATAAGTTGCTACGTCTTCCTCCTTCGTCGCAGTTGCTTCATTTAAGAAAAACGAAAGTTATAAACTAAGGACTACACGGGAATGTGTTAATCAACAAACACGGGACTATTATGTATTTATGTGTATACCTTTGGAGTTTCCATCACCATAGGCAATCACATCTTCCATATTTGGAAGGAGCGTAGGGGGGTTCACCTGACCCAAATTAGGCCAAAATCGAGCAGCGAAGCCATTTGCCACCACGTAAGTGTGGGGAATGCGGAGAGACTCCACCAATCTTCGGATTGCAGCTTTTCTTGCGAACATACTCTTAGCAGGCTCAACTGGATCTTGAACACGATCCACATCAATTGCATATTCTGATGGAAAGAATCTCTATAAAAAAAATTCAACTAAAAATTAGCAGGCATGTTGAAGTCAGCACTTGAAGACAGTTGTGCACACGTGTCTCCATGCAAATAGGGGTTAGCTCAAATAAAGGAGGCAGTTTGTTTCTTGAATTACTAGGAAGTAGTGGTCAGTTACTTATTAGGAAGTTAGTTGTTTTTATTCCAGAAAATCAGGCATCATGGAAAATGGGCATAGTGTATCCTCATTTCACGTCTTTCAGTTGTAGTAGTTGGCTATATATAGCCTGTTTATGTTCAATAAAGAATTGAGTTGATTTGCCCAAAATTCATTCTTGCTTTACAGTTTCAGATTGAATTTACATTGCATATCGACTAAGTTTTACAAAACAGAGTGCTCGATCCAACAATTGGTATCAGAGCGGTTAATACTGAGTGATACACGAGAGTTTTGTGAGGAAAACAAGAGAGAAACAGGTGAGGAAATGAGTGATGAGAAGATGCAGATACCTCACTTCAATGGTCACTACGACCATTGGAGCGAGATGATGGAAAACCTACTAAAAGCTAAAGGGCTATGGGGAACGGTTGCGGTAGGAGTGGTCGAACCTGAGACTACTGATGTGTTAACTGCTGAACAAACAGCAGAACTCAAGGAGGCAAAGACGAAGGATCATCAGGTCAAGCATTACCTTTTCCAGGCACTTGACCGAGAGGTATTCGAACAGATTCTTGACAGAAGGAGTTCCAAGATAATATGGGATTCATTGAAAGGGAAATATGGTGGGAATCAGAAGGTCAAGAAGGCTACTTGCAACGCACTGAGGAGGGAATTTGAGTTGCTAGACATGAAAAAAGGTGAGTCAGTTGATGAATACTTTGGCAGAGTTAATCAAACTTGCAATAAATTGAGAAGCAATGGGGAAATTGTAAATGATATCAAAATAGTGGAAAAAGTATTAAGGACTCTAACAGATCAGTTTACTTATATATGTGTGGCAATTGAGGAATCATCAAACTTGGATGAAGTGACTGTTGATGATTTGCAAAGTAGGCTAAATGTGTATGAACAAAAGCTTAAGAAATTTCAGAAATCAGAAGAGGACCATGTACTTAAGGTGGAAGGGAGGTTCGGCTCCAGTTCCAGGGGAAGGGGTAGAGACACATATAGGAGAAGCAGAGGTGGAGGAAGACAGAATTTCAATAAAACAACTATTGAATGTTACAAATGTCACCAGTTGGGACACTTTCAGTATGAGTGCCCAAAATGGAACAAAGGGGAAGCACACTTCACAGCCACAGAAGAGGAGGAAGATATTCTGCTAATGGCTCAAATAAATACACCAGAAACAGAGCAAAACAATGTCTGGTTCTTGGACTCAGGTTGCTCAAATCATATGAGCAAATCTGAAGAATGTTTTACCTCACTTGACAAAACATTCACCCATTCAGTCAAGCTGGGAAACAACACAAAACTGGAGGTGGCAGGAAAGGGCATTGTAAAAGTCACACTAAACAATGTCACTTATGCAATTGGAGGAGTGTACTTTGTATCTGAATTAAAAAGCAATCTACTGAGTGTTGGGCAGCTTCAAGAGAAGGGACTGACAATTGTCTTTAAGGAGGGAAGATGCTGCATAATACATCCTACAAAAGGGGAGATAATACAAGCCAAGATGAGGACAAACAGAATGTTCATGATCACCTCAGATAATCAATTCCAAAATGCTGCAGAAGAAACATGCTTGCAGATCATGACAAACAACAATGCTCAACTCTGGCATCAAAGAATGGGACACTTGAACTACAAAAGCTTAAGCAGTTTGAAGAACAACAATATGGTGGATGGACTACCTGACATGAATTTTGATGGAGCAACTTGTACTGACTGTTTGAGTGGAAAACAGTCAAGAACAACCTTTCCAAAAACAGCTACATGGAGGGCAAGTAAGCATTTAGAATTAGTGCATTCTGATTTATGTGGTCCCATTTGTCCTACATCAAACAGTGGGAAAAGATATTTCATAACTTTTATAGATGATATGAGTAGGAAATGTTGGCTGTATCTACTCACAAATAAATCAGATGCATTAGAATACTTTAAGGTGTTTAAGTCTATGGCAGAAACTGAAATTGAAACCAAAGTTAAGTGTCTAAGAACAGACAGAGGAGGAGAGTTCAATTCAGTAGAGTTTGATGAATTCTGCACAATTAATGGGATCAAGAGACACCTTACCACTGCCTACACTCCCCAGCAGAATGGGGTGGCCGAGAGAAAGAATAGAACCATACTCAATATGGTAAGGTCCATTATGATATGCAAAAAGATGCCTAAGAAGTTCTGGCCAGAAGCTGTACTATGGAGCAACTATGTACTCAACAGATGCCCTACCTCATCAGTTGAGAACATAACTCCTCAAGAAGCTTGGAGTGGAAGGAAGCCCACTGTTGAACACCTGAAAGTTTGGGGATGCCTAGCTCACTCACATACACCAAAGGTTGGAAGGGACAAACTTGATAGCAGAAGCAAGGTATGTATCTTTATAGGCATCAATGAAGGAACAAAAGGCTATAGGTTGTATGATGTCAATTCTGGTAAAGTCACAATTAGCAGGGATGTCTTATTTGAAGAAGGAAAACATTGGAACTGGGAGAATCTGAATGAAGGAGAGGCTGTAACCTCAGATTGGAACAATATTGAAGAGCTTGTACCTGACCAGCAAACTTTGAATCAACAGAATGATGATCATCCAGAGCATGAAAACTTAACAGATAACATTGATGATCAACCAGCTCAAGGAGGAGATGGGAGACAAAACAGAACATCCAGACAGCCCTCCTGGATGAGAGACTATGTTAGTGGAAACAACCTCAGTGATGAGGATGAAATTAACATGGTCTTGGAAAATGAAATAGAGGATCCTTTCTGTTTTGAGGAAGCATTCTTGGAGGAGAAGTGGAGGAAAGCTATGCAACTTGAAATGGAGTCCATAGAAAAGAACAACACTTGGAGATTGACTGAGTTACCACAAGGATGCAAGGCTATTGGGGTGAAATGGATTTACAAAACCAAAACAGATGAGAATGGAAATGTAACAAAACACAAAGCGAGGCTGGTGGCTAAGGGCTACTCACAAAGGCAAGGAATTGATTACTCAGAAGTTTATGCTCCAGTGGCCAGAATGGATACCATCAGGATGATACTAAGTGTAGCAGCACACAATGGATGGAGAATCTATCAACTAGATGTAAAGTCTGCATTTCTTCAGGGAGAGATAGATGAAGATGTGTATGTTGCCCAGCCAGCAGGATTTGTGATCCAGAACAAAGAACAACATGTGTACAAACTTTATAAAGCTTTGTATGGGCTTAAACAAGCACCAAGGGCATGGTTCAGCAAGATTGCAACACATTTCGAAGCACATGGATACAAGAACAGTGGATATGAGCAGACCTTGTTCACAAAATGGAAGGAGAATGGCAGTATGATCATAGTAAGTATCTATGTTGATGATGTAATTTTTACTGGCAATGATCAAACCATGATAAAAGAATTTAAGGAGAGCATGGTTAAGGTGTTTGATATGACAGACTTGGGCAGTATGAACTACTTCCTAGGGATTGAAGTAAAGCAGCTAAAGACAGGAGTGTTCATTTGCCAAAGGAAGTATGCTGAGGATGTCTTGAAAAGATTCAACATGCATGATTGCAACTCTGTGATCTGTCCCATGCAACCAGGGACTGAAATCACCAGAGATGTTGGAGGAGAGCAAATAGATGAGACCTACTACAAGCAGATAGTAGGAAGTCTCATGTATTTGACCAATACACGGCCAGATATGACATTCTCTGTAAGCATCCTTAGTAGATTCATGTCCAAACCCACTGAGCTTCACTTGCAGATGGCCAAAAGAGTATTGAGATACCTGAAGGGCACTACTGACTTTGGAATCTACTACCACAAAACACAGAATGGAGGAGAATTAATTGCTTATACCGACAGTGATTTTGCAGGGGATAAGGATGATAGAAAAAGTACTGGAGGCTACACATTCCTACTGAGTAATGCAGCTGTAGCATGGAGGTCTAAAAAGCAGCCCATTGTCACACTGTCCACCACAGAAGCAGAGTTCATTGCAGCTGCCACATGTGCTTGTCAAGGAATTTGGATGAACAGAATTCTCAAGGAAATTGGCCACAACACAAAGAACTGTATGCATATCAAGTGTGACAACAGTTCGACTATAAAATTGTCAAAGAATCCAGTGCTCCATGGGAGGAGCAAACACATCGACATCAGGTTTCACTTCCTGAGAAATCTGACCAAGCAGGGAGAGGTACTGTTGGAATTCTGTGGATCAACAGATCAGGTAGCTGATATTCTAACCAAGCCATTGAAGAAAGAAGCCTTTATCAAATTGAGAAGTGCCTTGGGAATGTGCTCATACACAGAAGTAAGCTTAACAGAGGATGTTAAGCTTAAGGGAGAGTGTTGAAGTCAGCACTTGAAGACAGTTGTGCACACGTGTCTCCATGCAAATAGGGGTTAGCTCAAATAAAGGAGGCAGTTTGTTTCTTGAATTACTAGGAAGTAGTGGTCAGTTACTTATTAGGAAGTTAGTTGTTTTTATTCCAGAAAATCAGGCATCATGGAAAATGGGCATAGTGTATCCTCATTTCACGTCTTTCAGTTGTAGTAGTTGGCTATATATAGCCTGTTTATGTTCAATAAAGAATTGAGTTGATTTGCCCAAAATTCATTCTTGCTTTACAGTTTCAGATTGAATTTACATTGCATATCGACTAAGTTTTACAAAACAGAGTGCTCGATCCAACAAGGCATGCATTATTATTATATTAAGGCTTATTTTCTTAAAGTCTATCGATTATAAAAACGCTTGCAAATAAGGGACTGTACACTCGGAAAAAGAAACCTTATATTAAAGAAAATGAAACATAAGGGGTTAGCTTGCCTTAATATTGCCAGCTTGAAGAATGGCGGACGTGATGTTGACTTGGGTAGGTACCTCAGATCCGCTAACACAAGAGATTACCACATCGACCTTCTTCATCGTCGAGACTACTATCTCACGATCAATGTTGAAATCTCCCTGTACATTTTCCAACCAATAATGCAAATTCAGTTTATATATGAGTATTATTATTACTGAGAACATTGATAGTCGTTCGTTTGGACAAATAACAAACACTACTTACATAGACTATGTTAACTCCCCAACTCTTAAACTTGGCAATGAGTTGAGCCTTGTCCGATGTAGTGTCATCTGCAGCTGGTTTGGATCTAACCAATCCGATAGTGTAATGCTTAGCATTGACACTCGCTTCCACGACGTACCTCCCGAAGTTTCCTGTTGCTCCAATTATTAATATTCTACTCTTTCGTCCCGCCACCCTCTCCGAACCTGCAATAATTCGTATACAATTACGAAACATTGCCAATAGTTTCGTGGTTACTCACCATTATTATTCACTATTTATATACATGATCGTCGACCCACTTCTATTATATTCCTTGCTGTAATGACCAAGATCGTCTTTCTTTAATATATACATATATATATAACTACATAACTCGTTAGGACTAAGTATATTATTAAGTTCCTAAATAATCAACTAATAATATGAACAAATATTTTTTACTAAACAATTATCTATTTCGAAATGGACTACCTGTAGACGAATAGGATGTGATGTCACTGCTGAGCCTAGTTGCTTGGGCTAATTGAAGCTGGAAAAAAAGTGAGAAGAAACTAAATGTGGAGAGATATAACACTATACACAAAGAGGAATTCTTCTTCATCATCAACGTCATATTGGATAGAGATAATAGAAGATCAATAGGTCGATGATGTATTTAATCATGGTAGCTTAACGTTAATTTATAGAGATGAGTGGCCAATTAATATTTCTATCAAGCATCATACAACTCTAAAAAATCGTCAACTAGGCAAAAGATCGAATAACATGTGCACTATTAGTGGATATTTAAAAATAAGTGTGGTCACTTTTAAAATTAATTTTATGAGGTGTATGTATGTGGATATAGATGAGAAAGTTGATTTAATAATTCTAGTGGGGATATTGACCTCTACTATACAGTATAGATTAATTCATAATAACATCCACGACAATTGAAATGTTCCGTTATATATATTCTTTTATTTATTTTATAAAAATGACATGCAAAGTGTTTTATATAGTAGCAAGCTTTATTATGAGTTTTATTATGAAACAAACTTCATATGGGCTATTGGCATGGTATTATAATTCATGAGCTAGTCCTTCAACTTTGTTCACATACACGTAAAAAGATTGGGTGCATCAATACTTCCATGCATCAGATTCATCAAGGGGGTATGGGCATAATATCTCATAAATTAAGGGAGACGTTGTAATTATCTATATATATAATTAATGGTCACGCTACAATTATCTATATATTTGTGGGTCAATTTGCAAATCACATATATATTTACTACTTTTATTTTGGGTCAAGTTATTGAATAGAAGCTTGTGGTAATGTACTATTGTTATAGTATAATTTGGGCACACGTTATGTTGATATCGTTTCTTGTATCACTGACGAAGTTTCAGGTGGATACACTATACCCACGGGCCACGTGAAGCCTTTAAGTGGGTACATTGATAAACGTTTATCAAAAATACCTTGATACACCGAAACCGAGCTACACATAAACCATCAAATTAAAAACTCTAATTTGAATTGTTTGAGGATATTGAAGAATGGCAATTTCTACATTCAATACATACACGAAATAGCTTTTATAACCATCTAAATTAGTTGTATTATGTCATGCAACAAACTGCCGCAAAAATATGTCAACCTTTACGATTATAAACGATGATATATTTGCATGTGGAAGCGTACGTGAGGTGGATCAGTAGGAGATGTAGATCTAGTATCGGTACACTATAAAATGGGTGTTTATAATGTTATTTATATATTTTAAAATGAGTGTTTAAAAGTTAAAACAATTAAATATATTACAATTTTAGGTATAGATTTTAATATTCATTTACTTTTGAAAAATATATAATTTTATTTTTTTAATAAAAAAATACATGTTTGACTGAACGGAACTGAATCACAATAGGTTCACACCTGTGTGAATTGTCTCTTTGTTGGACAAGTGGAGTAGATTATTGCATTAACTGATTATTGGTGGTAGAAGGTTATCTTTTGTTAAAAAACACTAGTCGATCATCCTAGTATGATTTTGTATATTTTCGATCACTCATGTTGGGTATTGTGTATACTTTTGGTCATTCACGCATTTTTTTGGTATAATTCGTGATTTTTTGAAAATCTTAACATTTTAGTAAGGGTATTTTTGTCATTTCACCTTGGATTTGTCATTAACATCAACTAACACTCATCATGAGGGATCGAAAGTATACAAATCTAGGGTGAAATGACAAAAATACCCTTACTGAAAATGTTAAAATTTTCGAAAAATCACGAGTTGTAACAAAAAAAAATGCGTGAGTGACCAAAAGTATACACAATACCCAACATGAGTGATCGAAAGTATACAAAGTCATACTAGAGTAATCGACTAGTGTTTTTTAACAAACGTGAGTAATCGATGAAGCCATTTACTCTATCTTTTTTTTTTCTTTTTTCTCTTTTGTAAATTAACGATGAGGTGAGTTTCGAATTCATGACTTTTTAGTAACTAGTAATAGAATTTTTCACTAAATTATTCGATTAACTGATTATTGGTGTAGAAGGTTATTTTGAGTTTGCAAGTTGGTCAAATATCAGATCCCTACATACATCGTACGAAGTAATGAAGAATGAATTTATATTGAATAGTAAATTCCCACGTGAAAATAAAATAAGCCACCAACCACATTCAGGTGGGGTCGTATTCAATTAAAAAGCCGCCACTGAATCAAAAGATATTTGGGGATATCAACCAATTTCAAACATAATGGACCAAATTTATGGCTTATTTGCCGTTTACCCCTATGTTATCAGTTTTATTTTTTTATGTGATTTCATACTATTTTTCGTGTCTATAAAGTGCCCCTGAATCATTTTTAATTTTAAATGAAAAATAACTATTGTATCATGTCATTATTGTAAAATATAAAGGGTAATACTACTGTATTGGGTCTTTTTAAGATGTGCCATAAGGGTATATATTAAGCATTAAATTTGAAAATAAAATTTAATATTTATAAGCATATAATGTAACGTTCAAATTTCAAATGCAATTAATTATTAATTTTAATTGTTTTCTTATAAGCTTCTTAACATGTGTTCTAAGAATCACATTTTAGAAATATTATCTAGTGGTTTGAATTAAGGGTGTAGGTAATAGATAGGTTGGGGTGAGTAGGAGATGCTCAGTAGTTGGTGATGATGTTGGTTGATAGTGTTAGTGGCTTGAATTAAGGGTATATGTAAGGTTTTGAATTAGAGGTGTCTGGTGATTTTGTGAGTTGAAGAAGAAAAATGAAGAATACAATGAGAGGTGGATAGAATAAGAGGGTTATTCTAGAGTTGATACTTGATATATTGTTGGACTAGTGTCGATTAAGTTTTGGTTAAGTCATTAGCTAATAACGAGTAATGATAAAGCATTTGTAACATATCCGTTTTCAAGTGTGTTTTTTGGATCATCCTTGGCTGGCCCCGACCCTGATATATATAACTAGCAGATCGTTTAGTTACGGACTCTGACTAATATTAGGCTATCGATGTGCAAAGTCTTGTCAGGAAAAATGGGATGTTTAATAGCGACATTTTTGTTTTGGGATCTTCACATTTCAAATAAAATGGCAAACTCCCAACACTGAGAAGAAACCCCAAGCCCAAAGTACATGATGACAAGAAATGAAGCTAATTAAGCCTCACTTATTCTTACAAAATATAATTACTTTCAATATATTTGATGCATGTCTATTAGATGGAAGCCAAAGGAAGGGTTGCATTTGCCAGGATTTGCTTAAAATAAGTAGCCACCTTCATGTATTTCACCTCTGGATAACGCTTCGACGCCTCCACTCCAAAAGATGGATCAATCGTGTAACTTCCATAGTCGTTCTTAATCGAAACAGAGTAACAGATTGAAAGGAGGACTGCTACTGGATTTGTTGGATCTGCAAATTCCAATTCAACCAAAATTCATAATGCCATTCAATCAAAACAATAAATCAAATGTGGGACTAACAATCTACCATTGATCATTTCAAGCATTTCCTCCTCTGAGACATAAGTCCTTGTCAAAGTCTTGCCACTGATTTTTTCCCATAGCGAAAACAATTCATTGAACGACAAGTGGTTGGCAGGAGGCCTCAGGTACAGGATTTTGTTCAATGTCTTAGGATCATCCACTGTCTTGATAATATAAGTGGCTACGTCTTCCTCCTTCGTCGCAGTTGCTTCATTCAATAAAAACGAACGTTATAAACTAAAGACTGAACGGGAATGTGTTAATCAACAAACACGGGACTGTTATGTGTATACCTTTGGAGTTGCCATCACCATAGGCAATCACATCTTCCATATCTGGAAGGAGTGTAGGGGGGTTCACCTGACCCAAATTAGGCCAAAATCGAGCAGCGAAGCCATTCGCCACCACGTAAGTGTGGGGAATGCGGAGAGACTCCACCAATCTTCGGATTGCAACTTTTCCTGCGAACATACTCTTAGCAGGCTCAACTGGATCTTGAACACGATCCACATCAATTGCATATTCTGATGGAAAGAATCTCTGGAAAAGAAGTCAACTTAAAATTAGTAGGCATGCATTATTATTATTCCCTCTGTTTTTTTTAACCTATTGTTTGGAATCCGTATAGTCAAACTTTGAAAATTTTGACCATTAATTTTTATTAGTTGATAAGAAATAAAATAATCATGATGGATCTTGTTAGATTCTTATCAATCTATGTTTGTAGAATTAAATATATTTTCATTTTAAGTCGCGTCTTGTTGACCGTGAAAAGTAAAAAAACTATCTTTAAAAAAAAACAGAGGGAGTATTATATTAAGGCTTATTTTCTTGAAGTCTATCGACTACAAAAACGCTTGCAAATAAGGGACTGTACACTCGGAAAAAGAAGCTTTATACTCCCTCCATCCCTAAATGATTGGTACATTTTGATTTTCATGATCAATAAAACACGATTTAAAAAGTAAATATCACTTATTCGACATGCCAAAAAAATATAAAAAGTTGACATCTCAAAAGTATGTATCGAGACGAATCTGACAAGACCCCACATGACTATATTGTTTCTTATACTTTAATAAGAATTATTGATCAAATTTTTTTAACGTTTGACTACAAAAGTCAAAATGTAGCAATGATTTAGGGACGAAGAGAGTATTAAATGAGGGGTTGACTTGCCTTGATATTGCCAGCTTGAAGAATGGCGGAAGTGATGTTGACTTGGGTAGGTACCTCAGCTCCGCTAACACAAGAAATTACCACATCGACCTTCTTCATCGTCGAGACTACTATCTCACGATCAATGTTGAAATCTCCCTGTACATTTTCCAACCAATAATGCAAATTCAGTTTATATATGATGAGTATTATTATTACTGAGAACATTGATAGTCGTTCGTTTGGACAAATAACAAACACTACTTACATAGACTATGTTAACTCCCCAACTCTTAAACTTGGCAATGAGTTGTGCCTTTTCCGATGTATTGTCATCTGGAGCTGGCTTCGATCTAACCAATCCGATAGTGTAATGTTTAGCTTTCACACTCGCTTCCACGACGTACCTCCCGAAGTTTCCTGTTGCTCCAATTATTAATATTCTACTCTTTCCTCCCGCCACCCTTTCCGAACCTGCAATAATTTGTATACGATTACAAACCCACTACCATTAGTTTCGTGGCCACTAGATATTACTCATCACTGTCTACATACGTGGTCGAGTGTAATTACAAAGATCGTCTTTTTTTTTAATATACATGTACAACAATTACATATAACTAATTAGGACTAAGGAGTAGTGATATTGTGGACATATATAATAATAATCCCTATGTTCCATAATGTATATCATTACTCTCTAAAGTAGAAACAATTAGAAATGCAAAAATGAGTTTAAAAATATACATTAAGTTACTAAACAATCAACTAGTATGAAGAAATAATTTTCTATTAAACAATTATCTATTTCGAAGTGGACTACCTGAAGACGAATAGGAAGTGATGTCACTGAGGCCAGTTGCTTGGGCTAATTGAAGCTGGAAAAAAAGTGAGAAGACACAAAATGTGGAGAGACATAATAGTATACACAAGGGGGTATTCTTCTTCATCATCAACGTCATATTGAATAGAAATAGAAGATAGATCTCAGATGATGTATTTGATCGTACCTTAACTTTAATTTATAGAGAATAGTGGCCAGTTAATATTCTATCAACCATCGTACAACTCCAAGAAAATGTCAAGTAGTTCACGGGGCATAGCTCAAATGGTAAGGGCTTCACTATAAGAGTGTGTTTTTTTATAAGTGTGTGGGTTCGATCCACGGCAGGTGCATAAATAACTCTGCATTTGTTCAAGGGAGGATCTGCTTGTGGGTGCGTGGTTACCCAGCCTACTCTGGACACTCTTGAGGTGGAGTACCGAACCACTAGAGGCACATTTCGGATTTACCTCCTCTGTTGAGCGATGGGCTAACCAAGCGAGGCGCCTTAAAAAAAATGTCAAGTAGGCAAAAGAATAACATGTGCTCTAATAGTGGATATGTTAAAAATAAGTGTGGTCACTATTAAAACCAATTTTATGAGGTGTATGTATGTGGATATAGATGAGAAAGTCGTTGATGTAATAATTCAAGAGGGGATATTGACCCCTATGCTCTATTATAAATCAATAATCATAATAACATTCAGCACAAGGAAAATTGAAATGTTCCGTTATATATATTTAAAGTGTTTTATTTATTTATCTTATCAAAATTACATGTAAAGTGTTTTATATAGTATCAAGGTTTATGAGTAGTGTGACTAATAGGTTTTATTGTGGAACGAACTTCCCATGAACTATTGACATATTATGGTATCATAATTCATGAATTAATCCTTCAACTTTTTTCACATAAACCATCAAATTAAAAAATCTAGTTTCATTTGTTCGAAGATATTGAAAAATGACATTTTTTATCTTCAATGCATGGGCGAATTCAGCTTGTAACTAATAAGGAGAGTCACATGAACCCTATGAAAAGTAAAAATTATCTGAATGATAATTGTTTGATTAAATACAAAGCAGGTCACATGTTCAAACCCTACGACTGCAATTTTATTTTTTCATTGTCAGCAGCATTTTCTCCAGGGCCAATATAGATTCCGAATATATCTTCATTCTCAGCGATCTCTTCATTCTTCATGTTAATTTCATATTCCTTCATATTTTCAAGATTATTACAATACTTCAATATTTTTACTATTATATTGTTTCAACTTCCAAATCAACTCACAAGCGGTAATACACTTAATTTTCCCCTCGCTACGAACCATATTGCTCAATCGTCCAAACGAATTTCGGAAGAAAAATTATATATGGTAATCCATCATCGAAATCCTTAAATCAACGGTTCCAAAGCAATGTCCACGTTATAAAAAGTGTCATATTAATTATTTTTCATGTATTATTTATAGTTATATTTGATTACTTTGTCAATTAATAAGCCGTATAAGGTAGAAAAATTAATTTAGGTTTCTATTATTCTAATATTAACTTCTTACTTATTTTATTACATATATAATATACTTCCTTCATCAATTTTTTTAATAACCTCTCTATTTTGGGGGTCTGATCATGAATCCTCATTAGTCGATAAAAAATAATATAGTAATATGAAATTTTGTTAGATTCGTTTTAATTTATATTGTTGAAATATCAACTGTTTATAATATTTACACGGGTAAAATTTGAGATATTTACGTTTTAACTTGTATCTTGGTGACCATGAAAAGTCAAACGGTTATTAAAAAGAGGGATGAAGGGAGTAATTTTTATATGAAAGACTACCAATTTTACATATTATCATTACCTATATATCTAAATCAAGAAATGAATATCTCATATAAAAATCCTGAATCCGCCCCTGATTGAATGATTGAATATATCAACATACACAAAATAGCTTTATACCAATCAAAATTAGTTGTATTGTATTGTATTGTGTCGTGCAATAAACTGCCGCAAAATATATCAGTCTTCACGATTATATACGATGATATATATTTGCATGTGGAAGGGTAAGTGTGGTAGATCGGTAGTAGAAATAGATCTATATTGTAATTTATACATATTGGGTGTTTAAAATGTTATTTATATACATATTTTTTATAATGAATTTTTAAAATAATTAAATATATTGTAATTTTGAAACGAGTCAATCGAATAGTCTAGTCGAAAAGATTTTTGCTAGTGACCAAAAGTTCTTGGGTTTGAAACTCACCTCATCACTAATTTATAAAAAAAATATTAAATTCAATATTCATTTATTTTTGAAGATATATACTAATTTTGCTTTTTCGTAAACAATATGTGTTCAATTGAATGAAGCTGAACCAAAATAGGTCCACATCTACGTAGATCGATCTCTTTGTTGGACAGGTATCGAATTTAGTCAAATATCATATCCCTATATACATCGTACGAACTACTGAAGCATGTAGGAGTATTTATTTTGGATAGTAAAATTCCAACGTGAAAATAAAATAAGCCACCAACCACATTCAGGTGGGGTCGTATTTCAATTAAAAAGCCACCTCTGCAATATCCAGTATCTACGAACCAATGGTTGCGGCCCCCCAAAGATATTTTGAGGATATCAACCAATTTCAAACATAATGTAGACAATTTACCTAGTGTCCTAGTCTTAAGAGAAGCCTGCTTCATCCAATGCCTCATCCGCTTTTAATGAATGGAAATAAAATATTGGCACCTCATAATCATTGATTTTAATTTCTGCTGCCATGTTATTATTATTTACTGAAATATTATTATCCCTTGAAAACTCCAATATGTCCTACCTAATTTATCGCATACTCTCGTTTTCTTCTCCACAACCACCACTACTCACCACATATACCAAATCAAAAATACCGCACCCCCACAACTCACAAGCAAATCTAACCTCCTCCCGTTCCTACATGAAAAATGCGATGGGGTGGGGGATCTGTGTAGGGTAATAGTTAGGTCGGATCTATGCTAGGGGGTTAGAGTGTGTAGGAGATGTTTGGTAATTGATAGTGATTGTTTGAATTAGGAGTGTTCACACATGAGTGATGAGTAGGCCTGTATTCGAGCCGAATCGAGCCGAGTATCTAAATATTTGATTCGGCTCGTTCGTTTTGGAATTCGAATTGAATCGAACCGAATATCTTCCGAATACCGAAAATGAAGGCTCGCTTTCTATGTAGCCGAATATCCCGAGCCTTCGAGCTTTTTTTTTTTTTGTAAATTAGCGATGAGGTGAGTATCGAACCCAGAACCTTCTGGTTACTGGCAAGAGCCTTTTCCACTAGGCTATTCGATTAACTCGAGCCTTCGAGCTTTTGAGTGCCTAATTAAATCCAAACTGAGTACCTAATTAAATCAAAAAATTAATTAAATACATAACTGATTGAAGATGCATCAACATTAAATCTTCAATTGAAAACAAGCAAGTAGATGATGAGATGAACGGGGTTAGAGTTTGAGGTTCTTGTTTTCACCGTTTCACGCCATGGGATTACATTCATGATTAATGAAGATATATATGATTGGTGGTGCCTCCAATAATTTATTGCATAAATATAAAAGGGTAGGCCGAGCCGAGCTATTCGAGCTATTCGGCTCGTTTGGTCGAACATTGAAAGTGAGGGCTCGATTCTATGTTTGATTTCTCGAATCGAGTCAAGAACCGAGCTTTTCGAATCGAATTCGAGTGAGCTTTTCGAGCTTCTCGGCTCATTAACAGGCCTAGTGATGAGGGTGATATTTTATTTAGTAAAGTACAATAATATGGTAATGCCAATTTTTTCAAATGGAGAACCATAAATGCCCACAGCCCACTAATGTAGAGAAGGTGACCCAATAAACCCAAGACATATATTGTAACTTGTAAGGTTGAGAATAAACGTACGTTTCAGATCCATCAAGTATCAAAATAAGGTTGTAGTCTTGTAGACTTGTAGTTAGACGTGTTAACGAACCGGGCATGTTAAGGAAGGGCCCAGAACGAAGCCAGCACAGGTCCGTCCATGTTTACCGGCCTCTTAAGTAGAGGTGGCCAACGGACGGGCCCCCCTTGGACGGTCCGGGGGCCTGGCCCATTAGTCCGATTCGAGTTCGGTTCGGGCCCACCAGGCCCACGGACGGCCCCTGGCCCCTTTTGTAGTGAAGCAGATAGGGGCTTTAGGTTTGAGCCCCAGGCCCGGGCACGGTTCGAGCCCACCTCAAATTCGGTGGGCCTTCGGCCCGGGCACGGTTCGTGTTCGTTTAGGCCCCCTTACTAACGTGCCCATATTAGATCCAGCGTGGGCACGTTGAACCTTCCAGTGTCTGAACTCTGTTTTCCAACGTACCCATGTTGAAACTAACATGTACATGTTGAACTTTTAACGTGCCATGTTGTGAGTAACATATACATGTTGATTTTTTACCGTGTCCATGTTGGATCAAACATGCACACCTTGTAGTTGCACGATAAAACAAAATGACAAAGAAAAAACGGGAAGTTCATCAATAGTACTAGCCGTAGCACTACTTTGAGAGTTCAAAACGGGAAGTTCATCAATAGTATGCTCATTATCTAAGTTAATGAAATCATTCGACATACTACCACTTACGATTGAGGCATTAACGTTTCTAGGAACCATGCGTTTTGGTGCCATTATAAATTTCACACAATCAAAAAATTAAACAAAGTTACAATAAAAATGATAGAGAATACCAAATTCAAGTTGAAGCGAGGAAATTGAGATTCAATGCAACGAACAAGCCGAAACCTTCGAGATTCAATTCAACGAACAAGCCGAAACTTCGAGATTGATCAGTACTTCTATGAGAATATGATATGAATAACTTTTGTTTGCTTTGGTTTGATATTAAATGAGGCTAGTTGTGAATGGTGTGAAATTAATGAAGTTAGAGGTCCCTTTTATAGGTGCATAATGGTGGTAAAAAAAGTGATCCTGCTGAACCAACGTGTGGATGTTGGATCCAACGTGCCCATGTTGAACATAAAATAGCCGTTAAATGTGAAAAACGGTAAAAAAAATAACCGTTTAATTGACAACGTCCACATGTTGGATCCAACGTCCACACGTTGGTATTTCCAAAATGACCGTTATTTAATTTTACTAGCCGTTAGAAACACAACATATACACGTTGAATATAACGTGGGAACGTTGGATCAACCAAAATGACCGTTATGGAAATTTACTAGCCGTTATAAACCAACATGGCCACGTTGTATCTAACATGGGCACGTTTGTCCCCTATGATAACTTCAATTCTATTATAAATACGATAACATATCTTACATTTCAACTATAAAACTTTGAATTCTTCAATATAAATCACAACTCAAGACTCAATGGAAATGGATCGAGAACATGTTCCAACTCCAGTACCATTGAAGCGATTTTACAAGGTTATTCTCGACCCATCTTGTGTAAGGATCGAACTACCTCCAAATTAAGTTAGAGGATGTCGGCTTTTTCTAGAAGGTGAGTGTAAGTTTTTTATTGATGATCAAATTTTTGATGTGACATTCGAAAATGGAAAAGGAGAGAATGGAGAACTAGGTCGTGTTTTCTTTACGGATGGATGGCGTCAATTTTCTACTCAATTCAATTTAGCCTATGGACATGTATTGACGTTCGAGTTTCATAACGAAAAAACCGAGCGACATGGATGTATAGTTTATGTTGTCCGCGTGTATAGTCTCGATCATTGTGAGAGAAGACCTATTGCACCTTGAAGTATTTAATTAACTATGTAAACTCCTTGCCATATGAGTATAAACTGTGTTTTTTAATAAAAATTATGATCAATTATTTATTGTTGTTATTAACATATTTATTGAATTAACTAATGATAAAGTTTCTGATTAAAACGTGTCCATGTTGGCCACCCAACATGGACACGTTAGGGCAAAAAAACAGAGACAAAAAAACCACCCAACGTGCCCATGTTGTAATCTAACATGGGCACGTTAGGCCCCCGTACTAGGGCCTCGAACCGAACAGGGGCCCAGTATTCCCTTAACGGACGGGCCCGGGCCCGGTTCGTTTAGGACTCTGGGCCCCGCGAAGACAGTCCAGGAGCCCGTCTGGTTCGTTTGTTAGTGGGTTGGGGCCGTCCGCTTCGGTTCGTTGGCCACGTCTACTCTTAAGGACTTTCAGGCCCGTATTCGGACCGGCCCCTTACGCAAGGGGGCCTGATGGGCCTCAAACGGTAAATAGTATCTGTCCACACGGTATACCGTTTGGGCCAAATAATTCAATTATCTTTGTTTTATTTGAATATTACTAACAAAAATTAAGAATTGCTTGTGAGAAAATTCCTATTATTTTTGTTTTATTTTAATACTATTACTAACAAAAATTAAGAATTGCTTGTGATATTTAAACTACAGACCTCTTGCATAGATAAAAAACAACTTAACTATTGAGCCATGACTTCATTTGTGTTATTTGTGTATTGGTATTAATAAAATTATTATATTATTCAATATATACTACAACTCAAATTATAAATGATTAAGCTTTTGTAGTAATAAAGAACTATATTCATCATTATATTACAAATTAGTTAGACAAATAATGAAATAAACTTTTTCAATTATATTTTAAAAATTGTTCAATGTTCACCTTCCTCAGCATATATGAATATATTGACAATCTTATTTAGCATATACGATACATATAAGAACCTATATCAATATCTTGATCTCTAAACTTTTCTTAATATAAAATCCATGTTTCTTATAATAACAAGAATGGAGGTATGGAACTAGAACAATTCGATGTTTTCAATAACGTCTCCTAGCCAACAACCACAAATACAACTCGATGTTTTCAATAAAATAGACCAAGTAAACGACCACTAGTACAATTCGATGTTCTCGTCTTGTATGTTCTCCAACACACTTCACACACCAACAACTTCAATATTATCCAAACTACCTTCAAACTGTTTATCCACATTTTTATCTTGCAAATCTGATTCACTTCTCTTGTTAAAAGACATTTCTCTAATAGTTGACAAAACTGGCTTCCATGAGACCATGACTTCCTACCAAAATTCTCCAAACTTTCTTCCAAACTATGAACCGTTATGCTATGCCCCTTTCAGAGAACCTTTATGGCGGGCCACGTGCTTACCCATAGGCTCGTATTTGGCCCCTTAATAAGTGGGCTTGGGGCAGGGCGGGCCCGGTTGACCCGGTTCATTTAACACGTCTACTTGTAACTTGTAGTAGTAACTAGTACGGAAGGACTTGAAAATGGACCAAATTACGGGGCTCCAGATTATTGTCCATTTGCCATTCCGCCTAAACTAGGAGAAGCCAAGTTTTGTTCCACTGTTGAACCCAACTCCCTCAATCTTGTCAAGTTGTAAACTACAAAAATTTGTTTTCATTATCCGTTGAATTGATTATCAAATCCTATTTTTACTATCAAATATGATTAAATTAGAGAAATAATTAAAGATAATTACATACACAATACTAACAACAATAATTCCTCATTACCTCACTCCTTTATAGCTTTTTATAAATTATATGTATAAATTGATTAAAAACCAAGACAATATTGATTCTTGTCCAAAAAATTTAATTCAATACCAGTATGACAATTTTCCAAATGGAAAATCATAAACCTTGATTGATATTCGAGACAATAATCAACTACTCCCTCCGTCCCTAAAAGATTGTCACATTTTAACTTTTGTGGTCAATTACAATAAAATTTGATCATGAATTCTCATTAAACGATAAGAAATAATATAGTCTTGTGGGATCTTGTTAGATTCGTCTCAATATATATTTTTGAAATATCAACTTATTATAATTTTTTCGCATGTAGAATAAAAGATATTTATGTTTTAAATCGTGTTTTATTGACCACCAAAAGTCAAATGTGACAATCATTTAGGGATGGAGGTAGTATTTATCCGACTTGATAAAGTGTGCCTTGTTGAAACCGACACATAACATCATTAGGACTTAGGTAGGAACAATTGTTACTCTTATTCTTTTATTATTAGTCCCTCAAGCATTTCTTACTTGTTGTCCTAGTAGAAAAAATTGTTTTGAAGTATTTGTCATTTTAAAATTTCAATTGCAATTTTGATTGGTTTGCCTTTTAAGTTGTTATGTAATGAATAATGAATAATAAAAGCTTCAATTTTCAATATGTTTATTACATTTTTATATTGCCCCCGGACATAGCTCAATTATTAAAGAATTAGAGTGCAAAATATAAGCAATCTCATCTCTTCATGCAACCTAGGTTCAGTTCTTATTGGGAGTGAACGTTATGTTTCGAAGTGGTTAGTAAGCTCTAGTCCTTGATCAATTGAGATACATCTCATGATTTACATATTTACCTCGTTTGTGTAGTCAAGGGCAGGGGTGCGTAAGGATCGTTAATGTAACAATATCTTGTATTAAATTATTATTTTATTAATTAATTAGGGATATATATATAAAATGTTGTTAATTCATGTGAAAATAATTAGGATGACAACAAAAAGGATGGGATGGATTAGTTATTAAACTAATGACTGAGGTGTGAACAATCATTTATACTTCTACCAATCAATGTTAAATAATTAGGTTTTGTATATCTTGCGTGTATTGGATCTCTATGATATCTATCTTAGCTTGTTAAGTAATGTCATCGCCGTTTAAGTAATGAAAATATGCATTATTAATTTTCTTTTCAAAAGTGAGAAAACTTTTCATTCATTAGATTGTGGTGATGGAAGCTAATTTTTCTCAAGAGAATAACAAAAACGACAAAACCAATCAGTAAATTCCACCCACTAATTTTACCAGAAAAAAATGATCTGTTGGCCAAAGTTCCATTTATGCGTCGGTCCTTAATAGATTAGCACTCATAATTATTATAATAATAGTTGGATTATGTATCCAGACAGCATAATTTATGCAAAGAAAAACATTATAAGTTGTTTATTAGGAGCAGTTTATGAGAATTGGCCCCATTATGTAAAAGTTTTTGTAGCACTAATTTCACAATCCACACTCCAAAAAGGTTAATGGTAGGTGTCGAGATTAAGGCACGTATTTTCTCTCTTATAGGTACGTGTCATTATCTCATACTAATTATTTGGGATTAGACTTGGGTGGGCAAATTATGTATACAATTGGATTTGGACGGAACTGCTTTGATTTGCAAATTAAATTGATTTTTTTTCACAAAAGTTATAAATATTGGAAACATATGAAGTTACTTTTTAAACTAAATAGATGAAAATTTTAGCTCCAAATAACTATTTTGTTTTTTAGATGTGATCCAGTTCATGTAATATCCGCCGAAGTAGAAAAAGTATGTATACTTTTATGCAATAATTGAACCTAAAACCTCTTGAAAATAAAGTAAAGTTTGAATAAATTGGATGGAAATGACTAAAATTGAAACGAATCTCGATGGTCTATCTATGTATTAGTGCTTTCATTATAACTATCTTGATTGATTAGTAATTAATTTATTTATTATAAGTAGTATTATTATATTTATATTTTAATATTTTGTAATCTTATTTTTAGTTTTATTTTTTATTTTGGAAGTCAAATTTTGTAAATTTTGACCATGAATTCTTATTAATCGATAATAAATAATACAATCATATGAGATGTTATCAAATTCGTTTTAATGTACGTTTTTCAAATATTAACTTGCTATAATTTTTATGCGTTCAAAAAAATATATTTACGTTTTGAATCATGTTTTGAAAATCGTGAAAAATCAAACAAAAACTATAAAATAGGATGAAAGGAGTAGCTACTTTACAAAATAAAAACATTATGATATCTATTATACCAGTACCCATCAATGTTAAAAAAAATGTAAACTTGAAGTATTTACACAAAAATATCCACGATTCAAATAGAAGTAGAGTATCCATCGTGCACTTATTAACTTTATTTGGACCAATCTGTTGGCACAGTCCCCAAAGCCGATGTAACAAAACAATAATTTACTCTTATTATAAGAAGATTATTAGTGCTTTATGAATGTGACATTATTAGCCCCTCCTCCTATTTTAACAAGTAAGTAAGTTATAGTGTTGCATACCTTGATAAAGAAATTAGGTATTATGATAATAACTTAGTCTTTTCGTATGATATGTATTCGATTTTTATAATGAATAAAATTTTATGTATGATGGAGTGATAAATAGACAAATTCAAACTTTTTATTTTTTGAAATACGTCTCATTATTTATTTCATCACTTGATTTACTACGTACATAAAGTAATAACGAGATAAGGGATTCACTCTTAAAAAAAACAAATAAGTTGGAGAAATCAACATCTAAATGATTCCCAAATCTAAATTATTGCTCTCTTATTAGCTCCAATTTGAAAAAGGTAGCAAACTAGCAATATGAGATATTGGGGGGAAAATTGAACATTAATGTAAATCAAATACTATTGAATAGGAGTAATTTCCAATAACTAATTTAAACATTTCAATTAATTTGAAAAGTGAAAAGGAGGTAGTAATTAACTATATGTATGTCCTTGTCTAATACTAGGCTCTACATGAAACACGCAACCGCATCCAAATATAGAGGCTTCCTTAATGTTTAAGACCTCCAATTAATTTGTGAATTAATATTTAATACTAATAGCTTACTTCACTAAATTATTGTCGCAAATGATGATTATGTCTTCTTAAACTTTCCGGCGTAAACTTTTTGCTTAACCTCTTTCGTGTTTGCTTTGGTTCGCATGCGTACGTACAATATAATACGGAATATTATTACCATCGACTTATATTATTAGTGTTTTGGAGTGATGCGTTTTAAATATGCATGATTATCACATACATATACAAGTAATTAATTAGATTTATATACCTCTATACCTCCGGTAGTCACTAAGATACCAATATAACAAAATAAATATTGTTGATCTGTTCAAGGTATAAGATTGACAAAGTTTCTTTTTAGTTAGTAACTTATTTATTCGTTATTCACTTATTTATTTGTAATATTATTGTGTTGGTATTTATCGTTAATTTATAAAAGAAAAATGAAAAAAAAAATTATCATGCCAACATAAGTTAGTGTTTTTCTCTTTTTGACACAAACTCATGATAGGACTTGTAAAAGTTATTCATTTTTCCTTTTTTTTAGGCTTAGTTTGTTTTTGATTAATTTATCAAATTTATTAATTATAGTAAATGAATTAATCCAAAATTATGTCTAGATTTATTTAACATAATTAATTATTTTGACAATTTAATCTAAAACAAAGTGAACTTTACTCTTATTGCATGAGAGTATACGACAAACTTAGTTAGGTAAATTATTTGATTTTCACCCCACTATTATTGCATAAGTAATAAGGTTTATTCTAATACACACTACTAGGGTATATATAATTGCTACATTGACCCTAAGTCAACCACTAAATGTCTTTTTAACCCCCAAAAAATGAAGTAGATCATGCTAATAATAAAAACAAGAATAACGAACTACATATAAATTTTATAGATTTATTAGTTAATGATGAGAAGGAAGTTTTAGAGATTAAGATCGATGAATATAATAATATTGATAACTCGAAATGATTTGAAGACACAATAAGAGAAGAGGGACACATACATGATATGATATGGCTTGCACCATGTCGTGAGGCTTAGGTTATCTTAACGTGGATGGGCTAGGGGACAAAACAAACAAAATGCTAAAGAGAAAAAAGACAAAACCCACATTCCTTAATAATTAAATATAATCTACTCCACTTTTTAATTAATATCATGGCCTATATTGCTTGATTTGATGTTGATCTACATTCTAGGACAACATTCCTCTCCCCTAACTAGATTTCATCTTCACTCATATCACTATAAATAAATGCATTTCTTCCAACCAATAAACCACTTTCAAAATCAACCACCCATTAATAATTAACTTAGCTTGCATGCTCTTCTTCAACTATATATAAATATTTCATTAATTTCCTCATTATTATTATTATTATTAATTATTAATCTCTACTTATCATATTAGCTAGTCATTTTCATTTCCATGCAAGTAAAATTGAATGGAATTAGTTGAGGAAATTAGGATAAGAAGTTATGATGCAGTAATAGATAGAGCAAAAGTGGAAGAATTAGAAAGAAGATGTTCGGTAGGGCCGAAGGAGGACATGTTTCTGTATACAGATACTATGGGTGACCCCATTTGTAGAATCCGTAACAGTCCAATTTATATTATGCTGGTACCAATTCGATCTTTTCGATTCATATATATTGTTGCAAATTAGTGATGAAAATATAAATATAGTAATTATTTTGTTTCATAAATCTTAATGTATAATATCTCAGTTTATATATATTTCATCTAGCCTTTTGACTTTTCTAAAATGATCTATTATATGATTAATAAATTAGTCAAGTATTTTATTAATAAAAGTCAACCAATTCATTGAAAATAAATTGAGGTCAAATATTCGAAAAAAGCAAGTCAACTAACCATGAATGGTTGTTGAAGTTTTTTTTAGAGTGTGTGTAACTCTATTATTGTAAAGTTCAGTTTTAAGTTTCTTTTTATTCTTTCATCTAATTCACAAAAGATATACTCCCTCCGTCCCTAAAAGATTGTCACATTTTGACTTTTGTGGTCAATTACAACAAAATTTGATCACGAATTTTCACTAAACGAAAAGAAATAATATAGTCTTGTGGGACCTCGTTAGATTCGTTTCAATATATATTTTTGAAATATCAACTTATTATAATTTTCTTGCATTTAGAATAAGAGATATTTGTATTTTAAATCGTGTTTTATTGACCACCAAAAGTCAAATGTGACAATCATTTAGGGACGGAGGGAGTATTAGATAATATATACATACTTAGATATCATGATACTATATAACACATTTTGTCTTCAAAAGAAAATTTAAAAGCTTTCTGTTAACATGTTTAATCACTAAGTAAAAAATAATTCATTTGACAAACCTTGTGTATTTATCCTTATGCTAGATAGCAGAGTTGAACAACAATGAGATCGTTGGGCTCATTCAAGGCTCGATAAAATTGGTAAGACTTAACAAGCAAGCCAAGGTAGGCTACATTCTTGGCTTGAGGGTTTCTCCACTTCATAGAAGAAAAGGGATTGGTTCAATGCTTGTAACCCGTTTAGAACAATGGTTTGTTTCCAACAATGTTGATCTTTCTTACATGGCAACCGAAAAAGATAATGAAGCTTCAAAAAACCTCTTCATCAACAAACATGGCTACATCAAATTCAGGAGTCCATCCATTCTTGTTCATCCTGGGACGACGATGAGCAATCGAAAGAACAAACTACCCTCATCATCAAATATCGAAATCATGAAGTTGGATGTTTCTCAAGCCGAGTTTCTTTATAGAACGTTCATGGGCTCCGCGGAGTTTTTCCCTCAAGATATTGATAAAATCTTGAAGAATAGGTTAAGTTTGGGGACATGGGTGGCTTACTACAAGAATGATAATAAAACTTTGGGTGGTGGAGATGATGATGAACAATTCTTTGGGGTGGAAAATGGAATAATGCCAAAGAGTTGGGCAATGCTTAGTGTTTGGAATAGTGGGGAGTTGTTTAGATTGAGAGTTGGGAAAGCTCCATTTTCTTGCTTATTTTATGTGAAAAGCTCCAAAATTATACATAGGGTTATGCCATGTTTTGATGTACCTAAATTTCCAGAATTTGATGAGCCATTTGGGTTTTATTTCATGTATGGAGTACATAAACAAGGGCCATCTTCAGGCAAGTTGGTGACAACATTATGTAGATTTGTTCACAATTTGGCCACGCAAGCTCATCAAGATTGTAACAAAGTGGTTGTGACAGAAATAATTGGAGGTTGTCACCAATTGAAACCTCACTTAATTCCACATTTGAATTTCCTCTCATGTTCTGAGGATTGGTGGTGCATTAAGGCAATGAAAAATGAAGAGGTGAAGACAGTTTATGAATTGACTAATACCTCTCCGACAACTGCCCTTTTTGTAGACCCAAGAGAGGTGTGATGATATGTAATAATTATATTACAAACTTTTGGTTTATTCTCATTCTCAATCACTATGTCGTTTGAAAAGATATCGTATGTTATTGTTGAGCAGTTTTGGTTTAGTGGTCAAAATTCTAAATGTAACGATCTTTCACGAATAGAAGGAAGTTCCAAACGAACCATGTGTTCAGTATGTGCTTCACATCGAATGTAAGATAACAAATTAAATAACATTATGACTAGTTTAGATTTATGATGAAATACCATATGATAATCATTAGAGCTAATTGCAGGAATGGTTCCAGATAGTTTGTTCGGGTTGCAATTTGGTCCCCGGTAGTGGATGAGTTGCAGTTTAGTCCCCGATATTACAAAAAATGTTACATTTTGGTCTCTCAGTCCGTTAGTTCCGTTAAGTAATTGACGTTTTGACAATTTTTGGGGTGAAATTGTAATTACCAAACATTTTGGTGGTCAACGATGATTACTTAGAGATGGCAGATGATTCACGATAGAGGGAGGGGGGACCGTTTGATAATTACTCAGCTTCCCCCAAATGTTTGATAATTACAATTTCATCCCAAAATTAGTCAAATCGTCAATTACTTAACGGAACTAACGGTCGGGAGGCCAAAATGCAATATTTTCGATAATATCGGGGAGTAAATTGTACTCGTCAACTACCGGGGACCAAACTACAACCCGGACCGATTATCTGGGACCATTTATGTAATTATGTCCATTAGTCATTAATTAACCAAATAAAAGAATTGGTGATGAATATAGAATGATAATATTATGTGATATGTCCAGCCATTAGATCCAGAGGCAGAGGGTGGGAGGTAGTGAGATGTTACTTTCAGAATGAATAGAGTATATGAGTCCATGATATCTGAAAAGATTACCCAAAATGGGTGCCTCTCTCGATGACTATGTCTATTATTTGTATGAGTTGGCCTAATCATTCAGACTCACTTGTACTGCCTCGTCTTTGTCCTACCTAACTAGCTCAATCACTTTATCAACACTATCATGCATGCATTTGCAATAAACAACACAATTCAACAATCAGATCACTATCCAAATTTATAAATTGGAATAAACAACATGACTCCGTCAATGTTATTTCCGCAATGCACATCTCATATTGAAAGTTGGTGTCTTTTCGAATCAATATATAATTAGTCTAGTAGTCCATCTATTATCAATCGGTTTCAAAATAGAATTAGCTATTTTTTAGAGATCAATACAATTTGTTAAAAGAATCTCAAATTTTCAATCATATAATATATATATATATATGGAATATATAGTGATTGCCTAAAAATCATACTTTACGAAGTGTGATTAGTTTTTGTTATTCTACACCCTCACATAAGACGTTCTACAGCATAATTGTAATTTGTAAATATCCAAGACTTAGAATGCATCTATACAAACAAACATCATCACAAATAATTTCAGTTGTAGCTTATATAATAATCACATACAAAAACAGAGTCCGGTTTCGGTGCATCAATAATTCGGTGCACCCGGTGCATCAGGTACCCATTTAAAGGTTTTACGTGGGTACTGTACCCACTTGAAACTTCATCATTGGTACTTGTACCCAAATTGTACTATAACAATGGTACAATACCACATATTTATTTTGGATTGATAAATATGTGATATTGTACCATTGTTATAGTACAATTTGGGTACAAGTACCAATGATGAAGTTTCAAGTGGGTACAGTACCCACGTGAAACCTTTAAATGGGTACTTGATGCACCTGATGCATGGAAGTATTGATGCACCGAATCTTTTCACACAAAAACAACCCTCAAACTTCTATCACTTTCAAACAAGTACTTTTAATTTGTAAATAAGTCTTATTATTGTTGTAGTTTCATATTATTAAGTAAATTGAAATAAGCTTTATTTAGGATAGGCAATTTACTATTCATAACAAAAGAAAGAAAAAAAATTAAGCCTGTCTATGCATTTAAAATATATACAAATGTAATTATGTAAATATAGATAAAATAAATACAAAAGTTATTTAACAAAATATTAATCAACCAATACATTCTTTAAAATGAGGTATATATTTATATATGAAAAATAATCTAGTTAAAGATGATGCAATAAAGTATTAAAAATATCATGTAACTGTAAGAAATATTCTCTTTCGATGGGTGGCTTCTTTTTTTTTGTAAATTAGTGATGAGTTATGAATACAATGATATTACAAATATGAGACAATCGATTCAAACAAGGTTTATTTCTGCTAGCTTGCATACTATTAAACCATCCCAGTTAAACAAATTTGTCGCGTGCTTGAATCTTTTAGTTTATGTTAACATGTAACAATAATTCGTGTATGCATGATTTCACAAGATAAGCTTTAAACCCCAAAAAATGCAATCAAAGTGTTGTAATAAAATAGTAAAGATTCTTCTTTTCATTGTAAATTACTCTGTATCCATACAATATACGTTATTGGACAAATCACAAATAGCGATTAGTGCATCAACTTTTTCATGTCTACTTTTAACTTAGTTGTTAAGACTTATTACAATATGGTTTAATGTGGAATAAATTAAAGTAAAAGTTTAATACTATAAGGATTAATGTAAGATGTGTCATTTTACCTACTGTAAAAAGGTACTTATTAATAATCATCATCAAGTGTCTTTTTGCGGAAACATAAGCCATCGGTGTAATTTGTTAAAGTTAATGGTAGTGACGATTAGTGTGTTAATCATTTTTTTCTAAAGTAACAATGAAAACCCGTGACATGACAGCATTTACAGCTGCAAGAAATAAAAAAACTGTTCAATTAGACTAATTTACTCAATTGCAAAGTGGAGAATTAGAAATAAAAAATAATTAAGAATAAATTCATGTTACTCTTAATAAATTTAAAAGGAAAAATTAATATAATTATTTAATTTTTAATAAATATTTTGTATAATAATTATTCACTCTTATATAATTATCGATTTGGTCATAGATAGTGTGATGTTGCATTTTGGTCATAAATAGTTACACGGTTGCAGATTTGTCCTCAAAAGTAATCCTCGAATTACGGCGGCTACTGACACCAGACTTGCCCTCCAATGAATCGTCGTCAAAGAATTTATATTATACTCATTCTAATTACCAAACTATTAAACCGTGATATTGTTATCGTCACTATCTCCTTATATCAAGATTGGGTAACTGGCGGGTCTGCTGCCTTTTCTTGAATGTGATAGCCGTCTCTCACGCTCCTTCTCCGGAATCGAACACTCGTTTTTCCTCACTACCAAAATGTTACGATACAATCAATAAATTACAATCTAGCACATTAGTCTGTACATACCGCGACCTAAAAAATTGGGTGTGTGAAACTTGAATTTTGGTAGTGTGGGTCAAAGTTCATTGTTTAAAAAATGGCTTTGATGGTTACCGTGAGGTGACAATGAGAAGTGGTGTGTGTATGTACGAGCATTTTCATTTGGTAAAAACAGCACTACTTTCAAGTTTCAATGGACGAACAATAGTGTTTTATTATGTTGAATGTGGTCGGAAGAGCAGAATGTTTCTCCTTATATTTTTAGTGGGCTAGGTCATCATCATGACTCTACAATGGGCTCGAGTGACATGCAAAGAAGGATCGAAACTATATTTTTCATTTTCAATAGGGTTCGTAACAGGATATGTGAAGATGTGTTGTTTAATGCTTCATTTATTTTTATTGAAATCGAATCTAAATTTGTTATTGAGAGATAATTGTCCATATACTCATGATGGGTGTATAAATTCTCAAAAAATGACTCGTGTGATGGTCATCCCTAGACCGCCCAGATTTCAATTCCCACGAATAAATTGAAAAATTGAGATGTATGTTTTTCTATTTAATTTTTATGATCATTGATCTTTGAAAATGTTATATTCGAAATTATGTTAGTCGTGAAATCAAATATATAGAAATCTATAGTTGTTGATGGGGTTAGAAAGTTATTTGTGTGTTATGTAACTATGGATAAGGGAGAGGAAGTAGGTAAGTGAGAGAGAACTAACCGCTATTTTTATCATTTTTTTTTAATTCACTAATTGACCCCTCCAAAGTGGTCATTAGGTAATAAGTGTGTTGATTTTACTTGTCTTGTTATATTTGATTACTTTTATTGATTGATCCGATTGTGCTTGTTTACAATTCTAATAGGAGTGATTAGGGGTCGCAATCTTGCAGAGTATCTCCAACATATACTATTACTCGAGTTTTTACAATTAAGACACAAATTTTTTGATGTTAAATTATTGATAATTGAAAACGCACTCAACCTATCAAACATATTTTTTGTACTATTTTACACTATACACCCACCTTAAGATCCAAATAATTTTTTTTGGGAGCGAAATTACTATTTTTCCTCAAAATAAAACTTCTATAAGCACAATATTTATAAATAAAATATAAAATTGTCATTTCACTACTAAATAGCAAAATATCACTATTTACTATCAATTGCCTTAAAAGCTATTTTAGGGAGTAAAAAAGTTAATAATGTCAAAAAATGTACTTTATCAGCTCACCTATAATACACTAACTCTCTAAAATATTAATCACACAATGCAAAAATGGTGAATATATTCACACGGTGTATTGAGCGGTTATTTTACATTTCTCTCCTTTTCCATCCAACCTGTATTGTTTTTATCAAATTTTGCCTCCACCATTTTACTCTTTTTTCTTTATCATATTATTATTAATTAATTTATGCTTAAAAAAATTAATGCTATAAAACTTACTTAATTTGATAGTGAATTTTTTTTGAATTCATCTAATTTTTTTTAAAAAAGAGATAATGAAATTTAATCACAACTTATTTAAATCAGTATGTACTTTAAAAAAATATAATTGTTGAAAATTAAAAAAGTATTGAGATATTTGAAAATTTAACTTTTGAAGTTTGGGTGAATAATAGAGAAGCTGATAAAGTAAATGTATAAAAAGCTAGTGCTAAAAAATAGAAAATTGACTGATGTGAGTGTTCTCATGAGCCCATGGGGTGTGTGTATTAGTGTATATGTATAACAGATTCACAGTTCAGACATGATGTCCATTAATTGTCTATGGGCTATTAGTAACTTATTAGATGAGGCCCATGGCCTTTGTTAAAAAAGCCCAAACAAATTTCTAGGGTTTACTTTATATTATAAACACCATATCATTGCTTCATTCCAGCTATTTCTCTCAGGAATTTGACGAATTCTTTTTCCAATTCATCGAAACAATGAGAGCTAAGGTAACCCATTTCAACAATATTGAAGTTTTTACTAATTTGTAGATTTAATTTGATACATAAGGGTGATTTTAATTACAATTATTATACTAATCGTGAAGTAGTTTAGAAATGGTATCTGTTTATGTATTTTTCATTAAATTTTATGCAACATGTGAATATGTGATACAATATATGAGTTCAAATTCAAACCGAAAATTGGACAATTTCTTGAAATGTATGGTGTGGTTTATTTGGTATGTGGATAGACATAGTGATTTACTTTTTACTGTTGTTTGTTAATGTTCGATTTATTGGGTTTTATAAGTAAATGTCTTTATTGTTATTGTTGTTAGTTTTGGTTTGATTTATTTGGTTTCTGATAAATTTATGGCTTTATTATTATTTTTTACTTTAGGTTCGATTTATCTGCCTTTTGATTTAGTTAATTGCCTTATTGTTATAGTTATTCGTTTTTTTAGGTTTATTTGGTGTCTGATAATGTTTTCGGTTTGTTTGTTACAGTGGAAGAAGAAGAGAATGAGGAGGTTGAAGAGGAAGCGCCGAAAGATGAGACAGAGATCCAAGTAAAATCCCATCAACTCACTGTCCGTAGGCTTCATCTCAGGAGCTATCTGCTGCGCTTTCTGTTTTAGGTTTATGGTTTTTTGTTTTTAATCAATGGAGAATACATTCTTGTAATGGTTTGACTCTAAATTTTATTGATGGGTTCGGATTTTAATTATCGTTTATTGATGCATTCAATTGCTCTAGTTTTTAACCTATTTGACTTTGCATCAATTGAGAAATTATGATTTTACTCACCAATAATAGAAGAATTGTTTTTCATGTTAATGAGTCAATCTTTCTTGTGTTGCTAGTTTGTTAAGTTTTGTTCAAAATTTGAAATATTTTAGTCTGAGATGTTTTTGTTGTATGACTGTGAATGCGATGGAATATCTTGATGTGTAGCCTCTAGAGTTTTATGCCTATTCAGCGTGTGGACATTTTCCATGATCTGGAAAGTGATAGATGCTGATAGTATAAAACTGAAAGGGAAAGAAGGCTGAGAGATGCATACCACCAGAATTTTGTCCATCCATCTTCTCTTTACTAGTGCAACACCTACTCTTTCCTCACAATTTTTGTACAAAAACGAAGTATTTAAATCCATTTAAGTTCAAGTAAAAGGGATGATTAAGTATAAATTTGAAGTTAAAGGATTATGTTTTACTGTTAGTTGTGTCATTGTGCACCGTAGGGTTGATGATCAAACTTTTAAATGAGCTTGGTACCAAGAACAGTATGTATGAAGCCTATAAACACTGATGCTGATGCTAGTCAGAATTGCAATATCATCTATCATAATCCAGTTATAGTTCATCTTGATGGTAATTAAAATTCCGAAGAAATGGAAATGTTAATAAAAAATTCCAAAGAAATCGAAATGCTGAAAGTATCCGTGCTCTGCTCCCTTGTCTTTGGTTGGAGGCAACAAGTTGAAAACATAGTTTGAGGTTCAATTTCACCTCCTCTTAAAGGTAGTTGTGATTTTCATTCTTGTATAGTTGGTAGATTGGTCTACTACTTCTCGCTGTGAATTAATGTCCTTTTGAATATTGGAAGATGTGATATGGTAGCTTGAATAAATTAGTCTTGATGTCCTTTCAATCATATGTGTCCATGCCCTTAGAAGAAGGGAAATATGACTTCTGTTTTTCTCCGCTACCAATCTTCACTGAGGATTTGGAGGGCGGCCATTGGCTGATGCGACCCTGGATCCCCATTCAAGGAGTTCTCTGCTGGTGTCATCTTTGTGACAAATCACTTCAATGAAGCAAAGGCAGTCTTTCTTCTCTCCTGATGCTGTAGCGATTGCTTCTGCGAGCTCTTCTTCTGTTCTTACCTGTAACATACGCCAATCTCTTCAATAAACAGCTCCATTATATAAGTTCAGTTCTCGCCAGAGGCGGGAGATCATAGTTAAGGAGAGAAAGAAACATAGACCTTTGTCGTCCAGCAGTTGCCTTCTCCATTGCAGATAGCTTCAACAAATGCAGTGTAATTCCAATTCTTGATGACATTGTATGGTCCATCATGAATCTCAACCTCTATGGTGTATCCACCATTGTTAATCAAGAAAATTATAGTATTTTGGTTGCACCGGAGCATTGTTGACACATCTTGTGCTGTTACCTGCCACGAAAAATCATCTGATTCAGCATCATTTTGAACTAACAACTTAAACATTACTCTCTTGTTCAGCAGTTAAAAGCTTTTATACGAGCTGGTAATTCCTGGAAAATACAAGCTACTTAAATACCTGAAAGCTCCCATCACCAATGCAAGCAATAATCCTCTTATCACGCACAGATTGAGCATAACCTAATGTAGCACCAACAGACCAGCCTATTGATCCATATTGCATCTGGAACTCATACCTGAAAAAGAAAAGGCTTCAGTTCTAGTTGTCCTAGGGAGGATCTTGTTGTTCCCGAATAACCCAAGAGTAAAGGTAAACACCATCTACTACTTCACAATAGAGAAGCGCATGTAATGTAATGACTAATAATACAATGGAACAAGATAAAATTTCCAGGAGTTTTCACTTATGACCTACCCACAACCTTCAGGTAACTTCAACTTCTGGCAATTGAACCATGAATCCCCGGTCTCAGCAAGCACAGCTGAGTTCCCTGTCAGCATATTCTGTATATGTTGGAACAAAATATTGACTCTTAAAGGCTCATTTGGCTCACTTTTACGAGGCTTCCCTTCGGGGACAAAAATGCGACTGTAGTTATCATAAGCAGTTGTGTTCCTATTGATCTTCTTTGCTAGTTCTTGCAGGAAATCTGTCATCAACACACATCCAAAAGTTGGTCCATTCCCTATCACCACTCTATCTGGCTGCACAATAATCGCCTTCTCCTTCTTGAGTAAGAGTGAGTACCCAACAGAGCTATAGTCATTAAAGATTGGTCCAGCAAATAAGTAGGCGTCTGCTGATTCAACAATCTCTGAACAGAAAGGGGTGCTCACGGCACCCCAATATGTGCCAATGAAGTTAGTGTGGTGCTCCGGTACCATCCCTTTAGCCGATGGCATTGCAGCTAGAGGGTAACCACAAGCATCAGCTAGTTCAATAAATGCAGGGGACGCTTTAGAAACTCTGAGTTTTGGACCTCCAATTAGGACTGGTTTCACTCCTTTGTTCAAGAATGTTGCTGCTGCTTCCACAGCTGCTTTTAAACCCTCCTTGTTGCTTACTCTGCACCAAAATGAACAAAAAGTTCAAATATCATGCTGGGATTCCTAATGAGAGGGATCTGGAGAGGCCTGTAATTAAGCTCAAGTCAACTCGAAAGATTGACCCGGTGTAATACAAACGACCAGAACGCTCAACGCATATTCTATAAATCTTATATCTAAGTGCTCATTAAACTGTATAAGTTCATAATGACGTGTTAGACAATTAAGATCAAAACCATCCCACTTAAAAAATTATGGAATAGAGCTACTTACGAGTGCTGTCGAACCATACTTACGATTTACAACCGCTTGTCAAACCAGATGAGCTTTTTTATTTGAAAAATTTATTTCGAGCCAAGTCAAATTTCGTTTCAATGGTTAGACCTTGAACCTAGACCAGTCCAGCCAACTCCACCTATTAGAGTTCGGTAAGGTTCGACTCATAGTAACTAATCTACAGTAAAACATGCATTTGGAGCAATAAGTAGGAGGTGAAAAGAAGAGTGTGAGTTGGTGAACAACCTTGGAGAAATGCAAAATGGAATAGGTTCTCTTGTGAAAGTTGGATGAGGAATGCCAGGCAAGTTACAACTGATACTGATGTAAACAGGCTTGCTCTCTTTCAATGCTGTCGAAATGGCTCTATCGATTTCTTCATGCGCATCTTCCAAGTTGTTTACCACAGCCTAATCAACATCCCAAATTGAAAAACTATGAGCCATGCAAGATTTTCAAGAATTCATCGACCTAAAAAACATGCATTATATATAGTAACCAAGAAATGATCTGAAAACGTTCAAGACATTTATGTTTAAGAGCCTAATTCAGGCTCGACGCTAAAAAAGATTGAACACGAAACCCCCAAGGATGGAAACAATGGCGTTTACCAGCAAGAAAAAGAAAAAGATTTAAGAGGGTTGAAGCATACCTGATAGCAAGTAACAGTTTGAAAACACCTGAGCTCCTGGCTAAAATCAGGCAAGCCTATAGTATGGTGCAATATCCGATTAGTCCCAAAGTCATTGGAGTTAGGTCCTCCAACAATCACAATAACAGGAAGATTTTCACTATAAGCCCCTGCAATCGCATTGATAACACTAAGCCCCCCAACAGTAAACGTAACAACACATGCCCCGACTCCACGTGCCCTAGCGTATCCATCCGCAGCATACCCTGCATTCAGCTCATTGCAGCAACCAATGTTGGTTAGCCCTGGCTCTGCTATCAGGTGATCAAGAAGTGTTAGGTTAAAGTCCCCCGGGACCGAGAAAACATCGTTCACGCCTATTTGGACTAACCGACGGGCAACGTGGCGCCCTAAGGTTGCGTCAGGGGAGTCAATAACTGCGTCCGGGGAGGTTGTGTCGGTGCCATTTGGCCATGCAACGTCGTTGTTTGTAGTAGTGCATGATTCAGGCAAACTTTCTACGGGATCCATACTTTGTTTTTTTCTCTTTATCCTTTTTGTTAAAGAGAATTATGTACTTTAAATAGTGACTTGTATGTGTTGATTCGTAAAAGAAGGAGCATTCTGAGGATTTGCTCATTTCTTGTTTTTTGTTGGTTTGCTTGAGTAAGAGGTTTTTTGCTAGTACGTTACGGAGATCAAATAACAACGCTTAGTTAAGTGACAAATCAGATTGATCCAAAAAAATAATAACATTTTTATATAATATATAATATATATATGTTCTTTTATTGTTTAAAATCCCCCTGTCCCCTTCGCTTACATGGTAAAAGTCGAACTCAAGAACTCGATGTCCCCATCTGAAAGCCTCTTGACCACTGTAGTGTAGTATTCACAGCTACTACATAAGCATTTGATCCTTTGACAAAATTTGCAGACCTCCAATCCACCAAAACCATGTCTTGAGAAAATGTTCACCATGTGATGAAATAGATATTTGTATATACAGAGCACAACTATATTGGTTTGCATATGCCACTGAGTGATCTCTGGAGCTGGTTTACTCCATGTGTTTACCTCACGAAACTACACCTTTTCGACCGAGACTTTAAACCAACGTTTTCTCCAGACGAAAACTCGACCACACCCATCCTAAACATAATAAACCATACCAACTTCCAGTAAAGAGGTGTGAGGCAAATTCAGAACAACATCAGGTCCCCTGCAGTTCCTGCTCAGAAAGTTATAAACAATGTCAACAGCAACTTTCTTTACAATTGAAGTCGATTTTTTTGCTTTTGCGTAAGAATGCCCAAGGATATGTGCCATTCCAGATTCTCTGGCTCTCAGAATGTGCACTGTTTCAACTTTCAAGGAGGAGCTCTCAAGAAGACTATTATCTGGTAGTATTACCTTTATATCTTTTATAGACCTCATCAAGTTCTCTTCACCATTTAGGCAAGTGTATCTGTTAGCGATATCGATGCAGATTTGAGAATGCGAGTTTCCAAAACCTTCAGATGATTGTAGGGCAGATGTTTCTTGAATTTGTCCTTCATTTTCTATAAATTGTATGATTGCTGAAACCAGTCTGCTCTCGAAGTCATCATTTTCCTGTGGTAGATCTTTGTAACCATACCTAAAAACGCAGCGGTACATGCCAAATTCTCTAGGGCCTACCCTGCTAATTAGGAACCGAACATTTTCACTAACACGAGGAAGTTGAACAGATTTCACACATACAAAGATTAAGACCTGATGAAAAGCAGGCAAATTTGTCACGAAATGTCCGAAAATGGCTGGTATTCCTGTAGTCAGATTGGTATACACAAGACCAATTCCAGGAACGCGAACCATGCCAAGACTAGGCCCCAGTGAGAGGATTCTGTCCATTGAAACCTTATTATCCTCATCAAATTGGTACTTCTTAAGTGTTCCATAATTCCATGAGAATGAAATTACCATAAAAACAAATGACAACAGCAGAGACATCCAACCACCTTCCGGTACTTTATAGAAGACAGCGGTCATGTACAGTAGTTCCACTGATCCAAAAACGACAAGAAAGGCAGCAGCTGCAATCAATGCCTTATTCCAAACAATTATCATTATGATTGCCATCAAAACCGTTGTAATAAACATTACAATAGTAACAGCCAGTCCTGCAAAGGTCAGGAAATAGTTCAATTTAGAATAAAGAACAACGCGCAAATAGTGTTTTACAGTGTAAACAAAAGAACTAAGGTTGTAGATAACTACCATAAGCATGCCCTATCTTGTTGGTGTCCCCAAATCCAATTGTTACTGCTAAACAGAGGCACATTAATATCCAGTTCACTTCCGGTATATATATTTGACCATATATCTTGCTTGAGGTATGAACAATTTTTACACGTGGAAAACAATGCAAGGCTGAGCACTGGCTTATGATGGAAAATGTAGCTGAAATTGCTGCCTGGCTTCCCACTACAGCTGCCAATGTAGCCACTACAAAAACTGGCCAGAATACGGGTTCTGCACAGAAGGGTGCATGATCAAATTAGGCATAGCAGGATGATATATGTAAATCTGTATGGCACAATTATTACCTGGAATGGCTTTGTAGAAACTTCTTTGAATGTCTTCATGGTGCTTTGAGAGATACGCGGCCTCCCCCAGATACGCAAGCATTAAACAGGGATAAACTACTGCAGTGAAGGCAATCTGGATATTGACAAAAAAAATTAGAAAGAGTAAATAATGCAGAGCATAGCTTTTTCTTGTGTTTCAAGCCATCAAGAATGCATGTGATCTTTTTCTGAAAGCTCTACCTTTATTGACAATGTGGAGAAGTGACCTAGAGCAGCAAACATGGCCTCCACCCCTGAAATGGCCTGAATCGTGAGTCACATGCCGCTACCACAAGAACAGGATAGTACAAGAATTGCGGATGTACCTGTAATTGAAAGCACAACTCCTCCCAAGGACACCCAACCTTCATGGCCAGTTTCTCTTAGGAACTTATACATGTAATGCGGAGAGAGAGCCCCAAGTATATGAGGATTCCATTTAATTATGTTATAAACTCCAATGCTGCTAATGCTAAAAAGCCACGTTAAAACTATTGGGGCAAACAAGAAACCAACTTTACTTGTTCCCCGGTGCTGAATACAAAAGAGCCCTACCAGTATGATACATGAGACGATCACCATATAATCTAACAAAACAAGAGTCAACTGGAGCTACGTTAGTAACGGTTAGTGAAAATTTAGAAATCTGTTAAATCAATTTTGCTCCCGAGTGTTGAGAAATGAACTTACTCTCATGAAGTTTCTCCACTTTCACTTGGACACCTGAAACGGCTGACAGAACTGATACAAACAATAAATTATACTACTTCAGTTGACATGATACAAAAAAGCAATGCCTTATGATGCAATCATCCAATTTATGTAAAACTCCTCAAAATTGTCCTAATAGATAAAGAAGGAGGTCATGAAGTAAGGAATTTGATTCATTTACCTGATATAGCTGGTGTAAATACCCCATCACCAATTGTCATACAGGTCCCTAGCAGAACAAAAATTAACAGCCCAAAGCGAAATTTTGGATACTTCTCGGAAAAAGACTTTAAGATAGTACTCTCCGAAGGAGCCGTAGATCCAGGTACGGAATATGAAGTCAAATCCCTATTAGTTTCATGTTCATTAGGAAGAACGCCAATCTTTGAATGTCTGGTGAGTAGGGAGTATAATGCAAAGGTTCCACCTGAAATTCAACAGAAATAGCATGAACTGTAAGCTGGCCTGAGAAATTATACTTAAATTTCAACACCATTGATAATATTTATCTAAATAAGTTCATATTATTGCCACGAAAAAACAACAATACACCCTCTAAAGAGGTTCTCGTATAACTTTCCAGGTCATTTTAATTCATTTGCTATGCCATTACTCATCGTTGACTTTTTTATATTCAACGAAACAGCTGTATATATTTTGAATATGAAACAGAAAACTTGATGTGAAATCAAGGTGGAAGTGGCTCGTGGTCATTGATGTCTAGGTCAGACATAGACTTCCTTTTCTTACAGGTCAACACACACCACAATTTCCTTCTTGCCGCATTAATCTAATGGAGTGTATAAGTAGCAATTCAGAAGACTAGGATCAAGGTTGCAGCTTAGAATTGTAAAGAGAAACTGAGAACCCCTAGTGTTCAAATGAATATATCCCAAATGGACAAAATGTACCTTCACCATTATCATCAGCTGAGAGTACGATGAACACATATTTGATCAGCGCAATAATGGTAAAAGTCCAGAAGATAAAAGATAATACCCCATAAACCTCATCATCGTCCTCGTGAAGGCTAAGCTTTCCAGAGAATGTGGTCTTATAAACATAGAGGGGGGAGGTACTGAGATCACCATAAACAACTCCAAGGCTTTGATAAGCTAGTGTGAGAACAGATGCATAAGATGCCTTTTTCAAATCCTGATAATCAAATCCGGCTATAAGTAAGCGACAGAAAGGAAGACATACATGTACTCAATTCAAAGTAACACCTTGAGGAATGCTGTACCGAAAACAGGGGATTAGAGAACCAGAAATGAAATAAACGTGAAATAACTCACCAGAAAATACAATAGTATCCCTTTTCTATATCTCATAACTGAACAATCATACAGATAATGTACATAGTTTCCTCAATAACATGCTTACTAGCAACTATTTACGAATTCACAAGGGTATATTTTCATACTCAATTAGTTAACCAACTACAATGAGAGAATGACTAGGAACGGAAGCTTATTTCCATAGAAGAGGCTCCCGCCTAAGAGAGGTAAGGGGTTCAGATAGTATGCAGCCTTACCCGTGTTATAACAAGGAGGTTAGAACTCAAGCATCAATTACATTAGAATATGATAGTTTTCTTTAGTTCCATATCTACATTATCCTCCTTATGAATATAAGAAATCCAAAAAACTATAAAACCATACAATATCCTTATCCAAACCTCTAGAGATACTGCAAACTGCATGAAATTTAACCTTGAATCAAGAACCACATAATGAAATTGAAGCAAATGTTGTAATGCAGAACCCCATTATCATCAATTACACAAAAATTCAAACTTTATGAAAAGATTCATATTTTCCATCAACTAAAACATAAAACATTAACAAATTCACAATAAAACCTCAAAAGTAAAGCAAAATATCAAGAAAAAACAAGTACCCTTGTTGAAGAACTAGTTCCTTCTCCTGATTCTGCATTACTGGTTGCAGACCCTCGAGAGTGCATGGTAGAAATTGAATGATAGTATGGTTTTGTGGGTTAAAATGTAAAGAAATTAAAGAGTGAGGTAATGTAGTAGAGAATATGGGAGGTAAACATGAAAGAGAGCAGTGAGGATTATGGCTTACGACTTCTAGTTGGAGCCTCAAGGCAATAATAGACAAAGCCTATCTCGACTTTCGATCATCTGTTATAATAAACAAAAACTTAAGCTCTAACCACAAATAAAAAAGAATGGAGAGAATAGTAAAATTGTGAAATTGTCACACTAAAAACTTTCATATTTGTCGTGTTAGAGACAAATGTCTCATGTTTTACTCTAACTGTTTATTAGTTAATAAGCCTCAAAGGATGCTTATTAACATCCTACGACTTTATCTTTAATTGTGTTTGAACTTTACTAAGTAAATAGAGAGCAGTGAGAATTAAATATTTTTGGAGATTAAAAATTCTCATTCTCTCCCCAAAAAAGTTGGCACATGAAGAATATTGGAAATTTGACCCCAAAAAACAGTGCACATCGCTTAAAGTGATCAATAATCTATAATCTATTTTAAGCTAGCCTTACTACTTTTTTTCATGGCAAGTAAAGATTTAACCTTTTACTTTTGATCAAGGAGATAACCATATTTCACTTTTGACTTCAAATCATATTTATATATTAACCTATTATTTGAAATTCATATAGTTAAATTTTAAAAAGTTTGACCATTAATTTTATTAGTATTTATGAAATAATATAGTTATGTTGGATATTGTTAAATTCGTAATCTATATTTTTGAAATATCAATTTTTTATAACTTTTATACGTATAGAATTAGAAATATTTTCGCTTTAAGTCATGTCTTGTTGACCGTGAAAAGTAAAAAAACTATGTTAAAAAAACAGAGAGAATATCTGTGAATGCATGATATATAGGAGTATGTAAAAATGAGGGGTCATTAAAAGAGGAAGAGTGGAGTTTTACTGTAATGACATAATTTGATTGAACATGAGGAAGAGTGAAGGTGTTTCACTGTAATGAAGTCTCGCAGTCAAATGAAAAATCTAGGTAGTATATAAAAGGGGGAATACGCGTGGGGACCACGCGGTTGTCTTCCTACACCTGCTGCATTGGCATCTTGTACTTCAATGTTGTATTCGCTTGTACCTTGGAACGTGTTGCTCACGCGCGAGCCTCATGACTTGGTTTTTCATTTCGTCTTATGCATTGTTTGCTTGTACACTAGGCTTCAGCGGTTGTACACACGTTGCCATCACTTCGCGCTGCTTTAGAAGGTTGTACTATATGCATTAGCCTATTGTGCATTTACTGTAGTATGTGGGACACGTGTGTGGTCAAAAAATATTGCCTTCCTCCTTCTAGAGTCTTCTCCACACCCATTCTAGCCTTAAAATATTGCCTCCACTTTCTCTACATTCTTCCCCATATTGCCTCCACTTTCTCTACATTTTTCCCCATACGCTTCTAGGCTCCAAATCTAACCCACCCCCGCCCCCCTCCCGTCGACAATCAAATACTTCAATCCAAAAGTTAAATATTAGGGTTTTCTGTTTCAATTATTATGATTTTTCAATTACAATTTTTGATGTATGTATGTTTAATTAGGGTTGTTACTTTTTTGTTTGATTATTATCTAGGCTTTCTGGTTCAGATCTAAATTTGTTTGAAAATATTCATCTCTTTTTCTCATCTGTGTTTGTTTTGTTCAATTTCTTGTAGATTTTTTCGGATCTCTTGATGAATATGCGGATGCAAAGCCGGAGAGGAAAAAAGATGAAGTTCTTGAGGTTAGTGCGTCAATCGAAGAAGACATTGTTCGGAACAATAGTTCACGGACTATTTTTTCAAGATGATGAAGTTCTTGAGGTTAGTGCGTCAATCGAAGAAGCCATTGTTGGAAACAATAGTTCACGGACAATTTTAGTTTTGATTATTAGTATTTCCAATTTTGATTTTTGCTTTTTTATCAAGGTTTAAATCGGGCTCTACTTGAGGCATTAAACGTTTGTAAAATTCAATGCATATAGAAGAATCACATGATTTAATAGATGATGTTTCATATATGATAACTAATTGATTAGGAATGTATTTCCTTTAGACCATTATATATCTATAAACTAATTTAATTCTTTTCGGTCCATTATTTCAGCATAACTAGATTTTTTATCAGTTGAAATGGTACATGTAGATTCTTTTGCTCGCTTGATGCAGGTAATGAATTCTGATAATTCTTGATATAGTTAATAATTATTTAACTTTTGAGGTTGAAATGCTAATCTTTAATATTGTTGATTTCTATTAACTTTTGAGGTATAAATCGATTGCTTCGTTTCTTTATGAATTTTGTTATTTTCATGAGATTTTACTGATGAACTTGAGCTGAATTGCAGATGCTAAAGTCAGGGTCTTCATGTACCCCAGCAACTTTTAAGATTTCAAGGTATGCTATTTGTTCTTGATTATGCCGTATAATCTTTTAAAATGATGTTCTTTAGAAGCCGAAGTTTGCTATGTAGTTTAGGTGGTCATCTTAATTGTTGATTCTCGGTTATTTGAATCTCCTTGTAAACATCTACTGAGTGCTATTTGTCAGACGTATATTTCTCAAATGTATAATGTATGTAGTGCAAGTGATTGTTTTTATTCTCAGTGTAGCTGTTGGTCTTGAAATGATGAGCTGAAAAATGCTTCTTATAATGTCAGCCATTAGATTTGTTGTACTTGTGACATCTTACGGGGAGATAACCATCAACTGGATTGGTGTCATTTATCAAAGGGGAGGAGTTGTAGGAGAAGCATTAGGACTCGTATGTACTAAGTTAGCATGTGCAGGCTTGTTTTCTTATCCTCGGGAATCTATAAATGTTTTGGTGTATCACTTCTACACTCTTTATACTGCTAATTCTAGACTGATCTTTTCCGTTTCTATTTGTGTGTTTGTTGCATTGATATTTGCCTTTAATAAACAGGGGGAAACCTATGATTAAAACTCTGTAAAAGCATAATTCGTTGGCAAACTCTTCCAGATGAAGCTTCGCCTTCCCAAGCAGAATGAGAACCAAGAAGATTGTTATTAAAGGAATTATTTATAGATGCTCCTCATTTACAAATAAGCGAACCAAGAAGGCAGTTTGGTTCACCGGCAGCAAACATCGAGACAACTCATTATTCAATGAAAGGGACATCGGCACAAACTTCATCAGGTGCATTGTCTCCAATAAAAAGGCAAATAAGCGAAAGCAATTTAGCATCAGGTATGCAATTATAAATTCAAGACATAGTTGAAACATAATCAACATAACTGATAAATTAAATGATTAATCACCAGCGAGATTTCTCGGTTAGGCTGTTTACTACGACTGTTGATTACAAGATCAGGGGGGAGATCTTGCTGATGGAGATGGTGACACAATCCGAGGCTACGAGGAAGCGATTTCATTATCTGAGCCATATATTCTTTAACAACTGCTTATCAGGTGTAAGAAAATGGTTTGATGAAGTCTCATCCACTTGATAGCATGTGGGGGGGCTCACGAGAGTTACCATTTTCTGCCAACTCTGGTTTTTTACAATCTGATTATTGTTTCGGTCTATCCAGGGCTCTGTGAAAATTGCTCTCAAGGACATAGTACTCCTAAAATTGTGTTGGGTATAATGTATTATTCCCTTGTTGTATAGTTTTAATATTGAAATGTTACTATGTAGTTGGCTCGCATGATCTGCTACTTGTAAGTTTTCCTCTAGGTTATTCGGTTAACTCAAATAATTATTTGAATTTGAAAATGGTTGGAGGCAAAATCCAGCTTGCATCATATAGGCTTAGTGGTTTCATGGATAATCATGGGATCAATTGTTGAGAAAAAGAGTAACGGGTGCTACAATCAGGGATTGCTCGGTTTCGTCTATATAAATCATTTGCCATCCATTGATATGTGTGAAGTGTTGTCTTTTATTTTTTATTATCTTTATTGACTCGGTAAACGAGTTTGGATAATGAAGATGATTATACTTTAACATGCCCAACTTTTTTATTTGAGATTGTTCTGATTAGCAATTTAAGCTAAAACAGGTTTCGCAACTATGCATTGTCCAGGATTGGAAGGGGATGTGGTTCAATGTATTATGCACATCCTGAATTCCCCATCTAAAATATGTTGTTACTTTCTTACCTTTCATATAGTATATACATGAGTTTTTTCATTACGCATAAACTTTATGCATTTACTTTTATTCTTCAATTACCTTACAGTCGCATTACTTGCCTTATGTCATACATTCTCCTCTTCTGTGGGCAGATGTAATCAATTAGAGCAAATCATTTTTGACATCATTTCAGCTTCAATGCGTTATCAATCACCCTAAGATGATAGAACTTTTTTATAACGCACTATTTATATGAATTTATGAAGTAGTTTATTTATATAATTATATTTAGTTTTGTATAACAAGAAACTCTTGTTGTGTTATGACAAGTTCTAGAAGAGCATCACTTGTTTTAGTTTATGTATTTCGACTTACTTACTCAAAATAGGTACCAACATAACTATTATAAAGTACTATCTACATAATTACTATAAGTTAGTCCTACTAGCAAATAAATACATGCCCGTCGTGAGACGGGCACCTTGAAACTAGTATAAGTAGAAAAATGTGTGCTTTATTAATAATGTGTATATACAGACAATTATCACTTTTAAGTAACTAGGAATTCCAAAAGCAGTCCATTATATTGTGAAATGTTTAGATAAATATGGAAAATGTTAGTATTTTTTACATACATTATAGTAGTACAATTTGGTAAATCAACATGTTTGATGAAATACAAAAGTTAGGGAGTGAATGTGATACAATCCTAACCATCATCTGCATACATACTCCAAATACTACATTCACTCAAATTTCTATAATTTAAATTGTACTACTTTTGTCGTTTAATGATATTACAAGTATGCAAACATAAAGAAATAAATTTATATGTCAAAAAAATCATTTAAAAAGATAATAAAATGAATATACAATCGACCAGTGAGAGAATGACACATCACGTATCCCATGTGGGCTTGTTCCCCATGTTCCATATACCATACCCCACATTTACACCACTTTTCCAATAATTCCCAAGATTATTCAATAACTCTTGAGAAAATGGACACAAAGATACTCACCCCAATTATTTCCTAATGGAGGACTTTATCACTTCAAATACTCTCCAAATATCTTCAAATGGAGATGGTCTAATAAATGGAAGGCAAAAGCCATAAATCGGCCAAAGAAAAACCTAGCTGTCTCACAATAAAGTTAATCAACATTCACTATCTCAAATCTATATAAAACACGTGTACAATTATCATCTATCTCCTTTTTCGTATGTCCTTCGATATCTTTCTACTTTATACAATTATTGGCCATTTCTTTTATGTATCATCGTAGATATCTTCCCTACTTCATAAGATTATAGACTACTTAATTTAGGTATCTCGTTCCTTGAATATTTATAGAGGTTAAAAACGTTTATTCATAAATTGTGGAGTCGAGATATGGAAGCTTAAGAAGCCTTTAGAACAAGTGATGGGCCATAAATAGAAAAGATGAAATCTAGATTTGGACCACCCGAACGTCTTGTCACGAGCACTGGTGCGCTGTTACTTGAAAAACTCGATACAGATTACAACAAAATTTGAATTATTTTTTGATACATCACATTTTTTGGCATTTTAAAAAAAATACTTGGGTCAAAACTAGTCCGTATTATGGATGATTGGATGGTATTCAACGGCTGTAGCCTGTAGGGCTTTTTATTTAATGAATAGAGTTAAAGGTGGGGACTAAGCATCAATTATTAGGTTATGCAATAAATAATTAAATACTGAATGAAATTAACATGAAAAAATCACTTCATTTGGACAGAAGAAGTTATTGGTTCCAAATAACTCCACGCTTGGGTTATCCGATTTCAAAATCAATCGGGTCCATTTTCATAATTATTCTTGAACAATGCTGCCAACCTTAGGGGTGGACCCAGGGTTGGGGCATCCGGCCTCCTTAGCATACTCCACCTTAAAAAAAAAACTTTCCCATGAATCATGTCTAGTTTGATTTCTAATAGTCAAAAAGTTGATAAATTTAATACTTAACCATGAGTCATGACAAATAGAAATTATCATCACATTAAATATACATAAATAATTAAGTTGAGTATCTAGAAAGTCAATCATCGAGTTAATCGAATAGCCTACTGGGTTCGAAACTTAATTCATCGCTAACTTACAACAACAAAAAGAAGTCAATCATCCTAATTCAAAACTAAATGGTACCTTGGTTTGCATCCTCAACATTTGTTTTGTGATTGAATTATCATCACCTCCACTTTCAACATCTTTATTGCTGATTTCCTTTGAACACTCGAGAAGTCCCTTAACAATCTTGATCCTCCCTTTTCTTGCAGCCATGTGTAAAGCTGTCTCATCTTTTGTATTTACCCGTAGCAAAATTGACTGCATTTTTTGTTTACTATCATCAAACTTCAGAATCTCTTTCACATATTCACCACAATCTGTGAATTGAGCTAAAACATGAAGAAGAGTGTTGTTTGTTGGTGTAAGTTGAGTATCCAATTCATCTTTGAACTGCTTCATAATTTCAATGTTGCCAATCATGGCAGCTTTGTATAACTCCGGCAACATTACGGTGGCTGTTGCGGTGGCTCCACCACGTATTTGACTAAGTTAATAGACAGGATCAAGTTGTGGAGTAGGTGAGTTTGTGACCGCAAGGTCATAAGTTCGATACTCCATATCAATACTCTCTTGGTTGAGCCCAACATATAGAGCTTATCTAGTGTGATTTACTAAGTTGACGTAGCTTACGGATTGTTATGTCAAGGTCTACCCAGTGCACGCTCTGTGAGTAGTAGTTGTGAATCCACCATTACAAAAAATAGTTCGGTAAACAATCAAGAAAATTCGGTTCTCCACTTCTCCTTCTAATTTCGTTCAATGTAGTTTAATGTAAAATCGAACCGTATATGAAGGTCCAAATCTTTTCTGTTGTTTCTTATTTTAACTTGAAGATTTTAATTCGAATACTCGAATTTATACTTTCTAGTTCTTTGATCGTATAGTGGGAGTGTGGGACGTAATTTTTCAATTGTTTCGGACTCCAACTATATGAATTTAGGAAACACAAGTCCTTAATTTGAGTACATTCACTGCATGGATGCCTCAAGGGTCTGCGTCTGGACCCCAAAAATGACAATTAAGGGTGATGTTTTTCTAGTCAAAGAAATTGTGGGTACTCATAACATCAATTATATACAAACACGCCCCACAGAAATTTAATTGATAGTCTCGTTAGATAACTTGAAACATCAAGAATTGAAGTCGAAAACCACAAGGACCACGACGATTATCTATCTGGGGCTGCTTGGTTTCATCAATGACTTTGTATACTCTCGCATACTTGCAGGAGTTGCAACAGATAAATAGAGGGTTTAAGCTGATTTTTACAACAAAGGATTGTCAGGAGAATAAAAGAACTACAGGATTCTCTATTTTAACTTCTATTCCTCACCAAAAGCAAAAGGATATGTTTTAGATTTGATTAACCAATAAAGCTCCCTATATGGAACTTAAGATCATCTTCTTTCCATCAGTTATCCATCTACCGAACGAGAAGATAAAGGTGTTTGTGTGTGTGTGTGTGTGTGTGGTGGGGTGGGGGGGGGGGGGGGGGGGGTACTAAAACTAGAAAGGAAGCTCTTATTATGTTGAGGCTCAAATCCTTCTCTTTCCTGTACCAAAATAGTCAATTAGCATATTTTCACCTGGGTAGGAAGATCTGTTGGGTTGTTAAGTCTGCAAGAATGCAACTCATCTCATCTTTATTCAAGTATTTGTAGCTGTTTAATGTTTCAAACATACTAAATGTTCAACGCATAAAGGATCTGCCCAAAAAAGCTTTGCATGAACAGTGTCATTACATAAATTTAAATCTACCAACAAACATGAAAAAGACGAAGCCTCATTCGTCAGCACCATTTGCAGCTTCATCCATTGGTTCCGCTTTTGTTGAGTCTTCGGCTCCCTTTTTACCTGTGAGAAATGGCTCCCTAATTATGTTTACAGAATAAATGATCTTCTGCGTATATATATCAGTACACGAGTACTGGTTTCTCTAATAAACATACATGTGACGAGTAACTCATCGAATAAACCAGTTTCTAGACACCTACCTTTCTTTTTCTTTCCACCTCCTTTCTTCTTAGACTTAACGGGTAGAGATAGCCAAGCTTTTATGTCAGCGTCATCCTCAATGGTCTTGGCATGCTGCAGCTCCTGCAAAGGATAGGAAGTGATCCTATCTGACCCATTAGGCATAAGTAGAACCGTGAATTTTATGTGTGCAACCAGTTCGCCTGCACATACAAAAAAAAAACTGGTGTTAGATGGTACCTAAAGAAGTCTTTTATGTTAGATGTAGATCTATAAGATACAACACATGCAACTTAATTGCTTCATAAGTGCTTCAAGTAAACCTTATAAAATTACAAACCAGGTTTCTCATGAAGGACAGGATACGGCTGCAAAAGTTCATGTGCAACACATTCCACAAGTCCTAGTCGTGCTCTCTTCTCTTCCAAATCCCTTCAGAAGTTCAATAATGTTCATGAGAATATACTGGTGTGCGTGTGTGTGTCTGTATATATACACTGTGTGTGTGTACGATTGTGAGAGAGAGAGAGAGAGAGAGAGAGAGAGAGAGAGAGAGAGAGAGAGAGAGAAAGCGAGAGACCGTGCAGGGGAGGGAGGGTGTTCAGATAGGATATTCCATAAGAAATGGATATAAATGTGGTTACAAAGATGTAGGTTGGCTTACCTTGCTGTAAAAGGCATGATAGGGAATTTCTGACTAATTTCACTAAAGATGAACCTTGAAGTTTTCATCTTCAGATGATAATTTTTATCAACGGCCCTCTTATAGATAGTTGTTTGTTTCTCATCCAACAACTTTGGCTGCAAGTTAAAGAGGGAACAAACAACCCAGAGAAATATAAATTATAAACAAAATTGTGCAACAAATGGTCGACTTCAGAGATTTAATAAAAAATAATAACTTAGAACTTACTTTTCCATCACCAGTACTGGTAACTATGTCAACAGCATAGACCTCATTCTCCTCAAATTCTGCGTCATCTACTCGAACTTCAGGACTAGCAACACTCAGCACAACTTTATTTCCATCAATTACAAACTGCTTTAGCTGGTGAGTAAGAACCCCCTCAACTATTTTGCAGCCATAGGCACCAGCAACCTTCTGAATAGCTTCTGTTACATCTTTGTTCTGCAATACCCAAATAAGTAGAGATCAGATACAATATACAAACTCATTCATAATAATGCATCAAAAATCAAATTGTTCTCCACTTATTACTAACTATTTATTGTCATACTAAGTTAACCCCCCAAATTAATAGCCTTGGAAACTCAAAAACATTTCATAGAAAAAAAAAACCATCATAAGAGAAGCATGCTTCTTCAGGGACGAAAAAATGTGATACAATACAAACATATAATATTTACTACTCATTCTCCAGCAAGGCCAACTGAGAGTGAGCAACTATTACCAGCAACATGCAGGTAACTATTCCCGCTTTATGCTCAATTGCAGATAGCAGTGATCTTTGAGCATTTTAGTTAATAAGTCGGGAAACTTCATCCAAAGAAACAAGATGGTTCACATACATAAAACACATTAATTGAGCAAACAATGTACACGACATGCACAGTAAAAATTCATATGAGAACCTGAGGATTCAGTACGCATTATCTAATATCTATGAGTAGGCAATCGAGTGATATAGTGTACTGGCCAATACCTTCTTTCCTGGCCTCACAAGCCTCAGGGCAACTTCAGCTGCAGTATTAGCTGCGGAAATGACATCTGCTGCTCTTCCAGTAATAGGCCCTTCCTGAAGCACATGGGTATGTGCCACTACAGCAATAAATCCATCTATATGACACCCCATATCACTGCAAGAAACCAATTACTGTCACATTTACATCTCAATAGAGACAGTTTTGCATGGTAGAACAAGGTTTTTCCTATGGAACCTAATCTTTAAAGCACATAATGTAAATGGACTACTACCAAGAATGTTATGGCTATATTTTAAGGGGGATGAGATTACATACATCTAAGCAGCATTTGGCATCGAGAGAGATAGGGTAAACTCCCATGAACTATACATCCATATGGAATGATGCTTTCCATCATGATACATTTCCATCCCTCTTCCCTACCTAATAAATTTAAAGATGCAACATGCAAAAGTCCAACCCTATAACCCCTCCACCCCATTTTCCTCCCCTTTGCATGCCCAGGTACACACAGTCGAGCCCAATGACCTAATTGTCAATCGATGCTAAAAGAAATTATTAACCCTATAACTGAACTATTAAATCAAATTACATACCACAGTACCCGGATATAATACTCACATCTTTACCATATCTCCAGCCTGCAAAGTTGATTCATCGCTTGCAAGTGGAGAGAAATGACAAATGGTGTTATTCACAGAAATGCAGGTCGGAAAAGCTACGCCTCTCTCAATCTTCTTCTTCACATTCTTGTACATGTTGCCTGTATGCCTACACTCAAAACCAAAGCACATAACTCAAGACAACAAACTACCTTACCAACAACTTCAACAAATCAGAACCCATAATATTTAAAAACCAGAAAAAATTCAACATACTCTTTGATAAATGAATCTCCCTTCTCACAGATGTCAACGATCTTCGCATTTGGTTTGCATTCAGACACAACCAATTGCAAAGCCTCTGCAGAAACAGTAATTTCCCATTTCAACATATTGATAACATAAGTCGTTAATTCTATAATAAAAATGAAATATAAAACATACACTAAATCCATTTAAAAAAAATCGTTGAATTTACTTTCCAATGCTCAGCACAACAACAATGAGAACAAAGTTTGTAGACCCCCATAGACTATTAACCGGAGTACAAGTGTGAAAGGGTATTAAGAACTCAGTTACACATTGGTTAGCTAAGACCTTCCAAGTATTAATAAGGTCCCGGCCCTTATTCATCTATAAACAATTGGTTTAACATGTATCCTCATGGATTATCAACAATTCATAACCATAATTGACAGAAATAACTTCGAGTTGGATCAAAATGATCTAGTTGATATCAAACTACATTAAATTCGACTTCTGTATATATAAATCCTTTTCACCAAAAATTCTACACAAATACATTCGAGTTCGAAAATCAAGAGGTCAATCGTTCCAAATTCAAAATTAAAACCGCAAAAAGTCAACTATACATATAAATACTCACTGTTAACAATCTCGGCGGCGCCTTTGTACTTAGTAACGACTTCGGGGCTGGTGAGGTCCAGCTCTTTCTCTTCCCTCTCTTCATCGGACGACATTTTTACACGTAAACTTAAATATCACTGCTTAATCATAAAGAACAAATTAAGATTAATTCGAAAAGAATCAAGAGTAATTCAGAAAAAGAAAAGATTAATTAATTGAGAATAATTCGGAAAAGTTAAGATTAATTCAGAGAAATTGGATTAAATATTGAGAAAAGTTCAGGTTAATCGGGAAACATAGTTGAATTAGAGAAGAAGATGGAGAATGTAAGAAAGTTGCCTGTAGAAATGTAACAGTGTGATAACTGAATATTGGCAATTCGGAGATAGGGTTCAGCCTAGGGTTTCTTGTTACTTTGAGTTCGGTGAATCACTACGGTTTCTTTTTTGTTTACTATGTATATTTGTATTTAATAAAATTATATATACAGCTTAGGTATATTTGTAGTAATAAAATGTGATTCCTTTGAAATTACTACTTTTCTTTTTTGAATATTGGCAATTTGGAGATAAGATTCATCAGTTATTGAAAATATCTATTTATATTTAATAAAATTAAAAAAGACATGATGAATAATGTATTCATCAACGATAACTCAATTGAAATAAAAAAAAATCAAGTTAAAATGAGTAATAAAAAAGAACATAACGTGTATTTTTTTAGACTAGTTGGGCATACCTTATAAAAGTGATATGGAATTTGGTGTGGTTTTTGGATATGTATTTTCACTTATATTTTTTTCTTTTTTAAATTAGTGATGAGAGTATGAATATAGTAATATTACAAATGATGAATATATAAATTTTTAATTAATATACCATTGGAGAAAATGTGAGACAAATTGTCTCTAGCAGGTTTGAATACAAGACTTCGCGATTGATTAGTTGTATCATATATCATCGGTCTATTGAATCATCGACATATTTTCACTTTATAATTGAAATTGATATATTTTCAAAGGAGTAACACTTTTTTTTCGTAAATTAACAATGAGGTGTGTGAGACTTTTCCACTAGGCTATTCAATTAACTTCAAATGAGTAACACTTCGATTCTATGAATGTTCTTTTATATATTTGGTTGGCTTGGACTTTTTTTAGAAGGAGGTTTGTTCCTCCTAAGACCGTGTATGCAAACCCAGAAGCAGGTAAACAGCTCATTCTAAGTCAAGGCAACATGTTCATTTCGGTTGGTTCGGTGTCTTGAATTTCGGTTCCTTTGTTTTACCATATCAAACCCTGGATGATGTTGAGAAGCGAATTCACACGGCTACCTTAAGTGTTCAAACCAACGGAACCACGCTTAGTCATTGAACTTTTTCTTTTTTATAAAGACCACATTTGAGGATTAGAAAGATGGTGTTAATTAGCACTAGTGACCACAACCATCGGAACTAAATTACAAACCATGTATCCAAAAGCAGAATTAGATCCATTAACAATGGGATCATCACGATAAAACTGAAATGTAATATTTGTATTGTCAATGAATAAAAGAATCATGAATGATGAACATAATTACATCGTCAAGTTTCACTACTCTACTTTGTAAGTAGGTAAGATACTAATCAATTGGTCAATTTTCTGTTGTAGATCTTCTACATATAACAACTAGATTGTTTTCTTCTAATTACTAAATCACTAAATGCTCCTTTCCCTAATCCCCTATTATCCTACTAATCTTCAACAAAATCGCGGCAATTGAATTAGCATCACACTGATATCATCAGAAGAACCCCTCGAAACAGAGAGATCAACGAGTTTTTTGCAGGCTGACAAAGGTTGCGGCTTTTCTAGACCCTTGAGTACATCACGGACAATGTCTACAGCTTCTTGATTAGCAACCTGGAGGCAATATGAGATTTGAAATCTTAGCATTCATCCAAATGTATATAATGAAGCAGTTGATATATCAAGGTCGGATATCGGTTAATTACCTTATCCCATAAGCCATCAGAGGCTAAAATTAGGAATTCCAACTCAGGTTCTAGTCTTAGGATTCTTGTCTCTGGTTCTGCGGTTACCCATTGTTTTAGGTATTGATCGCCAATACCTCGGGAAACAGCAAGGGATCCCAAGATCCTCAAGACACCATTGCGACAGTCAACATAGCCACCCTGCAACATTAAGCAATGAAATGATGAGCAACCTATTGATTAAAATGCATGTTTGCACTTAAAAATAGGCGAAGTCGCACAAAACATATGCTGGACTCACCAAAGATTCAATCCTGTGCTTCTCGTCCTCTCTTGAAGGCCGATGATCAGAAGTTAGGGCCTCGGCAATCCCATCTCTACTTACAACTGCACGACAGTCACCCGCATTAGACACCACTAAATTCCCTTTCCTGATCAATGCTGTTACACAGCAAGATCCTCCCCTAGTATCTTGCGCAAGAAACTGAGAATCTGTTCTCAAATATCCTTCCTTAACCGCAAACTCAATTTCATCATCGCCTCTTTTCTCAACATGATCCATAATGTTCTTGTCTAAATTTGCAGCTGCAAATTCAGCAGCTTTTGTCCCTCCATGCCCATCAAATACACCAAAAAGAGCCTGTCCAAGAAAAACAACCAGTACCCATGAGATTATTACTAGAGTAACAATTAATCGGTTTCTACTCATTAATTCATTAGATAAACATCGTTTCTTGATTATTTTTTTTTCCCTACAATCTCTTAGAAAGACACTGCCTTCAGTCCTCATAGCTACAAACTAAACCAATTCTTATCCTACTAAGTGGATTCGACTCTCGGCTATATGAATACGAGATCTCCATAAGTTGGGTCACCCCTTCTAACCTCATGAACTTCAGACACTTCCATATAGTATATAACCGGCACAGTATATAATGCATCACAAATGATAAATATGTATCTCATTTTGGTTTAGTTACAAAATATCTTAATTAAACAACACCACTATTTAGTAATAAGTAGAGTAGAATTAATTAACAATTACCTGTGTGGAATGACCCTGAGGATTGATGCGAGCAGAGTAACGATCCTCAATGACTTCTCTCCTCCCCCTCTTACAACAAACAGCATACCCCTCCCCCTCCTCCTCCACCACCTCCTTTCCACGACTCCTCTCGGGAATATTAGTATTCCCGAAACCCATCGAAACGATGGGAATATCCAGTCTCGTCGGCCTCTTCCTTTTGGAAAGAGTCGGGGAGGTGGAGGAAGCAGAGGAAAAAGGGGTATTGGAGTCATTTGAGGCAGAGGCTATAGTGATGAAGCCAGTTAGCTGCTTGTGGAGTCGAATAAGCCGAGCCGGAGAAGCCGGAGAAGAAGATAGAGCCGATGGAGATGAAGCTGAGGGTGGTTTGTGAAACAGTGATGAAGATGGTGAGCGTTGAACTGCTACTCCGCAAGACATTTTTCTTTTCTTTATTTTTTTAATTTTGTTTTCTTGTTTTTGGTGTGTTGTTATTGCAACGTTCGAATTTGAGGATGTTTGTTTTTGGTAAGTTTAGTTTTGATTTATGAGGTTGATGATGTTTGAAGGTATTTATATTTGAGAGTGTGTGGGGTCAGCTATTCAGAAGCTGGAGCTGGGTTGGTCATGGCTTGACTATTGGTTAGCCCATCCGTGTTTTCTAGGTGTAAACCCATAGACGCTATTTCTCCTTTGTGAAAGGAAGGAACGAGGAAGTGAGGAACACCCCCAACGGCCCCACCCATGACTTGGTTTCTGGCTAACATGGATTGTAAATCGAGAATAAACATGTGTAGTTGTGTAAAGGAGATAATAAAACGAGATATCGATCCCTATAAACATTTCATATACATCATTCATCCGTATCACCTTGTCAACTCAACATCTTCAGAATATTGTTGAATTTTTTGTTTGTGATAATTGATTTTTTTAAATTATTATATTATCCAATAATCTTCTAAATATAAAGGAAAAACACATGTGATTGTATTTGGTTTTTAGGGGTTTTTTAAATGAAAACTTGTTGTATCATTCATCAACTTGAATTAGTGATTTTGAATTTAAAGATCACTCTAATATAAAGACAATATCCGTCAAATACTTTTGGGATTCCAAAACCTACCCACAATTTGGATTTTATTTAATTTTAGGATTGAATTGGATGATTAAATAGTAATATCAATTTGTTATTCCAATTAGTTACATATTTGAGAAATGACATTTTGGTTCATTTTATACGTGTTTCCACTTGTAACGAGAAATCTGGAGACACTATTTGTAGAATGCTCATGGATAAATCTTGATGTTAAGCAATAGCTTGCAAAGCATGTCAGTCACATAAATCACGTTCGACAAGCCCTATGTGACATGTTCAATCAAGAAAGTATTGTTAGGGGGAACTAAACTAATAATTTTAGAGTCACAAATACACCTACTTCACCAATTCAGCCACGAATGATACGGGCCTCCCTCTTTCAAATATTGAATGGGGGATAAGATGAATTATAGCAAAGGTAAGAAGAGTCAAACACGTTAGTTGAGCTGAATGTCTTATAGTGAAGAATAAGATATTTGAGTGTTAATGGAGTAATCAATCATTATCATGAATTCATGATCAATTGAATCAACACAAATATTGAAGTGTAGTTTTGGCAGCTAATAACCATATATGGCGCGTTACTATAAAAGAAAACGATAATACTCGTATAACGGAAGCTGCTGCGAAACTTGACCGTTATGTCTTCAACTGCTTCATGTTTATTTTATTCAGATTCCTTAACTATACAGCTTGTGGCCGTTTGGTGACTCACACAAGGGGGCATTCAACTGGATTTTGTCCCTATACCACCTATCCTACAAATAATTTATATTAGTATTTTTGCATAATTTAAAATTAAAATAACTAATATTCACTAAATTCAATTTTCTGATAGGTATTGGTAGATGGAGGGAGTAGGCAAAAACTATTTCTATGTTAAAGTGTACACGACATGTGCGTGTTAATACTTAATAAGATCATTCGATATTAATGTACGCAACGTGCATTAAAGTCTTGGAAATATGTTTACCCGGGAGTAGCATAGTAACAAATACTATATGAGTAAACAAAATTCACTTATCCAAAAATATATAATATGTTAGTCACTATAAAATATTTGATAGTACAATATTTTTATATGTATGTTTTTATTACATAACCATCAATAAGTCTACGACTTTTCGGGTGAGTTGAACGTTTTATACTTCTTCTGTTGTTCAAATCTTAACTCTTAACATGTTGTGAGAATCAATATTTATAAATCAATTTAAGTGTTCTATGTAAGTAATATCTTAGAAAAATCATCATTAACCTATGACTTATGAGAGTATGGAGGAGTCGTATCTCACCTTTTACTATTACTACTTCTAGTCTTCAACACAATCTAAAAGGGGTAGTATACAAGTTTCAAAACTTGGTCAGAAAAACTAGCATTTACACTAATCCTTAGACAATAAATCTGATCAGGAAATGTTATATAATTTCACACTTGCCCTATTTGGTCAACCATAATCTGACTTAAATTACAGTAATAAGATTATTCTAGTTAACAATATTAAGGAGTTCAAGTAACCAACAAGACTAAACAATTCCTACCCAAATTCTTGTTTTTTTACCATTAGCTCGTTTATATAATCGTCAACAAATTATTTACTAGGTATGAATTTTTTGTCCTAATAATTTTATAGACCAGTTGGTTTGACAAATGCTATAATTCAGGACTATTTGTTTGACAATGTATATTATATGATGAAGTTGTTTGTAGTCCACCTTCATCTAAGTATATATGATGATTAATTGGATTTTGAAAACTCATCAAACTAGAGAAAAAAGGATAGACAATGGCAGAATTCATAAGTATCTTCATATGTTTACTTGTGATCTCAACACCTGCAATTTCTCTTGCAAGTTCTGAGACATATTACCATGAATTCGTCGTAAAATACTAATCATTGAAGCATTTTCTTACTATTTTTGTTGAATACGTTCCAAACCAATTAATGAGAGGACTTAATTTTGGGACAGGTTCAAGAAACTCCAGTGAAAAGGCTGTGCAGAAGTAAGAACATACTCACAGTCAATGGGCAATTTCCAGGGCCGACACTAGAAGCGCGAAATGGAGATTCTCTTGTTATCAAAGTCATCAACAGTGGCCAATACAACATCAGTTTGCATTGGTAGTTAGCATTTGCATTGATTTTTATAGTGCTTGTGTAGAAATACTCTAAAATCAACGTTCTCTGACAGGCATGGAATTCAACAGATGAGGACGCCGTGGGCAGATGGTCCCGAGTATATTACCCAGTGTCCTATTCAGCCAGGGGCATCTTACACATATCGTTACACTCTCGATAATCAAGAAGGAACATTATGGTGGCATGCTCATAGCAGATGGCTTCGAGCCACAGTTTATGGCGCTCTTATAATCCGTCCTAAGCCAAGTGTTCCATACCCTTTTGGACAACCAAATAAGGAGATTCCCATTTTGCTTGGTATCATTATGAAAAAAGTCTTCTAAATGTATATACTTACTAGTCTCCTATGGTGCTATGTAGTAATAAATTCAATGATACGTGACTTTTCGAGCAGGAGAATGGTGGAACGGAGACATAAACGCTATACTGCAGCAAGCACTGTTCACAGGTGCAGGTCCAAATTTTTCTGATGCATATACCATTAACGGTCAGCCAGGTGATCTCTACAGATGCTCAAGTAAAGGTGATTTTTTTAATAAAACATCTAGGCTTCATATGTACTCCCAATGTAGCAATTAATTGATAAGCTTACTGTTTGTTTCAATATATTAGTAGCTTGATTTCATGTGTAGCCACCAAAACTTCCATAATCATAAAGATGTCTGTGAGATTTCTGGCTTGAAACATTGTCCATTTCACTCATCTATTCATTTGCAGATACTGTGAAGTTTTATGTGGATTCAGGAGATAAAGTTCTACTTCGAGTGATCAATGCTGCATTACACCAGCAGCTCTTTTTTGCTATTGCAGACCACCTGCTCACGGTCGTTGGAGCTGATGCTGATTATCTAAAACCTTTCCGCACCAGAGTCATCATGTTGGGACCTGGCCAAACAACGGATGTCCTCCTGGTTGCAGATCAACCACCAGCACGTTACTACGCGGCAGCAACTGCATATGCTAGCGCGCAAAATGCTCAATTTGACAACACAACCACTACAGCAATCCTTGAGTACACTTCTGTTCCTTGTGATTCTAAAACAGGATTATTCTTGAAACCAATATTAGCACAATTGCCGGCTTTTAATGACTCAGCAACAGTGAGTGCATTTACAAGTCAACTGAGAAGTCCTTCTCAGGTTGAAGTTCCTATCGATATCGACGAAAACCTATTTTTCACTGTTGGGCTTGGAATTGTTAACTGTAATCCAGGTCCTACATGTCAGGGTCCGAATGGCACCAGGTTTTCAGCCAGTATGAACAATGTTTCTTTTATTTTTCCTAGAAGAGCCTCCCTATTACAAGCCTATTACCAAAACATACCTGGTATCTTCACAACAGACTTCCCCCCAGTGCCTCCTATCCAATTCGATTACACGGGAAATGTTCCTCGTTCATTGTCTCAGCCTGCCTTTGGGACAAAGCTATACAAGTTAAACTTTGGTGCCAATGTCCAAATTGTGTTGCAAGATACAGGCATATTCTCGACAGAGGATCATCCTATACATCTTCATGGATATAGCTTTTATGTTGTTGGACAAGGTTTCGGCAACTTCAATCCAAGCACTGATACTTCTGCCTTTAACCTGCTGGATCCTCCAAGAAGGAATACCATTGATGTCCCCGTTGGTGGGTGGGTGGTTATCCGCTTTGTTGCTGATAATCCAGGTAAAACGAAGCAAATAAGCATCAATAACATATACAGATTGCAAATTACTTGTTAGATTATTATAATTAAATCTTAAATCTCAATACAAACAGGAGTTTGGCTAATGCATTGTCACATAGATTCTCATCTCATTTGGGGATTGGCCATGGCATTCGTGGTTGAGAATGGACGCGGAGTGTTGCAAGCTGTACAGCCACCTCCACTAGACCTGCCGACGTGCTGATTTCATTTTTGATTCATTGTTCTTGGTTTTGTTCAAGGTGTTTCTTGCCTAACCTTTTTGTCACTAGTCAATCATTCTCCAGAGGCAGTTCAGACTTCAGAGCTTTAACTACCATAGTTTAGCAGACTTGAAAAAACATGGACAGATATATTATTGTGCCTGATGTCTTTATTTGATCCAAAGTAGAATATACTGCAATAAAATGAAATTCACATGTTTCATCAAAATGCAGAATTTCTAGAGCCTAAAGCAAATCAAGAAAGTTGAATTGTTAATCTATGATATCAGAGTACAATCACTCATAGCGCGTGCGTTAGGAGATCAAAGTCCACAGATCGAGCGCCTTCCCTTCCCTCACTGCCTTATACATAAGAATTGGGGAGTCCTGGTTCCCTTTCCCATCCCTGAAATGGTACATTCCCCTCTGAGTAAACCAAACATAAGGTTAACGTATCGAGTTTTACACCAACTTCTTCACAATCATATTATCGAACACTTTCCTTGCCACTAAATACATCCCTTCGTGCTCTGGTGTGTGAAAAACAACTCCCAATGTATATGATTATATAAGTCGGAATATTTCACATATAAATTACACTAATCCGTTTCTTAACAAAAATTCCGATGGTGTTATCCTTAGATTTTAACGACTCTGCTTCCGATCAATAGCAATCATGAGTTCGCTATATTTGTGTGTTACTAAAGATTTTTCTTTTGTTGTTGTTGTTGATAACTTTAGTTAAGATTTTTCTTTTGTTGTTGTTGTTGATAACTTTAGTTAAGATTTTTCTTTTGTTGTTGTTGTTGACATTTTACAAATTCATCCAACATTTTATATTATGGATATATGTGTAAAATGGGAGTATTAATTAACGTGAAAAGAAAAAATGACAACTAAAGAAAATGAAAGCACTTTTAGTTAACTAAGAGGAAACTAGTGTGACCACCAAATCTATCGAAAATAGTGATAAGATTTAAAAAGTTAAAAATAAATGGATCTATTGTTTCAGATTTAATTAACAGAAAATTAACACTAAACTAGTCAACAGATGGAGTAATCTTTAAGAGATGTAAATTTAACTATCAAAAGTCACTTGACCATCTTATTTAACACTAAGTCCCTGATTTTCAAAATTGATTATATATGATACTTCCTCCATTCTAGAGGGACTCAGTGTACCTTGAAATATTAAAATTCAATGAACACACTACTTCAATTCGAATCATAATAATCATGTTAATAAAAAAATAGATTCATAATTGTGTCATTTTATATATTTTCTCCATTAAGGTATTCTTTCAACATTGCCACTTAGTTGAGCTCTTTTTCGACATTGCCATTTAATTGAGCTTTTCTTTCAATTTCTTCAGTCTCATATATTTTAGCCCTGATTATGTGAACAAGGTTTTGATTGCAAGTTATTAAACCACCTTTTTTTTATTCACCTTGAATAAATACAATCTACTGTATTATTTTTTTAAAGACACATTGTATTATAGTTAATTATAAGTAGAAAAACAGAGGTTTGGAACTATAATTATGAATCTCTAGCTATACTTGAATCGATCACACGCAGCAGAGATTTGTCAAATGGCTTAGATAGTTGTACAATTGTTGACTTACTAGAACAAACTATACAAGTTTCGAGCGAGCTCACTAGACAAAGACTTTAAACGTTACGAAATACTCCGTACATATTAATAATCGAACGAGACCTTAGTGGAAATTGAAGCTGAACTCATTTCGATCAAAATTTAGCGAGACATTCGATACAACCCACATGCTAACTTGGATCTAATACTTGGTAATTTGAATTCCTGGAACATTAAAGAGTTGTCCAGCAATAATACTGACATAAGCCTGGATGACCATTTATACTCGAGCTGAAAATGAAGGGGGGAGGGGAGGGTAGTTGAAGACGAGTTGTTTTTCCCATATGGAAGTAATGATTACTCACACAGAATTTACTTAAATTCAGCGGAATCTTGGCCGCCACTCTGCAACTTTTGCAGGGTATTAACAAACCTAACCAATGCATATTTCTGACCATCCTCTTCAATCGAGGCAATTAAAAATTTAGTCTCAAATAATGAGACGAATTTGTATTTTAGTTCCACATATGACATAATTAAGTTGTAGATTAATTTTTTAAAATGAAATATATGTAGTAATATAATCCCTGAGAGTAATAAAGGTTGCAGTATAATCTTCGAAAAAGTCTCATCGAGACTAATGTACGAAAAAATCTCATCGTATTGGGATCAAAATACCATTTCATCTCATTATCCGAAAAAATCTACAATTATCTCCTCTTCAGTTTTCATGTTTAATTATTTGGACCACACTCTGGTACTAGTACTACGATCCATCAATTTAATATATTCCCGTAGGGTATAAAAAATTGACTGTTGGCCTCTACCAAGCATTTAGTTCTAGGAGATGCAATCATATTTCCTCAACGGTTTCATTACTTAGATATCAAACACTCGGTATTATGACAAAGTATAGGGTACTAAATAAATTCCAAGATTTATAAGTTTAACAAATTGTTAACTGTAATAATAAGATGTCCCAATGCAAGTATGCAACAGCCAACAAGGTGTATCATTTAATAAGACAAATAAATGGATTATTATGACATGCAATTCAAAATATCTTTCAAAATATCTTTGAAATCATTTTAACAAAATTTAATATAATTATCATTTTATACATATCAAAAAACAATTCGCCATTTTTCCTTTTAAACCTTCCTCATTTGGTATAAAAAAAACTCAAACATGACTCCAAAGGTGGAGTATTAAAAGTAGTGATATGACAGTATATATAGAAGTAAATGTATAGAGATATCAATATATTTTTATTTTGTAAATATCTCATACTTAATAATGAAAGAATAATACTCCTAGTATGGAAGTTTAAAAAATTGGTGAAAAAAAGACTGATTACATATATATCAACAGAAAAAGAAGTTTTTTTTTTACAAATTCGTGATGAAGTGAATTTCGAACCCAAATCTTTTGGTCACTAGCAGGACCTTTCCAACAGACTATCTGATTAATTAAAATAAAAAGAAGTTTTGAGTAGTAATGAATTGATAAGATGTGCATGGAATTGATCGAAGTGGCATCATTTCAATAAAATGTGGTGGATAGTAGTAGTATGGGTCTGATAAGCTAGCTATTCTAAAGTTTATGGGTTTTTGTAAGAATAGGATGTGACCAATCTTTGCGATGGATCAATCATCGTGATTCCGACTCATGAGTGGTCAATACATTATACATCACTCTTCACTCACCCACATATATTTTTCCATTTAAGTCAATATTCGCCACTTCTTTCTTTCCATAATCTATACTCTATTTGCATCACAACCACAACTATATCTATTTAACTCATTATTTAATTTTCTTAATTTCTCAATTTCCAGGAATACTCAGTTACCTCAGCTTCTTTTTTATTCGTATATTTTATGAATAATAAATTATCAAACTAAAACATATAAAAATAAGAATGTACTCCATATTAAAACGGAGAGTGTGTATCTTTTAAAAAATATAAATTTTAATCAGTAATACCTTACCGCTAACAATCTCATAAAATTAAATAATCTATTGAGTATTATATTATTTTTGCTCTCTTTGCTTTCTTATAGCTTGGTACAATTGATCAAATTTTTGCATGAGTTCTTAAAGGAATAATGGATCGCTATGATTAGTGTATTGAAAGTGAAAAATGATTTGAGATTGGAAAAAATTTGTAAATAGTTAAACTGGTTTCTTTGTCCCCATACAGTTAAGACACTCGCATCCAATCTTACAGTCATTCCAACATAATTGCCACTTAATTATGCTCAAAATATGAACACTTAATATTTTGAAAATATATATTAAAATAAACATAATATGATCATGATTATGTTATTTTTATCGACTAATAAGAGTCAAATAAAAAATTACATTCCAAAGTTTAACTCTAACAAAATACAAAATGGTCAACTAATTTGAAATAAAGGAAACAGAATAAATTATATAATGGCTTCAAATATACGATGATGATCTACTGTTAATTTGTTTGAAGGTTTATCGGGGAAAGATATTTACCTAGGTTGCTTCATTCTACGTACAACCATAGAATAATACTATAAACTAAATATGCCATATATAATAATGTTGCCTATTTATTTGTCCTGTATAATAAAGTTATTTGGACTAGTAAAATTTCTTATTCAACTTTCATAAAGCAGACGATTTGAAATTTCCAGCTGGCGAAATAAATCGATTTTAATGGCAATAACGAGATATGTAACAATGAATAGGATTAAATTTTTACTAGCTAAATAATTTACAGTATTGATGAATTTCTGTTCAGAGATACACTATCTAATACTAATACTAGTAAGTAGTAAGATGATTGAGTAGATAATTTGTATCACGGATTCAAATATAAATAGAGTGAATATTTTATTAAAATATTGAAGAATTATATTTTATTTCGTATTCATCAATTATTCTTTTTACTACAAAGCACGTCTCACAATTTATAACTAGTCTATATCATAAGCCTTTGACATAGTAAATAAAAGTATTGACCAATTCCACAGAAAGTTACCGTTAGAAGAAACTCAAGCAATTATATATGAGAAATGATTGAGTTGGAAATAGTAAAAGAAAGGGACAGAGACGTGACGGGGACGAAGTTAGGAAAGGGAGAGTGAATATCCACATAGAGCATAAATGATACTCCACCATCCCAATATATAAATGTAGTTTAAATTTTCAAGATTATCGAGATAGGACTTAAAAAATACCCCTATCTCTAAATAACTGATATAGTTTGATTTTTATGGTCAACGAAATACGATTTAAAATATAAATATTATTTATTTTATATGCTAAAAATTATAAAAAGTTGATATTTCAATATATATATATTAAGACGAATCTAACAAGATCCCACATGACTATCTTATTTTTTATCGTCTAATGATATTTTTTGATCAAAATTCTAAAAATTTGAACACAAAAATTAAAATGTACCAATCATTTAGGAACGAAGGAAGTAAATATCTTCAATTTCATACGAGTAAAAGTTATAACAAGTTAATATTTTAAAAATATATTAAAACAAACTTAACAAGATTTCAGATGATCATATTAGTATTTGTTATCGTCTATTAAGAATTTCCTAGTTAAAATTTTCATAGATTGATCTATAAAATTGAAATGTTTGTTACATTTAGGAGGGAGGGAGTATACACTACTACATACACACATACACTGATGGCACATATACAAGTGAGAGAGTAGCAGAAAAGCCTGCAACTAAATTTAAGTCAGAAGGCATAAAACCCTAGTCTTCAGTCACCTTTAAGGCCCCTGCCCCTCTTCCAGTTTCAGAATCGCATTTATTCCACCCTCCCGGGCCCCACAAACCCTTAATTCAATTCGTACGTACATATCCCTACCCTCTATTACCAATTACCATTACCATTGCTGTTTGTTTTTCTTGGCAGCGATGGGGTGGGGGTATTTTCAAAACAACTACTTCATAGGAGTAACAATTTTTTTGGTTAAAAATGAATATAGATAGATATTCATATATATTAGAGATAATTATCGATTTAGTTTCAGGTATTGGGTCGAAATTCCACTTCCTTCAAATAGTTCTATTGTTGCCAATTAGTCTCCAAAAGTTAAAACATAGTCCCGAAAGTGATACTCGTTGTACACTAATCCCTATATTTTCAGAATCATACTCAACATTTGTTACTTTCAGGGACTATATTATAATACTTGCGCCATTTTTAGAGACTAATTTGCAATATTGTAATTATCTAGAACTAAAGTGCAATATTGTCTCGCTTACTAATCCAATATTAATACAGTATTAGTGAAAATATATACTAAGACCTCTTAGTTATCGGAAGAAGATCACCCCTAATGGTATCGAAAAACAGGCCAATTCGATGTTCACAAATATAATTCTTAAAGGTAATAGAATAGATATATGGTGAAATAATGTAAAAGAAATGTTCATCATCAGATTATTAACTTATTAGGGCGTAAAAGCCAATTAGCAATTTGAATAATTTTATGTATATTCTAGCTAGCTTCTTGTTGAATACTACTTATAAATTACGACGCATTTTTAAGATGATAGTATTCGAAAGTCCAAACTTATTATGAGAATGGTTATTCCGTACATGAATCCATTGACCAATATCTTCTTTTTTCTTTTAGCTTGCTTAAATATGACTCAACTTATTACAACAGAAACTTTAACTAGACTCAGGAAGAAGAAAAAAAAATCAGCCATTTGTGATTTTGTTGTCATAGAAAAGATCGATCTAAGACCCAAAAGTGATGATATAAATAGTTTATATATAAAGGACCATAATTATTATGTTTCCAGTTATGCAGAAACGATGGATATTTAATAGATATAATAATAATTGGTAGAAGAATTATAACATGGAAACTCATTATTTTGCCTGGGATTGCTACAACATTCAATCACTAGCCTTATTTTTTAATACCACGTGAAACAGCAACTATATATAAACTTTAGGTTGAAAATGGTGAAGAGTTAGAGTTGATATATATTATATGGAGTAACAAATTAAAATAAAATGCATACCAAGATCATGAACTAGCTAGTTGTATAATAACGACGATATATAGTGCTATATATGGTAGTATGACGAAGGATCCGTGAAACCCAGGATGGATAGCGCCACTCAATGACCAAAAGCGCGATGGCTACGAGCTGGATCTTGGTTCATGGCGCTATCCCTCCTGAGCTTAACAGATCCTTCAACACTTTTCCAATGGGACAAATTTTGGAGTTGTGGTTAGGGAGAAGTAGTCTGAACAAAGAAAGTGGATGTTAAGGGGTTAGTTTTAGAGCATATATGAATATGATGGAGGGTATCTTGAGATGGTGAGGAAAGAAAGGTGGGGGATACAAGTGGTTTTATAGAGAGGTATTAGGGAGCTTGTGAAAGAAGTGTATTCCAGTGAGTGCGAGTCACTAATTCAGTAGTTGGTGATGTCGGAGCCAACACTCTAAAAAATATGTAGGGGTCCAATTGTATTTTACTTCATATGGAAGATTATTCGTCAAAATATTATCTTTACACAATGCTGTTAAGATGTACATCCCATATCGAAAATTGCTATTATCAGAATTAATATATAAAATCTTGGACTACTCCCTTTATTATCAATTGATTTAGAGTGGAACCCATAATTTAATACTTAACTTGAATTTAATTGATGGAGTCGTTAAATTTATCATGCTAATATTTTTTATTTTAAAAAGGGTCTATACTAATGAATAATGTAGCACTCCGTTTCATCATCCGATCAATTGTGAAAACAAGGTAAAGTTGAAGTCAACATAATAAATAAATTGAAGTGTCATCAATAAAAATTTAAGTAATGAGTACTAAAATTTGAAAGTGCTAACAAAGATGACAGCTCTAATATACTAATAACCATATAAAGTTTATGATGTGATTTTTAGTTTTATTTTGCCTCGTTAAAGAACAATTTGAAAATAATGAACGTAGTCTATACTCCACCCATATATATGTATGTGTTAGGCTCCTTACAAGATACCTCCTTCGTTTCTTTCTGGTTGATATTTTAGACTTTTTTTATTTATTTATTTTAATTGACATCTTATATATATCTCCAAAATAATAATACTTGATAAAAAAAAGAAAAAATTGAAGTCTTTAATATAATTTAAGTGCAACAAATATAATACAAATATACAACACATAAATATAATAATTGATGAATTCATTAAAGAATACATATATAAAATATATCCTTATTTATAAATAACGTAAAAAGATCTATAACCACAACCAAAAATAATGCGAGGGACTATATTTAATTTGTTAAATGGTTGCATGATGATTTCTTAGATTGTACGCTGCTGCCGACGATGGTATTGAATTGTGCTCCCTCCGGCCTCGATAGTCCATCTTGAGACGCGTAAATGTTCAATCCACATATGAGTTGGTACGTTGCCCAATCAAATTTTTGGTGAAAATGGTCCACGTTGCACTTTAATTCTAGTAAACGGCTGATTTGTGAAAATGATTTTCGTAATTAGTACAAAAGGTGTAATTTACTCCCTAAATTGACATCATCGATAAATTAGACAAAAACGTAATTACAACTAAATTTTGGGGTAAAATTAAATTTTTAAAATTAAGTCGAAGCAAAAAGGTCGATTAGACACCAATTTTGGGATAAAACTAAAGTTTTAACACTCAATTTTTAAGTATTGAAATTTTGGTTTTGTCCCAAAATTGAGGTTTCATCGCATTTTTGCCTCGACTTAATACTAAAAAGTTAATTTTGCCTCAACATTCAAGTCTAATCACATTTTTCATCTAATTTTAACGTCAAAGTTAATTTAGAGACTAACTGTACATGGATCATTTCCGTAGACCGACCATTTACTAGAAAATAAAGTACAACTTATTATACATATTATGTGGAACAATTTTAATAATTTTCTCATATACAATATATGAAAAGAAGAAGTAGTGAATATGAGTAGTTGTGAGTACTATTAATATGATAGCAACACAGTGATTTATTTGATACCGTAGTGAAAATGGAGTACACGAGAAGCCCAATGTATGAGTATGATGTTGAATATTTTAGCTGCTGCTCACTACTCAGCTCTGTCTTGCAAAAGAGGAAAATAATGAGTGCCCCTGGATTTTATTATTCGCCGAATATTGTAGTTCTCTTCATCACTATTACATTGATTTCAATACTATCTTAGGACAACCCAGACTTGTTGGTAGAAAAAATTCGAATTAGATGTCTTCAGATTATTGAGTCATATGTGTCTATTTCTGACACATGTGAAAGAATAGTCATGTAGAATGAAGTTGCGAAATTTCCAAAAATGAATAAGAAATATATTTACTGATAATTAACATATTTAGAATCAAATCAATTTTTACTTACAGAGTACCACAGTTTTATATAAATGGTGTTACAAAATTTTATAGTGGATGAGTGTTTCAAATTTTTGATGTAGAGTATGAAAATCACATGAAATGAGCGTTTAAAATACTTCTCCTCCAATAATTGAACCGGAAACTTATTTAGTAAAAGCTACGATTGAATGTCACTAGACTATTACGTTATTTAGCTTTGAGCATTCTTATTAAGTTGATTCAATGATGGACCGTCGTATAAGGTTTGGAGTAGGTAGTTGATGTTTACTACTGTAGGACATACAGTAATAACATGCAAGATCAAATAAAGTGTGATTTTGTGAAAGCAGATTTGGCAAAAACAGTAAGAAGTGGTTATGATGATGATGAGATGAGAGACCATAGATGTTGATATAATAGATAGAGGTTTCAAATCAAACAGAATCATGCGCTATTACAACAAAGGGATCATCAAATCACTTTTCATGCTAGATTATTGCTCAAGTGGTTCTTACTTGTCGGGATTTATTTATTTTTGCTCTTCATTTCATGAGTGATTAATAGAAATCCAGGGACAACGGTCTCTCTCAACTTTAAAAGTTCGCTATACAATCATTAATTTATTACACTCCAAATTATTGAAAGATCGTTTAAAACGAAATTTTAAATATGAAATGACTAAATTATTTCTCAAAAAGTGTCACATACCAGATATATGGTATCAGAATAGATCTTAAATATAACAAGGACACATAAAACTAACAAGGTGAGATCAAAATAGATACATCAAAATTGTATAATATTGTTAAATGAAAATGAAGATGTATTTTTATTTTTTTTACTTTTTGGCAGTTCAAATAATTGATCCATACTAATTGCATCCCAAAAGATAAATCACTTTCTTCTTTCGGTAAATTCAACTTTTAGATTTTGAATATGATATTATTAGTAGTATATGATAATTTTAAGTCAAATGTCACTAATATATATTAGGCTCCATTCTAGTCCACCATTCCAACATGTATGGTAGAAAGTGACGAACAATCAACAACAACTTGAGCAGCCATAGAGTCAAACTAATCATAATTACTTACTAATCTCATATTTAGTCGGCAGAATGAATTTTATTGTTGCTTCATATATAGCACCTTCTTCACATTCCAATTTTCAACTAATTATTAATTACTCTTTCTACTTTTAATAAATTCATTACACATCCACTTAGTCGATTATTCCATTATGATCCAGTTGTTATGTTGACTCAAGGCATATTTAACTTTGGGGTGGGGATGGGGGACTTAGTGTGGATATTAGATGATCACTTACAAAATACGTAACATTATAAGTTGGCGGAGTAGATGAACTTAGTTTTCTTGGAATGCGTTACAAAAGATCAAGGTTCAAACCATCTAACGTTATATTTGAGAAATATCATACTTGATCTTAAAATGAATCAAATGGATATTTCATTTTCCATGCAATATGATGTGGCTTATGTAACCTTATTATCACCAAAATTTGATTATTCCTCACACGTCTGTGGCCATCTAATGAACCATCTCATGATTTTGTGTGTTTATGTACTGTTAGCTTCAGCCTTCGGGGATGGGCTCAAGCTGTTCCCCAAACTAAGGAGTAAGGAGCAAAGCATGAAAGTAAAACGACGTTAATCGATTTTTGCTCTGATACTAGTGGTCTTCAGTTGTGTTCTAATTCAAACGTTGTGACTCCCAGGACGACCTTGATGCTGCTAAGAGTGCTATGTTCAGTATCAAGGACTTGATTATGAAAAGGTGCAAAGCCGCCCTGTGTGATGCTGCTAATGAAGAGGTTGATAAAGCCTAGAAGTCCGAAGTGTTAACTTGTAATAATGCTCTGTCAATGTTTACACCCGACTCTTTCGTTTCTAACAATTCTAGATGTGAGGATTTCCTGATGTATGGATGAAACATATTCTGGCAAGCGAAGGAGATATAAGCATTAGAAGCAAAAGCGATGTCGCTTAACATAGCTTATCAGAAAGTACTTTCTTCATAGCTTATCAGACACTGCCTTTACCACGTACATCTATGTAAAACGTCGTTGTTATACTTTCCATGCCAATCTTGCTGTTGTTGGTGCATTCTATACTAGTAATAAGGAACCAGCTGCCTCAACATTGGAAGCTCCATAGTATACCAGTTATATCAAATGTTGATGCACAATCAAAAGGAGATCCACTGACAATCAAGAAAGTATTGCACATCAGGTGAATATTAAAGCTTTTTTACTACACTATTAAAAAATGAATTCAACTTACTTCATACTGTAGTAGCTGATTTGTCCCGTAGACCGAGACTTGTTCACTATGCTTGTGAGCTGTCTACAAAGATGGGTAGTCAGTGCTGTCCTTCGAGCAGGACTATGAACTGCCAGTCTCCACTGTGTTTTTGCTAGTGCTGATACAGGTATAGCAAAATCTGAATCAAGCTTGGCTTGGCTCAGACCACCAGCCTAGCTAGTGATGCGTATCTCCCCGGGTCTGGAGGACCAAGCCTTAAGGCTCACTGATGTCCTTAAGGCTCACACAGTAATTTGTTATAATCTCAGGCAACCAAATTGGTTGTTCTAACTTTATACATCCATAGAGACGTGAGTTCCTCTCTTCAATGGGAAACAAAAGTGAAGAGTGTATGAGCTCCAAATATGAGCTTCAGTTTTGTATTGAGCGACCTCAACCACACATGCCGTTACTTGCCTAAATTATCCAATTTTATCAATATTAGAGTTAACAAATAGAGATGTCAGTTTTTGCGAAAAAGAATACAAAGACGTCATTTTTCTTTATCTGTTTCGACAAAGTAAATCATTCAAATAAAGACGTACAAAGTACTACAGAGATAAAAAGACAGCATTGCACCAACTGATACCTGAAATGCCAATATTTGACAAATACTCTCACATATTCGATAATTCGAAGTTCATCAAGATTGATATCAATAAATTCCAATTTCCACATACTCAAATTAAATTTGTGAAGTCTGCCAAGACTGTTCCTAACAAATTAACAGAAAAGCCAATACCTTAATACTACTAGCCAACAACCACATCTCTCAATATCTCTACTAAGCGGGTAGGGGGTCGTATAGTAGGCCGTCTTACCCCTATGATAAGAGGGAGGCAAATCCAAAAAATCCGAAAAATGTGTCAAGAAGCAGAACCAGCAGCTGGAGGAGGATTCTGACGAATCCCTCTGATCTGATCAATCCACTGGTTTTCAGGAACCTGATTAGCCCAATCAGGAGCACTTCCACCAAACGAAACTCCCCTCATCGCCTCCATCACTCTCGTTGCATTCTCTACAGTCAAAGGTGCCTGACGACGCCTCTCGTCTTCCACAAATGCTGTCTCCACTTCCCTAATCCTATCGTCCTCATCTTCATCCTCGTCGTTGAGATCCAGAGAAGTGACACCATCCTCAATACCATGAGAGTGCCCATTGGGTATGTGGTTGAAGCCTATCGGAATTGTATCGTCTTCATCAGAGTCCTGCCCGGTTTCAGTCGAGATTGGCTGGTAGTATTCAAGAAACTCCTCGGGATTATCGTCTGAATCAATATCAGCTCCGTTTTCTGCAACTGAGTTTCAAATCAAGAAGCTAAAATATTCTAACAATTAATTTAGGTCAATGAAATTTGCACCCACTTTAATGATTAGTAAGAGATAACAATTAATTGATGTCCAAAGGTTGACACGACAAAACGAGAACATCAAAGAAAATTGTAAATCAATATATTATGATTAGCATACCTTCAATGAAGTCTGTTGTTGAGGTTGGAACAGCGTTCATGATTGTTTCACTGATTTCGTTCTCACAGATGGATCAGTGTGTTTGTTTCCTAGATCGATCAGAATCGAGATATTTATTCACTTTGAATAAAAAGAAGGGATAAAAAAGTATGAAAAAGGAATTGCACCAGCCGGGAATCGAACCCGGGTCTGTACCGTGGCAGGGTACTATTCTACCACTAGACCACTGGTGCTTTTGGTATTCCTGTTATAAATATTCATATTTGTAATATTAACAACTACAAACTAAATTTATTATTTTACTTGATCATATAGAATTTAAATATAAATTCTTTCAACTTTCTAGTGCTATTGATCAAACATGATTAATGCATAAGGTAGATAGAAAGAAGATCAATTTCGAGCATAGCCCTGTTAGATTAGAACTTAGTATTTTTTTTTAATTTGTAAGTAATATTGTAAAAAATTTATTATTAATAGTAGTAAAATAAATTGTTAATTGGTGAAATATTAAAAAAAAAAAAAGTTGAAGACAACCGTGAACGTGGCAAGATTGGAAGCCCACATATTTGGAAGAACAAGCTGAGGCAGTTGGTCTCTGTGTGTGTGTCAACACTTGTAATAACTAATAAGTTGTAAGAAATCAAACAATGGCTACTACCATTTTGAGGCCTTGTATATCTTCATATTCTCAACGCCTATTTCCAGCAGACACTCCCTTCAAGAAAAGATTTAGTGTTTCTTGTTCAGCCCTTCAATTTCCAGACACAATTTCTAAAAGGTATCCCAAATTTCATCAATTTAAATTCAATTATGTTGTTTACAGTTTATATATTTTATTAGCTTTAATTGTTGTAAATATAGGCCAGAGCTGTCGTTATCTGTTGGTACTCACCTCATTCCTCACCCTAATAAGGTAGTGAATGATCACAAAATAAATCCTTTCGATTTTTATTTCAGATTATACCCAAGCTTTGCTTTTAATAGTTAATGTGGAGGGCAATTTTAGTTTCTTATGTACTCAGATAATTGTCTTTTGTGTTCGAATTTAAGGTTGAAAAAGGTGGAGAAGATGCATTCTTTGTCAGCAGTTATAAGGGGGGTGTTATTGCAGTTGCTGATGGTGTTTCTGGGTAAGATTATCTTGGTTTTACTATATACATCAAATCAACCTGCCCCAATTTCTTTACTCTCGTTTAAGCGGGGTATAAGGGGTCGGGTTGTAGGCAACCTAGCTTTGCTAACAGGGACGTGGTTTCCAAGTTGATTCAAGAGTGAAGTGCAAATAACTATCTTCTACCTAACAAAATGTAAGAGGCGTAGGTAGTATTATTAGCCATTTTGATTCGTTTCATTATATCCAAGAGTTAGAGATTAGGGAATATACAATCTTTTGACTCCATATGACAAGGAAATTGATTTTGGTTTTACTATAATGTTAATTGTCTTCTACTTATAGTATGACCAATTTCCAACTAAGATTTAATAAATTCATTTTAGTTAGTAATAGTTATAGTGATGCTAATTTCCCTAAATAAGTCAAAGTTGCGGGAGTTCAAATTGGTGTAAATCTCCCAGTTGCTGTGACATTTATATGGCTGATGATTAGTGAAATTAGAATGTTTGCTTCAGTGGGTTCAGGCTCAATTGGGCTGCAATAATCAATGAATAATACCACTACCAACTTTTCTCAAAATGATGAAAGCCTTGAGGCTTGTTATAGATGAAGATTGTGAACAGAATTTCTGAATAACTGAATATACATGTTCCTCTTTTTCGAAGATGGGCGGAAAAAGATGTTGATCCAGCAAGATTCTCTCGACAATTTATCACTTACGCATCTAATTTTGTGGACGATGAGGAGGTATGATTAGTGTAAACTCTGCATGTCATGCATTATTTGCATCCTCTAAGAGTTGATTTCAACAAAAGATAATGAAGGTGGAAATTAGCTGTGAAACTTGGTTTCTTCAAAATTCCTCATCTACAAGTTATAAGAGAAGATTTGACAGGTTGACTATGACCCTCGAAGGCTTATAAAGAAAGCACATGGTGCTGTATCTTGTATTGGTTCGGCCACTGTGTAAGTTCCGCATATTAATTCTTTCATGAAGATTGGATGATCAATCCATTGACGGCACTTACACTTCACACTGATATATCACTAATTACATCACCTATTAGGATTGTTGCAATGTTGGAGACGACAGGGATTTTAAAGATAGCAAATGTAGGAGATTGTGGAGTACGGGCTATACGCAAAGGTGTGGAATTTGTCATTATTGACACAACTTCTCAATTTTTTCGTCGGACTGATGTTAACAATTTCTGCTATATTGATATATTTCTTTATACATTATAAGGCTAATTTTGTATATGATACAGGGCAACTTATTTTTTCCACATGCCCCCAAGAACATTATTTTGACTGCCCGTACCAGTTAAGTTCAGAAGAAGTTGGTCAAACTTATCTTGATGCCACGGTAAGAACAGTATATCTAAAACTAGGTTACGATATCTTGATCTTACATATCTTATTCCTTCCTGAGCTCTGAAAATGGAGATGTATTGCTAAAATCCAAATTCCGATTGATATTACCTTAGTTCACCTTGTTTTACTTTTCCAAGTACTACAGGTGACCACTGTGGAATTGGAGACCGATGACACCATCATAATGGGTTCAGATGGTCTGTTCGACAATGTTTTTGACAGTGAAATTATATCAACGCTGGCTGCTCATCAAAGTGTCACCGATGCAGGTACATGTTTCTTGCATTCTTAAATTTAGTATACTGTCGAGATTTGTCCAAGTATCACCCTTGATCTCAGCTTTCATTGTTAGCAAAGGCATTGGCTGATCTAGCTCATAACCATTCTAAGGATTTGAGTTTTGATTCGCCTCATGCCCTGGAGGCGCGAAGCAAGGTAAAAGTAACCATTGTCTGCACTTTCATCAATCGATCGAACTTGTAACAACTCGAAACCAAAGTTAAATTTCTTAAATTCTATTGTGCAGGGATTCGAGCTTCCCTCCTGGAAAAAGTTTTTAGGAATGAAGTTGACAGGTAGGATTTAGGTCAATACTTCCTTAGCTCCATTGTCACTGGAGTTGCAATATTAGTAACCACTTCTTCGTAATGGATAGGTGGGAAGCTTGATGATATCACTGTCATCGTTGCTCAGGTGAAAGCATTATAAACAACAACTTCGAAACAGAGAGACTTCAATTAATCGGTGTGGCTTATTAAATACGAGTGGAGGATGTTCATTGTCTCTTCATGTGACGGGTTTGACTGTCCAGGAAAGTTCATTAGTTCGCGCAGTCCCGTTTTCTCATCACATATATTTTGTACAAAAACAGATGTCTTCTTTTTTAGTGTCTGCTCACCTTCAATTGTTTGTTTCATCCTTTGAGTACTTGTCCATAAAGAAGATATGCTGATACAGTGACTTTTTCAATTGAAATTAATTTGATATTTAGCAGAAGATGTTAAAGGGTAAGTTATTGACCTCTCAGTATGTACTTCATCCCTAAATGATTGGTACATTTTGATTTTCATGGTCAATAAAATACGACTGAAAATGTAAATATCTCTTATTCTACATGCGAAAAATTATAAAAAATTGATATTTCAAAAATATATGGTGAGACGAATCAAACAAGATCCCACATAACTATATTATTTCTAATCGTTTAATGATAATTCTTGATCAAAATTTTTAAAATTTCACCATAAAAGTCAAAATGTACCAATCATTTAGAAACGAATAGAGTACATTTCAAAGAGTTATCTTTGTCCTTCATAAGAAGTTAAAAATTCAATTTCTCCTACTTCGGTATGATGTGAATAATAATAATGTTTTCAAGAGTTGAAAATAAGTATAGATCAGGAGATTCAGAATAGGGCAACCTTTCTCATTGTTGTTAAATTCATGGGTAGGTAAGAGACAATTTAGCAAACTGAAACATTTTACTAGTAGTCAAGAAAAGAAAGCAAAAGCGAGCCTCCTAGTAGCAGCGAGCATGAAAATACCATAAGGGACAAGTCTATCAGGCATTTTTTTTGTTGATGCATAATTATATGAGACAATTGTGGTACTGTTTTATATTTCAATCACATTTTGACTTTTGTTGATTAAATATTACAAAAAAATTTCATGAATTCCTATTAAACTATAAGAAATAATATAATCTTGTGAGACCTTGTTAGATTCGTCTCAATATATATTTTTGAAATATCAATTTTTTATAATTTTTTAGCATGTAAAATAATAGTAGTTTTTTACGTTTTAAATCGTGTTTTGTTGACCAACAAAAGTCAAAATATGACAATCTTTTAGGGACGGAAGGAGTATATTTAGATATATTTGATTGAGAGCTCGAGGTGAATCAAAACTAGGGAATGTTGGTGATGTGAATAGTCAAATAGACATTTCTATCAAATTTCAACTACTTCATCTTCACTTGTCTCATAAATCTAAACCACATCTCAACTGCTATTTTGACATTAAACGGCATACAATTTCGTTTTCTTTTTCTTTAAATACGAGTACATCAAATTTCTGATTTCACTATTATAATTCTTTTTCTTCATATGCTGATATGCATATGGTTATGTATACATGCATGCTGGTATAATAATATTGAGACTTGAGAGCAGAATGTACAAGTCCTTAACTGGGTTTGTGTAAAACATGTGAATGTGTGATGCAATAATTGAGTTCAATCGGCCACACATTGAGATAGGCAATATAAACTCAATATTATCATGAAACACATTGTCATACTCCTACATGTAAGAATGAACAAGTTGGTGGAATAAGTAAGCTTGTGTCTGTCGAGTCATGAATTTGATTTATCTTACCAACACTTCATATTACACACTCACACAACGCTTGTCTGGAGTGGCTTACCTGCCTAACCTGATTCCAGGCTATTACGTCAACCAAAGAGTGCGAGTACGATTTCCCCATTACAAACAAACATATTATCGTGTATCTAGCTAATATTTGTAATTGTTCTCTATATATTATGTAGTATTTCGTATCCTGTCAACCCTATATTATTTGACATTTTTGCATATAATATTGATAACTAACTATTCTAAGTTTATAGTATTTAAGAAAAATAATTATTGATACAATTTTCATAGACCGGCCTAATTATTGATTAATTAATTGAACTTCCGTCCACATGAGGGATTTGGATTTATTGGAGAATGAATTTCTTTGACGATTCTTTACTCCTACGTACTATTCCACATGCTAGAGTTGACCAAACTAATTAATCCACATTTTTTAAAAGTTGGTTTCTATTACATGCTCCTCCTACGAATGCCTTTAATAAGTGAGTCCGTGCGTAAAAAGAACACGAATATATTTTAATGCAAAATGCAATTTAATCTTTTTTCATTAACAATGAAGACCAACTATGATATTTTATGTAAAATAACTTATAATCTTGAGATTAAGTTAAGGTTCATTTAGCTGTTCGTTCATTAATGGTCCATTAATCATAAAATATTGTACCATTTCATTTATATTTTCTTCCTCTTTTGGTTTTTTTTAGGTAAAACGTACCATTATGACAAAAAAAAAATTCATTAATATCAATCATCTAAACTTATTTTTCCGATTTAGATAATTTCTATCAACTTGTTTAACAGATTTTGGTACACGAACTATATCGATGGATGATATCAGTTTGGTACATTTTTTTTAGACATTTTATGTTGTACCATGCTAGAATGATATATTTTAGTGTTGAATACCATCTTTAGATTGAAAAAAATTGTATATATTGATTAATGAACATTAATGAACGGTATTATTAATGAACCGTAATCATAAGAGTTAAAAGACAATTGATAGTTTCTAATTAAAGCAAAACGAAGTTATTATATTACATTGCTAGAAGATGCAAAACCAAGATACTGCTGAAAGTTATTCAAGTTGTTGTTATTATTATTACTACTACTACTATTACAGAAAAGATACGATGTTTTGTCATCAAATGGTGTCATATCCATCGTCTGCGATAAAACGAGTGATGATGGTAAGGCGGTTTCTTGTAGTAGTAGTAGTGATGATGGATGAGGTTCTGGTTGCTGCTGCTGCTGCATTTGAATGCATAAGATCTCAGCTTGAGCAACTGCAAGCTGCATTTGCAACTGCGAAACTTGATTCTGCAGATAAGATATCGCTCCAACACATCCATACACAGGATCTCTCATTCTCGCGTTCGCTTCGTATACTAAACTGCTCACTGCATCCCCTCTCTGCTGTATGGGAAGCTCCTACAAAATTAAACAACTAATTACTACTTAACAAACGCGTACCGAAGTTTGATTGGAGATGTCGTAGTTATAGGCTTATAGCCGACTCCAATTAATGCGATAATAAAACTTGGTTGATACAATTATACAAAATGTTATGAGAGTTCCACTTCACCTATAGCAACTTGAAAATAAATATGTCATCAAATTAAATTCAAGACGCCAAATAAATGGTAAATGTAATATTTTCAACTTCCGCAAAAGCGGGGATTTCTTCCTTGATTCTGTCTCGGTCAAAAAATGGTAATAATGTAATATTTCAACTTCCACGAAATGGTGACAAATTAGATTTTATAATAAAATATGATCATCATTATTATATAATGTGTAGCTCTTAATAACAGTCGCCAAAGAGTATCATATTAAAAATACTACTGTATTAATTAATTAACGATAGACTAATAGTTGTAAACTTTTTTTTGAATAATCGACATAATAATCAAACACAATTAAGAGCACGTGATATATAGATCAATGTTTAAACGAGAGGAATCAAGAAAATCTTAATATATAAAGCAAGGGTTCCTAAGATATAGAAATGGCGTGATTTCACGCTCCATAGGGCGAGATTTCACGCTCAAGATTTATTGAGTACGCACTAGATAGAGATTACGAAAAAGAAATAAAGGAACCTGTAACATCTTGGCAACATTGCTAGCACCAAAAACCTTGTGAACCATAGCAAACTTGTGAGGATCATCTGGAGGAAAATAAGGGGCAAATATGCAATCCTTAGCGCAACGACGCCTCAAGAGCTTGCAAGAAGCACAAGGTGTTGCTCCTCCCATTATTATTCTTTCAGAACTAGAACAACAAAATGATGAATAAACCAACTACTTAGTATGCTTGTCTGAAAAAAACAAAGTGCAACTAGGGCAAATTTAAACGTGTAGTGTGGAAGGGAATGAGATGAGATGAGATACGTGTGTTTATATAATGGAAACAAGATTTGTTTGTTTCTTTAGTAAATGGAAATAGATCAATTATAAATTACTATTATTACGTACAACTGGTTTGTGAAGTTACCATCAAGAATAAATAATCAAGTTTGGAATAGTTCAGTCAAAATATACGTTGAAATATTGCACGCACGTAAATCACAAACGTAGGTGATTTACAATATTGCCCCTTGTATAGGAGAAGGATTTCAAAATTTAGAGGGTAAAATAGTCTTAACAAGATAAGAAGTGTGTGAGCTTATATTTAATTTCAAAGGGAATATTGACCACCGCTAGAGAGCCATGGATGGCAGTTGGCGATCTATGCATAGCTTCACATTTGATATAAGGGTATATGCGACTTCTCAATTATTCTTCCATTTCTCTGTTCCACTTGTTGAATTTGAAAATTACATTCCTTATATCACATGCATTTCATTTTAACAAAACTCGATCTAATCGCTAAAAACCTGATTTTTACCAATTTTACTTTAGTATGACTTGATGAATAATGTGCACAAATAACTTATCAAATTCAATGTGTGACAACGTAGTATTAAATGTCTCTATGCACCTTGTCTTTTCGTTAATGTAGCTGATTTGATTAGGGGACTAAATCTTACATGTAGTGTATGCCGGTCCGGTTTGGGCATGCACTCTCCCGAGAATCGGATCGATAGGTTACCGGTCAGGACTGTTAACCATTCGGATATATTTTTTTTACAGGTAGCGTCCCGATAACTTATCGTGTAGATATCGGTCTGGACCGATTCTGAGTATATCCGATAAAATACATGTATAATAGGAAATAACCTTTATAAAATGTTCAAAATCGATAATATAACACCTACAAATTAACATCGAATATGTTATTGGATACTTTATCGAGTACTTTACCATATAACTATCGGATGCCGGTTAATTTTGTTACACGTTACCCTACCGTTATCTTACCGGGTGAATAAACGGACCAGAAATTTCTGACCGAGAACCGGATGAATCTCGAATCTCTCAGTCCAATAACGACCCTACTTGCAGTCGCAGATTAACCACTTCGAAACACAAGGTTTGCTTCCAGTGAAAATCGAATCTGAGTTACATAAAGAGGCGAGGTTGTTGGTATGTTGCATTCTAATTTTTTATCAATTGAAATATACTCGGAATCAAACTAGTTGTTCGAACAATTGAGCTCACAAATATATTGCTAATTACATAATGCATATAGAACTTTCCTAACAACCATGTATAAATTAATCGCCATCGAATCTAACTTACCGAGTTTGTAAAATATATATCAACAAGTAGTATGATCATGACCCGAGGAAACTAAGAAACAACTTTGATTAAAGCAAAGAATCCTAGTAATAAATTAAAGATGAGAAAGACAAAAGCAATAAATAGGGGGAGAAAATCTAGGATTCAAGAAATAGAAAAATAAAGAATGGGTGCTAAAATAAAACGTAGATGTAATATATATTATCGTCCTCATCAATCAATAATCTGCAAGACATACTTCATTAAAATGGGAGCAAACATATATATGGCTATCCCCCATAAGGATGTTTGTGTTCATCGAGTTATGACAACCCCGATTAATTAAGGAGACCAATCAATTCAAACAATATCTAACTACATATTTTCGTAATCCAACACAATAACCATCCTTTTTATAATTAGTAGTTTACTAGTTTATTACATAGTATTAGGCTATAGTTTAATGAATATTACTTCCTCCATTCCTAGATAATTGTTACATTTTGACTTTACATAGTCAACAAAATATAATTTAAAACGTAAATATCTTTGATTTTACATGCAAAAATATTATAAAAAGTTAATATTTCAAAAATATATATTGAGACGAATCTAACGAGATCTTATAAGATTATATTATTTCTTTTTCGTTTAATAAGAATTCATGGTCAAATTTTGTAAAGTTTGACCAACAAAAGTCAAAATATGACAATCTTTTAGGGACGGAGAGAGTATAAATTATTGCATGAAGAACTAGAGAGATAATTGTTAAAATAGTCTCAGATAATATATGCAAATTACATTTTAGTCCTTATAAATGCTTGGTCTGCACAAATGGTATGGTCCCTGATATTATTGGTCGATGTGCGCACTTTAGTGTCTTTTTTAAAAGAGAAGTTAATTTTTTTACGGGAAGATAAAGGTACCAAATAAAGTGCATCTTTTCGACCAATATGAGGGACTAAAGTGTACCCTTTGATTTCAAGAAGTATAAGTTTTGAAAATTGTATTTTGAACCTATTTCCGTCAAAATTTAACATCTCTGTCAAAAGAGGAACTAAGGTGCATCTTTATTTTACGCCAATATCCCGGATCATTTGCGCATACATATATTTACTGGGCTAAAGTGCAACTTAGCTTGCACATATTATTTGGGACCATTATTTTGGCAATGTTTTCAAGAACTAGTTATCAATATGGTGTCTGAAAGTGGGTCGAGGTTGTCATTTGGTCTGCGAAAATTCATAACGCAATTGAACAAAAGGTACAAGCGACTAGGTCCAAAAACTAAAAGAGGTGTTAAATTTATCTGTAATTATGCAATTGGCTTCCAATAAAAGGTTCTGTTAAATGTTAACGACTCTGTCAATTTTGGACTAATAAATTATAACTTTTTTGTCTAACTTTGTGAATTAATTTGCAACAGTTAAATTCTCGAAGCCCAAATTGTAATCGCGCAGCTGTGTGAGACTATTTTAACAATAGCTATTTTGTGATATTATTTCACAAAATATAGAAGCCTTAATTATTTCAAAGTACAAAAAGGTAAATTAGGAAAATATGAAGAAACAACATGCATGTGAGATGAATTAATGTAGCTTACATTTACAATGAGGCCCGACATGATGAATGTAAGCTATATGGAGTCAGTAGTAGTGAAGATTAAAAATGAATTTGCAGGTTTATTTATTGGCTTCTCATTCATCAAATATATGTTAGCATGCGTCACCTAAAAGATTCCACCAAACCCTACCAATAACACAACATTTATCATCTTGTATGTGCTTATTAATTATTCTCCACGAGGTTACAATTCAAATTTAATTGCAGAGGAACCCTAAACTCGATTATCTACCCCCCCCCCCCCCCCCCTGCATTTAATGCTTTCCACATGTTTCCAACCTTGTTATATTTTCTTCCGAGGAGAAACACCCCCTCTTCCCCAGTACTACTCCTAAAACTTCTCATCTCACAACCTCCTCTTGTTTTCGATTGACCTGAAGCAATTATGGGATATGTGATTCATTCAAAAGTTTTAATTTAGTATAAAAATAAGGAAAATAGTAAAATACTTCTTACATATTAAAAGATGGGCTATATGACGTTCCATTCTGAAACCAATTGATAATCAGGGGAATAGCCCAGAATTTTATATATTGATCTAAGATGACATCGACTTTCGTTATGGAATGTCCATCTTTAACACATACAAAGAATAAATCTAATAATGTATAGATCCTAAATTTCAAGACTTTTGAGCGGGAAAGCTACAACCTTAATCCTCAAACACTAGAGCAACAAAGGTGAATTATAATTTAATGTTTTATTCTTATCAACAAATAAAAACATCAATTAGTATCACCTAAATTAATTTTAATTCTCTTCATTACAAATAAGCCCTTTTGAATAATAATTTAGGAAGTTATTGGAGTATTATAATTAGGTCATAAAAACGCGTAAAGTTTGAAACAACTAAGCACTTAGAAAAGAGAGACAAGATGATCGAGAAGGTCTGGAAGGTTTGTTTATGTATTCTGTGTTTTCGAAGTTGTATGAGTTTAATTATTTGAGAAAACAGACATCTTCACCGTCTTAGAGAACATAAAACATGCCAAGATCAATGCAAACATTAAATGCACTTTGTAATATGGAAGATTCCATTTTTGGGATGTGGATGTATTTTCTTTTATATTCCAACACTAATCTAATACTCTTATCATTTTAACATAATATTATTTTATATTTTAATGTAATTTTTTCTTTTTTGTCATATTGAATTTATCAACTATATCCAATAAAGACAATCAATTGTCATTTATATTTTCAATTTACTTTTTTACTATGATTATTATTCTGTAAGACTAGAACGGACAACTAAAAAATTCGAAAAAATTAGTAAACCAAATTGCATCTATAAAAGCTAACATAACAGGTACGGACCTAGCCACCTACTCCCCTTACCAAATGGTAATATCACATAAATTTAACAAAATTGATCATTTAAATAAAGTAACAAACAACTTGTTATTTGATTCAGTAATAAAATAAAAAGTAAAATCGTGTCTTTTAACTCTTTTATAATCAGTTTAGGTATATGCTTTGCACCCTTCATCAATTTGGGTATATGCTCGGGGTTCGAAGGCACTATATATTGATTCCAATAATGATGTGCAATATAAAAATTGATGAAACTATCTTATTAGCACACACTCTAGCTCTTTGAATTTTTGAATCTATAATTTATAGTTTTGAAGTAAATTAAATGTGGAAATAAAGTCAGAAAATATTAAGAGTTAATAATTGGGAGAGAATTGTGAAGTGGGTAGAGCAAGTTGGAGAGAAAATAGAGAAAGAACTCACATAACTGTAAAATTCACAGCTTTACACCGTGGAAATTTGCATCATCCACGAGAGTGTGAATATTATTTTTAAGATTAAGCCAATTTTAGAAGAGCTAGTAAAACACTATTTTTCTATATTTTTAATTTTTTTAGAACCTATAATAACTTTGAGAAAGACTGATGTGAGTGTTCTTAACTTGGAATTATTAACGTGATAATTCAAATTCAAGTCAGAAGGTAAATGTGAAAATCTTGTATAGATGGATGTAGGGAGTATTAGTTACCAACCTTAGTTGTCATTATTTTCCATCACATTTGAACTACGAATTGCTATATGACAGCATTGAAGAGTATTTGTTGATTGAAGATGTAAGAGAACATGGGAAGCTGTAGGAAGATTGACCTAAGTACATAACTAAGCTGTTTGTTGCAAGTATATCTATACCCTTTTTGAAAACAAATCGAGATTCCTAAAGGATGAGTATGACCAATTAACCTATGAGGACTAACCAAATAACAAACACATGCTTTCAACTCAATTCAATAAGACTGAAGAATGAAGATGCATAATAGAGATTTGACTCGTCCTACAAAACCACTGAAAACGCTATCCGGTAAAAACGAATGACACGTTCGATCATATATTTTTTAACTCATTCACCATTTAATCACATAAGTATTAAAATAACCTTGTCAAGCATACATGTTTCAAAAAGTGTTTTACCTGATACTTTTGTTATGATGACAATTGAGTTTGACTTTTGTTGAATAATTGGTAAGGATAAGATTGTCCAAACTTCAATTTAAAACAATTCTTTAATTTTAACAAAAATTTTGAGGCAAATTTTTCGATTTGGAGGCTATTTGAAATAGTTTAAATTAAATAAAAGGACTAACAAAGAGAAAAGGAAAGAACAGGAGTTATACTTCACTTTTAAAACAGGACTACATTAAAGGTATTTATCAACAAAAATCAATCTTGATGGCTAATATAACGAAAGTACCAAATAAGACACTTTAAATAAATGAGTCATCGTAAAGGTCATTTAACACATGATCGAATGATGAACTCTCTGAAACATACATGATCACTGGCACCTTAAACCTTTTTGCTAATCATGTGTTAGGTGAATCTATTAACGCTAATGTCAACAAATTGACATTTTGGAGGAAAAAATGTTGAGCAATATCATTAAATATCAGCGACTATACATACATTATCGAACCTATAGGCCATATGGCCATAATTTTGTTCATTCAGCAAAGATAATATTCCATCCGTTCTTAATTAGTTGTCTTTCTAGTCTTCAACACGTTGATTAAGAAATTATGTAAATTTATCTATTTGCCCTTCAATAAAGAATTAATTATTGTAGCAATAAATTTGATTGAATAAATAAAGACAACTTTCTATTAATTGATTATTCTTTAAATTCCATCATCACTTCAAGTCTCAATAAAATCATTTATTGAAATGATGCATGCTACCTCAATTACATTAATGAAACAAATCAACTAAATACTTTTTCAAATTCTTCAACCCATTTCAATGAGAATTAATACTCCATTAAACTTCATCCAATGATAATTAAATACTTCATTAAACTTCATCCAATGAAAATTAAATTGACTATTGATATCCTAATGACATTTATTAGGGCTAAAAGAGGAAAAAGTTGATGAAATATGCATTGGAATTTTAGGAAGACAAAAATCTTAAAACAAAAAAATAGCTAGAAAGACAACTAATTAAGAACGAAGGGAGTAAATAAAATTGTACCGGATTTGGAGGAAAAAATGTTGAGCAATATCATTAAAATTGTACCGAATATTCATCACAGAGAAATAATATTCAATCGACAAGGTGATGCCTCAATCATGATACATAGATATATATAAATCGATTCTAACCAGATAAGACCACCCTCGATTACAAAATTTGATCTAGGTGATGCATCAATCAGGATACATCGATATATAGATCGATTATAAACAGATAAGACCACCCTCGATTAAAAAATTCGATCTCCCTATGATATTAGGTTTTGTCTTGTATGTGATTAGGAGAAGAAGGAAATGGGAGAATCGAACTTACATCAACCCTACAAATACCGACTTGTACAATTGCAATCAAGCCAGCATGCCAATTATCCAATGCACTGATGCAAACAATATCAAGAAGACTCCATTTAAAGGTGGAGTGATCAATCAGCCTCAAGCATCCGTAATGAGAAGATTGATACTCTACATAGCACAAGAAACAACTTGCGCTCCTGATTATGCGACCATCTCATTGGCTAGAGCTTTTCTTCAATTTTGTAAGTCCCATAACATTCTATAACATACCTAAAGCACATACCAGGTCCACATAACCAAATTCTCCAATTTCCACCGAGGGGTGTAGAACCAGAACACATTATTGTTGGAAATAGATGAGAGCATGCATCCATACTAAAAAGATATTAGCAGAGCCTCAAAGTTCGTATACGTAGAACAGTAGCGATATAGACATGCCCAACAGGCAGATAAGATGTATGAATTTCCTGGATTTAATAAATTCTCAATTTGATAACACTCACCTGAAAGCTTAACCTACCTTAGCAGCAATTCGTAGAATATCTGCTCTGTCTCTATAAAACATTAATACAATTGGAATCAATCCAAAATCTTAAGGCAAGGTCCCCGAATAACAATCAAGGAGAAAAAGGGTACTGCTCAGAGAACGACCTACCTTTTATCTCCAGTTAGAGGACAAACTGTGAACAAAAGACAAATCCCCACAAACTTTTAGTACATTAAGAAGAAATCAGTATGGACGTGCACGGTTTCCTCCATGATAATTTCTATCTGGCCCTGAACCTCCACCTCTGTTATCACGCCGTCCACCAAAACCGCCTCGACCGCCACTGTTTGTTAAAAAAGTCAAACCATTAGCATCACAACCCCAGTATATGAAACAGAACAAAGAGAGAAAGATGCACACAATAGAAACAGTTAAAAGAGGAGGCAACAACACAAATCAAGTCACAGAGCAAGTTGACAATGCTAGAGTGAAATGAAATCTATATAATCAACGGAAAACAAAAACAATGAGTAGGTTTCCCATCCTAATTAAGGGGAACAAAACTAATTAAGGATGTTCTATGAAATTCAAACATCACTTTCGACCAACTTTTATGTTTTGCCAGATTTATTAGCATGCTTCATCTTTGTGTGGCATCCAAATAACACAACCATACATCAATTAGGCTAAGATGGTCAATTTATAACTTTTAATAGTACAAGTGCACAGTTCTAAAACAGTGACTATTAGTCAACGGACGTAGTATAGCAAAAACAAGGCAACCAAGCAAATAAGCATGTAGCGGGACGAAAGAAACGAGCATTAGAAAAACATCATTATCAATGTATAATCTTACCCTTGACCATATGTTGGGGCAGCCTTTGGTGCTGACTTTTCAGCCATAGTAACAGTAATCTTGTTGCCTCTCAAATCATGATCTGCAAAGCATAAAACTCTCAGTAAAACGCATTGTCAAAATCTAAACCAATTACATACTAAGGAATCTGCTTAGGACTCACTATTGAAAAATCCACCAGCAGCATGTGCTGCAGATGGATCTTCATAAGATAAGACTGCATCTCCTTTGTTATTGCCTTGTTCATCTGTGTAAATCTTTATACTCCAGGGCCACTGGTCCTTGTACCCACGCTTCTGTTTAATCCTTGCAACCTAGTTAACGAGAGAGCAAGCATTAATTTCATCGAACAATGGAATTGGTAAGAGCAACAAAATGAATTAACAGGCAATGGAAATGGCATAATAGATCAGCTAATTTATGTTCCCTTCAAAGAATCAGGTTGTCCTGGAAAAAAGATGGAGAAACAATAAAAGATTTAGGGCAGAGACAGGTGATATAAGATTATATTCAAAGCACATTATTTTGTTGAAAAAAAATCTAGCAGAGCAATGAAGTAAACATGCATTATTACTTGTCCAATGCTCCCAAAAAGTTCTTGCAGTTCTTCAACTGAAACATTTGGCGGCAGATTTGAGATGTAAATCCTTGCGTTATCACAGGAATCACCACAATTCTCATCACATTGCTTTACTTTAACCGGAGCCTCATCTTGAGCACCACCACGACCACCTACTTGATTTTGGGAATCACCACCATACCCATTATTATCATACCCACCACCTCTGCCACCACCACCACGCGTATTACCACCATAACTAGCAGGAGCACCATACGAGGGAGGATAGGAATTTGGACCACCAGTATAGCTTGAAGGAGGAGGAACAGCATCAGTTGCATACTCAGAACTAGCACCATAACTGTTAGGTGGTGGTGCATAATTCCCAGCAGAGCCCCCATAAGATGGAGCAACTGGTGGAGCCTGACCATATCCCCCACCATCCCTTCCCTGACTACCTCTACTGTCTCTGCCACTACCTTCATCATACCTACCACCTCTCCCCGCTCGTCTATCCCCGCCATATCCACTCTCACCACCTTTGTTATAATTTCCACCGCCCCGGCCACCTCGATCATCAGAACCACCAGGAGAAGGAGCCCCACATTTGTTACACTCGTTTCTTCTAGCAAAGTTCAAATTCCCACAGCTATGCCATATTACAAAATCAATAACAATTAACACGCAGAACAAAGTATTTTTAAGAAGACACTTTGAGTGTTTACTACAAGTGTTGACAGACTCCCAAACTACTAAATAGAAGAATAAATTAATATTTCTGATGGCATTGCAAATATAACAGTTCACGAGATAAATTGTAAGTTAGACCACCCATATTTCTGTAAGTTAAGTAATTTTAATATTTTAATAAGACAGAAACCTTTCAGATAAATTTAAGGCTTATTTTTATTTTGGACCCTGAACTATCACGTAAGTTTCAAATTGGACCCTGATACTATCTTAAGACTCATTTTGGACCCTATACTACGCTTTGTCTCATTTTGGACCTTAAAATGCCAAATAAAATTAGAATAGAGGCACATTTTTAAATAAATTTATATGTGGGGATCTTTTATAATACTTCTTTAATTACAAAACAACCCCTCCCTCAACCTCACACCCCACCCCTACCCCCTACCCCCTACCCCTTACCCCCCCCCCCCCACCCCAGTAACCCCCTTACTCCCCCCCACCCCCGTAACCCCCTTAGATAAAAAGAAAATGAAATCATTCATTTACCCTCCCCACCCCCGTAACCCCCTTAGATGAATAGAAAATGAAATCTTTTATTTACCCTCCCCACCCCCGTAACCTCCTTAGATAAATAGAAAATGAAATCATTCATGTAATTAATTGACATAGAGTAACAATATTTTAAGAAAAATAGTAGACAATGATGATCAAGAATTTCCACATTTCAAAATTATATTAATGGAGCTTCGGATTTTGAAAATTCTACAAAATGAATTGGAATTGATTATTTAATAATTTATCTTCTTGTTTGTGTTATGCACTCCACACTTTATTAGACAAACAAAGTTACTGGTCCAACAATCTTCTCCACCACAGTAACACACCTCCATAGCCCATCTCCACGTAGCTTCTTGCAGCATGTCCGTCCGTACATGTATATCCACCCATATCACTGGGGTGGGGAGGGTAATGGGGTTACGGGGGTTGGGGGGGGGGGGTAAGGGGGTTACAGGTGAGATGGGGGGTAGGGATAGGGGTAGGGGGTAGGGGTAGGGGTGGGGTGTGAGGTTGAGGGAGGGGTTGTTTTGTAATTAAAGTATTATAAAAGATCCCCACATATAAATTTATTTTAAAATGTGCCCCTATTCCAATTTTATTTGGCATTTTAAGGTCCAAAATGAGACAAAGCGTAGTATAGGGTCCAAAATGAGTCTTAAGATAGTATCAGGGTCCAATTTGAAACTTACGTGATAGTTCGGGGTCCAAAATAAAAATAAGCCTAAATTTAAAGAACATAGTACGTGTACTTTAATGGACAAAAATAAATTATTAGTGTGAAGTGTTAACTGCAAAGAAAAGGTGAATTGTAAGGAATAGTACTACCTCGCGTTCGGGCAACGCCAATCGCCTTCCCTTCCGCTCCCCCCACCACGTCCGCCGCCTCCTCCACCACGACCTCCCCGGTCACCCCCTTGATATCCCCCACCACCTCTGCCTAAAATAGACAAAATAGATTATACACAATAATTCTTACTCCCTCCGATCCACGAAATTTGTCTACTTTATTTTTTAATTGTCAAAATTGACAGGCTTTGTGGTCTGAATTGAGACGCGCGACTTCGATTTGGATCAAATTATCAGGTCAATAATAAAGTACATTAGAAATGCTAGTAGATAATATATTTTTTCGCAACGTTATACAAAGAATTTAAAAATAATTTTGTTTAAAATTAAATGACTCAAACCATTAGGTTCAACTAGACCATCACCATAGTATTAAGGTAGTATAACACAGTATGATCGAGTAGATCTAAATCATTTCAACTCAAACAATACTAATACTATCAACATCCCTAAAAGATCATCCATTTACTTTTTCAATTGTCAAATTAACAAACCTAGTGGTATGAAATGACAGAAAACTAGCCAGTTCATATCCAAATTATAATTTCAACAATAAAATATGTTGAAACACACTCTATTTCACCATATTTTATACAAACGCATACAAAACAATTGAATTCGACATTCAAAAAAATCAACCACCGAAATTCAAAAGTAGAGTATCTTTATGAAATGGAAGAAGTATAAACAATAAAGCAAAGTGATTAAATTAATCACCTCCATAATCACCACCAGAACCTCCACCGCCTCTGCTTCCTCCATAGCCACCTCCCCCTCCGCTACCATATCCACCGCCTCCACCGCCATAAGCTCTACCGCCAGATCCAGCATACCCGCCGCCACCTCCGGAGTCCCTGGGAGGCGGAGCAGATCCGCGTCCGTCGTAACCGTACGAAGCAGACATGTTCTTTATATTTTTGTGAATTGATTAAAATTAGTGAACCTAATAGGGCCTTTCAGATTCTGCTAAAGTGACACTATTAATAGGTTCGGGCACCCTACTCTATCTGGGTTTTTTTTCGGATATGATATACTCTATCTGGTTCACTTTCAATGATTTTTGCTATTTTCTCGAACCGACCCTACATAGGAGTTTTTCATAAAAACCAAACCAAATCTAAAATCGAGTTTAAGAAATTACAGGTTCAATCTAACTATTTAACAGGTTCATTTGGATGTTTTTAAATTTGTTGGGTGAAAAAATATGTAAAATAAAATATTAGTATAATACTTTACTATTTTTTTTTTTGATAGTTATATTAGTATAATACTTTACTAATTTATAAATACTAACATTATTTTTATAAGACTTACATAAAATTCAACATAAATATTAGTTTATTGAGATATAATGAAATTGTTCTTATTAGTTACCGGAGTAGAAATAAAATATATTAGTATAATTTTTAAAGTGCCTGTTCAAAACACTAAAATATATTTAACTATAAATACAAATACTAATTTTTACATTAATTTTTCCTTTATACATATAATTTCTTTTTATAGTATCTGTTCGACTGAAGAGGCACGAACCAAAAGCAGTTTGCCATTCCTTTATAGATGTACATTATTTATAAAATGGTCAATATTTGATTAATGTACTTGTGTTATTGTGTTATTTTATTGGTATAATTGTAATTTGGTTTGATTATTGCTTCATTTGTGATGTAATATTATTTTTCTATAAAAAAAAAACATTTTGGTTGTAGAGTTGTGAAATAAGCTAGCAACAAATACAATGGTACGGATTGGTTGCGGTATATTGGTAATTTGAGATAATTTTGAATAGACATGTTGGCCCGTCAAGCCCGGCCCCAGGATGGATTTGGTTAGGCAATGTTTGGTTCAAACAATAGGTGTCAAACTAACAGAAAACGGAACTACTAGTGAAGGTGAGGTATAAGTAGGTCTTGTCATACAAGACTGCAATCCACATCCTACACATCACCTGCGTCTTCATCTCCGCTTTAAAACAAAGAACAAAACTGTTACTGGTGACAGTATCCATTTCATAAGAAAAGACCTATAAATTGGTGAAGAAGAGGATGTCTGCAATTCAACAAAGAACCTGCAGTTTTTCACCGAGGGATCAACGGTGGTGATTAACCCAATCCCACCGAAATCACAACTTTCACGCTTTTGATCATGTTGTTGGTAGAAGCTATTGAATGCATATGAGATGTTAGCTGGCCAACTCAGGTTGAAACATGAGCTACCAGATGACAATGCAGTACAATCAGCAGTAGAACACGCTTCCAAAGCACGAGCACTAGCATTTGCCAAATCTTTATTGTTGTTTGCAACACACCATCGAGAAGGAAGATACTCTACATTCTGGGCATTGACTAAATTTATTGCACCGTCCCCCAAATCAAGATTGTACTTGGCTTGGCCGTCAAAAGTGAAGATGCCCCAATGCCTTTCAAAGTCTCCTGCAACAATGCTTCTCTGATCTTCATCTAGAAGACTCATTATGTAAACTTCCTTTGGTAAATGCTTAGGCCTCAATGGAGTTCCCGACTTACTCTGGATTTTTTTCATCAGACCTTTCATGAATGTTTCGGCATTAGATGAGGTAGCGTTTGCAGCACCATTAGTTGGCCATCCAATCTGTCCTATTGCTATATCCATCGAAGGAAAACCAGCTTTAGATAACGCTGAAACAATAGTATCATGACTAAGGTCATAGCTGTTTTTGTAAGTACTATGACTGTCCTTACGAGGGCGGGCAGTTTCTTTGAAAAGAGCGAAGTCTAGGGAAATGTTCTTTCTCTCATGATAGCTTTCGAAAGGAGAGATAGTCACAAAAAAAGGAGATCCATGCAGGCTCAAAAACGAAAGAAGTTCCAGCATAGTCTTGTTAACATCTGGCCTAAATTGGATCCTGGATGGCAGGCCAGATTCTGACTGAAAAGAATCCCAACTACATGGTACAACAACCTTCACACTCTCAACCAAGTTAGCTTTGGTAACAGCTTTTAGGATATTGCTGGCAGCGCCAACAACATATGGATGGAACTGCTCTCCATGACTTCGAAGAAAAGGCTCATCTCCAACAGCAATATACCTGGTAAGAAATTATTAGCCTAGTGTAGAATAGGAAAATGTTAGCATGCAACAAAATGAGAATCAAATTGCTGATCTCCAACAGCAATATACCACGATTTTTTCACATCATTCCACAAATGATGACTCTTTCATTTACATGCAATTTCCATTCTCATTAAACTCTGGATCTCTATAGGCTTTTCAACAAAAGTAAAATTTTGGGAAGATTGTTCTTTACTTTTCTTATTATCCTCTCTCTGAAAGCTGTTTAAAGATATATCCATTTCAAAAATATCTACGGGAAGTCATCTGACGATATACTATCTTGAGATTTAATGTAGGAGGCATGATATGAACTATATGCGTCGTTGGTCAAACACGACTGTCTAAGTTCCATAACTGTGCTTGCTGCTAAAACCAAGACTTTCACAAGCAAACTACTTAAGCTACAAAACTACCCATATGTTGAGAAACACTAACCAAAAGCATGTTTTCCACACACATGAAGAGACCACAAAGAAGAAACAAAGGACAAGGAATGAAAACGCAAGTCATTTAATTGGACTCATAATGAGCACAAATGTATGACCAATCCTCGGAAATTGAGATGACAAAGGCATCAAGCTTGTGATACTAGTCATCCTCATACAAAGTACTTCCTTGGTTCATTCGAATAAGAACAGGGAAACTACATTAAAGACGCATAAGCAAGTAAACAGCATTCATTGTAATCCTACATGTAGATCCACATACACTTGGGTACACATGCCACATGCATAGGCCGCACTCCACATACCCTACCAAGTTTAGATGGACAGTTTCTACCTACTTAAGTTACTGCTTAAGCAACGATCAACACATCATGGGGAAAATAACTTAATTACCACTATTACTTCAACCGTAAATGAAGACCCTTATAGATAATTCTAAGTAACATGTTATGACACATAAATGGCATCAATCGAGCAATGTGGATGGACCGATGAAGCATCACATTGGTGATGTGCATATTGTTAAGAGTAAGTGGTTCCAAACTAAAATCAATTAGTTATAGATGTTTAAAGTTCATGAACGTTTTAATACACCCAGAAGTCGGTTCTCAATACTCTCTTGCACGTCCAATTCAACCACATATATAAACAATTTACAACACATTTATCAGCACAACACCATATCATACAGTTATGCATATTTATTACGATTTGTTTAAAACAGTTGAAATTCAAACGGAATTGGAGCCAAAACCCAATTCAATTTTCGAAATTCAAACCAAGTATGTTTAAACCCAATAGCTCAACACCTACATAAACACAAAAGAACTACTTACTCAATGTGGACAGTAGATGTGAAGCGAGTAAGGTTATCATGGACCCAATTTTGAGCTGCCTTAATCGAAGAGTTGAAGCTACGAAGCAACGAGTTGGGTATGCCAACAGTGACGCCTATTTTGGTACCAGAAAGGGCTTCAAGAACTTGTGGGTTAGCATCAAATAGCTTCACTTTTTTGATATTGTTAGCCTTTAGAAGCTCCACCACTTTCGATGGTGGTAATGGGTGGGAGGCATTGGTCCCCCAGTTCACCCCTAAGCTGGTGACTAGGACAAAATTTGAGGTGCAATATGTTAACGTGAGTGCTAAAATGGAGGTAAAATGTAATTTTGAAGACATTTTGGAAAGATGGATGAAGCAAAGGAGTTGGTGTTTTTGAGCCTCCAATGGTGACGGTTACAGGGAGGGGGGGTGGAGGCAAGTTCGAAACACTGTTTTGGTGTGTCATGTGTGTAACAAATTAACAACTCACTATGTAGATAGGTTCGAGTTAGAAAAAGTTCGTGCACTCAGATTTTATACGATTCTATATCCGTTGAATGACAAACTTAAAAAATTAAATTTGATTCGATTAAATATATAACGAGCTTCATTGATAAAATTATGAGGTGCAAATTGAAAAAGTTCATAAATATTGTCGGCTTCAGTTCAATGTATTAAGGAACTTTAAAAGTTAAATTTTATTCTTTTCAATAGAAAATGAAAGTACGAGGTTTTAACTCCATTTGATAATATTTCTTGAATGTTGAGTTAGGTTGGGACCAATTGGAATCCAAAAACAATTTTGAATTAGATGACATGGGATAGTCTAGTACTAAATTACAATTTCAAATCAAACCAAATTTTGAACCTAAAGTTTCAAATTGAACTCGAGAAATCGAATCACACTTCAAGTTCCTCATACGTATCTGATGTTTGATCATTCAAAAGAAACTCTTAATATGAAGAGACTAAGAGAGTATGGGTGAAACTCAAGTGATATGTTGATAGTCTAGGATGTTTTCGGTTCAGTTCGGTCAGTTTTTTCCGCCTTTTTGTGGAAATTGATCCTATTGGTTTTTTAACTACATGAATCGATTCAATTGAAAATCATATCGGTTTTCATCGGTTCGGTTGATGCGGTTTTGAGGCAAAATCAGTTCGCTTCGGTCGGTTTTTCAGTTTTGAAACAAACAAAAAATCAAAATGCACAATTTTAAATTAAATTGAGTCTACACGTTCACATGAAGTCAAAAAACATAAACAAAAAAATACAGTCACAACAATAATAGTACATTTTAACAAACATGCTCATTAGCTCCTAACTAAGCTTCCCAAATGCTACCCATTGAATTCACTAACATCTATATTATATATACAAATAAAGGCAAAATATAATTATCAGAAATCAAAAATTATAGAATACCAAATCTATTAAATACCTTCATTTTTCTTCTATTTTTTATTTACCTCTCCTAATTTACTCCTCAAGGAAATTTACGATGATTTTCTCCTTAGCCAATTTTGCGAGCAAATCAAAGCCTTAACAGTGTCGGGTGCTACCATACTCCTAAAAGGATTATGACTCGCCTACTAGTGCCAAATGCAACATCAAAAGCAACAGTTGATACTGTATGGCCAAATTATCTTTTGTAACTTCGGCTACTATAGGATATTTTACATAATTTACCTTCCACAACACTAAAATGTCAAGTGGGAAATCAATTAGCTCATAAGATTCATCCAGATATTTATTCAACTCATAAATATTTTCCACCTAAAATTTATTTTCAAATGTTGTTCATAATTTTCCCTATAAAAAGCCAAACGATCCTAAAGTATTCTTAGTAGCCAAATATAGGTATTGTGTTTAGATATGAGGTATGATGAGTCCAAGTGAGTCTTTTTAATTTAGATAATTGGGTCTTGGGCTCTTGGTCTCTTTTTTAAATAAAAGTTATGTAAATAATATAATATTGTTAAAAGAAAATCAAGATTATGTACAATTATTTAAAAAATATTTTAAATATAAATATTTTAAACAATTTATATAGTCGGTTCAGTTAGGTCAGTTTACGGTAAAACCAAATTCTTTTCGACGATTTTGGATGTTTTCGCACAACCAAATCTGTAAAATCTCGGTTCGTGCGATCGGTTTTTATCGGTTTGAAGCGAACCAAAAACATCCCTATTGCTAGTTACTTATTAGCAATTCTTTTCTTCGTTTTTCAAGAAAATTTATCATTCAATCCTTATTTCATCGATTAACTTACTTGGTATAACTTTTATATGTGACGTTCTAAAACTATTTCACTTCATTATTTGGCATCCAAATTCTAACATGTAAAAGCAAGTTGTTAATTGAAAAAGAATTGAAAAAACTATAGTCAATATATAAATATATGTTTAGTATCCTCTGGCTCTATACTTATGCCACATATTTACTATTAATCCATCTAAAATTCCACCTAATAATAAGAACTGCAGTTTTCTTTTCACACCCTACATTATATGATTATATACATAAATTTAAAATTATAGATCCAATTTTCTTTCAATTAAATTAGTCACTATTAAAGAGCTCGATAACCTAGAGCTACAATTAGTTGCACCAGAAAAGAAAACAAATCAAACGGCCGAATCTCGCGTAAGTATCTTTACTGGTACAGCGCGAGGTCACCACACGCCCCCTTGTATTTCCTTCAATCACCACCCTCCACGTGTCATTAAATCGACGGTCAATATCTCCCACCAACAATCCCCCTAAAAAATCTCCACCTATAAATTCATACTCCTCGACCCACACGAAACACACACTTCTCATTTCTCAATTTTTCATTAATTTCCCTCAATTTCTGTTACTATCAAAATGATGCTAAGATCATCTCCTTCATACTCTGTGCTAACGCTAGCCCCCCAAAAAGTTGTACCCAAATTTGGGCACAATGTGGGCAGATTCGGTGGGTTTAAGGCGAAGAATGTGGCTGGTAATAGTGCTGTTTTGGAGGTTGTTTTTGAGCCATTTGAGGAAGTGAAGAAGGAGCTTCTTTTGGTGCCTTCGAGTGCCGATGCTTCGCTTGCTCGTCACAAATATTCTGAACATTGTGAAGCTGCCATTAATGACCAGATTAAGTATGGATCTTCAATAAATTATGTATTACTGTTCAAAAAATATATGTATATGTGTTTTTTGTTGGGTAGCTTATTGATTTTGCAATGTTTCGTTGGGATGATATGAGATCTTGATTTTTTAGTTTATTTAAATTAATTATATATTTTACTCTTGTTTATTTATATCATGCATTTAGTGGAGTCTGGTTTTTCGAATTGATCCATTTTTTGAGGCAATAGAGTCTTGTGGCTTTGTTTTATGATAAATTAGCTGTTATCGTTATTTTAATAAATATAAAATTGATATAGCCATTAGAGATGAGTCTTTTATAATTTTGTATATCTTTATCTGCAATGTGCTAATGATATTGTTCCTTTTTTTCATCTATTTGTAGCATTGAATACAATGTGTCATATGTCTATCATGCAATGTATGCCTACTTCGACAGAGACAATGTTGCTCTCAAGGGCATCGCTAAGTAAGATATCGACTACTCGTGAATATTTGAGTTACAAATTTGTGGATACTATTTGATTTCTGATATATTTTGTGGTTGTAGGTTTTTCAAGGAGGCGAGCGTAGAAGAGCGAGAGCATGCTGAGAAACTTATGGAATATCAGGTTATTCGATTTCATTCGACTTGTGTTGGCTCCTGCTTCAGCAAAATTGGTAAATGATTTTGAATTCTTACCTTAATGTGTTGTCATGTGAATCAGACTACACGAGGTGGGAAAGTTAAGCTGCAGTCCATGATGATGCCGCTCACTGAGTATGACCATCTTGAGAAGGGAGACGCACTATATGGTAGGGCTAGCAACCCGTTACAGCTATTGTTCTTACCTTGCAATGTGATGTAGATATGTATGGGAGTGGCTAGAAAGAAAAAGAGTACTGTTATTTTCTAGTTTGTATGATATCGTTAATTGTTTATTGTCGAAATGGTTATAAGTATATGTCGTGAGTCGTGACCAACTGCGTTCAACTTTTGTTCAGCTATGGAGCTTGCTTTAGCGCTGGAGAAGCTAAACAATGAGAAGCTTCTGAACCTTCACAAGGTAATATAGGATTATATCCATTCCTCAGTCTTATTTTCCGTTAATCGATGTATATTCTTTTAGGGTAATATACTGTGTCATCCAACATTGTTAGTAATGTTCTGTTTTTCGTGATTTCAATTGCCAGATTGCTGAGCAGAACAATGATGTTCAGTTAACCGACTTTATTGAGAGTGACTTCTTGGTGGAACAGGTATTGAGATCCTTTACGCCCCTCTTTTCTGTGCGAAGCAGTTGCAGATATAATAGACATACTTAACGATTACATATATACTCTCTTTTGGCACTACGGATAAGTAACGAAACCATTGTTCATTCTTTGCATTTAGATTGAATCCATCAAACAAATATCAGAGTTTGTTGCTCAGCTGAGAAGGGTTGGCAAAGGCCACGGTAATGTGAACTTTGTCTTGTGGATAATTTGTTCATTCATTTGGTTATGTAGTTCATACACAACTAATAACGTCAATGCGGTTGGATACTATATGATTTTTCTTCAATTATATAATTTAGTGTCATCCGATTCTCAGGTGTCTGGCACTTCGATCAGATGCTGCTCAATGGTGGAGTTGCTGCATGATGAGTCGAGTATTGCATTCAACAGCTGTAGTCTCAGAAACAATCATCTGTATGTTAGGTCAATTGGTCAAGAGTCATCCTTATTCATGAGAGGATTAGTATTTCCTTTTGGTGGTCAAAATCTCCTTAGATAGTAGCTAAGCATCAATATGGTGTACTGTTGTAGGATATCGGGTTATGACGTTAATCTTTTCGCTAATTCAAGTCTGCTACTTTTAGCATGTTGTTGCAATGTTTCTGTGAACTACTTCAGTTAAATTCGTAAATTCGTCTTTGTTTTTTCTTCGCCTTGGGTTTCATTTGGTGATTTGCATTCGTTATGTAATCCAACTTTGTTTTCCCTGATCTTTCATCCTTCGGTTGCCTCGGACCTCGGTTACAGTTGGTTTATCTTGCAACCCCACTAGTGTGTGACCTCTCCTGCTCCTGGCAAGCGCTACTCAGCTATCTTTCATCAGTATTGGAAATAGCTTTTGCCCATATAATGAAGTTTCAAACAACTAACTTTAGCAGCACACTACATGAAATCCATTCATTTTAAACATGCCTGTTCATCACTGGATTCCCTTGTCCTACATTTCATTTTGGAGTCCTTTGATCAGCTTTTCCCTTGAAGGCTGAAGCAATCACAAAATTTAACCATAAATATTAAGGTTGTGTCATGATCATATGGGTCGAGGCAGTGCCCCCTTGACTTAGGTAAGCCTTCGTATTATCGTATATGCCTGTATATATATGAAAATGTGCTTAAACAACCTCATTGTTGGGCAAAAAAGAAAATAAACTCAAAACACAAACATCACAAATTAATAATAACTTCAATTAAATAACAACTACATATATGTCTTCAAAATAATACATCAACTAATATGCATATGTATTATACAGGGTCCCTACCCCCCAATGATGGACATTTTAGTAATTTCGCATCATAAATTTCTAAATCATATAAGTTATCATTATATACTATTAAATTTATTTTCAGAAATTTATGATGCAAAATTACTAAAATGCCCATCATTAGTGACCACTAATCTTAATTAGTAAAAAATTATCATTATAAGTGACGAATACGCTAAATGGGAACGATTTAGAAAGTAAGGTGATCAACTGGGACCATTTGATAGTTAGGTGATCATCTGGGACCCTACCCCAAAGATAGGTGATCATCCCGACCGTTTGCCGATAAACAAATACAATACATAATAATATGCACAAAAAGAGTATTTATCTTCCCCCAACCATTGCACAGTCTACGTGTGCATATGGAACTTCTTTATCATATACAAGAGGTCAATTAATGTATAATCCCGCATTCGCTCATAGTTTGCTTTACTCATTTTCGACCGTACTTCTTGCGAACACTTAGTCTTTGACCTATTAATCACGGCAATCCAACCCATATATGTACATAAACAATATATATAAGCATTAGTGTAAATATCCATGTGTATTTACATAGTACATTAAAAGATAAAAATGCACATATATATATTATATGTTATATCTACTCGCTAATATGATAACTATCTTTTAATATAAGACTACTGAAAATTATTTTTAATATAAAGCTACTGAAGGGTTGTGTTAGGAGGGTTGTTTGTCTATTTACAATGAACTATCAATGATATATAATGAATCATCGTCATAATTTAAATTAAATTAAAAATATTATGATGCACAAACAATGATTGTGCCAAAAATATATTGTATCCATTATATTTTGAAGGGTTTTTGGCCGCGGACATCAGCTACTTTTTACATATGTCACCAGTTGATCACTCACTTTTCGGAGTGCCCTGGTTGATCACTCACTTTTTAAAAAGTGTATCTTTTGGTCTGTCGATCACTTTTCCGGGGTCAACTCACGTGGCACCTATGTGCGCCTTTACTAAGGTTATTTTAGTCTTTTCAAGTCGAATTTGGCCCAAAATCTTCAATTAATTATGTATTTGGCCCCAATTTATGGTTAATTATAATTTGACCCCAAAATTAATTGAAATTTTTGCCTAACAATGCTTCTCTCAGATCCGTGTCATGGGCATGGTGATGCCAGCATTCGACATGCTTCTAATGAACAACTACACAGACCAGGTGATTCTTCTGCTCGGAATTCATATAGTGGAGTAAGTAGAAATTCAGTGCACTCAGTTGACGACGGATCCAATGAACTGGGTAATGAGGTAAATCCTGGTGTATTTGATGAAATATCACCTTTACAGATGGATCTGCCAACGGGGAGCATGGGTTGTTAGCTAATTGTGGAATTTTTCCAAGCAATTGTTTGCCATGTCTTGCTTCCACTATACAGTCCGACGAAAAGTGGAAATCTTTAAGTTATAGCCCTTCTAATCCGAAGAAGAAAGCCCCCTTGAAAAAATCTTTTAAAAGGAAGGATGGAAAATCAAATGCCTCTCTACGCAAGTACATAGTTCAGAAGCTGTAGAAGTTACCTTGATGCCTGGTTTGGTACTTGATTGACTATTAAAATTTGTTTAGTTCTATTTCAGTTTTTGCATGGGGAACTTTTTGCCCCTTTTTGGTTTGTACATTACTCGAGAAATGCATACGATTGCATACCGCTGCATAATAGAGCATAACACACCATAATAGGGCATATCAGTACAAATAATTAAATAATCGACTCCCAATCTCTAAAAGTGCAAATAATTTAAACCTAACAAACATAAAAATATGAAAAGGACCAATATTATCCAAAACAACATCAAAACCGTCAATAATGTGTAAAAAAGATTAAATCCTCAATATTTTTTACAAGTAATATATAAAAATTAAAACTTTTCAAAATATAGAAACATAAAAATAAAAAAAACTCAACGTACATTAAACTACTTCATAAATCATCAATTATCTAAAAAATTATACATTTGCAAGGCTCACAAACATAGAAACAAAAAAGAAACCTTAAAAACATTCAAGATCTTGAATTTTGAAGACAATAAAAACATTGAAGATCAAAAAATTCGAAAAACACAGATCTAGCAGCATTTAACACGAAAAATCAAAACATACATCCATCGTTGAATATGCAACCAAGTTTAAAAAGAAAACAAAAAGACGCGACCAAACTCGGTAAGAAACTGTTACCGTACTCATAATTACACTACGTACTTTTGTTTTGAACGAGGAAGTCGAAATCCTTAAAATTCTTATAAAAGTTGGAGCTTTTTTTGCTTGAGTTTTCTTGGAGATTTGGAATGAGAGAAAGGAGAGTAGGTAGGAGATGAGCGAGAGTGGAAAGAAGGAAGTGTGAAAAATTGTGATCGTGGATTATCATTTTCATATTTAAAAGGGGGTAGATTAGTCTTTTTGCAGTCCATTTGTGTCATCTTATTCAAAATTTGTGAAAAGGTGCTCCAAATTAATTTCCTTCCTTCATAAATGCCAGTTAACCCAATTTCTCTTGACGACCCTCCACCCTTACCGTTAATACTTTTACATGTCAAGCAGTGTGTTCGAATCTCATGAGTGACATTTCTCATTTCTTTTATCTTTTTGGCATATCCACGATTTATTTTCAATGCCAAATTTTCTTTTTTGGCCTAGTACGAAAAAACAAGTTAACTTGCCCAAATAAGTTTCTCTCTAGTCCAAGAACAATGCACACAATTTATTTAAAATTACAGTCAATTTTTTAAAACAAAATCAATAAAATTTTAGCAAGTATTTTTTTTTTGAATTTTTATCGTGGTTCTATTCCTATTGATACTATTTCATGATGTAAGACATCAACACTAATCTCAATAGGCAATAACTCCTCAATATTAACACAACAATCAAAGAAAACATTCACTCATAACTTCAATTGTGAAACATGCACAAGAATAGAAACAAATATGGAGTAATATAAATCGAAAAGAATAATACGAGAATGGAACTCGATATTTAATAGAGAGCAAGCGAGTATTTGATTGGTCGATCTAACAAGCCTACTTGGACAAGAGAGTACAAGACCCATTAATCAAGTTTTGGGCCAATAAACTATGATCGACAATCTGGGTAGCTTGGGTCATACTCTAGTCTCTAGGTCTAGCCCTTCCTTTTTCCCCCTCCCTTCCTCACCAAAAATGAATTCCCATTGCCATTTTCTAATATTATGAATCTAAGCTTGAAACAATAAAAATGAGTAGTGATCCAGCAGCTAATGAATCAAGCAGTGATTCTCCCACCAGCTCACAAGAGAGCCCTCCACCTAAACCACCCATTCAACCAATTCAATTGCCTTCTATTGAAGAAATCCGCGGCCAAGATATTTGGAATAATTGCGCTGTTCGTAGCGTTGTTAGCGGCGTCATGGGTATGTTTTATTACTTTTTGGATTTTTAACAGCTTTTTTTTTTTGTAAATTAGCGTTCGAGTGAGTTTCGAACCCATGAACTTTTTTGTTACTAGCAAGAGATTTTTCTATAGGCTATTCCATTAACTCGGATTTTTAACAGTTCTATGTACCAGAAAGTTGACTAATTTGCTACCAATATACGTAAAAGATTGTCCATTATTTAATTTCGATAGTTCCTTTTTATTTATTTATTTAATTTGACTACTTTTTGTTTATTTATTTATCTTATGTCATGTTTGGTGAAAATATATCAAATGCTAATTTTTTAGTCGACTTTACTATTAAGAGGATAACTTTGATCCACAGCGAATTCAAGTGGGTTGGTTATAAAGGTTGTTAAGACAATGTTTTTGGGATGGGGGGATGACTTCTGTGAACATGGAGAAGCTTGATAGATAAGAAGGTAGTCGATTTGGGGATTATTCTAATAATGTTGTATTACAAAATTTAATTTGTAGTTCTTATTTGTAATGTAGGAGGTGGTCTTGGGTTGGCTATGGGATTGTTTTTGGGGGCATTGGATAATCCAATAACTCAAGATACAATGACGGGTAGACAGCAGTTTGTTTTCACCGCCAAGCAGATGGGTGGGAGAGCGTGGGGTTCCTGTAAGACTTTTGCAGTCATGGGATTAGTATTCTCTGCAGCTGAGTGTGTTGTCGAAAAGGTTGAAGCTTATGCCGCCGCTATTTGTTGATATTACTGGGGAGTTACATGATAGTGTGGTTTGTTGAATTAACTGTGTTGTCAAAACTAACTTTCACATTTATGTATATATGTGAAGGCGCGTGCTAAGCATGACACAACCAATACGGTGGTAGCAGGATGTGCGACTGGAGGTGCAATGTCGGCAAGAGGTAAACATCGTTTGATTCTTTTTGGAGCTCATTTCCCTTCATTTGATACTTTTGTTACTTTGGCTCTTATGTGGAATTATTAGCAACTCATGAAGTTATCTAATATATTACTCAAGTGTGCTTCAACTTTGATTTACATATTTAGATTATGCATGCTATTTTTGTGCAATGATAACATTTTGAATACATATGTGTACTTCCGAAGGCAGTTCAATGGCTACGTCCCTGCATCATGCTATCTCTCTTTGTTTCTTTGCCTTCACCGAATTTACAGATAGTTAATGATTTAGCTTCACGGAAGTAAAGAAAATACTATGGGAGAAACTTTGCTATCTTCTTTACTTGTTGTCCAGTATTTTTCTTTTTCCAAATGGTTTTTTTGTCTGACTCGTTTTTTGCATGAATATTTGAAGTCCTGAAGTAATATTACAAACTTCTGCTTGAAAATGATAACAAAGTTAATTTTTAAGATATGTTTTTATTTAATATCTTACTTAAATATAATGGATAAATAAAAAGAATAAAACAGTTCTTATTATAGTCAGAGCATAACTAATTCTTATAGCTATAGTTATGGACAATTGTACAAGCAAGTGAGGAAGCACATTCACTTTTTTTTACCATCCTTTTGAGGTTTTTATATTCGGAGGTAAAATATGAGGTGTGGTTAACAGTAATAGTTCCAAGCAATACCAATTCCTTGCACTATCCTTTGAGCAGCACAGCAGCGTCCGACAATCAAGGGACAGTTATATATGACTGTTTATTTATGAATGAAATAGATCCTACAACCATTGTATGATTATATTTCTTCTTGTACAGGTGGGCCACAAGCAGCATGTATTGGCTGTGCGGGATTTGCTACATTTTCTGTTCTGATAGAGAAGTTTTTGGATAGACATGATTGAAGAAGCAGTTAGCCACTTCAGGAAATAGTAAACTCAAGTCGTAAATTAGAATCGTATGAATTTGAAACATTGGTGATTGGACTACATAATCATCATTATACAAAGGAGATTTATTAAGTAACGATTCATCTCTCCCTTATCATTAGAGATCAGTGGCCTGACGTGCAGTCGTGCATAGATCTGTAACGTCTGTGCTTACACAACACTATGATAGACAGATTCAATTTTGTAATATTTATGTTTACTTACATCATAGTAGTGTACTATTATGAAGAATCCGGCTTTTGGAACCTGGGGATTATTAGGAAGAAAAAATGTCTTAATATGATTCCTCTAAATTTTTACTGTAAGTTTGATGCTTCACTTTCTTATTCTTATTTTTATGTTCTACGTGTCAGTTATATGCGATAGCTGGTCGTGTTATTTTCTCCTTGTGAGCTTTCACATATAATGATCGTTATCCTTCGTTAATCATATACTCCTGACATTCGAGTAAACCTGTTCGCCAGCTTCATATATTAGGGAAGCCTATGATTTTTTGCTTGGTACAATGGGGTGAGGCAACGTGCTTTGTCTCAATGCTTACTGCACTTGGATAATTACTTGATTTGATATGAATTATGATGCTTAGCTGGGTTTCTCGAGTCATACTGATTTGGTATCACTATACCATGCACAACTTGATAGGGTGTCGAGTCCATCGTAGTGATTGGTGTTGCTATACCTTGCATTGTACTAGTATTATGTTATTGTTGCCATCAAATAGAGTTGGTAATTTAGACTGAGTTCGTCGATCTGATTGACAATTGAATATCAGGTAATCCTCATGCACAATATGTTTGGACACAAAATTATGTGCCTGTATATTACCAGTAATAATTTATAATAATTCGTACTGAACATTATACTAATTGATACTCCATTATTCAGCTAGCACATTGTTAGTATTATTTTAATTATGCTTTATGTTTGAAAAGACAACTATGCATAAAGAGATATCCCTGGATAATTTTCTTTCTTTTTGGAAATTAGCGATGAATATTATAATTACTGAATATAAAAATTAGAGAGTATTACAAATAACGAATTTAGAAATGACTAAGTGAACTAACTAAAGTAACAGTTACAATATGCACCCCCAAATACAGTAAAGATAATATAAAAAAAAATCTCATTCCAGCAAAAATTAAACTCAAAACCTCTTAATAGTACTCGTTCCTAATAGTAATCGCTAAAGACAAAAACACCAAAGTGGGACATCATATTGGTTTAGTGTAAATAAAGTAATGAGGAAAAAACCCACTCAATGACTATTCTGCTTATCCTATTTGATCTTCACATCTTCATCGTGAAATAAGTGTCCATTTGGTGAACATATATAATTTCCACAAACTCATTGCATGAGACACCATATTATTACTAAGAAAGAGTTATATTTTATTCTTGAAAGCAACAGAATAGTACAGATTGACAAGGCGTATACAGTACTATTATAGTTTAACATGGCAGAACGGGAGGGAGAGGTTGTTTGTGTGACGGGAGCTAGCGGTTTCATCGGTTCATGGGTTGTCCGCTTCCTCCTTGAACGAGGCTACACGGTCCATGGAACTGTTAAAAATATCAGTAAGTTTCTCTTTATGCATCTGCTCCTCATAGTTTTTTGTATTGAATTGTCCAACTTATATGTATAGTTGTTTGTGTTAGATGATGTAGAAGAAACTGAACATCTTAAAGCTTTGGAAGGAGCCAAGTCAAGATTGCGATTGTTCCAGATTGATCTTCTTGATTATGATTCAGTTTTTGCTGCTGTGAGGGGCACCACTGGAGTCTTTCACCTTGCTTCACCAAACACTGTGGACCGTGTTGATGATCCTGAGGTACTCAACACTATTATGAATTGAGATCAAAATAGAATTGGAGTGAAGTCTATAAGTTCGAAAACAATATGTATGTAGTTTAAACAAACACAATATTAGAGTTTTATATGATATTTCATTTGTTGAAGTAGTCCTAAGAATATTGAGTTTCATCGTTATGTAGAACATGATAGTAAGACCAGCAGTGGAAGGGACAAAAAATGTTCTAACAGCAGCAAAAGAATTAGGAGTTCGTCGTGTGGTGGTGACCTCATCCATTTCGGCCTTCAAGCCGAATCCAAGTTGGCCTGCTGACCGTGTGATGGATGAGGAGTCTTGGGCAGATATGGACTATTGCAGAACGAATGAGGTCTGGCTCATTTCCATATCAACACCCCTTTTGTTGGAATAATTGAATTTTGTTTACTTATTGAATTCAACACCAGATTCAGCTCGACTCATTTACAGCTCTAACAAATTAGTTCTTCTAGTGTTCCGGTAATTTCATTGTCTGGTTGTTTCTGTGACTGATCTGTGGATTGTCTGGTTTAGCTTTGGTATCCTCTTTCGAAAACAATGGCGGAGAAATTGACTTGGAAGTTTGCAAAAGAAAACGATCTAGATGTGGTGGTGATAAATCCTGCAATTGTCATCGGTCCAGTGCTTGCTCCCATTATTGGTGCAAGCATGAAAGTTCTTCAAGGCCTTCTTCAGGGTAATTACTTCAGTTACCTATTCATTTCTTATATGCTGCCTATGACTCAATCGCTGTTATTTGTTCACAAAATAGATTAGCCGTTTTCTTTATAGGCAGCACCGCGGACTTCAGAGATTTCCACGTGGGAATTGTTCATGTAAAAGACGTCGCAAGAGCACACATTCTGCTCTATGAGAACACATCAGCTAAAGGGAGGCATTTGTGTGTAGAGTCGATAACCCGTTTTTGTGACTTCACTGCCAAGGTTGCTCAACTTAACCCTGGATATAATGTCCACAAGTAATTGCTCAACTCTTATACATTTGGTATAATCTATCTTACAATTATTCGACGTCTGTAATGCAACGATTCTATATTCGATGATCGTGTTTGTAGGTTTCCTGATACACAACCAGAATTGGTGAGGGCTAAGAATGGATCTAAGAAGTTGATGGAGCTGGGTTTAGAGTTTATGTCTGAGGAGCAGATCATTAGGGATGGTGTTGAGAGCTTGAAGAGTAAAGGATTCATTTAAGATCACAAAGTGTTGAAACAACTCTTAAGATTTTAGTTCATCAACTATGCCTTCGTGTATGTTCTTAGTTATGTATTAAGATATATCATGTGCCATTATCAATGTGATATTGTATAATTTTCATTTTATCAATATATCTTTTTTAATTTGAGTAATCGAGTAGCCTAGTGAAAAAGTTCTCGCTAAAGATCAGAAGGTTCTAAGTTCGAATCTCACAGCATCGCTAATTTACAAAAAAAAAATATATCTTTTTTATTTCTTTTTAAATTTATATTTAAATAGCTAAAACTATAACTAATAACCGATGACTATTAGCCTAATATTATCTGATCCGACCAAGTCGAGCTTAATTATTATTTATAAAATTCTTTGATCGCTATATTCAATAATTGTAATGCTTCTTATGCTCATGGAGTCATGCCTTTGAAAAATACACGAAACTAACAAGTAGTAAAACATAAGAATGAGTAGAACCATTCATTTGGTCGTTGAGACAATCCATCAAAGTCAAAATGGATTATCATCACACACCCCTCCTCTATCTTCGATCAATTCTCTACACTTTAATTATCACAACGTTGTTAATTACCCCAAATTCCTGTTTATCATATGCAAATTCCAAAGAAAACAATGTGACACTTGAGCTCTATTACGAGACTTTATGCCCTTATTGTTCAAGATTCATTGTTAATCATCTGGACAAGCTTTTTGAAACAGGCCTCAACCAGATCACTAATCTCAACCTCATCCCTTATGGAAATGCTAAAGTCTCTAACAATGGTACCATCATTTGCCAGGTAGAACATCGAATGACCTAGTGGTTAGAAGGTTTCAGTGAAGGTCTGGGTTCGATTCTCATTGTAAGGGCGGTGGGTGGGTTTTTTGAAAAAAAAAATCCTTTTCAATGTGTTAATGAATATTACTCCAATTGGCTATGATTGATTTGGTGTTGAAGATATTTTCATTATATTATTTCGTTGTATTTTTAGTAAAATAAGTGTACATAGTAATTGATAGTGAAAATTTGACACGAAAATATGAAGACGTCAATTAAATCGAATTGGAGTTAGTGATTCATAATATAACATATTTACCCAAGAAGAACATTTGTATTGTTGAGTTTGTACTGCATATTTCTGATACAGTTAGCTAACTAAGGAATTCACTAATTCTTGATCCTTTTTTTTGTGGGGAGGGGGATTTGAGAAATGATTGATAAATTTGAAGGGTTAATGAGCATTGAGATTTAAGGAACTATAATTCAAACAAATATGCAGCTGCCCTTATGTAAAAGATTACTCCTTTTAGTTTTGAAAATTGTTTAGCGGAAAAAATGAAAAGAGAAATTATATTGTGTCTTTAGACTTGGAAAATAGATTAACCAACTACCACCGAGATAGCTGAACTTTGCGATAAAGCCTAGAAAATTTGACCAAGGATTCCAGGATTTAAGGGGTACTTACAGTGACGGAACCGGATGTTTTGTTGGAGCAGTGAAGTGATAGAGATGCTAAATAATAAGAAGAAATGTGAAAAGTTACGAACGAGCCTAATCTTTTGGGAAGATGTATATTTTTCGATAATAGATGTATATTTTTGAAAGGATTAGGAGGGCAATTGCCCCCCTGCGATTCTCCCTAGTTATACTTCCACCACTAGGTACTTGGAAATATCTCTACAAATTATGTTTGATTTATTTCCTGATTTTCTTCATATCATGGCATTATATTTCTTGCAAAAAAGTTCCATTGGAGTTGTACTTCAAAAGCTCTTGCCTGATAATGCAGCTTTCCTAGTTGAGCATTTGGCTCAGACTTTTGATAATGGGGTGATTTATATTGCTGATGTCAATCTTGTTCCATGGGGAAATACCATGTTTCAAACCAACAACACATTTAAATGCCTAGTTTATTTTCAATTTGCTTGCTTGTGCATGCTGAGCTATCACACTATGCAGTTGCAGCCATATCGTTTACCGACTTACGAATAGCAGAAAGATTGAATTTTTTATATAAATGAAGCGACTCTTGCTAACTAATGTTGTTGTCTAATCTTATCTTTTCAGCATGGTGAGTATGAATGCTTACTGAATACTGTTGAAGCATGTGCTATTGATGCCTGGCCAGATGTGGTAAGTGCCGGTTACTTGAATGGTCTAGCTTTAGTGTGAAGTGGTTGGACCCCCTCCTCTCCGACTGAGCTTAATATATATAGTTAAATGCCACTTGGAAGTTTTTTTCACTGTCCTTATAAAAGATTGTAGTTTCCTCTGTTGGATGGTGTGCAACTAAGTTCACAAAACATGACCAGAAGATTTAACTTGTTCTCAAGAAACTACTTGTTATAACTCTGTTTTCTTGTGGATCGTGCCTAATTGAATTTGGATATCTCGGTTTACTTAGAAGGTATTAAATGTGAATATATTTGAAAAGGTTAGAATTATGTACATAGCAGTATAATTCCTCCATAGTCCATGATTTACCCTAAAAGGTAGAACTTGTTATTAATCCGAAAATTAACTAGTATGCTCTTGAATGTTTTAATCACCTTATTATAGTTGTTACCAAAGGACAAACATGTTATCTTGAATGAAATTGGATACATCTTTTTAAAGTGACCTTATTATAATTATTATTGCAATATATATGACTGAATGTTCACTTTCCTAGTAAGAATCATGTTGTTATGTTGTCCGACATTCAGTTAATGTAATTTAAATAATTGTTGCAGACTGAACATTTCCCTTTCATATATTGTGTCGAAAATCTGGTGTACCAAGGGAATTATCTGCAGTGGGAAACATGTTACAAGACATTGGGCTTGAATGATCAACCTATTGCTGATTGCGTCAACAGTGAAAAAGGACTCCAGGTTGGCATTCCGGTTTCTTATCGTCTTTGGTAATAAAATTTAGTTGTCTATTACTTTGTGGAATTCACGGAACGTCACACTTAAGATATAAATAGTGACAGAGAAGAGGTAGGTTTATTTTTGTGAGGGGGAAAGGGGCTGTTGGATATATGTCCCCCAGGAATTTTCTTACCTGGCAAGCAGGGTCTGCTGCCCTCTTCTTACCAGAGGCATCACTCATATACCGAGCTCCTCCGAAGCCCTCCATTCCCCTGTAAACTTGTTGATGGTGGATTTTGGGATTTTCTTAATGTTAAGTCTATGAGTAATCATTATTTCATTTGAAACCAAGTTTCAATACATTGCAGCTATAAAATTACTTAAATTTCAGAATGAGTAGGCTCCAATTGATAAAGACCCTGCCAGGAATGCATTTCTTAGTTTTTCCTTCTATAGTATCACACACAAACAAGCTCTTAGGCGACCTACAGGCTACAACTAAAACCTCTTTTGCAGCTTGAGCTAAAGTATGCAGCGGAGACAAATGCCCTGCAGCCTCCCCATAAGTACGTACCATGGGTGGTAGTGGATGGACAACCACTTTATGATGTAAGTTCTTTTTCTCTTGCAGTTTCAAAATTCAGTTCCTTACTAATATTGCTTATTTCCTTAGCCGCAAGTTATTCGCTAGTTGTCTTTTTCACAAGGGGTTTTTTTGTACTTAGAATGCAATGGATATATCATGTAGCTATGTATGCATCATCTTTGGATTCTTTACCTAATACCTGCCCTTCGTCACATTTTCCCTTTATAGAAATCCTATATTCGGCCTTGGGATTAGTCATACGCAATCTCAATGAATAATGATTTTCCTTTCTTCCATTGATATAGCTCATGTTTGCCCCTCTTATGCAGGATTATGAGAAGTTTTTGGACTACATATGTAAAGCATACCAAGGGACCGAAGCACCCGCTGTTTGTGACAAATCTGCCTCCATGATAAAGATGCCTAAGTGGAAGCTGAACCATTCAGTTTGCTATAAGGATGTTATGTCAAAGCTATCAGGCATAAGAGCTACAGTTTTATCTTGGATGAACCAATTGATATTTTAGTATACCAAACACACTTCTGCAAGGGATCAACAATTGATGGGCTATAATATTTTTCTATGACTTTTGGGAGATGAAAGTGAAATGTGTGAGTAAATTTAAAATTGTTAAATTAGTTAGTGTTGGGGTAAAATTGTCAATATAACTCAAATTTAGTTTTTTTCTTTGAATTGTTATCAAACAACTAAATAAATTCACTATTTAGATTTAGTTGCAATTTATTTTCAGTAATTCGGTGTTTAATGACTTGCAATTAGACTTCAAATTTTAGTTATCTCAGATTTATCAAACATGCTCTTTTTTTTTTGTAAATTAGCGATGAGGTGAGTATCGAACCAGGATCTTTTGGTGACAAGAGTTTTTTCCATTAGACTATTCTATTGACTCTAAACAAGCTCTTAAACAACATAAATTAGACAACACATCAACAAAAAACGCTGTCTAAAAATCACTTCGACATCGCTCCCGTGTAGATCCGAAAGAATGAAAGTAATTCAACCTTTTTCATTGCATTGTAGCCAAGAGTTAATCGGCTATTTATAATATACAAGAGTCCCATTCTGGTGTAACTGACCACCATAAATGACTCCTCAAGTTAGAGTCTTATACATATCCATCTATGTATAATATTTAGGGCAAATGGCACTCAACATCATTAACGTTTGATTTATTTACCATATTTATCACTGACGTTCACTTTCGTGTCAAATACATCACTCATGTTCCAATATTACTCAATCCGTCTACTTTTCGCCAATTTTGCTGAAATCGCATTTTTAAGCACAATATTTAGAAGGACAATTTAGTCATAACACTTAAAATTATTAGTAATTACTTCTAGATATTACATTTCACCCTTAATTGGCCATCAATTGAAGCTTTCGAAAAACGGAAGATGTTCAATTTTTTGAAAAGTCCCAAAATTTAACAAGTACAATCTTGAAAAGATGTAATTCTGAAAACGAAACAGATATAATTTTAAGTGTCGTGACTAAATTGCCCTTCTAACTTTTGTGCTTAAAAATACAATTTCAGCAAAATTGGCGAAAAGTAGACGAATTGAGTAATATTGGAACATGAGTGATGTCTTTGGCACGCAAGTGAACCACAGTGATAAATATGGTAAATAAATCAAACGTTAGTGATATCCGGAGTCATTTGCCCTATATAAACGTTTGAATTCAATATATGATTACAATGACTTAATTAAGCTATTTTAGGTGAGTTGGAGTATGATTCGCTGGATGAGCAGGGGTTGCACTCTGGTGCATACACAGACTAACAAGATCTGTCTAGGCAAAGATTGATTGAACTGAATTACCAAAATGCCCCTTTAATTTGTATCAGACAGAGAGTGAAGCCCGCCTAGACAGAACAGAATTAGCAAACCCTTCCCCTTTAATTCTCAGTCCCACGCACGCCACCAGTCCCCGCCGATTCTCGCACGCCACCACAAGACAGCCCTCCCGCGCCACCAGTCCCCCCCCGCAGATTCTCCATCTTCTAAGCGTTTCTCTTCCTCAGCATCTGCTGGTATGTTCTCAAATCCATTATACCTTTTTCTATTTTTATTTATGTTCAATTCATCTGACATCATTTTTTATTTCTAGATTGTGTGCAAGAAAAGGAATATGTAATATGATAATTTCACTAATTTTTACCTGAAAAAGAAAATGGGTTTGTGCTAAACCTTTGAATTTGTGGATTGGTGTGTTTATATGCAATATTTTTGGGCATTTGATGAATTTAGCAGAAAGGGGATTTTAGCTTTCATAATTTTCCTGTGTGTAAATTGTATTATCATTACTTGTTATACGTATACTGTAGTAAACTTAACTTGGGATATTATCATTTGGTATACGTGGTAGGATTTACTTCAAAAAATTATTTTTATTGAGGGGTGTAAAAGTTAAGGTTGATTTTTTGTGTCTAAGACAATTTTTTAATGGCGGTCTGAACTAATTTTGTGTTAGTGTTGGGAAGAAATTGACACTATATGTTAGCCTTATTAAGTTGCAGCATCCATAAATGCTGGTCTAGATATGTTATCGTGTTGATGTCATTATCCTTGTCCATTTAAGCAATTAACTAACAATCACAATGCCTTTGTGTGGCTGAAGTTGGTAATTGAACAATGGTATCATAAACATGTGGTTGTGGTTTTCCATACCTCTAACCAGCACCTTCTTTACGTTCTTTTTGTTGTTAAACTTTTTTCTCCTTTTACTATTCATTAAAGAGTATAATAATATGATAGAAACCTTTACAATATGCACATCATTGAAGTGGATTTTCCATTACAATAAGCAACTTAAAAATGTAGATAGGAGAAGGCCTTACTGGTCTCTCCACAGTGTTTCCATTGAAATAGATCATCCTCAATGATATATACTTCACACTTAGCATAGGGGGTGTTTTTCGTCATCATTCCTTCATACTTTCGTAGGAATAAAATCTGTTAGAAAATGGCACCTAGAATAATATATTTGTTGAAGTAAGCAGACATTGTTTATAGTTTTTAGCTATGCTTGATCATTAGAATATAATATTCACAATTCAGAATGAGTTGTTATAGCATAAGTACAGAATATCACTTGCTTAATTTAGATATTGCTTGGATATAAAATATCACTTGCTTAGTAAACAGGCATTGTTATAGCATGAACACAAAATATCTCAAGATATTGCTTCCACACCCATAGGCCATATCGTATTTGTGATTGGTGTTTGTTAGGAATTTGTAACAACGTTAGAATTTTGATTTTTCGATAAGTTAACTTTTCTGAGCTTCTTCTGTGTTCGATCATTCAAAATCCTAACCCCATTTCCCTTTCCCTGTAAATTGGCCATCCACCTCTAGTAATCTCCATATAGATGCGCCCCACCCCTTTCCCTGAGCAAGTGAGCAGTGCCTCTATATTGACGAAATCTTCTAAGATTCCAATTGGTTCAATTCTTATTATAATTGAATTAGTTTTTGTGCTCTTTAGTTTAATTGATTCAATTATAATAATCTCATTTGGGTCCTTCCTAGCCCAGTATAGATGCCCGTCCAATAGCATATAAGTCTTGTCACTTCTCAGACAATTACTTATGACATAAACACGAATGGAGCCCTCTGTTGTTTGAGAATCCCATTCCCAGCCACCAATACGCAGGTTTAGTTCTTTAATTTTTCGATTTCCAAATTCTACAGGAAGGCATCCTTTTTTATTTTTTCTCTGTGTAGATCTACTCTTGGATTATGATTGCCGAGGTTTTGGGCGCGAAGAAGCTTTAAATATCTGGTCCGTTGGTATGTTTTGTAACCTTTCACCTCTGCTCCTCCATTTGTGTTTCTTAGATATGTGCTCTATGTTTTTTTCAGGTACAACATTTTGTTGTTGATTAATTAGTATTAGTATTGGTGGTGTTTAAGACATTTGATTACTAGAAATTCTAATTGAACATAACTGATGGAGAATATGGTAAGGAAGAAAAAGAAAAACAAGGCAATAGGTGATGATGTAGATGGAACAAAAGAAAATAGGGATAATGGGGTGTGTTCCGAAAATGATTTCCAACTTGTGGACAACTTGGAAGCTAAGAAGAAAAGGAAAAAGAAAAAAGACAAAGGGAGTAAGAAGGAGAGGGATGAATACGCTCTCGGTGGCAGTGAGAATGAAGGAGGTGATGCTAACCTAGGTGAAATGGAGATTGGAGGTCTTGATGCGAAAAATGGGGAAACAAGTGAGGTGATTGGGGAAGATGGTGAATCGAAGAAGCACAAGAAAAAGAAAAAGGAAAAAGAGCCAAGGAATAGAAAGAAAAGAGATGAAATTTGTGCTGAGGAAGATATAACGAAGGATATAAAAAAGAAAAAGAGGAAAAGAGAGAAGGAAGCAACTGAGGATGATTTAAGGGGTGTTGTAGTAACTGCTGAAAGTCTTGACAAAGAGATACTGGAAAAGGTAGGAAACAAAAAAAGAAAGAAAGAAGGGAATGATGGTGAGACAATAATTAAAAAAAAGGGCAAGGAGAAAAAGGTTAAAAAATCTAATAATACTAATGGTAAGAAGGGTAAGAAGAAAGTGAGTTTTTCCAATCAAGTAGAGGTCTTTCCTTTATCATCTGACTCGAGGAATAATATCTTGGATAAGGGTGAGAAACGGAAGAAAGATGAAGAAGGCAATTTGGTGCGAGGTAAGCGATTTTCAGCAGAAGAAGATAAAATTCTTCTTGAGGCAGTTGATAATTATATAGAAGAGAAAGGCCTGGGTGAAGAAGGTTTGCAGATGATTCGGAATTGTAGATCTCATCCAAAAGTAAAAGGTTGTTGGAATGAAATAGCAAAGGCCTTGCCAGATAGGCCTCGGAGTGCTGTTTACTGGCGTGCCCATATTATCTTGGATAGGGGTGAGAAACGGAGATGGTCTGAAGAAGATTGTGAACTGTTAAGAAAACTCCATGAAAAACATGGAAACCAGTGGAAACTAATGGCTGAAGAATTTGGCAGAAACAGATATCATGTGAAGAATACCTGGCGTAGATTGAAGGTAATTGAGAAACAGAAAGGCCGGTGGACACAGCAGGAATATCAAAGTTTGTTTGATTTGGTGAACACTGACCTCCGTCTGAAAATATCTGAAGACGAGCAAAGGAGATCGAAGTATGGCATGTTGAGAGATAACATACACTGGACTGCTATAAGTGATAATTTGTCAACAAGAAGTGGTCCAAATTGCTGCATGAAATGGTACGGTCAGTTGTCATCCCCTATGGTGACTCAAGGACTATGGGCCGACAGTGATGACTATCGCCTAATTAGTGAGCTCTTTTCCGTGGATGCCCCCTGCATGGAAGATGTGGACTGGGACAATCTCCTTGATCATCGGTCAGGTGATCTTTGTCGAATGAGGTGGAATCAAATGGTGCTTCATATTGGAAATCATGTTAGCAAATCTTTTACTGAACAGGTCGAAATACTCGCAAGGCGATACTGTCCAGATATGATCGAGGTCAGAGAGGAATGGGAGAACAAACCATATGTTGACTGATGTTATCATGTTAAGAATACAATAACTGCGGACGTGTTGTGTTAGCTTATTCTCAGGCAATTGAGTGTTATATTTAGTTAACAGTTTTACAATTTTGATATTATTGCAGCTGCTAATCATATAATTGCCTCCTCTAATCTAATTTAAAAAAGATGATTGAATTTCTATAAATGTGAACGTACAAAATTACCATCGTTAAAAACTTAAAAAATGCATCTAAAATATTTCAAAACTGCCCCTTGACCAAATTTTAGCGAAAAATATAATTAGTTGATAAAAAACACTCACTTTAAAAAGAAGGTGATCGAAGTGAAATATTTAACAAAGTTCAGTGATCATGACATTATCCCAATATAAAAATATCAAAACAATTAGGGATGAAGAAGTATTTTTTTATACTATGGGTAGATAGTACTGTTTCCTAATAATCTGCCTCTAAACTCGGCTCGATACCACCGGGCCCTTATCTGGGATCATCAAATCGGTCCATACCCGTTCTATATCCCACTCAAGAACACCACTGGAGTGGGCAGTGGACACTAGTCGTATCTCCACCACCACCATCACCACCGTTGAGTTGAATGGCTTCCTACTCCGTGCGTCTTCTACTCTCGTCGAAGTTTCTCATCCCAACCTCCCACATTTTTCGACTTCCCTCCGCTTCTATAAACCACCACAAACTCTACTCTTCTCGCTCCGCCACCGCCGTCACCACCACCACATCCATTCCGCCTCCTCCTTTGAATCCTTCGCAATCATCGGAAAAATGGGAAGCCTTCCGCAAGAAAAAAGTGGTTATGCGTGTTGGTTATGTTGGCTCTAACTACCGAGGTTATTTTCATCATTCCGTTCCTTTTTTGTTTTATCTTTTCGTATTCTTCATTGCAGGGTGGATTACGACATTGTTGTGTTCGGATTATTATTATGAAATTTGAACTTGTGTCCAACATAAATTACATATAAAAAGGTAACATATGAATCACAATTATTTGCAATTTAAATTTGTTACATCTAATAAATAGAGTTAATACTCCCTCCAAATCTTTTTTAATTGTTTTTATATAGTTATATACACAAATTAATAAAAAGATAAAACAGTCTAAGAATACATTGAAAATGTAGAACAATAAGTTATACTATACTGTATCATTAGTTGATTGATTTTAGCGATGATATTTAACAAGAAAGTGGTTAAAAAGTATGTTCCACATTGGAAACGTAAACGTTTAATTTTTTTAAGTTAGAGATACAAGTTAAAAAAATACATAGTGAGTATATAACTACGATGTCGTTCTTAATTTCTGAATTTCTTTGGGTGTTCGACTGATGATATGTCAGGTGCTGCTTCATACATATACCAAAAGTCAATTGTATTCAATTATCTCTATTCTGTTGAGGTTTCTCATTGTATCTTTTTTGAAATGTGGTTTCAGGTTTGCAAATACAAAGAGACCAACCTGAAATATCCAGTAATTTTCTACTTCGTTAATTGCTCTTTCCTGTTGTTGATGAATTGCTACGGATGGTATATGAACAAGAGTCATGCTTCGTTTGTTTTTTAATGGTCAAATTATCAAAAGTTGTAGTTTTAATTGACTTGTATAACTTTAATTTGAATCAAAATCAAAGTTATCATGGTAATAGTAATGTATATTAGAATGACTATCTTTTGAAAAATTTCACCAAATATTATACTGAATATAGCTTGATAGTTCGAAAATAAGCGATCTTTTCGGAATGGAGGAAGTGCAAATGAAGAATGATAGTAAGGAGAATTAGGTGTTCTCTTATTTGGACTTCATTTTTTGACTTGAGAAACATTTTCTTCAGAGTCCTCAAGCATTTCTTGATTGTGTTTGCGTTTGAATACCTCACTGGATGATACTGAGTCTCGTATGACAAATGTGTTATTGGAACTTGAAGTTTAATCTATTGTTGGGAAAAACGATTGCTACTATAATTTGTTACTAATAATGAAACTGAAGTTATCATTCATTATATATCATCATTCATCACTCACCAATGTAGTTAGCATGGCTGAGATTGCTAAACAATTACAATCTTGTGATGCAGCCATTGAAGGGGAGTTGGAAAAAGCAATTTATAGAGCTGGCGGGATAAGAGATAGTAATTTTGGGAATTTGGAGAAAATAGGCTGGGTCAGAAGCAGTCGAACTGACAAAGGAGTAAGTTGATTGTCACTCAACAGGTTGCTGCTGAATTGTTTTACAACGTGTTCCTAGTGTGATGATTTTCTTAAAGGGGTCTGCAACTGTTGGTTGTGTTTCAGGTGCATTCCCTAGCAACAATGATATCTCTAAAGATGGAAATACCTGAGTATGCCTGGAAGGATGATCCCAACGGCATTGGCCTTGCAAATTTTATTAATTCTCATCTGCCTGAAAATATTAGAGTGTTCAGCATCTTACCATCACAAAAGTAAGGTTCAATTTATTTTGAAGTACAACATACTGGACTTACATTGAGAACTGTATATATACCATTGCTCATTGCCTCCGATCAGTTGTTATAAGAAGTATAAGTTTGTCCGAAAGTGATGTAATTATAAAAAATAGTTCATTCTTATGCAAGTTTAATGTTAATTGTGTTCTTTAAGTGTTATAATTATATTGGATATCAGCAGCGTCCTCACTATTGCGCTTATTTAAGTCTCGGGCAGCGTCATTTTTTGATCAATTAGAAGTATATGTGGATTTGTTGCAGGACATATGACAGCAGCTCTCTCTCTTTAATACTGTGACGCCCTCATTCCTTTGTGCTTGTGATATTATTGTAATAAGCCTACCTATGAAATTTTAGTTATTGATAAGGTTACTGACTAGTTTAAGGCTGTAAGCAATTAAAAGGAAACCACAAAAATCCAAAATTGGACAATCTCTTAGGGATGGAAGGAGTAATAAATTTGGTTACTTTGGCTGCTCCACTATTTCCTTAGGAGTAAATTTTATGTTATTCCTATTTGCAGGAGCTTTGATGCCAGAGGAGAATGTTATATTCGCAACTATACTTACCTACTTCCTGCTGAAATTATTGGAATACAGAAAAGTTCTACAGCTGGTGAAGTCAGTAGTCACCTCTCCCATTTCAATAATATATTGAACTACTTTGAGGTACTCTAAGAATTACTTTGGAGCTTTTCCTAATTTTAAACTCTCCATTTTGCTTCGTTCACCTATGTGGTATTTTTTTGTCCTTTCACATTGTTGGTACTTTCAACATAAATACTGCAGATCTTTTAGAGACCTCTATCCATTTTCTAGAAATAATCGTAGTTATCTTATTGAGTAACTATATTACTTCTATCATTGTTAAGGAGTCGTGCTAACTCTGGATCAATTTGTCCTAAAATGAAGTTCAGGACTTGTTCTGATCATGGTTGCAATTCCACCTAATTATCTGCCTCTGTTAAATGCTATTGCAAAGTTATTGTAAGAAAGATTAAAAATTAGTTTTATTTTGATGGAAAAATGGCATTGCAGGGTCAGCATCCTTTTCACAATTATACTATACGATCTAAGTACAGGAAAGTTTCTCCTCAAAGAGCTAAGTCATCAAGCAAAGAATCAGAACTTGAGCTGGAGGAGAGTGACGGCAGATTTACTGGAACAAAGGAAGTTCAGACAAATGGAGAAGACCAATCTGCAAGACTTGATAACTCAAGTGAAACTCCTGCAACAAGCGGTGATGAAAAAATAAATGGCATTAAAGAAGAACCTCTGACTTCACCAATTCTTGCAAAGTGGCTATATGAACCTGATGAGAAAGATAGACTTAGTGCATCTCATTTTAGAAAGATATTTCATTGTTATTGTGGAAATTTGGAACAGTTACATGGGAGGTCATATGTGGAAGTTACTATTTGTGGAGAATCTTTCATGTTACATCAAGTAAGCCACTTTTACTTCAATTTTGTCCTCTGCTGCTGTACTTAATTTCAAGTGGTCGTCTTTCCTTGGTCTTGATACATGCTTAATCAAATTGCTGCAATTTGACAGATACGTAAAATGGTAGGAACTGCAGTAGCTGTAAAGCGTAAACTGCTCCCAGAAGATGTTTTAACATTATCTCTTTCTAAATTCTCGCGGATTGTGCTTCCCCTAGCTCCTTCTGAGGTTCTTGTTTTGAGGGGCAATAATTTTGCTATAAGGAATAGACCTGGGAAGGAAACCAGACCAGAAATGGTGACCATGGTAGAATCAAAAGATATCCTCCAGAATGTGGAGGATTTCTATCGCTCGGTGTTGATACCAGAATTATCTACATTTTTGGATGCCTCAGAATCACCCTGGAACGAGTGGGTCGAAAATTTAGATAGGAATACCAACATCCCATCTGCACAACTGGACGAAGTAAGGAGTGCGTGGCAGTCATGGAAGGAAATGTTCAGGAAGAGTTCTGCATCAGCAGTTTGTTAAGGTATCTTTTAGTTCGCTACTTTTTCTATTTTATTTTTGTGTAACTAACATGTTCATTCATTAATCATAAATGTTAGTATTGTAATTTAGCAAATCAGATCATCTTTTTTTCCAATTACTCACAAGAGACTTTCCTTACATTGAATCGAAAGTGACTAAAATAGGACACAATTTTTGTATATGAAGTTGCTTATATGTAGTGTTTGAATACAATACTGAAAAAGTATAATAATAAGTTATTATTAAGGGGTGCTTATTGTTGTCATCTTTGTTCGAAACAAGCTTACTTTAAAATGTTTCGATAACTTCTGAAATTATTCGATTTCTTCATATCCATTACCGTAGTTCTAACGACAGCAACAATACTAATATCAAATATGATTACTATAGTAGAAAGAGTATTAAGAAATGCACATTCTACTCCATGAACACTTCAATTATATGTAAAACTGAAATTACTTACAAAAAAGGGGCTACTAATACAATATGATTAATAGCTACAAACTCCACATAATATCAAGCTATTTGTGAATAGAACTTTCTAGTTCTTGCATGAAGGATAAAAGCTAACAATGTCCCAAAAGAACATAGACATCCCCAAATAATAAAAGTTGTCTCATAACATTTGACACCTAAGCAACTTCCATTTTTATTACCAGCTCTGTTGTATAATAGAGCTGCTAAATCACCAAATAGATATGAGCCTATTGGGATATTAGCAACCAATACATTATGATTAATACCAAAGTTTTTTGTTCCAAATAATTCAGTTGTTGTAGAGACAGCAATTGATGTAATTGATCCAGTGCTTATACCAACAATTGATGTGCTAATGTGGAGAAATATGTTGCCCTTGTTTGTGAGTAGGAAAAAAGCTCCAGCCATTGGACCCATCATGGTGGCTATTAATGCAGGCCTTGAGATTATATATCTTTTTCTGCAAAATTCAAGGGAAAATTAGGATTTTGCCTTTATTTATGTTCCATTAAACTATCAGAGGCTTTTAGCCTAGTGGCACCAAACTCGAGCCTCTTTTCAAGAGGTCTCAGGTTCGAATCTCGCAGAGAAGTATATTTAGACATATTTCCTCTGCTTTCGTGGCTGCCTTTGCAGCGTCTTCGGGGCTGCTTGTGCAACATTTCAACACAACATCCACTCTGTGGGATTTCAGGCGTTTCCAGCATTAACTCTGTGGGATTTCTGGGCGTTTCAAGACAACTTCGGGAATCGGACTCACATCCAGGAAGCGAAATTCAAGGATTACGTGGATTCAGCCGTTGAGAAGTCGAATTTATTTGGAGCTTAGACTCCCATTTACTAGTCTAGAAATGTAATGTATTTGATATCGCATGGCTATTTGTAACTTCTATCGTTTGAATGAAAAACTATCACGATATACTCGCGTGTTCATTTTTGGGATCAAAATCGCCTTATTTTTTGTACTTCACCTATTTGGTCTTCATAGTTAATATTGCAATTATTCTCCTTCTTACCTATAATGAGATTCGAAATAATGACTTCATGAATGCTAGCTCAATTGCTAGATCATTCGGATTTCTCTTATCTAGCTATTTTAAACACGAAGCCTAGGCAAAATCTCAATGAGAGGTCCATATATACTTTTTCATCTTTCAATATTTGTCTAAATAGTCCTCAATAACTAAAGGTGGTGCAAAAAATATTTTTCTGGACATTTCACACCCTTCAAACATAACAATTAACAACTATACAAATCCTAAAATAGACATTATTGAAAAGAAATAAACAACATAAGATTAAACAAACTCAACTACCTCTAATTTAGTAGGTACATAGGTTGGCATGCATCATTATGATGTTGCAAAATGTCAAAACTGTAATCTTACATGCTCCCATCAGTATCATTTTGTGTGGGATTGAATTCATCTAAGTGGCCGAATCAGGGCTTGGCTTATTTACGAGTACTAATCACTCATAAATACACCATTTAACGTTATTGTTGTTATTGTTTAGCATTAAAGGCAATGGTCGTGGTCATGTCTCACTGAAGTGACTGAAGTTAATTGTGAATGCATGTTACCCTATCTTCTGGGCTTTTAAGTTAACCCAACCTCTACGCATACTTAGTTATTAGCCTAGTGATATCTAACTCGAGCTTTTAGTAGGAGGTCTCGGGTTTAATTTTCGTTGGAAGCATATTTGTTTCGTATTATCTCTACTATATTTATAATACATATTCTAATTGTTACGATTTAAGGGGGTTGGATAGTAAGCGATCTTGTTGTTTCCGAAACACATTAGGAGAAAAGATGGTTACCTGGAGGAGCAAAAATCAAGAAGAGATGGTATGAGACGTCCAAAGAAGCTAAACGCAGAAGACAAAGACACCAAAGAAGAAGTTGCAGAGGAGCCTCTGGACTCTGCAATTTGTCCCAAATTGTTCAAGAACACCAACCCAATTGTAGCTCCAAAGAAATATGCAAAAAAATACAACCAAAAATCAACTCTCTTCAACATCATCTTCACCCCAATTTCCTCCCTAACTCCAACTCCACACACCACTCTTTCATTTCCCCTTTCCTCCACAACATCATTTTGGTTCTCAATCTCCATATATGATGATGGAAAAGAAGCTAAACTGCTTCCACTCGAAACGATTTCTTGCTCTGGTAAAACTGCATGCACTCTCATTTCTTTTCTTACCCAACATTTTTGTTGCATGGATTCTTTCATCTTTTCTCCTGCTGGAACCAAAAGGGGTGCAATTAGAAGCACCCCCATAACGATAACATCGACTGTATTAGGTAGTCGATTAAAAAACTTCGCGTCCAAACTGCTGATAACTGCATAAGTTCCTGTAACAATAGTAATCACAAACAAACAAACGAACCCTCCAACTAAATTTCTCGACTTTGCCAGATTTAGTTCTCTAAGCAATGGAGCAGAACAGAAGCAAACAATAAGCGGTAAAATCGCGTTTAACAGGAGATAATTTTCTGCTCTTGATGATGATGGGGAGGAAGTGTTGAATACGTCGACGATATCTGTGAATATCTTAGCACATAGGCCAACGTAACTAGTCGATATCCCAACTGCAAGTTGACGATCCAAAGGGAAGTTCTTGATTGTTACTATGTAACAAACAGTGTTTAGCCAACAAATACTGTTTCCAGCTAACATGGTTAGCAGAAAAATATGAATGTATGACAAGGATGATGAGATTCTATCAGCAAGAAATAAGTACTGAACTCCATAACCTATTAGGCCGAGGGACGAACCGATGAAGAGGACAACCCAGAGCGGTAGATATGAGGCAGCAATGCCTGAAATCCAACCAAGGAGTTTCCCAGCATCACTAGCAAAAGCAAGATTGTTAAGTTGTGTTTGAGATAAAGATAGTATTTTTTTGAATTGAGTTGAGTATGCTGGAAAATTTGTGTTGGTGCCTGTTATACATTGTAACCAAATTGTTCCAATTAGGCTCAGCCATTGCATAGCCATTTTTTTGGCTAACTGAGTTTGGAAATGGAAAGAAAAGATTGGTATTATTGTGTTTTTTTGGTAATAATAATAACATGCAAGCTGGTGACTTAAATAGTAGTTTGGAAGTTCAAGTGAAGTAATTTGGAAACGTGGGGAAATTATGGGACGTGAAAGTTGAAATTACGGATATTGATAATTAATATTTTGTTTACCCAAAAGAATATCGTTTGACAATAAATTTCTTCGATGGTTTTAATTAAACTAGCAACAAATTCAAATAGTTTAATGAATTTAATTGATACATTTTAAAAAACGAGTTGAAAAAGATATATGCGAATAATTTAGAGAGGTTTTGATCATGAACTAAACCTTGAACAATTTCAAGTTTGCATCTCACAATGATGTCCTTTTCAGAATCTGAGGGAGTTTATTACAAGAATATTGCTAGGTTGTGGCAATTCATAGAAAAATGTGGTGTTATAGCATCCACCACTCTGTTTCAATTAAGACCTTTTGGAGATTATCATCATTCTCTTTAGAGATGTAACCATCAAATAATAGAACGATGCCCTCAATTGCTTCTTAGCTAGGTTAAATTAAGCGGCTGATAATAGATGAAGGGAGTTAGGGGCGGAAATACGTATTTTAAAATGGATATTTGTACTCGACAAATTTTAAACACGCACCAACATAACCTATGTAAATTCGCTCCCAAATATAGAGGGTATTATTTCAAAACAATATTAAATTTTTTTTAATAATGAAGTCTCGTTTTGCACCTAATAACCTAGGTCAGTTCGTCCCTGAACAAAAGGTATATATTATTTCAAAAGAATATTAAAGATCCTCGCAATGAAGTCTCGTTGTGCACTTGATGGATCCATGCATGCGCATATGCAAGCTATTTCGTTTTGGTTAACTTATTTGGACATATGAGGCTATCATCTCTTTTGAATCCTTTTATATATAACTAAGTTGATCTAATAATGGTTCAATTCATTATGTCATTTTTAAGGTTTTGCATATTTAGTACTCCCTCCATCCCTAAATGATAGGGACATTTACTTTTTCACAGTCTTCGAGACACGACTTAAAACGTAAATATCTTTTGTTTTGTCAATGAAAAAATTATAAGGAGTATATATTTTAAAAATGTACATTGAGACGAATCTAACAACATCTCATATGATTATATTATTTTGTATTGATTATTAAAAATTAATGGTCAAAATTTGTAAATTTTGACCAAAAAAGTCAAAATGCCCCTATCAATTAGGGATGGAGGGAGTAGGTTGTTTGGCATGTTTAGTCTTTAGATACAACATGTGACTTATTGTTCAAGTAAATTATGTATATTTGGTAGCTTAATTAACAAAATGTGTGATGTGTCAATTAACAAAATTACAAGATTAACTAGCATATGCTGTCATGTCGATAATAAAGTATATATACTTGTTTCTCGATATAGATATTACTCATAATCAATATTCATTTGGTTTTAGTCATGATTAATACAAATGTTTAACACATCCAACCATTAACGAGTACGATTACTAATAATAATAATGATACATATTTAGTGATTGGCTTTTAATAAAATTCGCGCAACCATTGTCAAGAAAAGAATACTAGCTAGGGTGCATATTTCAAATAGTATCCCAATAATTCAAACAAGGAGAGGAAGGAAGGGAGTGTATTAAACACAAGTGTACTATGTACTTTGAATTAGGTTCGTAAAAACTAAGGTAGACGTTATTATGAGCATATTAGAAGCGTATATAACATAAAAAGTTTGAGATTCTCAAATTAAGGGTCTTGACAGTTCTTATACTGGAATGTTGTCGGAGGTCGGCGTGGAATGTGCCTCGCCTGATCAACGAACTAGAATTTGCTCGTTAACCATTTCGAAATATAAGGTCTGGTCCCAGTGGGAATTAAACCCGAGTTGCATAAAGAGGCGAGATTGTTTGACATTTTACACTCTAATTCTTTATCAGTTGAGCTATATTCGGGGACGAAGCCTATGTTATATGTCTCATTAAACAGTGACATTAAACCTACTTGCAGTTGTCGATTGTGAAACAGTAGCAACCTTAGCAATAATGTGGCATTTTTAGACACTGATTAATTCTTGGAAAAATGGTCAAGTCTTAAGTCTAGATTTACAATCGGAGGCTACAATGTCTACTCATATTTATGTTTTTATTGAAGCTTGTGGTGCCATTGGACAATATTTGTGCGGTTGCTCTATACAAGACTAATACTCCATCAATATTATAGTTCATCGAATAAATTAAAGAGAAACTCACATACTCCCAATAATTTTATTTTGTAATGGTCGCTACTCTTTCAACACACATAATATATCGTTCCTTTTTTGCTTGAATGTTGGATATATATGTATTATCGGTTAATAATTTAATTATTAAGCAAAGTTTCACTGCTAAATACTCCGATCCGTATCTTATACTCCATAATCATATTTAAATATTACCTAATCATCCTCAATAAACCCAATGTCAAAGGGCCCATTTAAAAATATATATATATTGCTATTTGATGATTTTTTAAATCGTTGTGAAGCATAACTTATTTTTCATCATAAATTCAAGTAGTTTCTTATTTTTCGTTTTTGTGTCATTGTGTGTATCTTTCCAGTTCCATATCGCCAAACCGGGGACAAACAATCCAGCTATAGGCTTAATAAGGGGCCCTTTTGCTTGAATGTTGGCCTTATGACAAATTGACAGGCCTACTCCGGGAGTGGACTTTTTTCTTGCAAACTAATGAATGCGGCCATGCGGGCTACTTCGTTAATGTTTTTTTTCTTATAAATTAACAATGAAATATGAAAAAAATAGTACTCCCTCCGTCCCTAAAAGATTGTCACATTTTGACTTTTGTGGTCAATTACAATAAAATTTGATTATGAATTCTCATTAAACGATAAGAAATAATATAGTCTTGTGGGACCTCGTTAGATTCGTCTCAATATATATTTTTGAAATATCAACTTATTATAATTTTTTCGCATGTAGAATAAGAGATATTTATGTTTTAAATCGTGATTTATTGACCAACAAAAGTCAAATGTGACAATCATTTAGGGATGGAGGTAGTATTAATTAATATACTATTAGAATTAACATATTAATGTTTGGGTCAGATGTCCACAAACTATTGAGCTATTAATAACCAAAACGAGGAAATCGATAAAATGCCACCGGTCAAGTCCCTTTTTTAATTTATATTTCTAAAATTATACTATATGTTACTTTATTAATTAGAATCTAAGTCAATCCATTTTTTCTGAAAAGGACTATATTTCATTTATTTAATATTTCATTCGTTTTGTTATGTTTGATTGTGTGTGAAAAAAGTATTTTATTAAGGAATGGTGCAAGATTACTAATATGTCATCAAATAAAAGTATTGAAGTGTTACTTTATTAGGGACAAAAAGAATTTTATAGGTGCAAAAAAGAAAAAATAGGCTTAAAAGTTCATTAGAAATGTAAACAATCAAACATTTAAAACATGACAAAATTTCTAAACAATCAAACATATTCAAACAGAGGAAGTAATACTAATAAATACATTACCCTTATATGTATATTTTGTTTATTAACTAATAATAAATATCTTACCTTTTTTGAAGTCAAAACCATCTTAGTGTGTAGTTTTGTGATACAAAATAACTAATATTATTAGAGTCAGATTGGGTAGGTGAGGGGTTATATGTTTCTTCATCAGACTGGGAAAAGGGAGTAGGATGAAGCGTTTTTGCTTAAGGAAGAAAGAAAGACTGTTGATCTTCGTTGGGAGCATTTAAGTTTCCAAGTAGTGGAACTTAAAAGAAGCTGAAATGATTTAATGAGGGTTTCCTTCCTCATTTGTTGCCTTTTATATGGGCATTCAGGTTTAGGTTTTTGGAACAAACCTGGCCATTACTTAGGCCTCATTTGCTCAGGTTTTATTTAGACGGGTTGGATCACGTTTATGGGCCTAGTGCCTTACACTTAGCTTATATCTTAGAAGCTTCCTAGTCTTAAGTCATGCTCGAACATGAGCTCTTGGTGTAATTTTCTTTTTGTTTTTTGTTTTCGTTTATTAATAATATTCATCGCTTATTATATATATAAAAAAATATTACTAGAGCCAATCTAATAGCCTAGTAAAAAAATTTCTATATGTTTTACAATATAGTTCGAATTCAAAAAAATCAAACGATAATTATTTTGGAGTAGAATTTACTTTTGTCACAATTTGGATGTACAACAATGATTGAACACAAAATCAATTCTTACATTTTCAACAAACAAAAAATCAATCAAAGACAATTTACGTTGCTCAAAGCGTTACGTACTCATCAATATCTCATCCCCTCTATTCTAGCATAATATATCCATAATTTCATATTTTGTTCATCCCTTTTCTCATCAAACATGATGAGAATTCTTCTTCCTGTGGGAGAATTCTCTGCAAAACGTAGATTTTTGTCCTCTAGGTTTTTCTCCACCTTAGCCAAAACTAGCAACACTTTTCAAGAAAATGAAGCCATTCTCAATAAAATGCCCCCTTTTGACTATGTTCCACCACCTTATACTGGCCCCTCCGCTCAAGAAATTTTGAAAAAGCGTCAAAAATACCTCAACCCCGCCGTTTTTCACTTTTACAAAGACCCTGTAAGTTTTTTTATGTTTTTGAAAGTTTTAGCGTGGTTTTCGTCGAGGCCTAACGCAACCCTTCTCCTTTTCGGGTTAATGTTGCACGAAGTAAAACTAACGAATGATCATATATCCAACCACATTTACTAGGATGAGGCTTGGTTGGGTTAGGTTAGGTTTTGGGTTTTCTATTTCTTGAAACCAAGTTTTTATATGTTTCTTTGTATTTCTTGAATGTTTTCCGCCGAAGCCTAAGGCAACCATCTTCCTTTCCGGGTGCGGGAAATGCAATATTAATGTTAAACAAAGTAACACCAATGGAGGATCATTAGTAGGATAAGCCCTGGTTTGGTTAGGTTGAGTTTGGTTTGGTTATTGTATTTCTTGGAACCAAGTTTATATGCTTCTATGTGTTTATTGAAACAATAATTGAGGATTAGATTATGGGATTTTGTTTTGTTGGTATTGTTTGTTTTCTGATATGTTGTGATTATAGTTTTTTAATTTTTTGTATTTGGATTTTGGTGTAGCTGCATTTGGTTGATGGGAAGATGCAATATTTGTTTGATGATAAAGGGAGGAGATATTTGGATGGTTTTGCTGGAATAGCAACTGTGTCGGTTGGCCACTGCCACCCTGATGTAGTTGAGGCTATTGTTAACCAAACAAAGCTTTTGCAGCATTCTACAATATTGTATCTCAATCAAGCTATTGCTGATTTTGCTGAGGCGCTTGCTTCTAAGTTCTCTGGTGATCTCAAGGTCTGATTTTTTATTTTAACCTGTTTTGTTCTTTGAATTCAATCTTCATCAGTAGTTGTATAAGTGTTTGCTTTTTGTTTCAATTCTAGGTGATAAAACTAAGTTTGTTTTTAGGGTAATTATTGCTGGAAGCCTCCATATTTTTTCTTTATGTAAACAAAAAAAATGCAGTTTTTTGGTGGGTTCTGATTACAATGAATTTGGATAGGTGGTGTATTTCACCAATTCCGGGACAGAGGCAAATGAGCTTGCCATATTGATGGCAAAGATGTATACGAGGTGTGATGATATAATTTCGATCAGGAATGGATACCATGGAAATGCTGCATTGACAATGGCTGCTACTGCCCAAAGTACTTACAAGTTTCGTGTTACCCAGGTATACTATATTCGATTAGTCTTGTATCATCATGAGTCATCATCAATTGTATAAAGACATTTTGCTTGTGTCAAGAAATCTTAGTCCTTCGATAGAGCGAGTTAACAAGATAGGTGTTTTTCAGGGTAAAAGAGAAGTGCGGACCCCTATGGACCTACCGCGCTCAGTCATGTTTGTTAACATGAGTCTATGATATTGACATCTAACAATAACCGAACCATCATATATGTTACTCCACGTTTGGTTATTAGGGGTTGATCAGAGTTGAAAGTCCATTATCTTCTAATAGTAATCAGGGAGAAAATCTGGTGTAGCGATCGTTGATACCTAACTATTTTGTTTTTTTTTTCAAATTCAATGAATTTTGAACAGAGTGGAGTTCATCATGCACTGAACCCAGACCAATATCGAGGTGTTTTTGGCTCAGACGGTCCTAAGTATGCAAAGGACGTTGAAGATATGATTACCTATGGAACTTCAGGTCACATTGCAGGTTTTATTGCCGAGGCCATACAGGTCATTAGTTAATTTCTTTTTCTATTTGAGTTGAGTTTCAACATGATTTTACATGCCCTCTTGGTCATCTCCCATATTTTAGTTTTAACTTTCAGCTTTCTTCGTAGGGAGTGGGTGGGATTAAGGAATTGGCTCCTGGGTACTTGCCAGCAGTTTATGATTGTGTTAGAAAGGCTGGAGGTCTTTGCATAGCAGATGAGGTCCAGTCAGGTTTTGCTCGCACCGGAAGTCATTTTTGGGGATATGAGGACCATGGTGTTACTCCTGATATTGTTACAATGGCAAAGGTGAAATCTACTTCTTCACTGTGCTTTTAGTATTATATGATCAGTATATAAATTGCTCTTTATGAACCTGAGGGATAAATTTTGAATTTATTAGGTAGCTTGACTGACAGTATATGAACAATCTTGCAACGTTTTTTTTACCAGAATCTTATCTTAGAATATCATCTCAACGTAAGAAAATATATCAGTGAAAGTTGGTATCTAGCGTCCCATTAACTACTCAACATCGTAACTTCTGAAAAACAGGCCTTTTTTCTTTAGATTTCCTGAATTCTTGTGTATGTTTTCTTGACTCTAAGTAGCTTATTTGTTATGTCAGGGAATTGGAAATGGTATTCCCCTTGGAGCTGTGGTTACCACTCCAGAGATTGCCGAAGTTTTGACTAGACGAAATTATTTCAATACCTTTGGTGGTAATCCTGTATGTACAGCTGCTGGATTAGCCGTTCTCAGAGTATTAGAAAAGGAAAAGCTTCAAGAAAACGCACTTAATGTGGGGACATATCTGAAGGGACGTTTATCCGATCTAAAGGAGAAGTATGAAAGTATGTCTTTCCTTCATGATAGACAGAAAGTACAACAATCGTTACTAGTTATATGATATTACTGCTACCTATTAATGGTGTTCGCTTATGCATCCTATTCCATCATTTCAGTTATTGGCGATGTGAGGGGTAGGGGTTTTATCCTTGGAGTTGAACTAGTTACTGATCGTGTCTCAAAAACTCCAGCTAAGCTCGAAACTGCTCAAGTCATGGATCAGATGAAAGGTTGCTTGTTCGATCCTCCCTATTGATCTCTTGCCATACACGTCTGGAACATTTTGTTTCGTATGATCTGGATATGCTTTATGTGTTTGCAGATTTGGGAGTGCTCATCGGTAAAGGTGGATTCTTTGGGAATGTATTTAGAGTCACCCCTCCCCTCTGTTTTACCAAAGAAGACGCTGGTTAGTTTACAATATCCTTGATTCTTCATCCGCTTCTTATTCACACTTCCTAAATTTCAATCTTTCATGTTTAACGTCTTAACGCCTAACGCATTTTATGCTATACAATCTAGATTTCCTTGTAGACGTGATGGACTATTCGTTGTCGAAGTTGTGAAGCAGTGCAATGACAACAGAAGCCACACACCCAACTACATATACAATTTTTCAGTACATTTTAAAGTATATCTGTAATATGGTGTAATTCTGTTCCAGATATATACATTTGTGATGCTGAAGATGATGAGACATCCATCGTTGTCTCTCTCTCTCTCCCAGCTCTATGAATATTTGTTATACTCCATTGGAATATTTACACCATTTAATCAATATATATTTGTCTAATCATTATGAGAATGAAGCAAATGTTGAGTATTTCCAATTTTTCACAGTAATAACAGTTGCCAACATCTATTACATCTGAACCTAATTTTTTTACCATAAGTTCATATGTTAAATCTATCAATATTGAGTTATCAACGAATTGAGTTAAAAGAAGAACCCGATTACGTGGCTCGATAGACACTTATTCGAGTCGGGTTAGAATTCATGCGTTGGGCTTGGGCATTATTATTGGGTAGAGTGGCCCAGTTCAATGGCGGTGTGGACTTTTATTTGTTCCAATGAATTATCCCACATAACCACATTCCCACTAATACAAATATACAATATATTCCAAAAAAGAAATTCAGAGCTATTCAAGTATTCAACCCTGAATCTTGATCATTCTACAAATCATTTTTAATCAATTTGTAGTTCTACTTAATTAATTAAATGGGAAGGCCTAAAGGAGATGCTGCAAGAACCAAGTCTCGCCCATCTAGCAGCAGGTTTTTCCCTATTTTTGGTTTCTTATTTTTCTTATTCAACCAATTATTATTATTATTATTATTATTATTATTATTATTATTATTATTATTATTATTATTATTATTATTATTATTATTATTATTTCTGTAATTGTTTGTCTACGTTAAAAATGGGGGGATTTTGTGTTGATATTTTGGATTCGTCCTTGGCTGCAGCTTAGCTGCCTCGCTTTTGCCTACTGGTGCGACCGCTGTGGGGTTTGGTGGTTATGTTGGAAGCTCGAGGGTCGATACTGCGGCCCCTGTCGATGATTCTGTTACCTTTCAGGTACAAACATTGAATATCTATATAATTATTTTGTTATTCTAAACTGTCTTAGTTATGCTACTACGTTAGAGTATTTTTGTTGTTGTTGTTTGTTATATTTATGTGTACAATTCAATATGCTTCACTGTTTCTACCCAAGGTATAAGCCACATTGTAGTGAGAAGTTTAGTTGCTCTCATGTCACTTTAAATTAGTGTATATTTGTTGAATTAAGCTGCTGCATCATATGTTAACTAGACACCACTATGGCACTATCACTCTCGTCCGGCAAGAGGGTCAATCTAGTTTGTGGTAGAAAGATATTGTTTAGGTTTGGGGTGACATCAGCTCGTGTTAACTAACTTCATGATTTATTTGAGATATTGAAGTAATAATATTTACTTGCATTTGGGAGGCATTAAAGACATTAACTGCACAAGCAGAAGTTGTTCGAGTTTAGTTTTGTTCATTGTGTTGAAAAGCCGAAGTTGTTTGAGCTTAGCTTTGTTCGTTGTGTTGATAAGTCGTGAAGTGAATATGGCTGCGATTAAATTTTGAGACTTTATGCATATTAAGTTCATAGGTTTAGCTTCGCCTTGACTCTTTGAGGCATAGGATTTTGCACTCATAAAGAAGCAGAAACTTCTCCGAAGGGTTCTCTAATGTCCCTCCACCAATTTCATATTTTCAAGTAAAAAATTGAACTAATCGCAAGCGATGCACCTTTCTTTTAGTTCACATACTCCATATTACGTTTACGTAATTTACTTGTTAATAACTCTTGATGCTCATATTTTCGTAAGAGTGATCTCATAGTTAGTTAAGGTTTGGCACGAGTTTTCTTGTATTTACTATGTCACTTTATTATGTTCAAAGAAGAGGAAACTGAATATAGAGTTTCCTCTCAAACTCTCCAGACCTACTGGTGTATGTTGACCTTTTCATCATTGTATGCTTTGCCATCATTTGGTCTGTTCCACAATAAGCGCCCTTTTAGTGCATGATGTGAAATTACCTTCTAACAATTTATCTATGGAATTCTGGTGATACCAATCCTTGTAGGACATCGATGGTGAAATAGCACAACACCTGAAGAGACTTGCGAGAAAGGATCCTACCACCAAGGTATTGTGTAAGATGGCGGCTTGGTTGCATATTTTTCTTGCTATTTTCTTTATATAGTATATTTCACCTTTTGTTAATGTATCACATTTGTCTACCATGTAGGGAATCAGCCATGTGCTTGTTATTATTTCCCTTTTCTTACGTTGATTCTCTAGAAAATTGTTTACTCCTTACATCCCTAATTGATAGGGACATATTCCTTTTATAGAAAACCCACAATTGATTCCTATTTAGTTCAAGAATTTGGAGGAAAGATTTAGACTGTGAGATGCATATAGATTCTCCTAAATATGTGTGCAAAATGAAACATCCCTAACAGAAGGATGGAGGCAATAGTTTTTTATGATTACTTTTGACTTGCTTGAGTCTTTATAAATATGCTGTCTCGTACTGACTTAGTCCAGTTTTAGTGGTTTGAAATGTTGATCGGCAAATTTTTGCAACAATTTGAATCCAACAGGCGAAACTGAAGTCCAAATAAAGTAAGACCTGAGATCTCTGACCAACGTTTGTGATCTTTGCAGATTAAAGCTCTTTCTTCATTATCTGAGCTGCTGAAACAAAAAACTGCAAATGAGATTGTTCCAATCATCTCTCAATGGGTATGCTTATGTGCTAGCACTTCAAATGCAAACCTGATATTTGTTTAAATTGTATGGTCTTGTGATTTTCATAATCTTATGGACTAACACTAGGCTAATGGACTAGCATTGGTTATGTTTTCATGTATATCATTAATTTCTTATGCTGCCAACTACTTTTTTTGTGTACCTTTCTCCTAATCTTGCCCGATTTTGCTTCATTGGTTGCTGGAAGAAGCATATTATATACCATTTCGTTCAACTCATTTTTCCTCGTCTTTCTTCTCTAGGCATTTGAGTACAAGAAACTATTACTTGATTATAACCGCGAGGTACGGCGAGCAACTCATGACACAATGACTATTCTTGTCAGTATCCTAGGGTATGTTCTTATTTAATATATTCCGGCTCCTAATTGATAAGCTTCCTTGTAAGAATTGTAGTCTTCAGAATTATCTCAAGTCACTTACGCATTTTATTTCCTATGCCCCTCCATCATCAACAAATTATTTAAGCTTGTCACTAGAATCTTCTCCCCTTGTAATAGCTGGTTTACGAGTCCTGCAAAACTTATTGTCCAAGTCAAAACTTTTCTAAGCTTGATCTTTCAAGCTCTTATATAGCCGAGTTTGTATTGATAGGTGATAATTGGGTCCTTCACTTACCTCACTCCAGCCAACATCCATGTTATTTTTTATGGAAATCATATCATGCTACCTTTTATGAACAGTTCGAAGAAAAAGTTCCAGTAAGTTGATTTTTTATCTTAATGCTTTCCTCAGAAGGGATTTGGCTCCATATCTAAAATCCTTAATGGGACCATGGTGGTTTTCTCAATTTGATTCCTGCCATGAAGTGTCGCAGGCCGCTAAGAGATCATTTCAGGTTAATATCCAACTCCAACATGATGAACTGATATGTTTTTCTTTTTTCCTTCTGAGTGGGTGGGGGTGTGGGGGGGGGGGGGGTTCATTTTTTTCATGAGTGGACAGTTGGGATTTCAAATTGCAATGTGAGAACAAAATCAATAAGTTTCAATTGAATATTAATAACAGGGATTTCTTTTAGGTGGCAACAATATGTTGTAATTATTACTTCCATTTGGCCACTGTAGATTAAATAAGTCTAATCATGGAAAAGAATTAGGTGAAATGGTTGTAAGTATCCTATATAAGCATATCCAAAACTCCTATGCGTAACTATATTTCTTGTAAATAGATGTTGGCACACCTTTTGATTTTGAAGATGCGGCACTGCTGCTCGTGTAACTACTACAATAATAATTATGCATGATTTCTACTGTCGAAGGTCGGATGCGATAGTGAATTTGAGAGCACGAGACATGGGCAGATACGTCACCATTTCATTGTGCGACATTAAAATTAATCACCTTTTACTAAAATTGGGAGCTCGATGAGTTCTTTTTCTGATTCATGCTAGTCTCTTTAAATGGACTAGTATGTCTTATCTGCCTCTATTTTGTTCTTCTTGATTTATTGCTGCGTTTTGCTGATTACATTTAGCTGAATCCACTGGGTTGAACCTGATCATTCATATGTCTCTGTTTTCCATCAAAACCTCTAATAAGAGAACTCTGCTTGCTCTTCTTTGCGTTATGAAATTTTGAATCAGACAGCTTTCCATGCACCTGAGAAAAGACTTGAAGCCTTGATACATTGTACAAATGAAATTTTTGTGTATCTGGAGGAAAATCTGAAGCTAACACCCCAAAGTATGTCTGAGAAAGCAGTTGCTTCAGATGAATTGGAAGAGATGCATCAGCAGGTAATTAGCCTTAATTTGTCATCATTTCTTATTGTCTTAGTTTTTATTTTATGCCTAATCATCTTCATTATTCAAAAGCTTAGTTAAGAGTGTGAAATGCTTGTTTGTCTATTTTTAATATATCTACCAGGAGACACCCCTTACCAAACATTTATACATTTGTATCTTAGGCGGACCTGAGTACTTGCTTGTGGTATGTTATGTTAGTGATTATCTGTTGAAGCCTAAGGAGGTTACCATGAGTCTGTGTCTGCTTAGTACTATACGTTACATGCGAGTCCATACTTTAGGAGGCATTCCTAATTCAAGAGTCACCTAGTTGTGTTATATTATAATAGAGCTAGTGTGGTTCATATTTTTGGGATGAACCAACTTTATGATTCTTTAAGTAAAAAATAGGAGGGTAGTTTGAAAAGTACAAATCATATATAAATTTGAAGTGGATACTCTAGACGTAAAGAGACACTGTCATAGGAGTTTTAAGTTAAAATTAAGTCTCGTTCGAAGATTTTGTATGCATTGTGGGCTCATTGTTTTAGCATTGCAATATACATACAGTTCTACTAAGGTCCAACGTTTATCTGTTTTCGTACTTGTTTACTTATCAGCCTTCCTAAAAGGCATTAGTCATCTTCTTCTCTGTCACTTAGCAGTTGGTTTTCCCATGAAAACAGGTCATCTCGTCATCTTTGCTTGCATTAGCAACACTTGTTGATGTTTTGGTGTGTCCACAATCTGAAAGACCTGGCTTTGAGAGCATAAAAGATGAACCAAAGCATTTTTCTAAAGCTCAGGCGACTGCCGTTGCGTCTGCTGAGAAGATGTTTTCTGGTCATAAATTTTTCATGGATTTTATGAAGTCTAAAAGTACTGCTATCCGTTCAGCTGCATATTCAGCACTTAGAAGCTTTATTAAGAATCTTCCTCATGCTATCAGTGGAGGGGATGTAAAGACTCTTGCTGTTACTGTATTTGGTGCACTACAGGAGAGAGATCCGTCTTGTCATTCTTCTATGTGGGACATGGTTCTGTGGTTTTGTCGAAAATTTCCAGGCAGTTGGACAACTATTAATATTCAAAAAACTGTATTGAACCGTTTGTGGCAATTTCTCAAGAATGGATGTTTTGGTTCTCAGAAAATATCTTATCCGGCTTTAATCGTACTTATAGATGCAATGCCTCCTAAGCTTTTGTTAGGAGAAAAGTTTTTTCTTGAATTTTTCCGTAGCTTATGGGCAGGAAGGAGCTTTAGCCAACCCTTCGTTTCAGATCGCTCAGCATTTTTTTCGGCAGCTAAAGAATGTTTCCTTTGGTCTTTAAGAAATGCTTCAAGGTGCTTCCATTTGATGATATACTAATACAGTTCTTGCAGTGCAAAGCTAGAATGATAAATTATTGTTTGTTATGACAGTGCCCTAATGATCGTGTTTCTCCGTTGTGCTCCCAATTTTCAGATTCTTTGATGGAAATGATGATGTTTGTAAGTTCCAGCACACTCTAGTTGATGAGGTTCTGTCACAACTAATGTGGAATGAATATCTATCCCTTGTTCAATCAGAAGATATTATTACACCTCCTGAGAGGGAAATAAGAGAAAGTGTCAGCATTAAGCCTCCTGTGGGTTATGTTGAAGATCTCGGTAGATGTATCATTGAAATTATCTCTGGTATCGATTCTCTTGGAAGTGATCTTCTAATGGTCTTCAGTTCAAGATTCCAAGCGAACTGTAGTGATTTTTTCCAACAAAATGGCAGTTCTAGTGACAGTATTGATCAGATCATTAAATTTTTGTCATTAATGGATCATCATGCTGTCAGGAAAGGCGAGACATGGCCATTGTCCCATTTAGTTGGTCCAACGCTTGAGAAAAACTTCCCACTGATTGAAACACTTGTAAGCCATTAAACCATATGATTTGCTGTAAGACATGTTGTGGATCAACTGCCTGGAGCAGAATAGCTCATCACATAATGTAGTTGATCTAACCTAGTGGGCTTTTGGTCTGGCTCTTTGCCTAAAGCCTTCCCATGTTTATACTTGCATACAGTTTTTCATTTCTTGGGGAAGGAAAAGAGAACAAAATTATGTCACTTCAATATTCTTAGAACATTCGAATTTGGATGTGCTTTCCAGATTAGGGAAGGAAACAAGATGTACAGTATCTTGTTCTTTAGCTATATCTCTACCCCAGTTCCTTTAAATATATTGATTATTAGTGGCAACAGAGTGTTGGAAAACCTACTGTCTGGGTGTGTACTGTGTATGTATATATTTTGGTTGCTTCTGTTTACATAACTTCATTGTCTTTGCGTGTTTTTGGTGCTGGGGCTAAGACTTAAATAAAGTTGTATATCGAACAGTTAGAAAGTTTTGCATGACTCCTGAAGTTCTGTTACGGATATAAACTGAAAATTATCTGGCTGACGTCATTCACATCCAAAGGAGACCAGTTCTTGCTTATTTGCTTGGGACCAGTCGTCTCGCCATTTAAGTGACTACCTGTCTTCTTATTTTGGTTTTCTTTCGCTACCCCCTCCTAGTATTTTTCATGACTCCCCAATTTTACCTTCTATTTGTTTTTATTTTGTCAAAAACAGGACTCTGAGAAGGCTGTGAGGTTTCTAGTGGTTTCTGTAGACATATTTGGAGCTCGTAAAACAACAAAAGCACTTGTGGGCTGTGAATTAGAGAGCCACAGTTTTTTGCAAGCCTTCACTGGAAAATTTATCCCTTGGTGCCTTCAGAAAGGCAAGTCCTCTACATGTGCCAGAATGGATTTATTACTAGCGCTACTTGATGAAGAATGTTTTCAAATACAGTGGAGTAACATAATTACATATGCAATCAAAGAGAATAATTTTGGAATCAGTACAAAAACTTTGGGCTCTGATTTCACAACTATGTTGGCAATGCTTATGGAGAAAGCACGAAGTAAAATTAGAGAGCAGGTTCACCTGCAAGTATCTTATCCTGATTGCTTCCATCATGAGCTCTTGGATTCAGCTGCTCTTTGTGTTGCTCGTTCATCTCCAACTACAACTAGGACCTCCGATGCACAATTCTTATGGTTAGCGATATCAGTTTTTGTGATGAATAGTTCCATGTTAGAAGCACTTTTTCACTTGAGATTTGCTAGTTGGGTTTCTTCATTGGTTACAGGACTTACTCCAAACTTTCACCCTACACTTCTTATTGCTTGAAATGTGATGCTTATTTCTCATTTTGTTGACCTTCTTATTTATTTATTTATTTATTTTGCATGTTTACAGTGCTGTTCTTGGTGGTGCAACAACAGCTGACACCAATTCTTTCTTATCAAGAAAAACAATCTTGTTGGTATACAAGGAACTCTTGCTAAAACTGATGAGCTTCATGTTGGGTTCTACATCCTTGTGGGTCAAAGATGCCTGTTCTTTACTAAGAACAGAGGTAAATGAAGTTGACCAGCTTATCAAATCAGATATCGACGCCAGTGAAATGGCTCGTTTTGCCATAGAGGTGTTGGAAGGTAGCTTCTTTTGCTTAAAGAAATTTGATGGGGACTCTGAGTTAGTTCCATATATAATAAGTGCAGTATGTGTAATTGATTGGGAACTGAAAATGGGAAATGATTTTGATGATAGTGGAGATAAACTGATCCCTAACACTAGGTTGGCTTTCTATGAACCTATTCATGCCTTTCGTGAACTTGTTGGCAGTTGTATAAAAAATCTCAGTGTAAGAAGTCGCCAATTCTTGCGAAATATGTTGGTACAATCAGTAAGATATATGATCTTCAAGGAAGACAAATTGGATACTGAAAGAATCACATCCTTTTGCTGCTCTTCGATACTTGAGATTCTTGATGGTGTCCTCCTAAATCAACTAGAGGAGCAAGAGCTTTTTGATCAACTCCTCGGTAACGATAGCATTTGGCCGCTATATGGACTGCCAGGTTCTCGAGCATCATCAACCACCCCAGATATGGAAAATTCTTTGAAAGTGAGCAGCGTCTTTCATGTGTATCCTTTCTTGCAATTCTGTCAGATTTATCTTTGTGATTTCATCATCTTATTTTGTAAGGTGCTCTTTTAAGATGTATATTACACTAATGGTTTTTTGCTAGTATGTTTCCCACTTTCTGTTTGTTCGTACATGTGGATATTTTTAATTCTAGATCAGGAAATCTCAGTTCTTTGCTATTCATGATGTGATCTGATTGATGTTTTCTGGCAGGAACAAGGTCGCAAGTTTGTCAGGCTCATTGACAAGCTGATAACAGAAATTGGACTTGGTAGAGTTGTTGGTGATGATGTTTCTCAACGAGAGAGCATCGCAGCTTTGCCAACGCCTGTGCATCTGTGTTCTCGTGCCTGGCTGGCTGCTGAGATTTTGTGCACCTGGGAGTGGCCTGGTGGCAGTGCTTTGAGCTCGTTCTTGCCTGTGTTGACCAATTATCTTAAAGAAGTAACATCTCAAGGTGGCTTGTTGGATCCTCTCATTAACATGTTGCTTGATGGTGCTCTTTTGAATAGCACCATTGATGAGCTCAGACTTTCCTGTGCATGCCCTACTTCATATGATACTGTAGAGAGAATTAAGGAACCTTACCTACGTGCTCTTGTTTCATTGCTGCACGCTCTTTTCAAAAATTGCATTTGGGGGAAGGATGAAGCTTTGGTTTATTTCAAACTGCTTGTGGATAAACTTTATATTGGCGAAGTTGTCAACTCGAGTTGTTTAAACATTTTCCCCTCCATTATGAATGTTCTAGCTAAACATTTGGGGGATGTGTATTCAGAATCCAATGCACATGGTCAGCTTGCTTCCTTTGAAAGAGGCGAAGTGTATGCTAACATCAAGGACTGGCTAAACCAGACACTGTTGTTTCCTCCATTAAACTCATGGCAAACAGGAAAAGGTGAGTTCCAAGTAATACTCTCTTCAGGGATGGTTCTATCATATTATCCTCATTGCAACTTAATTATCTTTGCAGATATGGGAGAGTGGCTGCAAGTTGTTATATCTTGTTATCCTGTTGTGGCCACAACAGATGTCCGAGGATTAAAACCAGAAAGAAGCATCAGCCCTTCTGAGAAGTCGCTTGTCCTTCAGTTGTTCAGGAAACAGAGACATAATCTATCTGTTGTTAATAAACTTCATGTTGCTCAGAAATTGTTATCGGACTTGTTATTAGTTACGGTAGCCTATTGCTGGGATGAATTTAATGAAGATGATTGGGAGTTTGCATTGTACCGCTTGAGATGGTGGATTGACTCTGCTGTTGTTGTGATGGAAGAAGTTGCTGAAAATGTGAGCAATGCTGCAGCGGTTAATGCCACTTTAAGCGATTCGAAGGTTATAGTAGAGAAGCTCAAAGGCATTCTTGAAGTAGATGATTTTACTATTGACTTGGCAAGGAATGCACTCCTTATATTTTCGATGTTCTGTAGCCTGGTTGGACATGATAAAGAAAGTGCTGAAAACCCCAACTCCCTTAAAAGTGAGAAGTGGGATACCATGAAAGAACGGGTATTAGAGAGTATTCTTCGTTTGTTTTTTTCTAGTGGTATTACGGAAGCTATAGCAAGCTCTTACTGCCATGATGCTTCTTTAATAGTCGCTTCATCTAGATTTAGTCATGCTCAATTCTGGGAACTGGTTTCTTTAAGCATTGTTGACTCGTCTACTTATGCGAAAGACAAAGCTATGAAATCAGTTGAAATTTGGGGACTAAGTAAGGGGCCTGTTGAAGCGCTATATGCGGTCCTATTCTCTGTTAAACCACTGGCACGTATGAGGTCTGCTGCTTTCGTTCTTCTTTCAACTGAACCAATTTCACAATTGGCTTTTGTAAATGAAGACTGGCATGTGTCATCAGAAGGGGATATCTCCGGTGACCAGGATCCTGGTCGTGTTGATTGGTCGAAAGAAGAAAAGCTTCCATTAAGACGAGAGATTTCTTATCTAATTGGGAAGCTACCAAATGATGTTCTTGAAATGGACTTGTTAGCAGCTGAACGGGTAAGAAATGCTCTTTATTAGATTTAAAATTTGTCTCCATGTCTTTTGAAATATTGTACGATAGTAATTGTGGTGAACTGCTAGATTGTCTGGGTAATGTGTTCAAGCCCCTACATCTCTCTATGGTACAAGACACCCATCTTCCCAATTGTTGTTGCTATAAATCTATAGCTTTCCTAGCTAAGGTTGTTTCCTGAACAAGGATATTTGTTTTTCTCAAGCGTTCATTGTAAATAAATCATTTTCTTTTGTAACAGCTTAATGTGTATGTTGCTTGGGCTCTGCTGCTCTCACACTTGATATCCTTGCCCTCATCATCACCTACAAGGGAGAAACTAGTTCAGTACATTCAGGTTTCTGCCAAATCAACTGTATTAGATTGCCTTTTCCAGCATATACCAGTGGAATTCTTGGCTGTTACCTCAAGAAAGAAGGATGTAGAACTTCCAGCTGCATTATCCGAGGCAGCAAAAGCTGCAAAGCATGCCATTGTCAGTTGTTCAGTGTTGTTCTCAGTCGAAGCTCTGTGGCCTATTGAAGCAAATAAAATGGCTTCATTTGCCGGTGCTATTTTTGCTCTAATGCTTCGAATTCTCCCCGCTTATGTTCGAGGTTGGTTTAATGATATACGAGATCGCTCATTATCGTCTGCTATTGAGTCCTTCACGAAGTCTTGGTGTTGTCCACCTCTGATTGCTGATGAACTATCTCAGGTGCGACAGAAGCCAGATGTTTATCCATCTAATTCTATAACATCATCCATCTTTTAATAAAGTTGTAACACTTAGAACTAGTGTTCTCCAACTAATTCATTCATCATATATTTTTGGCTGAAAATACAAGAGAGAAAACCCAAGCATGTGGCCACAACAATCTGTGAGATATTGTTGAAACATCTTAAGCTGGAAATTGAAGTGTACACTTCAAATATCAATATGAACTTATGTTATAATCTTGACCAATTCACAGAACTTTGTTTCTTTTACTGCAGATAAAGAAAGCTGAAATTACCGATGAGAACTTTTCCGTCAGTGTGAGCAAGTCTGCAAATGAAGTAGTGGCTACTTACACGAAGGATGAAACAGGAATGGATCTAGTGATCCGTCTTCCTGCATCCTATCCACTGAGACATTTGGATGTAGATTGTACCAGGAGCCTAGGCATTAGTGATGTGAAACAAAGAAAATGGTTGTTGTCAATGGTGTCTTTTGTGCGTAATCAGGTATCTTCTTGATTCTCTCTCAATTTATCATTTGCTGGCATGACTAAACTTAATTTAACATCTCAAGCTTTTCACTCTTATGTATCGGTCTTCTTCTATGCTTATGAGGTCGTGACCCCGAGAATGTTCCTAATCGTTCTTATTGCACAACTTCCCTCTTATATTAAATGTATTTTCTTCCATGCTTATGAAGTTGTAAGTCCAATATCATGGAACTTGGAATGATTCTGATTGTTCTTGTTGCACAGAATGGTGCCTTGGCCGAAGCCATAAGAATGTGGAAGAGCAACTTTGACAAGGAGTTCGAAGGAGTTGAGGAGTGCCCCATCTGTTACAGCGTGATCCACACTACCAACCATAGCCTCCCTCGTCTTGCTTGCAAGACCTGCAGGCACAAGTTCCATTCGGCCTGTCTTTACAAATGGTTTTCAACTTCTCATAAATCAACTTGCCCACTATGTCAATCTCCCTTTTGATTACCAGTGGTAGCTATGTTGTATTCATTTTGACACAGTTGGTGGTGGTACTACTCGGTTGCTCCATCCAACAATTTTTCTTGACTACACCCCGACAAACAATCAACTTGAACAATTATGCCAACAGTTTCGAGTGAGAAAACATGTTTGTATATCACAAGGCTGGATATGCGATTCCTTATGGAGCTGTTGGGTGAACTAATTAGCCTCCAAGGTTAGTTTGATTGAGCTCTAATATGTACCATGGCATAGATCAAATTTGGAGGACTGAGTAAGAACTCTGGAGACTCTTATACATGAATCGTGATCATCCCTTAGTGTGTCCGTCATGTATTCCGACTTATGATATTTTTCAAGGTATTTAGAAATCTGTTTCAATCATTGACAGAAATGTGAGTTTGATGATTCTGTGTCAGTTTGCTCATAAGAGTGGCAAATATTACGTTCCCATTTGTACTGTATGGGTGCTTACTGCGTAGTCATGTGTATGGAAAGCCAATAAGGCTAGCAGTGAACTTCATTGACTTGCCATACAAGACCATGGGGAAGCATGAAAGAATGAAATTCTCTGTTGCATCCCTCATCCCCCCCCCCCTGTGATTGTAGTTCAATTGATCGTACCACTGTCCTGTCAGGGCGGAAGCTGCGGTTTCGAGCTTCATCATCACAATTATGACACTAATACACTGTTTTGTTCCAGCTAACAATAGGATATTACAGAATGTCAAGAAGATACATTTCATGTTCTAGAGGCGGGACTAAATAGACCTGGCAGCTTTCAGCCAAAATGCCAAACAGACTTCACGGAATTTCACTAGTTAAACTCAAATTAATCGACAGTTGGAAACTATTGATAATCTTGCATAAGCATGATGAGTAGCAGTCAAGACTATGGCTCATATACATATAATACGCTGTTGATAAAAAAGACAAGCCTGAGATAGTAAGACCCAAAACAATTCCCAACTGAGACTGATGTAACAAAGGAAAACTCCATTTTATAACTCACAATGGAATCAACTTATCTTCTTCGTTGTCGTAAAATTGTTTATTTGTGAGCATCTATCAAAATAAAAAAAACATCGCTATTTTAAGCAGCGTCCTACATTCAAAAGGTTCATATGAATCATCGCATGAATGGTACCAGCCACCTCATTTCAGCACCGTTTCCATTAGCAAGGTAATATATCTTCTTCCAGGCATCTTCTGAAAATGATTCACGGCTTACTAGCCTTTGCCTGAAATTCATAGGTTTTCACACATATCAGGTATGCGAAGGACATGAAGCACAGCAGACATATCAAAGGATATAAGAAACTATATAAGCAGCTCATCATAAAAATATGCTGCACATGTAAGCATGATATGGAGGATATTGTAATGATAAACATCATTATTTCGTTATCAAATTTGTCGGAGTAAAGCCTCCAGTATCCTACTATTTCATATATTGAACACACTGAGATTCATAGCCTAGCAAGAGTACCTTAGATAATAATGTGAGACAGTAGCAGCTTCATCCAAACTGTAGCGCGGAAGAATTACACGTGCATCCGACGGAACACCTGGTAACTCTTGGCGCAGTTTCCCTACAGAAGTTGAATGGGAGAAAGCTCCAACCATCATCATGTCCTTATCCATCATAGACCTAAATGCGTTAACCTACATACCAGCATGAAAGTTCATCATCACCAAGTCTCATGAATGTAGCTAGCAAGAGTACCTACGCTAGCTAGATGACTCACAGTTGAAAGTTCTTTGGCATGAATGGGTCTAGTAGAACGAACAGTATTTGCCTCCCCGTATTCACTGAACGTGAACCAACTATTATACTGCATATGACAAAGAAAAAAGGGTAGATGAGACAAGGAGACAGAGGGCGGATTTAACTTGGTCAACGAATACATAAAAAACAGGCCAAAGAACCTCACTTGATCAATTGCAATTAGGACTGGAACATCTTTAACGTGTGACAACTCCTTTCTCAAATGAACAAGCACTCCAACAGCAGCATGTGTGTTGTTAATTCCTATTTGAATCAGATCATACAATGATGAGCTTTCAGGCACTGATATGGAATCAATATCCTTTCTCCATCCAGCGCCAGCACCTTCTCCTAGTGGAATAGGATCAAATATATGGCACGGTAACCTTTGCAATACAGTTTCATTGTACTTTAGAAAGTCCTGAAGTGAAACAACACAAAGGTCAATCGTAGAAAACATAGGGTAGATAAAGGAGACGTACAAAATATTTTTAGCTTTTATCTTCCTCTAAGGTGATATGAAGTATTTCCCATAAGTAAATGCCAATATGTAGCTAATGATGCCTAATTTATCTTTTCAAATCTGTACGTAAACAATAAGTTAGAAAATCATAGTACAAAAACATGTAAGTATATGTTTTAATTCTGAATTTTGTTGTATGTTTAAAGATCATCAATAGAGGCATGAATTTGATATGCTACTGCCATCAGAAGGAATAGATGATGATATAATTAAAATATAATGGTTAATTCATCACTTCGATCACCTGGAGAATGTTTGCCGCTTGTACAGGTGTATCCCAAAGACCTGTATTTGGATTCTTATAGAAAAAGCCTCCATGGGTCCACTCTCGTCCCCTTGGAGAATATAAGACTAGCCATCCTTCACTACGAGCCCAGTAAACAAGCATTGCGAGTGCTATACTTTTGCCACAATTAGCAGGACCATCCAACACAATCTGTTGTCGAAGCTTGAGACCTAAAAATAGGAAACAGATGTCAACTCATCCTAAGATATAATGAACGGAAGACTATAAACTCTGATAATCCTTTTCAGATTCTCAAAAAGATGATGTTTTTTTAGCAATGCCGTGTCAGTAATAGCATTGACAGCATGTCTATTGCAGAAACCATATTTAATGAATTGGAAGATCTATGTCGAGGTTTGGCTGAGCTTTACTGGAGATTTTTTTGTTGAAACAAGCCTAAAAGCCCTCCAAGTTCAATCTTTTAAGCTGGAGGTAACTCATAAGCTCCTGGAAAATTCTGCTGACACCATCGACGATTGTCATGGAATTCAAGATCAAACATTACTAATGTTGCACAAATTACCCATCCGTCCATCATATAAACTTCTTGCCACCACTACCATCTATAATAAAGAAATGCCAGAGCTACCATCTTTAAGTTTGGCACAACTCAATTCAAAAAGATGATTATAGAGCACAGGTCAAAGAGGAAAATGAAAGGAATAGAAAACAAATTTCTGCACCGGGTCGGTATACATTTCATTATACCTTATAAGATCTGATTTTCATAATATCATCTTTAAACTTGATTTGATAATTTATTTCTTCGAAAGTGCTATATATCTTCCCATCATGTAAAGCAGTACCAATATACAATGAACCATTCAACATAAGTACAAGAAATGCAAAATATTATAGTATTAGAAACAACTAGGAAGTCTTTTTAACCGCACCTTTTCCATCAGAATACATAGGAGGATCAACAATCCTTCTGAAATTATCTCGAAGATCCAAAAAACCTTGGCGGACCAACAATCCATTCCTCAAGGATTCCTCAAACTCCTTCACCATCCCAATAGGCAAACCCTCCGGTAACATTTTGTTCAGCTCCTCGGAACTACATTTCAACTCTTCCAGTCAGTGATATACACATACACAAACTACTGACCGTATCAATATAAGTGATTATTTTGACGAAAAGACTTTTCTCGAAGTGTTTGATTGTCTTGCATATGAAGTTCGTTAATACTGCCTATTAAAAACAAACTGGACAACCGTTTTGGGACAGGTACCTGAATTCCATATAAAAGCAAGCATCTTTTTTGGTGAGGTTAGAGAGGCCAGTAGTAGAAGTGAATAGAGGCCTTCCATTGGGTCCCACATCGAGGGCTTTGTTACCGGCTTCGTCGGCAAGCAGTCGAGCTCGGAGAGTGTCGTCCACCTGATCGGCAGCCTCCGCCGCTGCTGAGCTGGCACTTGCCGAGTCGTCCCCCTTCGATTTCGACTTTTTCGCTTTCGTTAATGAGCCCTTGGTCTGCTTCGATGACGCCAATCCTCTGGAGAAAGAGGGAGGGGTAATATGGGAACTGGAGGCGGCTGATCGGAGAAGTGACCGTAACATTTTCCGGCAGGGGGTTAAGGTGGGGTAGGGGGCGGCTACGGGGTTTTGCAATAAAAGATTATGGGAGTGAATAGTTAGTTGGTCTACAAACTTAATTTGGGCCTCTAATGGGCCGGACTCGTTATTTAATTTGATGGATATATGTACTCATATACGATCCTGCTCCATTGATCCTGCTCCACTAAGTATTCGATAAATATTTTTTAAAACGATTTTAATGATTTGTTTTAAGATAATTTATTAGTAATAAATTAATACTTCACTCGAAACAGTGTAGAAGTCTAATCGAATCGAACTCGAATGTATTTCTTATGAGATACCCAATTATTTAATTGCACTACCCAATAAGGTGTTTACCTTTTGACGTAATTAGGTGCTTGCTCGAACTCGACTCGTTAACAACCCTAACGGTAATTAAACTGAATAGAGTGTAAACTACTTGCTATGATTCTGTTAACACATAGAGGAAACTAACCGATAAACTACATTATCACACCACACATTGGACTTAACTACTTTCGAGTGTATATTTTAAAGTACAAAATATCCGGATAACCTTTTCTTGATTAGACTCCGTTAAAATGATAATTTATCTCTTGTTTATTTTAAAATTTAACTCAAAAAATAAAAATAAAAAACAAGACAAATATCCTAAATCGATCTAATATTACACAAAATATAAGAGATGATATATTGGGTTACCTATTAAAACCCGAAAGGACCAATTTCCCCCCAGTTCAAATACAAAGCAGGGAAGTGGAAAAGAAGAAGCAAGAATGCTGACTGGTGATATTCCACCAAATCAAACAATTTACATTAAAAATCTCAATGAAAAGGTCAAGAAAGAAGGTTAGCATTTTACTACTTCGTTTCATACTGTTCAAATTGATGTCAATTTATATGTAAAAGAAAAAACAGGTATCACTTGAACTTATATTATGCTTTTTTTCACATGTTAATTGTTTAATTTTATGGTATACCGGAGAAAAGCTTCAGTCTTTGTTATAATATTAAGTTTTCTGTTTATGTGCACTTTATGGAAATTCGGTTCAAGAATTTGCACACATTTGTATGAAGATGTTAAATTGATCGATTCGACGGGAGCTTTGTTTGTGTATTTCAGTTAAAAGTAGATACATTTATGTATTTTTGTTTTATACAGCACAAAAAATAGACTTGAAGGTTAGGGCTTAACAGTATGTATATACTCATATATTGCTAGTTTTGTAATAAGAGAATCAAGTTCGGGTTTGTGGAAGACTTGTAATTGATTATGATTATTACGTGTTGGGTGACGAAGATCTGGTTCGGTTTTTGTTTAGGATTCTCTTGTGTGAACTACCACAAGAGTATCGGTCCATATTAATTCTACCAGTAGTCTAAGTAGTGACTTAATTGTGATGGAGGATCTTGCAACGATATAGCTAAGTAATCCGATTTTACGTGCTATTATTGGAAATTCAGTTAGCTCTTGGTTTGAAGGTTGGTATACTTTTAGCATGTGAAACTTGAATGTAGTTGATGGGATACATAGTTGGGTTTTCGTTTGCAGTTTATAGATTACTGAAACACGTGTTTAGGCATCTATATATCGAATTGTTTTCATTTTTTATTTTACATTTTAAATGTTTAAATGACTTGATTTTAACCGAATATTATTGGGCAGAGTTGAAGAGGTCTCTTTATGCCTTGTTCTCCCAGTATGGGAGAATTGTGGACATTGTTGCCTTGAAAACGGAGAAGCTTCGGGGACAAGTATGGGTTGTATTTAGTGAAGTTACAGCTGCCAGCAATGCAGTGCGGCAGATGCAACACTTTCCATTTTACGAAAAACCTATGGTAGAGGCTCAACAGCACCTTATTCTTTTGATGCACTTTATGCAATGTAATTTAACTCATTTATAGCAAATTCAATATGCAGCATGGTCAACCTCTCTGTAAATCATTTCTCAAAATGAGAGGACATATAATGTAAATATTTCAAAGGTTAGTGTTTATCAAATAGTTTCTAATACGAGAGGTTGTGTCTTCAAACTAAACTCTAGCTTTGCAGCATTTGTTCTAGTTATGTATAGAACCCTCTTTGCGTTTGGGGATTCCTGATGCTTGTTAACCACCATTTTATTGAGATAAGTATAAACATGTAACAAACGTTTGTTACCACCATTTTTAGCGACCATCATGTCATATTGAATGATTGCTAAGACAAGGATGTTTATTGCTCTCTAGCAACATCTAAATTCTAAAGTAGGGTCATCTCCCTGATGTATGCAGCGGATACAATATGCAAAGGCAAAGTCAGACTGTATAGCCAAAGCAGAGGGTACCTTTGACAAGAAAAAGAAAGACGAAAAAGGTAAAGTGAATCGGCAATTTTAGTTCCATTTTACTTCCCTATGGATTCTTTGAAAAATTTCTGTCAGCTCTCCCTTTATAGTTCATTTCTACAATGAGATTTGGTTTCTATGGTGCCAATTTATAAACTGGTTCATTTGAGTTGCTACTTGAAAAATCATGTTGTGTTACATGTTATGCCCCATGGTGATGATTTGTACTGGGATATTTGTATGTGTCCAGATGAAAGGAAAAAACGTGCTGAAGATAGTCAACAAAACAGTGCAGCCAATGGTTCGCGAGCTGATATCAATGGATTCTCAGCTGTAAGTTTTTAATTAATTGTTTTGCTTATTGTTTGTAGACGGTTGAAGTTTTTCACTGTGATTTTGATAAGACATCTAACTAAGGATTGAAGTATTAGTAAGAGCTTTTTTCTCTTTGCACTGAAACCTCTATGTGAATAGGCTTCTGAAATTTCTCTAGTATTTTCCCTTTTGATATCTGATTTTGGGATTAGTTTACCATATTGGAGATCTCATTGCAGATACATTTCTTTTCATCATATATCATATTGGAAATGGAGCATCCTTTTCCTTGAGTCTGCTAATTCTAAGATGATTAATTTGGAACAGGGTGCTACTCGCAAGCCAAGCACACAAGAGATGTCTGCAGAGCCGAATAATATCCTTTTCATACAGAATCTGCCTCATGAGACAACAAGTATGATGCTCGAGATGCTCTTCAAACAGTATCCTGGGTTCAGGGAAGTGCGGATGATTATAGCAAAGCCAGGAATTGCCTTTGTAGAATTCGAAGATGATGATCAATCTACAGTTGCTATGCAAGCTCTACAGGGCTTCAAAATCACTCCGCAGAATCCAATGTCGATCGTTTATGCCAAGAAATAAGTTCTCCTTTGGCGGTGCGTTCTATCGTTTATGTACGTTGATTATGTAACCATAGATCATCTCCTTATTCTTTTTTATCTTCTCTTATGTAGCGATGAATTTCCTATATGCTTATTAGCACTTCTCTTTGACTTAAAAAATGTTATGCATCATTCGGTTAGGTGGTATGTGGCGCGCATTTAGCTTGGATCTTAAATTACAATGCCTACAGTTCTCTGCGATGTGTTGATTTTGTAATAGCATATCAGTTTTCATGATTTGGTATACATTTTAAGATGTAGATAAAACTGGAGAGAATATTAATCATATGGCCTATACATCCCAGTCTGTAAACAATCTTCTTCAATTTTGTGACTTAATTGAGATGATACGATTAACTTTGTTGAGAATATCGAATTGTTCTAATGGCTAAAAGGTTCTTAGTTACGAAACTTATCGTGTAAGGGGCCGGGCGAGGCAGTCATCAGGTTTTTCCCAGTAATTTATTTGTCCAACTCCAATTAATGTTTTTTTCTACATATTGAGTGAGCAAAGTTGTGAAATTAGTCAATTTCGGATTTGGATATGGTAGAAATCATAACACAGTCACATGTGATGTCGGATTATACAAAATTACTATTCTTAATTATGACGTTATTGGGCGCACATGGTTTTCTTTCATGTGACCAACTTGCAAAGACTCCCTCTAATATATACTCCATATATTTTTATTTGTTGAATATTTCCGTGGTAATAATATATACTACGCATTTGTTGATACATACATGTCATTTTAAAAAATATGAAATTGTCACACTAATGATATTCATCCATCTATTTCTTGAAGTACATAAATAAGGTAAATCACGGGAATGTGATTCACCTTATCATCAGGAATTAGAGCTTGCATGCTAACCACGTTAACCATACAAAATTCTTGTCTGTAAAATTTATTATTTTACTTATTTATCAATTGAACTATGTGTCGGGCAGAATATGAATATAAATATGGCATAAAAGTAAAAGCAAGTGCATACTTTTCGGTTATGAGTCAGCAACGAAGTACATCATCTAAAATATTGGTACCGTACTAGGTGTACACTTGAATGTGTACCTCCTCAGATGTCCCCTCCCCTACATCAGACCATTTCAATTCAACTTTTTATTAATATGCAAATTGTTTTATAAATTCCACCCCACCTAAGCCATGGAACTACCCAAACCATCAATATTTCATAATATCACAATATAATATAATATATTAGTGGTCCATCATTGATGGTGTTGAATTTTATAGTACAAGTTTAGCCTCAACTTCATGATTCTTGAATATAATAATTCATTTTTTTCTATCTTCTAGGTCCAAAACCTACTAGTTTAATCATTAATGAACAAGTTGGTGTTTGAAGAACAAATGCTGGAGCAATGGTTTCAAGAATAAGTTGAAAGCACAACCAGAATACTTGCCGCTCAATGGTGGATAAATCATGAATGATATATAATATTGATTCCTTATTTAAACTAAGTTTATCAAATAAGATTTGCACAAGGAGTTGAAAGGAATGCAGTCAAAATTTCCTCGAAGATGCAAGTGTTGACATATTTATCATCTACCCGATTCTTAATATGATATCATGAATCAGACCCTCGATTTTTAGCGGGACGATAAAAAACAGCGGTTTCCACGCTGGAGATGAATAACTAAAACAATGAGACAATATTTGTTGGACACTTCATCAGGACTCTTTTCTTTGTCTGACATAACCAATTAAAACTTCCCCAGGTGCATCTACATCTTCAGTTAAACTGAAAATCTTATTACAAATCTATACTTTCATTCTTTTCTGTCCATCATCATATGCTCACACATTCCCAGTTCTTGAAATTCCAACACTACCCTTTTTCTTCCTCTTATTTCTCATTTTCAAGAACTCTTCATATCAGTTTGTGTGTGCTCCAATTTGAAACAGAGAGCCATGCAACAAGAAAGATCAGTCAACCCTTTGGAATTTCTCAATGAAGAGATCATATTCTCAATACTAGACTGCCTTAATGATGATCATGAAGCTAAAAAAGCATTTTCTCTTGTATGCAAATCTTTTTATTGTGTTGAATCACTCCATAGGAAGAAATTGAAGCCTCTTTGTGTGGAGCTCATTTCAAGAACATTCAAAAGATACCCAAATGTTGAAAATGTTGACTTTACAAACTGTCCTAGAGTAGATGATGCTATGCTTATTGCTGTTTCTGATGCATATAAGAATACTTTGAGGTCCTTTGATGTTTCGAAGTCGAAGTTTTTTACACATGTTGGTTTGTCTAGTTTAGCTGTGAAATGTTCTTGTTTGGTTGAATTGGATTTGTCCAATGCTACTGAGTTGACTGATTTAGCTGCAGCTGCTATTGCTGATGCCAAGAATTTGGAGAAATTGTCTTTGGCCAGGTGTAAGTTGATATCTGATATGGGGATTGGGTGTATAGCTGTTGGTTGTAAGAAACTGAGGGTTGTTTGCTTGAAATGGTGTGTGAGAATTGGAGATTTGGGTATCCATTTGATGGCTTTGAAGTGCAAGGAGATTCAATTTTTGGATCTCTCATTTTTGCAGGTGATTAATGTTATGCCTTCCTCTGTGTCTTTTGTAGTTGACTTTTCAGTTTCCGAAATAATGATTTGAGTACTTCTAACAAATATTGAAGTAACTAGGTGAGTTTTAGATTGAGTTGTTTTTACTTGCAATCAATGTTTTGGTCAAGTATTTTTGGCAGTTATGAGGAGTTCAAATGTCAGTTTCCTTTTTGTTTTCTGATACAAAAGGAAATTTTTCATGGTATTGTGAACATTTTAACAGTAACAAAGACTTCTTATTTTGTTGGACTATAATATAGTTACAGTATAATAGATGAACATTTTATTCACTTCATTGAATTTGCTTGCGCGTTTAGTATAGTAGAAGCTATTTGAATCCTATATGCAGGCTCTGAAACATTTTAAATCTCTGCCAGGCCAAACTCTCAGGTCGCTTTGCCTTTGTTATGCACCGAGTCATGTTCTTTTGAAATGGCCACAAATAATTCAAAAACATAATGAACGACAGAACATGGCCTTTTGATTCACTTCTCCTACATCGTGTATATAATGCAGATAACAGAGAAGTGCCTTCCCTACATCTTGCAACTACAGAACCTCAAGGAGTTGATTCTCATGGGTTGTCCTGGTATTGACGACGAAGGCCTTGATACTCTAGAACAAGGTTGCAAGTCATTAGAGGTGCCTTCTTCATTTAATGATTAATTTCCGCCTGAAATGGCTTTCTTCAGGCTTTTGTCTTAGAGAGTCGTTTTTTCTGCAGACTCTAGATATCTCAAACTGCCCAAATGTTAGCCATGTTGGTCTATCATCTTTAACTAATGGCTCTGATAACCTACGACAACTTATCTTGGCATACGGACATAGTGTGAGTACCTACGTCACAGTTTCCTATTCGCAATCATAGTATAGGCAACCTCTCTATCATGGATGACTTCAATTATGCAAGTGATCTGTCAGGTAACTATGGATCTAGCAAAAAGTCTGCAGCACTTTCCATATTTGAGGTCTATCAAACTGGATGGTTGCCAGGTCACAAGCTCTGGGATGAAATCCATTTCAGAATGCTGCACATTTTTAGAGGAGCTCAGCTTATGCAAATGTGCTGGAGTGACAGATGAGGGACTGTCCTTCATAGTTCAGAAACAGAATGGGTTGCAGAAATTAGATATTACATGTTGTCGCAAAATTACTTTTGCTGCTATTGACAACTTAACAAATGCATGTACTGCCATAACTTCCCTTAAGATGGAGTCATGTAGTTTGGTGCCGGGAGATGCTTTTTACCTTATAGGAGAACGCTGTCATAATCTGGTGGAACTTGATGTCACTGACAACAAAATAAATGATCAAGGTTTGGCCACCACAATTGGATTCAGTTTGAAGGAGACTCAATTTCATCTTGAAATAATATAATGTTCTTTGTTTCTTCAGGTTTAAAATTTATTGCACAATCATTAAAACTTTCAATTTTAAAATTGGGCATATGCTTAAGCATCACAGACAATGGACTCTCATATATTGGAAAATCCTGTTCGCAGCTGACTGAACTTGATTTGTACAGGTATAAGTAGCACTTAAACTTTTGAATATCTTCTATTTGATTTTTTCCTGTCGTCATGATTTTTAGAAAGAATTAGCAGATAGGTCTTTCTGAAGTTTTAGCAAATCTATATAAGTTTGCAGATGTTCGTAACCAAGTGGGATATTTCTCAGGAAGTTCGAACTTGATCCACTTGCGTACTTGAGTATTTCATTTTTTTAGTAAATTGGACACAGTTCGTGTTCTTACCAAACTATCCTTCATTGTAGGTGCATGGGAATAACTGATATCGGCATTGCAATTGTTGCTAGTGGATGCCCTGCCCTGGAAATGATTAATATGGCCTATTGTGATAAAGTTACAAACAACTCATTGATATCGTTATCAAGCTGTAGCCGATTAAAAACACTTGAGATTCGTGGCTGCCCACGTGTCTGTTCAGCCGGACTGGCAGCAATTGCTATAGGATGCAGGCAACTTACAGTAATCGACATTAAAAAATGCCACAACATTGATGATACAGGCATGCTTCCTCTTGCACAATATTCTCAGAATCTGAAGCAGGTAGCTTGTTTTTATTGAAAGAGTATAGAATGTAAATATAAAACGAAGTTGAAGAGCAGAAAAAAAACTGACAGAATGAAATTTCTTCATCAGATAAACTTGTCGTACTGCTCAGTCACAGATGTTGGACTTCTTTCACTTGCAAGCATCCGTAATCTGCAGAATATGACGATCTTGCATGTTTCTGGTTTAACGCCCAATGGCCTTGTAGCAGCCTTGTTGGCATGTCGAGGACTAAGAAAAGTAAAGCTCCACACATGTTTTAAGGCTACACTTCAAGATGCCCTGCTTCTGCATATGGAAGCTCGCGGCTGCATATTTCATTGGAGAAACAAAGCATTTCAGGTTCTTTATCTTGCACCATTATGACTATAACTATTTTTCTTGCAGCCATATATATAGTGATATCAGCACAAGTAGCTTCCTTATGGTTATTAGAACTTAAAAGAAATAGATTCAGCAGTAGTTAGAAAGGTTGTCCTATTCGGGAATTTCCAGATCTATTGTCTCGTGGTTAACGTTGAATTATATCTTGACAGGCGGAGGTTGATCCAAAAGGATGGCAACTGCACTTACAAGAATGACCATTTGCACTAAATCATAGGACCTTTGAGCCAACGATATAGCCATGTCGACGAAGAAATTACAGTTTCGAGTTCCTCCAACCAAATGTCGGTGTTGATTGTTAAATTTAAATGTTCTTTTTGTTTGTAAATTAGTGATGATAAAACAATATTATTACAAATAACGAATACAAAAATTACTAACTAATAGAACGTTAGAGTAGATACTAACTAATGAACCGTTAGAATGAAAATGTGAAACAAATTGTATGTAACGAGATTTGAACCCAAGACCTACTCTTTGGAAGCTTGGACGGAAAGGTTATTGAGCTATTATCTAAAATTTAAATGTTAATCCCAAATTATTATGGAGTATAATCTATCGTTTTCTAAAATATCTCTATGAACGATGACCCAATGATTAGCTAAGTAGTCGTATTGATGACATAACTTTTTATTGCACATATATTTGCATATCTTTTAATTGAGTTTGAAATTAAAATTTCATTTGTTATAACTAATCTATTTTTGCTTCAAAAACATAAAACAAAAACTGCATAAACTGCATAATACTTTTTATGCAATTGAGCTCAAATTAAATGTTGGCTAAGTTGTGTTAGACTAATTATTATGACGGTGTTTATAAACATATTAAAAAAAAGATATGTCTGTTTAATAAAATACGTAATAAATAAATATCTCCTTCATATATATGTGTGCAAAAAAAGAAAATGGACTGTTTGAATTATTACATGGTAACGAATTTAGGATGTTTGAAGTTAGTTTGACAACAATCATCTCCGCTTCTTCATGTGGTCCTCCAAGCTCCGAAGCCTACGCCATGTTGTGTAAAATTCCTAACAACATTTTGTTGATTCATTTTCCTCTCAAAACACGCACTCAACACACACACATATATGCAATTTTCTTGTTGCTTTGCATTTTACAGAAATGAACGAAGAAATATGCATGGTGCAGAAGGTATCTAAGTGTAAAGGTTTGTTTTTTGGAGACAACCCTTTTGCATTCCCAACTTCCACTCTTTGTTGCCAGCTTTGTCTTTGCATGTTCCTCACAGGATTGTTGCACAGTATTTTGAACCCCATTGGCGAAAGTGCTTTCTTTTCTCAGATTCTTGTAAGTATTCTCATCTTCTTTATTTTATACATTACCTCGTGAATTATTAACATGGTATCATAAGTCCATTTCTGTTAAGGCCACGCGTAAATCCCCTATATGTGGTACAAGCTGTAGACCCATGTTTTTGTTGTTTCTTGTCTGACTGTGAATTGATCAGGCAGGAGTTATACTTGGACCAGCTTTTGTTGGATCAAATAATGTATTCAAACAGATACTTTTCCCACCGAGCAGTTTTTATGTCTGTGACACGTTTGCCTATTTCGGGTTGATGTTGTTTCTGTTTCTTGTGGGGGTGAAAACAGATCTAACTTTGATATGGAAATGTGGGAAGCGATCTGTGGTGATAGGAGTTTGCACATTTTGTATTCCATGTCTTCTCAACTTTGTTATGAGTGAAGTACTACTGCATACTGTGGCCTTAGAGGCGTCGTTACATAAATCAATTCATTGGGTTGCAGCATTACTTGCTATTAATTCATTCCATGTGATTGTTTGCCTCTTAGCTGATCTCAATCTCATGAATTCTGTGCTCGGAAAAGTAGCCATGTCTGCTTCAATGATTAGTGGAACTTTTAGTTGGATTTTTATATCTATTGCATTCACTGCTACACAAACACTGGCAGGATTAACTGCAATCACATTAGGTTTGCTAGTCTTAACTTTTAGCTCGACGATACTACTTGTAGTGTTAGTGATGCGTCCAATAGTCATGTGGATGGGAAGGAACACGTATGATGATGGGTCGATCAGCAGTGGGTATGTGTCTGTAATCTTCATCATGATCATGGTGTGTTCACTTGCTGGGGAGATACTTGGGCAGCATTTTCTATTTGGACCGATGATTTTGGGAATTGCAATACCAGATGGACCACCTATTGGCTCAGCATTGATTAAAAAGCTTGACTGCTTTGTTTCAACCATCCTTTTGCCTTTGTATTTTGTTATTGGCGCAACAAGGACTGATTTTCGGAGCGTAGAATTGAGGAATGTGGTGATTATAGGACTGCTGTCAGTGTTCGCCTTCTTGGCGAAACTAGCATCTGTCATGTTGCCTGCCCTGCTTTCCAGGATACCGGTTACTGATTCCCTCTGCCTAGGCCTCATATTGAGCACGCAAGGCATCACAGAAGTCATAATCATACAACGAGCAAATTCGCTTGGTGTAAGTGATCTTGAATATGTACATTCATGTTCTACTTTTTCAATACTCTACATATTTTATACTATCACTGCATTCACCACCTATTGTGGGTAAGCATTATTTTGTGGTCACCTAAATCGCGACTTGAGAACATTTGTATACCAATCGTTGATCATTATTGCAGTTAATTGACAGGCAATCATACAGTATTCTGCTCATGACCATGGTTTTATTCACGGGCACTACCTCTCCAATTGTGAAGTATTTGTACAAGCCATTCAAAAGTTATATGCCTTACAAGAAGAGGACCATAGAAAATCTAGGGCCTGATGCAGAACTTCGCATCCTTGCCTGCCTTTACCATGAAGATCACACTCCTTCTATCGTTAACCTTCTTGAGGCATCCTATCCAACAGTGGAGAATCCGATCTGCTTTTATGTCGTTCACCTCATTGACCTTGCAGGCAGAGCTGCAGCGCGCCTTGAGCCTCATCAGCTAGGAAAGAGGAATCCTGATTTGTATGAATCAGAGCGTATTGTGAATGCTTTCAGATTATACGGCCAACAAAATCAAGGCAATGTCATGATGTTTCCCTACACATCCATCTCACCGTTTGCAACAATGCATGAAGATGTTTGCCAATTGGCCCTAGATAAGAGAGTTTCTATGGTAATTGTACCATTCCATAAGCTATTCACCATAGGTGCATCAGAGAATGAAGTCCCTTCTTTAAGATCGGTAAACAAGAACATCATCGATATGGCACCTTGCTCTGTTGGTATATTAGTTGATCGAGGTACTTTGAGTGGTCAGGTGCCGTGTTTATTCAACACAGACTTGTATACTATTGGCGTCATCTTCTTAGGCGGACAGGATGACCGTGAAGCATTAGCATATGCTAGTCGGATGGCTAAGCACCCCCACGTGAGCGTTACAGTGATCAGGTTTGTTGGTCCAGATGCTGGAAAGCTATTAAAAGATGCAGAGAAAGACTCAGAGACGATTAAAGCGATCAAGGATTCTTGTGCAGAAAATGAGATGTTTATGTATCAAGAGGAACATGTGAAGAACTCTGTCGAAGTGGTTAGTGTGATAAAAAAAATTGAAACTTTGTTCAACTTGATCTTCGTAGGAAAACAGCATGATAGTAGTTCGCCGTTGCTGTCAGGTGTAAATGAATGGAATGACTTTCCAGAGTTAGGCTCAATCGGAGACATGTTAGGGTCACCGCAGTCCACCTGCACAGCATCGGTGCTCGTGGTACAGCAGCATTCATTTGTAGGTGATAACCCATTGAACAGTCCCCGGACACTTGTAGAACAACCATACACATCAGTTGATATGCCACACGATGCTCATAAAGTATGTCCATTTGAAGAAGAAGAACATGATGTATAGATTGCTGTCAATTGTCAATTAACTAGCTGAGTAGAACTAAATGTTTCAATACTTTGTAGAGAAAATCATTACTTATGTAAATCAAGGTTTAATGACTCCAGTTGTTTTATAAAATAACGAAAACACCATTTGATGCCGACATGGTAAGCAAAGCGAATGATGAGGCTATTGTCATACTCCAAAATATATACAGAGAATACAGCATCCTTTTTAGGCTTTTATACAGCTTATATACAATAAAAGATATGCTGACAAGTGACGCCTCCCAGGACATTATGCAGTATTTGTCAGCAAGTTATCAAGTCTCCACTTTGGTCTCCAACATCGGATTAGATAAACTAGAACTGGAAAATGGATGGGGTATGACAATCGTCTTCGATGAATTATCTTTGACCAAGCCTATTTGTATTTGTAGGTTTAACCGACTTGACAATTCAAGTCCTGATCTTCAACTATATTGAAGTACAAGGATGATAATTTTCCGTCAAATTTAGATACTAGTTTATGGACGGAAAGACCACAATAGCGTTTTCCCATCCGTGCAACGCAGATATCAACTATCTTCTTGAACATACTGTCTCCTTGAATCAGTGGCTGATTTACAAACTCGAGTAAAGGCATCCACTGCAGGGTCATCAAAAGAAAAGCCAACTATCATTCTGAATGTACAGGTCAAAAGAAGCTTGTTCTTTCAGCTTACTTGATGAAAGTCTGAACTATATTTATCACATTATGTGCTAACTCATATGTGATGATTTCCAACTCATATGTTCTTATGTTTATTCTGCACTCGAGCACACAGTCACCAACCACATGATCAAAATTTAAGATCAGGTTTATGATGAACAAAGTCCATGCAACATGGAACTTGGTGCAAGTAATAAGTTGCCTACAAAATAAGATTGCAAGTCATAGTTACCTTGGCTGCTTCAATTTCGTGATCATCGACCTCAATCTTTGTTGAAAGAGGTCTTAACATGCAAGCGAAGAACAAATCTGACTTCTCAAAAGCTACATTATGAGCATGCCTGAAACAAGCAGAGATTACATGCAATGAAGCTGATGCAAAAAAAACGTCAGCTATGTAGTTGCCAACCATATAGAAAACAATGAATGAACCACAAACTACTTTGAAATGCACACACACTTCTACACAAGGCTATACTGATGGCCATTTAAAGCATTTGACCATAAATTTGTTCAAATAAATACATATTGATAGCAATCCTTACCTGAAAGCTACCACTTCCATAAATTCGGTATCAACCTGAAAAGAATATAGAAAGAATCCTATGTAAGATAAGTGCCACAACCCAATGTAACAGTCTGAAGAGCAGAATGCAGTTTTGTGATAATTTGTGCGAATATAAACTTAGCAGGTATATCTTACTCCAGTTTCCTCTTTGACTTCTCTTACTGCCCCCTCGAATATCTCCTCGGACTGAGCACACAAGCATAAATAATTATAGGGTGAAGGACACAGAATAAGTAATTTTTCAATCTTCATATTTTTCTCTTTCTAGACAATGATAGTTCAGTTTCAGATTGCCTCGTACCTCAAGGATGAAACCGGTTGGTAATTTCCATAGGCCAGCAAGCTCAGGAGAACAATGCTTTTCTTGTACCACGAGCACCTGGAAGATACGCGTATTTACAAGTTGAACAAAAAACTTTATGCACCCAGAACTTTCACCAATTTTGCATAACTCAGAGCTATGGGAACCTAATGAAGGGCGATATGTCAAATTTATCTCAAACCAATCAGAATTCTGGCTCGTTATACATCAAGTGAACCACTGGAAAATATATCAAATATTATGCAAAATGCAGTATAATTTATGTGGCAGAGTCCGCTGAAGCCAGAATACCTGGTCCTGGTCATTGACCACGAAACTTCCAACTCCAACTTGATGGGAAGCATTAGAAGGAAGCAGACAGGGTCCTTCCGGGAGCCAATAGATCATCATGACATATGTTTTTTCTGCGTGATGATACTGGAAACCTTCCTGCACAGCTACAGGAACAAGCTCAGACTTCTGAAGAGGTATCTTAAGCCATACACCCTTCTTTCCCTGTCATTCGAAGTTAGAGGATCATTTTAAACCACCATGATAGTTTTGAAGAGATGTAAATAAATAACACTACTAGACCAAATTATGAAAATTAACATGTTGGCAATACCTTAATCTTCCAATGGAAAAGAGAGGATCGAAGCAAAAAGGAGAAATCGCTTGGGTTAGCTGGTAGACTTTCCGGATTGATAATAACACCATCATAAGCGTCATCTATTGCATCAAGCACTCGTGGAACCCTGGTGAAGACACTCGTTCCAGTAACTCTGAGGGGAGTAGGCTCAGTTAAATACCTTTGTTGGCTTACTGAGCTGATCGCATTGTTTCTACTGATTGAATAAGAAGCATTTGGTACCATTCCTGGAAATAAGAGACACGGTTGGCAGGATTAATCAAATCTTCCCAATTATAACAGTGACTAAATCTTAAAAACATAGTTTTGAAGATAGAGCAAACTATGGATTCCATATCCACTTGAGCAGTTTTGCTTAAGTTCAGTTGGCCTCCTTCGATTACCATATCTTGTCAATCAGGAAAAAACTAATAAATCATTTTACAAGTTCAAAACTCCTTCAAATAAATAAATTACTTTTAAAGAACTTGTGATATTTACTTGATTTCAACCCTCAATCCCATACATCAAACAAACACTCCATGTCTACTTTCATCTTATAATACTACTTCTAAAATTGCATAATAGCTAAGCAGTCCAGAAATAAGAAACTGACAAAAGCAGAAAAATAAGTATATTTATGGTTCTACAGCAACAACGCGCCCTAATGCCTTTTAATAGGCTCCTATCCAAGCATGACAGGGGGTCGGATGATATGCAACCTTACCCTAAGGAAACAGGTAAGCTGTTTCCGAATCGATGCAAGAGTGAAGTGCAAGTACCTTTGCAAGAAAACTGTTGCTGACTAACTCTGACCCTGAGCAAGTGGCTAGATGAGTTGATGAAAGAGCTTGAAACCATCCTTTCGGTTTGAGTCAAAGTATACATAGACATTGATTTGCACTCCAACAATCTCAGTTCCATAATATTCTCAAACTACCTTTTTCACTACTCAATCAGAACTCCACCCTCCTCCAATTAAATCAAACTTGCTCCACTATATAATCAAGAATATACCCTATTTATGAAAGCTAAAGAGTATATACAAAATGAATAATATTATTATAATTCTAAATGTTTATCCACCAAGAACATAAGTTAAAAAAACATCCTTAATGTTAACAGATATAGATTCCTGAACAAGAGAAATCCTAGTATATTTCACCCTCTGGCCTCTAGTTGCTTATGCCAGCTAATTAACAAGAAATAAGTTTGTGAATATGTTATGCATTTTTTGGCTATAAGGAAAGTACAAGATGAGAAGCTTAAGCTTGGAGTTTGTAATATTGAGTTAGAATAAATAAAAGATTAATAATATGCTGTGAACTGATCGAAAAAGATGAAGGTAGATACGTGTGAGAAGAACAAGTTGTGGTCCGAAATGTGAGGGAGTTGTTACTTGTTTATTAGGTGAAAGTGACAAACAATGTGGGAAATAGCATGTCGGAAAATAATATTTCGTCCATATATTTGCATGCTAGAGGAAAACCAGAGAAGTAAAAAAATATTAAATTGTTTAACAAATTGACCCAAACACCACTATATTTCAAGATAAAACTACTGTAATGAACTATTATGGGAATTAATTAAATGTGAATTGACATGTGTATCAAAAATTGTTAAAAGAAATTGATATATACACTACCCAAAAGACAAAAATAAAGTTAGATAAATAAGATAATCGAGATGTTAAATGAATTTATTTTGGGTACCAAAACAGGAAGAAATTGCCAAAATGGTCCCAGTAAATATGTGCAAGTTGCACTTTGGTCCCAGTTAATATTGGGTCTGCAGAAATGGTCCCAGATATTGGTACAAAAGGTGCGGTTTAGTCCCTGAACGTTAAGTTTTGACGGAAAAACGTTAATATGGGGCAAAAACGTAATATTCAATACAGTTAACATCCTAAAACGTAATTATAAATAATATTGGGGCAAAAGTAAAAAATGAATAAGTTAGTATCTTCTAACCATCAACATTTTCTCCCATTCAACCAAAACAAACACACTTTGAAGAAAACCCACCCTCCCTCTTGAAAACCCGACGAAAATAATAATCAAGTCACAATCTTCTCGAATCGGGAGAAAACTTGTAAAAACGTCAAGAAAAGTGATGGCGGTTGTGCGGCGTGTACGGTAGGTACGGCTTCCCAAAATCGATTACCCTAATTCGATTTATTTTTCCCTAATTGCCCTACTTCAATTTGGGAGAGGATGTAATTTCTGGTGACTTCTTGTATTTTGAGCTTATTGAGAATAGTATATATCTATTTTTCAATTATATTTCATATTTGTTTTCATATTAATTTTAACTAGTTTTTGCTCAATTGTATTGATTTCTTGTTTAATTACATTGAGTTTTGATATAGAAATGTAATATGAATGACTCTGAATGATTAAATTAAGATCTATGGTTGTAGGTATGTAATTTGAATGATTGTGATGATATATGGTTGTGGGAACATGCTTTTCTCGGCCCTTCAGCTGCAACGGTTTCGAGTGCCTACCCAGCTCCTCCTTTTAATCTGCTGCATGCTCATGTGAGCAAGAGAGGAGGGGACAACCGTTGCGGGGCTGGAAAAGAAGTGAACACATATGCAGGTTGGGATACGTCGACAAGGCTGGGCACAGTGGGGTGTATTTGCAGGGATGAAATTAAATGGCGGAACACATTTTGTTCGTTTCGTCATTTTTAATGATAATCTTATCGATTGAGTACCATATGTAAAATTCGAAAGATTAAATCGAATTTGATATTGTTAAAATGCGTTTTTATCATTTTTGGAATTTGATCTTGTTAAAACTCGAATTCGAATGCCAATACGAATTTCAAATACATATATAAAACTGAATTATACGAATAAAAATAAATATCGAACCGAATATGAATACGAATCGAATATAAATACAAAGAACAAATACTGATATTTATCGAATATATTCGCGAATATCGAACAAAAATTTTAGCATTGGAATCCGTATTCAAAAGTAATACGAATCTCAACTTAAATTCGAATAATGATTCGTCAAATTCGAGGCCAAAGTGATTGATTTTTGGTTTTTGGACCAACTTTACTTATAATCACGTATTTGGATGTTAACTATGTTGAATTTTACATTTTTGCCCTATATTAACGTTTTTCGGTCAAAACTTAACGTCCAGGGACTAAAACGCACCTTTTGTACCAATATCTGGGACTATTTTCGCAGTCCCAATATTAACTGGGACCAAAGTGCAACTTGCACATATTTACTGGGACCATTTTGGCAATTTTCTCACCAAAACAGATTCATTAATATCAGTTGTTACTTTCTTCCCGTTTCCTGAAGTCATTTACACTAATGTCTAATGGGGTATCTTACTGTAGTAGAATTTATTTTAGTTTTTCTTTTTCCTATTTGACGTAAATAAATTAAAAAAGCATGTGATTGCCCAGTTATAGAAATTGGAGCCCACATCTTTCGGTACTCAAAAGACGAGTAGATATAATGAAGAAGAGTACGGTAAATCAGTGACGACAAAGATAATAGGGAGACAGAATGACTTGGTGGGGTTATTCTATATATAAATGATACGCTCATTTAAGACGCCCCGCTTGGCTAGCCTATTGCCTAACAAATGAGGTGAATCCGAGATGTGCTTCTAGCGGCTCGATACTCCACTTCAAGAGTGTCCATAGTAGGCTGGGTAACCACCCACAAGCAGATCCTCCCTTGAACAAATGCAGAGTTACTCATACACCTGCCGTGGATCGAACCCACACACTTGTAGGGAAACACACTTATGAAGTTCATTATCATTTGAGCTATGTCCCGTGGACTTGGTGGGGTTATTCTATAATGTAACAAATGGGAGTAATTTATTTTTTTGAAGAAGATCCGTATCGTGAATATCTTGTAATTTGAGATGTGTGTATCAACAGTCATGCACATAGATGACTATTAAAATATTTCACAGTAATAAAATCTCTCTATATATATTGCTTTAATTAGAATTCAAGATATCGAAATATTTTTACTTTTAGTTATCTTATCATTTACTCTCTTTTTGTTGGTAATAAGTGGTGAATATATGATGTATTTTTAAGCTCTCCGGCCTATTGCCAAGTCTATTTGTCATTACATGGTGCCAATTGATTTGTCTAAGATTTTTTGTTGGATAATAACAAATTCATGTCATTTAATGAATCCAACAAAAATGATAACAGACCAAATGAAATGAAGAACACACAAGGAAGATGATGGCACATGGAATACGTAAAATATCTCATGTCAAAATCATGATTTTCTGAAAGCAAGAAAAATCTCATTCTTTCTTCCACGTTTTTCCCATGTAAATGAATTGGTTATCCATCTACCGTCCTCATGACTCATCATTGTTTCAACATCATTTACTTAAATCACATCCCTACTGACCTACATCATAATCGTCATCGTCCATCCAATAATTATCACTCATCAATATACGACTCATTAATTTTTAGTCTAAAATAATGTTGACTTAAGCTCAGCTCTAATGATTTACATAACTTTCTCGAATACCTTAAATGACTTGATCGTCGGAGTATTTATGATCGTATCAGGCCATATTTTCAGGTTTAATGACGAGACCCCACACAAAAAAATCGATCTATAGGAACTCGAGGAGAACAACTATCTAGATCATAACTCCCGGGCGAGTGTCTCTGTTTGCGAACCTCAAAGAGCTCGTTCGACAAGGCAAACATGAACAACCTTGAGTCCTATATGAGAATCAACACATGATTCGACAAGGAAATCGACTATGAAAATCGAAGTAAGTTTATTTTGTTTAAAAAATTAAAAATGACAACTAAAAAAAATTGTGGTGATAACATGATAAGTTGTACCTAATGTTGATAGGGCAGTGTCCAATGATGTGTAGATAATGGGGTACCTAAATTTGGAGTGTGGTGATTCCGACGTGGAGTACACATAGCGGACATCATCCACTAAGCTTTATCCACCTAATAATATGACATCTACGGTCTACCTACTCCTAAATACACTAATTCCGTAACTTGTCACGAATCTTTTTTATAATTAAAGCCGTCAAGTACTCACGTCTCACGTATGTTTGTTTGTTTCCCTTTTTTGCAACTTTTTTTTCTCGGATTATATATAGATGAGATAATGGGATGGCGTCCCTTTAATCTTGGAAAGTTTATTATATTCTCCAATTATAATCAATCATCATCTTAATCAGTATTACAAATTACAATTGACAATCATTATATTATTGTGTGGCCAGAGTTAAGTGATCAATTATTGATGGGCTCATGTGGTGTGAAAAATATGGTTATGTATAACAGTATAAGGGTATTAGAACGAGAAATCCCCGACGAGAGAAGCGCCAAAAAAAAGAATTAATTGAACAACCTAGTGGAAAATCTCTTGCTAGTGATAAAAAAGGTCGTGGGTTCGAAACTCGTCTTCATTGTTAATTATAAAAAAGAAAAAGGATATTAGAACCAGAAGAAAAATGATTTTTTGATCGATGTCTATGGATTTTATAAGATAATAATGAGCCTAAATAGATTAACTAAATATTACCTCTATTAGAACATGTGAATATCTCTACTACAGTATTTCTAATAGTTACAATATACTACCTCCATCTCTAATGATTGGTATATTTTAATTTTTATGGTAAACAAAACATGATTTTGAACGTAAATATCTCTTATTCTACAAGCGAAAATTATAAAAAGTTGATATTTCAAAAATATTAATGAGACAAATCTAACAAGATACTACATGATTATATTATTTTTCATCGTTTAAGGAGAATTCTTGATCAATTTTTTTAAAATTTGACCACAAAAGTCAAAATGCACCAATCATTTAGTGACGAAGGGAGTATAACATACATCTAACAATAATGGTATAAAAATTATTATGAATTAAATTGAATGAAATCATACAAATTACATAATTACTTGATACAATAGCCTATCTCCCTCTATACTTACTACTAAGATCAAATTATCCACACTTGACACTCATAGTCAATTATACATACACAAGTATAACATATGAAATTATACCTAACATTAGATAACACAAGCAAAATGAAAGGCCCATTTCGATGTCAATGGGCTTCACCAAAACTCAAGTTGGATCACGACGTACAATGATGTTTCATAGACTGGTTCGCTCGTAAAGGGTGGCAAAAGCCCCAATCTAATAAATTAGAGAATAATGTATGTATTATTACCTATATGCATGCATGCATTTTAATGCAATTATATTATAATAATATTGAGATGATAAATGTTAGTGTGTATATATCCAATGGTCTATTATTTAGAAATTTTTATATTCGTTATTTGTGATATCATTATATTCATATGCTCTCATATCTTATTTGTAAAAATAAAAGATAACACTAGTTTATGTAACATGTTAGGTCATTAGATCAATAATATGTGTGGATAATAAATGATAAAATTGACGTATTTTTGTTATTGAAAATCAAGTTAATAAGTCACATTCCTAGACATAATTAAGACTATTTTTTTCATTACAGGGCATACTACAAAAGATTTCATTTCAAACAAATTAACTAATCATGTAAATGACGAAACATCCAAAATACTATATTTTAATATACTCCCTCCGTCCCTAAAAGATTGTCACATTTTGACTTTTGTGGTCAATTACAACAAAATTTGATCACGAATTCTCACTAAACGAAAAGAAATAATATAGTCTTGTGGGACCTCGTTAGATTCGTCTCAATATATATTTTTGAAATATCAACTTATTATAATTTTTTTGCATTTAGAATAAGAGATATTTGTATTTTAAATCATGTTTTATTGACCACCAAAAGTCAAATGTGACAATCATTTAGGGACGGAGGGAGTATTTTTTAACAAAATATATTATAAATTTTCTGGTGTAGTGACAACACCGAACTACCCTAATTTCACCTATGATCACACCCTTAAACGTTATTATGTGTTGCTTATAATTTTCGGCCTCAATGTTATGGCCATACGCCCATACCAAATAAAAGCGTACGTATATGTGACAAGTGACAACATACGCACTCTCCTATTATGCTATATACATTAACAGTCATCACCGCCCACAGAACATAACTCAAATGGTAAGGGATTTTATTATAAGAATGTGCTTCTTCATAAGTGTGTGGATTCGATCTACGGCAGGTGCATGAGTAACTCTGCATTTGTTCAAGGAATGATCTGCTTGTGGGTGGTTACCCAGCCTCGCTCTGGACACTCTTGAGGTGGAGTACTGAACCGCTAAAGGCACATCCCGAATTCACCTCCTTTGTTGGGCGATATACTAACCAATCGAGCTGAGCGTATCATTTATTAACAATCATTACCTTAATTATGTAGTGAATTATTGGGGAATATTTAATTGGTCTCTGCTTAGGTTCGAAGATGATTCCTGTACAATAATATACATGCATCATTAACTAAAGAAACGACTAATAAGCATTGTAGTCAAGGTCACAACGTAAGTCGCGCCACTTCTAACTACTCCTATTTGAATATTCATTCATCCATTATCAGTTTATCACTATCATTAAAGTTTGAATAATACGGAGTAATGGCAAAGATCAAGTCTAAAGCTACATAAATACACGTACTTTTAAACCAAGCGGGGTTTGACTCATCTATCTAAGAATTAAAGTCGTTAAAAGGTAAGTTTTAATTCCGTGATCAATTTAATACAATTTATCATTAAATCTCCAACACACTGATATGTAGTGAGTATAGTCAAAATAATTACTTTTCGTTGTTTTAGAGTGTTCATAGTTCATGAGATTCCAATTTAAAATCAATTGGCAATAAAAGGAGTAGCCAAGATTTTATATATTGACCCGTGTATGTGGGATGTGCATATTAACACTCCCCTCACATGTAACCCAATAGTCGACGAAATTTTCTTCTATATATAAGATCTTGAGCTACTTCCCCTATTGTTAATTAATTTTAGAGTGAAATCCCATAAATTCTTAACATACCGCCAGTACATACGAACACTAATACATGGAGCACTGACTCAGTCAAATATTATTTGTAAACCGATTTTATATTGAAAATACCAATTAATACCCAACATTAACCATTCCTCGTTGAATATGACTTTTATTTACTTATTTAACCTAATAATTAAGCACATCGTACTCCATCAATATACTAATAGCTAGCTTGCTGATTCTCACTATTAAATAACTTGTCAATTATGGCCACCACCAATTTTTCCACATTCAAAAACCTCAAAATTATTGAAGCAGATAGATATATGTTGTATTAATATAACAGTGAAACTAGATTTCTTAAAGGTTCATGAGATCTAAGTGCTGGAAACTGTTGCACGCACGCAACACAACTAATTTCTACCCAGATTCTTACAAGGAAGAATTCAAATTGAATTACTCCTACTTCTTTTTTATATGGTAATATATAACATATGTGGAAATAAGTACAAGATTAGTACAAAGAGAATAATGTAATATATAGAGTCATATTATTATTAAATAATCAAATTCAATAATTGAACGGAGTAAGAGCTGATAATGAAGAAAAAAATAATGAAAAAAATGAATTGAAATTGATACACCTTCCGTCCCTTTGTCTAATATCACTTTCTATTTTTTGAGTCAAATTTAAAAAGATTTGATCATAAATTTTTATTAGTCGATAATAAATGATATTGTCATGTAAACTCATGTTATTCATTTCAATATATATTTTTAACAAGTCAAATTTTTATAATTTTTTTAATTATAAAATTAAAAATATTTATATTTTAATTCGTGTCTTCATATTGATGAAAATTGGAACGAAGTTCAAAAAAATGAACGACGGAGTACTAAGTTTTCGTGGCCTATAGTGGCTAGATATGTCTACAATTTCTATGCACTCTACATAACACAAGTACCAATTATTTTATTACTTCCATACATATTACTTACTACTCTATATTTATAGGGTGTTATTCTTTGCACCGCTTCCAATTATTCTTACACCGTTTAAGTTAGTGACTTGTCAATATTACTCTTAATATAAAAGGGCTAATTAAAGACTAGTTGACTCATTTTTCTATTATTTTTTCTTTGGAATAAACTTTCTCTCATCAATCCTCTCTACACACTCAGGGACGGAACTGGGAGGGGGGTAGAGGGGGCACGTGCCCCCTCAGACTTCTCATAAACTATTAGAGATATTGTATGTACAAGTTGTTACATAAAAGATGTTGGCTTAGTTGGCCCCCTTGCTCTTATATTTTCTAACCCACCAAGGATCAAACTGTAAAGTTGTATCTTTTTAATATAATTGTTGGGTTTGATATTTTGTTGTTATCAATTGTCAGACATGTCAAATAAAAGAATGAAAACTATTGACTCTTTTTTCAAAAAGAGCAAACCCGTAGGTACATAAGGTACTACGTTTACTATTTATCCTCTTGTTGATAGATTGATTCAGCTTGTTTTAACTCTTCCGGTATATACACCAACGGTTAAATGATTATTTATACGGATGATAGATTTTTTTCAGATTCTTTAGTTATTATACGAAAAAAGAAATAGCTGAAAGCATCTCTACTAATAGTATTATTGATGATTATGATAGTGTACAAGTTCGTAGAGTACCTTTAAGATGAACTTTTTAATTTTTATTAATGAATATTTCGTTTTTACAAGTTATATATATTTTTATTTATATCGTGCCCCACCTACAATTTTATCCTGGTTTCGTCCCTGTACACACTCCTCAACAAATATCTTCTCAAATTTCAAAAAAACTTTTTCACACAAACTTCAAAAAAGATACTTTTTTTTGCAAAGCATTTAATATGGGTATTGATGAACCCTTACACTATGGTGACAAAGGAATAACCTATTGTGAAGATCCGGACCTTAATTTTGACAATCCGGTAACTAACTTTTATTGATTCTTAATAAATTCAACTATATTACCCATGATTATTATTATGTCGATTACAACCTATTGTGAAGTATAATAACAAGTATAAATTTTGTTGTCCATAAGTCTTGCAATAATGGAAGGATATGTAATTTTTTGTAGTATGAAGTAGTGACAAAATTGAAAAAATTTCGATTTTGTAGCAACGTCGTGCATATCCCATATATGTCAGGAAAAATAGGGGCGCATATTGATCATATGCTCTCTTTCAAGGGTGGCATGTGACGCGTATGTTTGTTTCGGTAGACTCACTTAAAGTTACAATGCCTCATTAAAAATGACATATTTTGTATATGCACCTTAATTATACAACCATATGTCATATATGCTCAAGATTAACCAGTTGCATGCCTTTCGTATGCCACATATTTATTTAGGCATATGCCATATATGCCCATGTTCCTGTTTAAATATGAATATGGATGTTATACTTCAAAAAATTAACCAGTTGCATGCCTTTCTGTTATGTAGGATGAATATGGATGTTATACTTCAAAAAATTACATATTTAAACAGGAACATGGGCATATATGACATATGCCTAAATAAATATGTGGCATACGAAAGGCATGCAACTGGTTAATCTTGAGCATATATGACATATGGTTGTATAATTAAGGTGCATATACAAAATATGTCATTTTTAATAAGGCATTGTAACTTTAAGTGAGTCTACCGAAACAAACATACACGTCACATGCCACCCTTGAAAGAGAGCATATGATCAATATGCACCCCTATTTTTCCTGACATATATGGGATATGCACGACGTTGCTACAGAACCGAAAATTTTCAATTTTATCACTACTTCATACTACAAAAAATTACATATCCTTCCATTATTGCAAGACTTATGGACAACAAAACTTATACTTGTTATTATACTTCACAATAGGTTGTAATCGACATAATAATCATGGGTAATATAGTTAAATTTATTAAGAATCAATAAAAATTAGTTACCGGATTGTCAAAATTAAGGTCCGGATCTTCACAATAGGTTATTCCTTTGTCACCATAGTGTAAGGGTTCATCAATATTCATATTAAATGCTTTGCAAAAAAAGTATCTTTTTTGAAGTTTGTGTGAAAAAGTTATTTTGAAATTTGAGAAGATATTTTTTGAGGAGTGTATAGAGAGGATTGATGAGAGAAAGTTGATTTCAAAGAGAAAATAGTAAAAAAATGAGTCAACTAGTCTTTAATTAGCCCTTTTATATTAAGGGTAATATTGGCAATTCACTAACTTAAACGGTGTAAGAATAATTAAAAGCGGTGCAAAGAATGACATCCTATTTATATTACTACTCTATATTTAGATCATATCACTCCCTCCATCCCTAAATGATGGAGTCATTTGTTTTTTTACGATCTACGAGATACGACTTAAAACGTAAATATTTTTAATTTTACATGTGTAAAAATTATAAGAACTTGATATTTTAAAAATATATATCGAGACGAATCTAACAAGATCCAATATGACTATATTATTTGTTAGCGGCTACCGAAAATTTATGGTCAAAATATCCAAAATTTAACTCAAAAAGTCAAAATGCCTCCATCATTTAGGGATAGAGGAGTAGTATTTTATATACTCCTATATCACATGGTACTTTTATTTCATCCAGTCAAATCGTGACTTTTGTCAGAAACAAGATATGGCCGAATAAATTTGGTTGGACCTATTTATTTCTCCTATCAAATTAGACCCGTATGATAGACTTGGAAACTATATATAGTAGTAGTACAATTTTTTTTGGCAACTGGCAAGTACAAGTAAATTGGTCAAACTAATATAATAGATACGTATTAGTCTCTACTTTGATCTTATTAACATATAATCGAAAATATAATCAAGACAAGAGTTAATTAGTATACTGATTATGAAACAATGATATTATAATTAATGTTCCACGAAGTTTCCTTTAATTATAAAACACATATCTTCCTCTTATGACGACTATGTTTTTTCATAATCAATATCACTTAGCTGAGCTATGCTATAAAGTATCAGCTAATTTCTTCCATCATTAATTGAAAGTCAAGCTGACCATCGACATAAGTTACGTATTTTAATTTAATAACTAAATTATGTTATGGCTTAATAACAAGCTAATCACAACTAAATTATTATAGTATACTCAAAATTTTTTCTTAGGTGCTAATACCAAAGTAGATATGAGGTACTACCTCTATTATAGATTATTGGATTCGAGTATTCTGATTAAAATTTGATCTTATGATTGAGATTCAATGAGAGTTATATTGGTATGAAAAATCTAATATTCAATTGCTAAAAAATGATCTTACACGCGAATTTATTGAACGCGCTATTAAATACGCCTTTAATGATATATCCCTCCAAAAGCTCTTCCATTTTCATGCTTTTTTCCCATTATTTTTTATTTTTTCGTTTTCGACATTTGGTAGGTATTGTTTATTGATTCCCTTTTTTTCATCAGACTTTTTCATACTTTTGTTTCCTTTTTAATTTTTTCGTTTTAGATTTTTACAATGTTTTGTTAACTCATTTTTTTTCCCTCGACTTTTTCACATTTTTGTTTTCCTTTTTTCAATTTTGATTTTACTTGCTCCATGATTTCCTCAATTTCATTATTTTTGCATCATTATTTTTATTACTACGAAAAAATATCATGACCATGAAAATTTATGGCATGACCATGATTTCCTCAATTTCATTATTTTTGCATCATTATTTTTATTACTACGAAAAAATATCATGACCACGAAAATTTATGGCATGACCATGAAATAATGGTACTTTATTACTAGGAAAAAATGTTTGAAATAATGGCAAATGATATTTTATTACTACACAAAAATGTCATGAACATGAACAGTCATGGCATGGCAATGAAATGATGGAAAATGAAATTTTATTACTTCAAAAAAATGTCATGACCATGAACAGTTCTGGCATTTGTATATCATGTTAAGATGCACACCCACATTAGAAGTCGGTGTCCTCCCGGGTCAATATATAAGATGTTGGCCTACTTTCTTTATTGCCAATTGGTTTTAGAGTGGAACCCCATAAACTCTTAATATGGTATCATGAGCCAAGTCCGAGTTATTGAGGCACGTGTAACCCTGCCGATGTTGTTCCGGCAAATAATATCGTCATAAAAAAATTACGCCGATAATTGAGTTACACGAGAAGGGGAGTGTTAATAAGATGCACACCCACATTGAAAATCAATATCCTCCCAAATCAATATATAAAATCTTAGACTTAACACCAATAACCCTAACAAGGATCAACCCCTTCTATATGTGTCAAGTCTTTTTGATTTCATGTGTTTTATCTTTGAGTTCTAAGCCAGCATCAGCATGCATGTACTGTATATATCCATAATGTGCTAACCAAGCAATCATGCTTAAGATGGACATATCATTCTTTATATCCACAATAATGTTTGTCATAAATTGATTTTGGCAGCTATAGTTCAAATTGGTAGCATGAAGTCCCAACACGCTGTCTGTAGATAGGTATGGTCAAGTCTACGGGCATAGTTTAAATAGTAAGGGTTTCATTATAGGAGTGTGTTTTTTTATAAGTGTGTGGGTTCGATCCACGGCAGATGTATGAGTAATTCTATATTTGTTCAAGGGAGGATCTGCTTGTAGGTGGTTACCCAGCCTACTCTGAGCACTCTTGAGGTGGAGTGCCGAGTCGCTAGAGGCACATCACGAATTCACCTCTTATGTTGAGCGATAGGCTAGCCAAACGAGGGCGCCTTAAATGGACTTTATCATTTAAACATATGTATGGTCAATTTATTGCATTTTGTTGTGAAGCATGGATTATGGATATATATGCATTTAACCTATCACATGCATGCTTGAGCTTCAACTTGAGTTACAAGTTGCTTTTGCTAATCACCTTTTCAAACCTCGTGCCTGCTCCCTTCCCCCTCATTCACTATTTTAATAATATTGTGTCCACAAAATCAGAAATTATTATGCCAAAGTCATTATTGTTGACGGGGAACTCATCAATCATCATACATATTCCATAATTGATGTTTTGGATACATGCGATTATAATTTATGTCTATTTTAAACTCAAAATTACCAATGTTTGTAAAGTTATTAATTGTGGGACTTCCCCTACTTATTATGTCGGCCTTCCGTAACAATCAGTTAATACTATGTGTAAGCCACGTACCCATTTAAGGGGATTTGTTTTGTTAATATGCATTCCCTAAATAACCCATAACCATTTAAAGTTGGGCAAATGGCATCAAAGATCACTGACATTATTTAATATTTTCAATTCGATCACCCTCATTTAAAAGTGTCTATATTGGATCACTGAACTGAATTTTTTTGGTCAAATTTAGTAACTGGGCCGTTTTAAAAGATTTTGGGTGCATTTTGTAAGTTTTTAGCAAGGGTAATTTTGTCCATTCATATTTATAGACATTTAATCATCGTTTTTTTAACTTTTTTAATTTTTTTTAAAAATTTTTAAAAAAAAATTTTAAATTTTTTTTAAAACCTTTTTTTATAAAATTTTTATTTTTTTAATCTTTTTTTTTAGTCTTTTTAATTTTTGTTTTTGTTTTTTTTAATTTTTTATAATTTTTTTCTTTTTTTTCCCATTTTTTTAGAAAAATAAAATTTTAAAAAAAAAGTTAAAAATTTTTTGAAAAAAAGTTAAATTTTTTTTTTGAAAAAGTGAAAAAAACGAGGATTAAATGTCTATAAATATGAAGGGACAAAATTACCCTTGCTAAAAACTTACAAAATGCACCCAAAATCTTTTAAAACGGCCCAGTTACTAAATTTAACAAAAAAAATTCAGTTCAGTGATCCAATATAGGCACTTTTAAATGAGGGTGATCGAATTGAAAATATTAGATAATGTCAGTGATCTTTGATGCCATTTGCCCTTTAAAGTTTTGATATGTATACAGTATATAAGAAAAAGTGTTCAAATATAAGTTACCTTTTGACAGTTTTATCAAAAGTACTCCATCATATTGATAAACAAAAACAAAAACTATATTATTATTAAATATTGAAAGTTAGTAATAACTTTACATTATTTTGAGAAAACATATATAGCAACCATAAGAAAAGTTACAATTTATTTTTGTATATTTTATTTGAATACAAACATGTAATGTGCACAAATTAATTGAAAATGTTAAACTATTAGTACTAGATATTTGTATACAATGTATCAGTGTCTGATGTATGACTCTGTTATTAACTTATTACTATTTATAATATAATATATATATCGATTAATTTTTACATGAACTCGTTATAATAATATATTCTTTATATATTACAAAAAACCATCTGTGTCATCGCACGATAAAAATCTGATAAATACCCGTTTTTATGTAATATTATCAAGCTTAAATTTAATATAAATAATATAAAATATGTGCAAAGTCGTTTTCAAAAACTGAATGTAAATATATTTGCTGATTTAATGGGCATATATGTATTATAATAATAATTATTCCTAAAATTTGAATAATTTATGTTCATATAATTTAGAAAATCATGATGCTTCAAAATAATCTCTAAATTTTCCTTCACTCTTAACCTTTATATCTTAGATTTGAAGTGATCTTGTATTTGACCAAGGGGACCTTGCTACCCTCCTTCCTCCCGTCCTGATGAATACGAACTAACATACGAAATCTCCAATCCTTTCATTAATGAAATAAAATACCACTTCTCCACTTCTATATAAAGCCATCCTCAATTTCAACACTCCCATCTCCCATACTCAAAACATTATTATTCAAATAAAGCCCCCTCAAGCTAACAACAAACTTACTTCCATTCTTATTAGCTTTCAAATAAAATGTCTTCATTTGAAGAAGTCTCTACTCTTCAACAAATAAGTGATCACCTCCTTGGAGGAGATTTATCATCTCCTTCATCATATTCCTCCTTATATTTCCCACCCTTTTATTACAACAACAATAATAATAATAATATTACTACAACCTATGATTATAATATTCCTACTCATGTGTCCGAATCTATCTCTAGCTCATCTTCATCTTCTATTACAACCATCGAGGAAGATGATGATATTTTTAAATTTGTCTCAAATTTCATATATAACATGGAACATAACCAAGATTTTGATCATGATTCATCATCATCAACATCCTTGGTTGAATCCCAATCATCATCATCATCATCATCAAATTTAAGCAACTTCTACAATATTAATAATGTTCCATTAAACAACAATACCCATGAACCATCTTCATCAAGAAAGCCATCATTGAAGATAGATTTAACACAAGTGACGAATAAACCGAGTTTTATTGAGTTCGGGCAAAGGACAACTAATAACTCAAACATCACTTTGCTTAACTTCACGGAAGAATCATCATCAACTATAACTAGAGAGGTTGAGGAAGAGAAGAAGCATTATAGAGGAGTGAGGCAAAGACCCTGGGGAAAGTTCGCTGCTGAGATTCGAAACCCGGATCGAAGAGGCTCTAGAATATGGCTAGGGACTTATGACAAAGCCATTGAAGCTGCAAGAGCTTATGATCGAGCTGCGTTTAAGCTTCGTGGTTGTAAAGCTATACTCAACTTTCCATCCGAGATTGGGAAAGAGGAGGTAGCCACCTTAGTTGATCAAGGGAACAAGCGGAAAAGGGATGTCAAGGCGGAGAAAGTGGTGGTGATTGATGACACGCCGATGCAAAAGATGGTGAAAAAGTAAAAAAAAATGGAGGAATATGTTACAACGGTCACACCAGCCACTTCGACCCTCCAGTTTGTGGTCGTGCAATATCACGAAGAGGTTAATCACGAGACGTGCCTTAATTAATCTGATCACTAGATATTTTCTTTTAATCACTTCGGTATGAAGTTTGATTATTACAATAAAAGCAGTTAAGATTAGGGCATGGGCATGAATTGTTTAAACATTAGAACCTTATCGCGGTTATGACCTCACCTACCAAGCAATGTGATTATTATTCCCTCATGACTCATGTGATGGTGATATGAAGAACTAATGTATGTTGATATATATTAATTGAGAGAAGGACAAGCAAGTCAATGCAAGAAAGAAGTTAAGAAAAGGTTATTATTAAGGCCGTAGATTCCGGTCAATCTAATCTACGTATACGTACTCATCAATTAGTACTATGATTTTTTGTTCTCTTATTGTAAATATATACTAAATTACTAATAGTAATTTCGATGAACATTACCTCAAGCTCCAAAATGTATTCTCTATTCAACCCGAGCACGTAGGGCTATGTGCTGTTAACCAGTCGGATTTAAGAGGGTAGCATGTTATTCGATCGGGTTTTAATTTTATCGGGTCGAATAATTATTTTGTAGTAACGTAGTAACGAGCCGTGTAATCGATGTATTATTCTCGTATTGCTTCATAAGGACACAAGCAGATATCGAAGTGGGTCTTTTGTGTTGGACGACGAACATGTTCTGAGTTACCCTAAATTTTTATTTGAAATTTTTATTTTAGGGTTCCCTTCAACAATATTTCCTTGTTATAATGCAAATACGCGAATTTCTTGCAATACTAAATTTATATTGGTCACTTGTAATTACATATGGTTAAAGTATAACGTATATTAATATAAATATATAATATAAAAAATAAATAAGTGGGTAACCGAGCAGACCTGGGTTTACCGAGTAAAAAAACTACTCGAATATCACCCAACATAATAAAAATACGAGCGAATAACGGAGCTCAATTTCTGGAATCCAATAACCAACATATTCCAAATTACTTCAATCCTTTAACTCCCTTCCACCACGTACTGCTATTTGTTACACACATTGTATTCACAACAAAACTAAAAAAAACAAAACTAACCGAAGTCATCATCTAAGACAGATAGATCGACAAGAAACAAAGAAAATGTATATGAATATATTGCAAGTATAATTACTCAGGCAACGCCGGTCTTCTCATTCAAACTGTCTAAATTTCTAAGTCAATATGGAAAAATAACATCTTCAAAAACTAGTGCTAATAAGCTAATCATGTTGGTCCGTGGAAGAAAACATAAATTATTATTAAATTATATTCTTTTCAACTCAAACTAATTATGAGTTGATTTTTCTCTAAATTTAACTTTAACCATTATTTACCAATTACTTATTTATTCTAAAAATATAAAATAATTTATATAATTGAATTCATCTTTTAAAATATTTTCATTATATTATGTTTATATATTTTGTAATAATATAATTAAAGAATAATTAAATACCAAAAATTTAATTTGATATGTAAAATAAACAATTATTTTGAATTAACAAGAGAGTAATAAATCAATGATCAACATCAGAATGAGAGAGCCGGCTTCATAATATATTAACTAGTGAACACTCTACTTATGTTTAATGTGAGAATTCTACGTGAAATCTTAGGTTTTCATTCGATACAATTTTAATAGATATGGTACGTTTGGATTGAGGTGAATTTAGGTGAGAGTAATAATTAAAATTAAACTAGGTGGGTTAATCTAGGTGATTAAAGACGAATGTATTAAAAAGTTGTTTTGATACTATTTATTTTATAGAGTTGAATATAGGCAAAAGAGGTGAAATGTAACTAAAAACATCATTCACCTACATTACACACCAATTTAAAAGATAATTAAAATGAGATAAATCTAGGTCAATCAATTAACCTAGTTGAATATGAAAAATTAATTTTAAATGAGATGAACTTAAAATTTCACATATATACAAGTTGAAATATTTATGTGTTTGGGCCTGTAACCTGAGGTCCATATCCTAGTCCATCTGGCCCAATTCCGATAAAAGCTCTTCTCTTGTAGTCGTAGTTGTAGTTTTTTTTTTTCTATAAATTAACGATGAGGTGAGTTTCGAATCCAAAACCTTCTGGTCACTAACAAGACCCTAGGCTCTTCCCGTAGTCGTAGTGATGTTCAATTTTCCTAGTCGTAGTGAAACTATTTTAGTTTCAACTTTGTGAAAAGTGATTAAGACACCACTCAAGAAGTTAATGGGAGAATGTAATAGTGGAAGCATGCAAGAAACCTGACCACGACAAAAACTAGCCCCACACTTCCACAAACATTAATTATGGGACAATTTAATTGTATTAGATTAATGCCTTCATTACATATTTGGTTAAATCATTTCTGATAACTCAAGGGCATGGGCAGTGATGAATTATTCTGATGCTTCAAGGCTAACAAAATCTTCACGGATAAGCGATTCCTTGCTAAATCATTCATGATGTTCTTCATAATATGTGGCCGATAAATTCGAACATATCAAGTAGTGAACAGTTCCTCTTAAAGATCTTAGATATCACTTTGAAGTATTGATATGATTTCGGATTCTCTAACTGTGGTCGATAAATTCGAACTTAAAAGTAGCACATATCTTTAGTACCAAACATCTATAAAGGAACAATTCTATTTTGTGGCCTAACTCTTCATTGTGACTTCTGTAGAATCTTTTACAACAATTCTCCTTTTTTCTATAGTTTCTCCTATATATCAACCTCTTCTATAGTTTCTCCTTTTCTCAAATAGCAAACCAACTTTAGTCATGGCTCTTTCTAGTGGCATGCTCACTGTCTCTTTATGTTTTGCAGCAACCATTTCTTTGTCTATTTCTCAACCTCCAATGAGCATGCCAATGCCATCATCACCAAGCATGGCCCCTACCACTACAACGCCCCCACCGATCGCCTTGCCTCCAACGACGAGCTCACTACCTTCTCCAATGGCCCCTTCCAACTCCCCCGAAATGCCAGTATCTCCCCCAGCACCACCACCTACGGCTTCCGGTTCGGCTACCTCTCCTGTGCCGTCTCCATCCGAAGCACCTGGACCTGCATCTTTACCTCCTTCAAGCCAGGGAGAAAATGGTGCTTCCATGCATGGAAGCAATATCGCCGTCATGGTAGTACTTGGAGGAGTTGCTCTGTTTTCTTAATTTAATCAATGAATTCTTCAGCCTAATTGTTCACATATTGTTGTCTAATTACAATAAACAATGTGTGTTCTTGTCTTCTTGTGTGCTTTTCTGGAGCTCTACTTGAGATTTTTGAGGTTTCTTGCCACATAACATCAATGTTACACTATAAAATGTAGCATTTTGACTTATCTTAATAAAAATTATGTATTTCTTTCTTTATGTCCATTTACCATACATATTTATTTCACATTTAAGTTTGTATATAAATTTTATGCAATTCCTGAAAGAATTATACATAAAATCGATATGTTACACACAAATGTTAAGTTTTAAAGTACTAGGTAGTGGTAAAAACCAACTTTTATTCTTTAAACGGACTAGATTCTCAGGCCAAATCAAGTCTATTGTTTACCAAGCATTGGATTCTATGCAAAGAAGCTTTCCAGTCATGTTGCATCTTTTTATCTCTTCCTATCTACAACTACCCATTTGCACAAACGGCAGAACCAGAAGAACTCTATTCTCAATTTAAACCAAAATCGAAACCAAAACGGATGCAAGAAACATAAAGTGCAATATAAAAAGTAACCCTAACTTCTAAAATAAGATAAAACATGCAATTCAAGTTCAATAGCCAAGGGTCTGAACCCTCAAGACAATAAATAAAATGTACAAATCGAAAATTTCGAACACAAGTTGAAACCATGCTGATAAGAAATGGAGAGGTAACTAGGACGGAGATTCCGGCCATCACTTTCCGCTCAATGAAGGGAATTGACCAACGTCTTCAATTGAGGGGGCTTTTACATTGCTGTTGTAGTTTCTGTCTCCCCTACCCTGTCCACGTCCCCTTCCGCGACCACCAGAACGTTGGTAGGTTTGTCCCTCAACAGGTTTCAGAAATTCATTAATGCTTAGAGACTGCAATACAGACAAGGAGCCAATAACTTCAGTTGTCAGAACAAAACTATGTTATTCATAATAATATAAGCTGATAAAAGCAAAACTCGCTCGCACGGAAACATAATAAACCAGAAACTGGAGACGTTTAGTTTATGTTCCAATCATTATAATGGGGGAACTGATATATGCAAAATTCCAAAAGATATGTTTCGATTCATATCCATACTATAATATTGTAGACAATCAGATCACCAGACTTGGAGAAGAAAAAGGATGAACAACATTTTAACAGTATGGAAGCAATAATAAGAGTAGAGACTTCTGTGAGATGACGCCACCAAGAACTTCACAAAGGTATATAATAAAGAAAACTGCAGCTAATGGCCATAAACTGCCTCTTAGGTACACCAAATAAATACCTTTTTAGCCTTTTCCATTGCATCCTTGCGCTTTTCCTTCTCAGAAGCCTGTCATTTTATAATGGAAAGAATAATACTGAGCATTGTTTAGATTTTAGAGGATTAGAGATAACAAGCCACTATAAAATACCATTACCAGCTTAACGGAAACATCTTCGTCATTCTTCTTATTATCAAGTAGCTGCATGGATTCAAATTCTTTATCCAAATTAACCTTCCTCTCCTCAGGTTTCAATGCCAGCAATGCCTTCCTCTTCTCTTCACGTAATTTTTCGTACTCCTCCAAAGTCATTTCCTGTTATTGGAATAAAAAAGGTCACTTTATTATAGGTATCAGCCATACAGATAACAAGCACGATTTCAACATGATGAGTTAGAGGCTCAAGTTATCTGTAATGTGATGATTCTGTAATACATAACGAATAAATGGAAAAACATTATTATCTGTGGTAACATAATGTCCAAACCAATATTCCTCAATTTATTCACTGGAAGGTGTGACAAACCACTTAACAAACCCAATATTGACCCAAATTAATTTTATTCAAATACTTGATCACATATAAATTTTCAAAATTAGACATGTTAATGTTAGGGGTAGTATCAAATGGTATGGATAAATTAGGCCGACTATTCTGTTGAAAGCACATCATAATTAAATTAAGATGGAGAAATAGAGAAAGCATAAACTTGTGATTTCTTCTGTCCTGGATTCTTCAAGATTTATGCCCTATGAGATTATAGCTAATCACTACCCAAGAAAGTAAATATCTTTATTCCAATCTGGTGTAATCTAGAACCAGAATATAATCAGAGATAACATCAAGAAATCAAAGTGATAGCTACCGTGGCTCTAAGAACAGTAAGAAACATGATCAAAAGCAAGAAACATACCAAATAATGAAAAACATAAATTCAATAAAGCAGACAGCCCGAGTACCAACCTTATTCTCAGTATCCTTTTCTTCAGATTCCTTTACATCGATATCCTTGTCAACAATTTCAGGTTCATCCTGCCCTGTTAATTTCTCGGAGACAACAGCCTTCTCAACCTCAGCAACTCGTTCTTCAGCCTCCCTAAAGTAGATTCAAATAAATTTGTTAGCCAAGTGCTAGTAGAAGATTTAGGGTTGCATATGTACTGTCCAAAGAACATCTTTCTAAGCAGCAGTACTCACGGGGTAGTTTCATCTGTAGGGGTTCCCCAGTTTCCACGACCAGCACCCTCACGTCTAAAATTGGTTCTAAAAAACACGTATAATATACAAATAATCGCTTATTATCATCTTGCAGGAAATATAATTAAGGCAAGTAGTCATGTAACCAATTCAAATGCTAGGAGTTAAATTAACTAACCCTCGCCCAGTCCCACTTCGCCGTTCAAAAGCCCTCTGTGGTCTTTCCCCTTCAACAGCATCTCCATTGTTGAAACCACCACGGCGACCACCACGAAAACCATCACGTGGTCCAGATCCATGCTTTTGAAGAGTCTTCCCTGCTTCTCCTTCATGAGACCCCTGGTACCCTCCAGTGTAGCCGTTGCTGTTGCCAAATGAATTTTCTTTTTCAGCAGAACCACGACTGAAGCCACGGCCACGGTTACCTCCTTGGAAGCCACCACGACCACCACGTGGTGCATCACTCTTGGCTTCCCTCACTGAAAAGTATACTTGTACAATTTCAAGTGAAGAAGACTTAAGATGTAAGATACATAACTATAGCTTATGACATAAATTCAACACTTTTAAAAGCATGACTATACAAAAGATTCAAGAACAACATACAAACAAAACAAGGAAAGCGTGAATATTTCCAATGCACCATAAAATGTGAACAAGAAAACACAAAATGCATATGCATGAATATGTATATTACAAAAGCATGTGCATTTTCGTAAAGCAAATGTATGTAAGCTCCTGATTCGATCGTAATTCAATCACAGATATAAGCTTTTGAGTTCTGATAGTTGATTTTTGAACTCGATTATTTTTTGTATATGTTCTGTACTTCTATGCTATCAGACGAAAAATATATCAAAAGATACTATTTGAAACTTACTTTACCAGTGACATTACAATCTTGATTTAAACTAAAGCCATGTACCTCAACCAAGACCACAAATTTGACCAATGACAATCAAAACAACACAATCGTTTTAACACAAAGGTAGTAAAATAAATAAAGACTGTTAAGATGCACATCCCACATCGGATATCGATGTCCTCCCGGTTAATATATAAGATCTTGGCTACTCCCCTATCGCCAATTGATTTTAGAGTAGAACCTCATACACTCTTAACAAAGACACGCCAGTTCGACAAACAAAGACGAAAACGATAAAATAAAGATCCAATTTTAATACCAACTTGAGCTAGAGAGAGGCTTGGAAGACAACATTGTATGTCTGGTAACTATTGCACAAAGTTGGTTTACTCTGACCATTGAAATCAAGCTACAATGTTTGTTTATAAAGATGTAGTAAAATAAATAAAAAATACATCCACCAATTTAAAAAAAAAATTAGTCCACAAAGTTCGTTAATTCTGAAAGCAGCCAATACACCAATTAGTCTAGTGGACACGACGCAAAGAAGAAGCAAGAGGCAATAGGTTCGAGTTATTGCAATGACAATTATCGAATATTAATTATAAAAACATGATATGTGATTGGTGGAACAATAAAAATAAATAAATAATGGGAATTTTGATACCACGTTGAGCAGAAGGGAGAGGCTTAGTTGGGTGGGGTTGAGCTGAAGCCTTCTTCAAGTCATCCTTGATAAGAGGGGCAATTTTGGCAACGAGCTGAGTGGGGTCCTCAGTATCATCATCTCCCAAAATATCAAATGGGTTTAAGGTTGCCATTAGAACAAAACCTACAACAATAACAACTGTGGATGTTTATGTAAGCACTTAGCAACTGTCTGAAGCCATGAGTCAGAGAGTGTGGAGAGAGAGAGAGAGAGAGAGAGAGAGTCTTGAAGAGGAGAGAATCTTTATAAAGCCCTAGTTTTCGCTGGCTTTAATTATTTGGATTTGCACGCTCAAACAGTGAAAGAAAATAGGCCAAATGACTAGTTTACCTTTTAAATCGAACCTCCTTCAAACACAAATAGCAGAATATCAGGGGTAAATTAGTGATTTAATTATTGTTTGGGTGACGAGGTTGGCGGCAGCTTGAGTCTAACGTCGTTGTACTGTCGGATTCTTTTTAATATTTACCTCAATCTTGGTTGGATACTTATTTACTTATCAAGATATTTTGGTTTACCCTAATTAAAGTATATTACATTAAGATAAATTGAGGGATGTATTTTAAATAATTAGGAGACTAGATATTCTTTCAGTTTTCAATCACTTCAGTCTTCAACACAAGTTCAATGTTTTCAAACACCTTTATAAAAAGACAAAATTAATAATTCTTAATAATATAATTCTTTATTGGTTAAGGTATATCATACTATTCTACTAACTTTTTTCAATATGTATTTATAGTGGTACTCCTCTTAACTCCTTATTTATGTGATACTCTGTATTTTAATTTCATTAATTAAAGTCTCAGTCAGAAATATTCACAATCATTAATTTAAATTATGACATTTTTATATTGCATCATCAACTCTATTCATTTATATATAACTTAGAGATCGGAGACAATCTTACTTCTATTCGTGAATAATATATTTTTCAATTATTAGGAGACTAAATCTTCCAAAGTTTTTGAAATCTCGATTTAAGGTAATAGAGTTAACTTAAGATGTTTTTGTTTTTATCTTCATACGATATTAATGAGGACAATTAGTTAATCAAAAAAATTATTTGTAATAAATTGATATAAAGTGATTATTCCAATTTTGCTATTGAATTTACTCAATATTTCTTACTCTTGGATACAGATTTGACATTCTTATAATAATAAACTCGAAGGATACATGATAAAAAATATCTTAAACACAAAAAAAAGGTAAAAAATAACTCATCAATCTTTAGAAACAAAAACAATCTATTGGTTGTCCACCTAATCACCTATGAGGCTATGACCTATCCATTAGGCATTAGTATTATCACAATCATAAATTGATAAGTACGTAATATATATGTCCATTGTCCAATAATATGGGTCAATCTAAATTCAATCCATCAGGCCCTTCTTCACATTTTAAGGGTCCATATCAAAGAAGTGGACAACACAATACCACTTAAGTCCTAAGTCCTCAATGGCTCAATTAAGATTTGAAACAATCATAACATTATGTATTCTTTTTGCAAATTATATACCTATTTAATTTTGAAATAGTCTATACATTTGGTCAATTTAATTTATGTGGTTAATATTTGGTAAAAATTGATATACTAGAGCCATCAATTGAAGAAGTGTTGAATTGACCTACAATTGTATAGATCATGAAACTAAAGCCATAGAGTATTATTATACTTAAAAAAGATGTAAAACCATTTAAAGAAACAATGAATTTGTTGCAGTAACATGAATGTTGCAAGAGAATGTATACATAGACAGACTGCTAAATGATGTTTCCTGGAAACAAACTAATTTCTAGAGGCTTCAATGTTGGCTAACAGCAACCTGCAATTTAAATAAATGAACCCCCATAACTCTGCAACAATTTTGGCTTAGGTATATTAAAATTACTCTGGTCAATGCTTTGTTTTTGATATTTTCTTCGACGAAAACTTGTGTAGAATTATTCTCGCAAATAGCTAATTGACTTATTTAAATTGAGTAAGGTTGAATAAGTACAAGTTGTGTAATAATGGAGTATTCAGAATTCGTTGCTACATATCTAATGTGGTACTTGAACCGTACACATTGTCAAAATGGTAGCTAATCCTAGTAATAAAAACACACTCTACAAATGTCAACATATGTTTGGTACAAATTATAAATAAAAAAGATGATACCCAACTGCCCATTTGTACACTGTCCTAGGTTTTTACAAGGAGATAAATTAAACTTGTGTGAATAGACGATACTTATTACTCCTACGAGGTGCCATTTTGAAATCAATTGATATTTAATAAGTGGAATTGGTGTTTAAGTGAAATAGCGATAAACTTTTCTATATTTTCTAATATGATACGCCCTCACATCTAATAATTTTAGACTCAGTTGAAGCAATCTCAACCGATATCCTTAATACTCCAATAATAAATAGGAGTAACTTTCAAGTCTAACGCTGGCTCGTCCACATTTTATCATCATCAGGACGCACCACTAAATCCCATCATAATGATAGATCCAAAGAAAGTGGAGTTAAAATTGGCTCTTCAACTTCCAATAACATTTATCACGATATTATTGCAACTTTTCATTATGCATTTTTCAAAATGCAAAAATTAGTGGAAACGGATAACAACATCTCATCAATAATGTAGATTCTTCAACTTCGATATTTAAGGTTTATATTGACAATTTGATGTCTCATTCTAAAATGAATGTAAACTTAGGAAAAACTTGCTCGATCATACTATGAATTAGTTGACAAAAGTACAGTTGAACATTCATATTCAAATGGAAATTGTAGAAAAAGATCAAATTTTGAGAAAAATAGTCAACTTGAATACTAATCGGTTCCCTGCATGAGGTGCAAAATGCTTTTAAGAAGGCACACTGTTAGTGTGCCAAACTTTTTTTAAGTTTTAATTTACAAGGTCATTTTTATTATAACTTCTACATTTTGGATGGCTATATTCATATTAGACAAATCGATTCAGTTCTTGGTTTCGTCATTCGTAACATTAAAATTAAAATTGTTTTCTATCTTGTGAGTAAGGAAATGATTGAATTAATGAAAAGATGTTAAAAGAAGAGTGTATTTTTGTAGTTTATACAAATCTTTATTGATTTCATGATGGACTTGGTAAACAACTAGACATCAATGACATGTTCTCGTTTTCGAGATTCAGGGTTAATCCCTTCCCTTTATTTGTATACAACTTTTTGATATTTGATTTTTGTTCATTCAACAATTTGGAAATATTTCTCTTTGCGTTTGCTCTAAATGGACAATTTGATGCCAAATATCCATCAACCAAGTGAAGGTATGCCTCCAAATCATGGCAACATGAGACATCTGCATTTGGCTTTAGAAATGGCGATTTTGTTGTATCCACTCTCAGTTCAGTTCCAACATGTGAGTAAGCCCATGGCATGTTGTCTAACATGTTGAGGACCTTTTCAGCTCCTGATGAACCTCTCAACTTTTTATCTAGTTCCTCGCTCACGAACATGCCTGGAACTCGTGTAATCACGTCTTGATTGTTTACTATGCGTAGGACCTTAACGTTGTTCTCGTTAAGGCGGTTGGCAAAGCTTCTGTTGCCAACCCGGGGGCCGCCAAATGAGAAAACGGCTACATGTGGCGCGTCTGGGATGCATGTACTTATCTCATCGGCTACTAAAAGTGATAAGGCCGCGCCAAGACTATGGCCGGTGATTGTGATACTTAGAGTTTCTCCTTTGTATTGTTCCATGAGTCTTTCTACTTCTTCGATCACAGATTGTGCTAAGCTTGGCATATGTGCACCTTGTGTCTTGAATAGGCTTTGGAATCCACATTCTACCTTAGCTTGGCCTTGGCTTGAATCATTCTCCCCTGGGATGGAAACCAAAAGATCCCTCACATTCTCACCCCATTCCAGACACGTGGCAGTGCCTCGTAAAGCGATCACAATATCCCGTCTTCCCATTCTTTGAATTTCCATCTCATCCTCGCAGACTGCCACGTAACCAATCCAGCTAGACCTTTGCGTCATCCATCCGAGATCTGGTGCCACATCATCGACCCATTTTGGGAGGCCAATCGATGATGTGGCATAAAGGCTCTTCGTCACCTTGTATGAGCTATCAAGCAACGCCACATGGCGCGGCTCCATTGACTCATCGGACATTGTCGTTGCAGGACTCGAGTGGAAGCAATGGTACGCTGCCTGAATGAACTCCCCGTACCGGACCACCTCCCGTCGCAGATTCTCGTCCAACGGATCAAGCATTCCGTTCCAGTCATTACAACCGTGGTACTCCCTCCATCTACTCCCCAATATATTCCTGGGAGAATACTCCACATGAGACTTGGAAAGAAGCTTTTGCAGCCTATTTAAATGCCTTGGAGACATTTCCTCAGCTGCCCTCCTCTCAGGCCAAAACTTAGCCAAATTTAAGCCTTCAAACAGAGTTCTTGCTCTGTTTCCCTCTGACCCTTTTCTTGATTCATTCTCGATTATCGCCTCGGGCTGTTCTTGATCATCATTCTTCTGCAGAAGTTTTTCAAGATTGAGCAAATGTTTCTTCACTTGCAAGTTGTTCATAGGTTTTCCACTTCTTGAACTCAATGGAGGCCTAGCTGAACTATTGCATTTCAAATTTCCCCTTCTTGATTGAAAAACATCAAGGTTTTGAGCTGGAAGAGTTGAACCAATTTGCATCATCATTTTTTTTTGTTTATTAATTTTTTTAATATTTGTTTTGTATGAGATTAAATGATGAAATCTGTACAGGACAGCTCTGCCTATCAATTTTTTGGTAGGAGTTCTGTCTGGTTGGCTTGAATGGACTTCTCTTGAGGCTTATATATATAGAGATGAATTTAAAAAGATACCCTTTGTTTTTGTCAAAATTATGTTTTAGACCCTGGATATTATTGTAGAATAACATATGGAAAATCGTTTGAATTAAAATCAGACCACGAAGGGGGCATGAAATTCAGTTTGTCTATTTTAGTGGTAAATGAGAATAGTGTCCAGAAAAGTCTACATACTCGGTTTAGTTTGACCAGAATGCCCCTGAGTGTAATAACTTGATCGTGTTTCCTTACTTGAGTAGAAGGTAAAGGTTGACGATAATAAATAACATTAATAATAATACTCCCTCCATGCCTTATGATTGTCAGTGAATTTTTCATGATCAACATAATACGATTTAAAACATAAATATCCATTATTTTACATGTAAGGAAATTATAAAAAGTTGATATGAAAAATATATTGAGACGAATCTAACAAAATCCCACAAGACAATATTATTTTTATCGTTTAATGAAAATTTATGATTAAATCTTTTTAATATTTGATCAATAATAAAAATCAAAATGTGATAATTTTTTGGGAACGGAAACTATTGTTATTTTATTATTATTATTGCTATTATTCGGCATGTGGACCACGTATGTTGTTATTATTAGAAGCAACTCTGGCAAAGATAATACGAGTAGTTTGATTTTACGATCTGCGGCACCAAATAAAGAAAGATTTATTATTTAACATGGACGGAGTATGAGTATAACATATGCAGTATGAACGAGAAAATAATTATATATTTACCTCCACAGTAGTTTCAACTTTGAAGTTGACAAAGTGAATAAAATACTCGTATCAAATAAGTATTATTCAAGGTAGGTGGTATTAACACTTCTTCAAACACCATTGACATATTTCTAAAAGCGCAATCAATTACTTTTTTCACTTTTTTTTCTTACCTATCCTCGTTATCATAGTCTAACTTATTTTCCAAAAAATGTTTAATTTGTTGTTTTACATTTTCAATATATACGATACTCTGATCTAGTTTACATAAATCAAACTAAACATAAACTTAGCAATCATTTGGTTTTGGAGTATTAATTTTGGAGTGTAATATTAATTAATAATAAGTATCGATCGATTAGGAGTATATATTGAAATAATATTAGTAGCCAAATGAATTGTAAAATAACTCGCATATATCATATTCAGAGACTTGGACTATTATTGTATGTGTAAAATAAAAATAGATTCAAGGTTTTATCTAATTCCACATTGAACATAAAATTGTCAAAATTGTTTAGATAGACATAAAACGAGTATATGACTTCGAATACCAAAAGTTATATTTTGTAGTACAATACCAAATATCCTTTTTAATAATTTCACTATACCAATCTCGCACATAACCATATAAACAGTAACATTGATTACTCGTACATAACTATATTATAAATTTTAATGCTTATTCTGATCCTACATAATCACATAAACAGTAACATTGGTTACTTTTCCGTATATATATATATATATATATATATATATATATATATATATATATATATATATATATATATATATATATATATATGTATCCTTGTTATTCAATTCAACTCATACTGCTTAGTTAAATAAACGTTGAGAATCACACATAGGGTGAGGGTATATATGTATACTAATTAATAGGGTAGTTTGATTAACTAGTAAGGTTTGTACAGTAATATTAGAAGGTGAACATTGAATATTGAAAATATTATATATGCAAGACAATGTAGAAAAAATTATAGTCCAGCTCATCTAATGATGTTAGCAGTTACCTAAGAAATAGTAGTGTTTTTCTTCTTCTAATTATAAACAATGCTATAGGCGTTTGAATTTTGAAACAATATATTGAAAATGTATAAGGTATGCATGTATATATGTATGTATGTATTGAACTGGTTAGTGGTAAGATTTATTCAAACAAACAGTAAAGTCAATTATTGATGGAAGTAATTAGGATTTGACCTTTGGGACAAGTTACGGTTTATAGTCCGAGACAATAATAATACACCGTACGAACCATATTAGCCCTAAAAAATTATAAATGTCGTACATTTTCGTCTCTACTATATATGAACATCCAAATAACTGGCATACTTCTTCATTGTCATTTTGATTCGTTCCGAAATAGAGTAGAATATATATATAGGTGTAAGTGTAACTTGGTTTCACTTTTTTGGACCAATAATGGAATATTAACTCTCAAACTAATTAATGTAATAAGTCTGCCAAAAGATGTAATAAGTCTAATTCATCTACAAATATTTCGTCAGAAGCTTGATTTATATGTTCGTTTCTCACGACACATAATCAAACTATATCACTATTTTATTTGTTCTATATGTATGCCTTTCTAACCAAATAAAGCTAAATTATTAACAAAGTCAAGAATTTGACAAAGTTCAATTGGTTATTCTATTTATACTGTAGGTTTTAACTACCCTTTAAATTTTATTCATGAATAATTTGTGTGTGTATTACTGTATTATTATATTAGAATCTACATCCATGTTTTAGGTTTTCCGGGTTAGTTAATAAAGTGTTGGGACATTCTCCTATATACAGTATTAGGTAAGGACCTCACTTAGATATTATATAGCACATAAAATATTACTCCGTGCGTCCCGAAAATAACAAATTTTGCACATTCATCCTTATATTACTGGGCATCATCCTATTGTAGTATTTGTCTATTTCGGAAACTATTATATTGCTATAATCGTGTCACTTTTAGAAACTTATCTACAATAACGTAACTATATTTGAGGCTAAATTGAAACTTTGTTCCACTATATGGGATCAAATAACTAATTAACTCTAAGTTATGCTACCTAAGTTAAACATGTGGTTATAAAAGTGGGAAACCGTCACACTACCATTCGCTATATATTAACTCCTGCCTAGAGGTATACGGAGGTAAATCGTGGTATGTGTCTTACTTGATCAGGGGACTAAAGCTTACATGTTAACCACTTCGAAACACAAGGTTCGCTCTCAATGATAATTGAACCTGAATTAATTAAAAAGACGAGAATGTTGATACTTCCACGAATTCTTTACCAGTTTAGTTTTGAAATGATAATACCTATTTACTCAACTTCTCATCCGCATTTTCGAACTATTTAGCTTTTCTTGGAGATTTTGCTTTTTAGCTACAAACCTCATGAAAATAAACTCCAATTACTATATGATTTCTGTTTTGTGGCAAATTAAAAATTAATTAGTGGAGATTTGTGTTGATGAAGTATACAAATCCTAAGATTTGCAGATCTCTAACTGATGCATGCTGTAACATATCAGATCTTCCGCCGTAATAGAAGCACAAGCACTCATCACACAATCTCAAAATATTTCGCTACAAGCGTTTTGCTCGTTTCCTTATATGTGATACTTCATGGTTTCATGAGTTTTAGTGGATTACATAATTCACTTATAGTACAAATTTTATTTCACTAACCCTACACACCTACTTAATTATCATATATACTTTAATTAAAAAATCGTGACAAATATATAAAATGTATCATCTTCATTCAATAATATAGTGCATGCATGTATCTAGTCAGATAATAATCACATGTTTTACTTATTTTTCATCGACATACTTACTCTTTATCATATTTTAAACCTATCGAATTTAGAAGTACTACTCTCTTCATCTTTAAGAGAATTTCTCATTTTAGTCGTGATGGGCTTCTAAGATTTGAATTTAAAACATTTATATATATTATTTGATAAAATATATAAAACAATAATATATATGTCCAATATAATTTTATTTCGCAAGAATTATAAATATCAATTAAAATATTAAAATCAAACTATGCAACATTTTCCAAATAAATTAAAGGTAGAAAGTAGCACAAATGCATTACCATAAAGAAGCAACATTTAAAGAAAGATTGAGTAACCAAAAAAGTAGTGATGTCAACTGTACTAAAAAAAAGGTGAATGTCTCGTCCGGTCTCTCCTTGTGCTGGTATACACGAGTTTGATCAGATAAATTACGAAATATGTTTTAAATGATATAAGATTGGGTTTGCCTATTTATCATTTTACTATGAAATTTTATCTCTTACGAAACTCAAATATACATGTACAAATTAAAAAATCTAAACTGTTATTATAATATCTAAACTCTTTACCAACTGAACTATAATGATAGCGTAATGTCAATTATACTAGAAGTGACACTTCATGTGAAGATTTTGCTCTACCAGTCGACACTTAATATTATTGGTAAGTAGTGGTCTGGTGGAGCACATTACATGGTGGAAACCAACTTCTCATAAAACCAATAAGGTAATAATTAGTGTCTCCATTTCCACTATTTGTGATGCTTTCGTTTTCCGCTTTCCACAAAGTTATTATTACACGCATCACAACTACCCTTGGTAGCGATATACATGTAGTACGAGGCCACACGCCATGGAAATAAAAAACGTTTTAGTTGTTTATGTTTGTTCACGTCACTAATAAAGTTGGTACTCCTCTACTCGATATTGGGTAGAAATTTAAAGATTATTGGTACTTTTATTTTTCTTTAAACATGTTAAATTATTTATATTATTAAGAAAAAAATATCAAACATGTATAGCACTCCAAATATTTAGAGACATCCCATCATTACAATCATGTGATGAACTAAAATTGGTTTCTACACATGAAAGTTTTTTTGTTTTTTTGTAAATTAACAGGGAAAATGAAAAGAATATTACAAATAATAAATATAGATCACAAAAACAATTATAGTACAGTATGAAACATACAATATATATATATATATATATATATATATATATATATATATATTTTCAATAAGAGTTAAAAATCTAGTAATATAAGCTCAAGTCAAATACCATCAGTTTATCATCAACCTATTGTTACACACAAGATTACTAAGGAAATATCCGTCTCCTGGTGGATATGGAGGCAATTGATGATTCATTTGGTCCCAGATAATGGGATGAAATTGCATTTTGGTCTCAAATAGTTATACTATTATAGGTTAGTCCCTCAAAGTAGTTCAAGTGTTGCATGTGATATAGTCCCCAACAGTAACAATTGATTTACACTAGTCCCCATTTTTCAGGAGATCAGACTGTGAAATTTGTTACTTTTGAGACTATATTACAACAATTGAACAATTTTCAATAACTAATATGCAACATTATGACTATTTGAAACTAAATTACAACTACGTCCGCTAACACTAAATATGCAATTACCTCGTCAATATGCAAATCATATTCACGGATTACTTTCTCCGTTACAAGTACAACCTAGCTAACTTTATTTAGAGTGCAATAATCTCATAGATTGGTAACACAAATTAACCGGCCAACTACTACTACACCTCCCACCGCCGGCAGGTCAACCGAGCTCTAGACAATATTGATCAACCAATGAATTAAGTACTACTCATGTCTCATGTCTCATGTCTGTAAAAATCATGTCTTAATTAAAACAACTACAATTTGTTGCTCCCTCTTCGAATTGTTCTGGAACTTCTTGTCAATATAATGCTCAAAGGAATATATCTGAAAGTTCTCAGGTACATACAATATAAACAGGATTATTACAAGTATACATATATAAATGCCAATTTGGAAATCCAAAGAAAAAACAATGAACCGCTTAAGAACGCTAACAAAATATGTAAATGACCAGGAAAATGCAAAAACAATAATTACTGAGAGGTCTGATTTACAAAGAATTATAAAATTTAACTAATGTTCCCCTCAACCCTTGCCAATTATAGCAACACGATGAATAATTATTTTTATATACAGAATCAACAAAGAAATAATGTTATAAAAAATCTCATCTTGGTTGTCAAACCATCTAATAATGTTCCTTAGTTGTCAATATAATGCATTCAAGAAAAAACTATATATACTCAGTAGTGATGATCTACAATATACTCCAAAAATCACAACACATGTATTTGTTTTATTGGAAATTAAAAAAATATATGAATATTATTAGTTATTGATGAATGGGGAGTCGAGGCGGACAAAGAAAGGTTGCTTAGATTGAGTGAGATCGGAAAAATCTAAATGCATGTGTTTTCATTACTGCTCATCACTTGTCTATGCATATGATGTTCGATCTGATCACTGATTCAACTTATTATGAATTAATTCAACCCACGATCAATTAATAATAATTCAGCAAACCGTGTTAACCTTATATATATTATTAGCGCCCAAATAACTAGATCTAGTGTAATGTATACACTTCAAATTATTGCCCCCCTCTTAGCTTAGCACAAGGGTAAAAATGAAATTTCATAGTAAATAAGATTTGTGATCAAGTTTCTTAAAATTAAGAAAGTTATGAGCTTCTTACTCTTCAAATCACAAAGGCTTTATTTCACAAACCGAAAAATCAAGAAAATTTTAGTAGCGAGAGTTATGTGGTGTACGTCTTATAATCAGCTAAGGGTGTTTCAAATTAAAAGAAATATCTATACGAAATCGACAAGTATTATAGAATGGATGTTCAATTCATATAATTAACTTTACTAAAATTTCAATTTATGTTTTTATAATCATATAATTTTATTTCACCTTTGGAAGTGCATATTTGATTAAACATGCACGAACCTAATAAAATTGTGGATCAAGTGGTGAGATAATACTCATATTAGTTTTATTTTGCACCAAAGATGACTGAAAGTATTTAATATTTACAGTTCGATCACCCTCATTTAATAGTGCCCATGTTGGATCATTCAACTGCATTTTTTTTGTAAAAAAATTTGGTCAATGTCCCGTTTTGAAAGATTTTGGGCAATTTTGCAAGTTTTTTAACGAGGGTAATTTGTCCGCTGACATTTATATATAGACATTGAATCATCTTTCGTTTTTTCAAAATCTTTCTTAAAAAAAATTATTTAACTAATAAAAGACACGAAATAAGAAAAAACAAAAAACAATTAAAAAAACATAAAAAAAAATTGATTAACTAATGCGTCTCTTTCTTCATTGTTTTTCATTTTTTTCTTACTTGAATCTCGTGTTTTTTTAATCAATTTTGAATGTTTTGTTTTAATTCTTTCTCAAAGAATCTAAAAAAAAATCAAAAAGAAAAAAAATTTAGAAACAAAAAAAGGTTGTAAAAAAAGATGATTCAATGTTTATAACTATGAACGGACAAAATTATCCTTGTTAAAAAACTTATAACATGGCCCAAAATCTTTCAAATCGGTCCAGTGACCAAATTTTATCAAAAAAATTCACTTTGATTGATCCAACATAGACAATTTTAAATGGAGATGATTGAACTGAAAATATTAGATATTTTCAGTATTTTTTTATGTTATTAATTTTGAAGTATTACAATAGTTTCTGAAAATAATGTAATAATGCACCTATCACTCATGCATTCTATTAACACGGACTAGACGCTGAGACACGTGAAACATTCAGAACTAGAAAAGCAAAAAAGAAAAGAAAAAAGAGATTATTTTTCCACTAAGGCATGCTTCGGATGGTACGGAGAATTAAGTCAACTTATTAGAAACCAATTAGAGCAATTGCGGCTAATTGCTACACAAACAACCATTTTTGGATTAAAATACAAATCACCGACCACGTCATCCCCTTTTTTTAATTTCAAATTAAGTGTCACTTCTAGTGACTCACACAATTAAAAAAACAAATGTATGTAAAAACATGTGATATATACAGTATATAATATATATAATTATATATATGTAGCGTGTTAAAAAATGTCATATATAGCTAAATTATTGGAATGCAAGACGAATGGTAAATTATTTTTAGAAAAATTCTACTAAACTATTGTCCCTTCCAACTCATTTTGACTTATAATTTTTTTGGAAATTTTGATCGATCAAGTTTTATTATTTATTTAATAACAAACATAAAAGTAATATCAGGCATTTAGGTTCTATAACATATCAATGATTTATTTTCTTGTTTTATTATGATACAATAATAATAAAAATTACTCCCTCCGTCCCTAAAAGATTGTCACATTTTGATTTTTGTGGTCAAATATAATAAAATTTGACCATTAATTCTCATTGAACGATAAGAAATAATATAGTCTTGTAGGACCTTGTTAGATTTGTCTCAATATATATTTTTGAAATATCAACTTTTTATAATTTTTTCTCATGTTAGAATAATAGATATTTGCGTTTTAAATCGTGTTTTATTGACCATCAAAAGTCAAAATGTGACAATCATTTAGTGATGGACGTAGTATTAACTGTCAAATTTATATTTCAAAATACCACTTAACATAAATTGGAAGTAGCTTATCGTCAACAATATCACTAAAATGACATATGTGCTAACTAGGAAAGATTAGTTTTATTTGTATTTATCTTTTGAAATATTTGAATTAATTGGTAACCTTTTTAGTGATAATCATAACATTGAACGTGATTTTAGTTTGAATTTATTTTCATTTATTGGAGTTTTGGTGTTAGTTTATTTTCATTCATTGGCATTTTAGTTTAAATTTAGGGTGTCGATTTTCACACTCCAACACTAATTTTTATACTCCACTTTCTCAATCTTATTCTTCATTTTGCTATATAAAAATTTATAAATAAATATAAAATAAAATATGGTTATTAAATTTGGAGTATAAAGATTAAATACCTTAATTTTCATTGGACTTCTCCAGATTATAAAGTACCAAGTACTACATTTGATTTGCAAGGGTAGTCTAGTACTCTGAGTGTACTGTGTGAGCTTCATAAAAAAAAATTATAAATTTGCCGATGGCTCAATAGCCTAGTGGCATCCGGCCCAACCTTTCATGTAAGAGGTCATGGGTTCGAACCTTGTTGGAGACATATTTGTCTCATATTATACTCTAACTTTCTATTAGTTAGCAATTTCTGTATTCATGTTTGTAATATCATTGTAGTCACAATTCATCGCTAATTATCAAAAAAAAAAAAAAAAAAATTATAAATTTGATTGGCTTGGTTTGTAAGCTATTATTAATCATGTACTTTGGTATATGATTAATATATATCCAATACAAACTAGACGATAATAAATAAACTAACAATATAATAATGTTAAGTACAAAAAATACCATTCATTATCATTATTTAGATGGAAATGATCGATTTTTTTACAATCACAAATGAGATCAACACACTATTGTAGCTTGGAATTCAATAGAAATATAGAATGAGCATTTATGCATTATATTATAGTACAAATGAGATCAACACACTATTGTACCTATGAATTCAATAGAATGATCAATAGTCAATACACATCTATCTCCTCATTTCTGTTGTTTATAACACAAACAATTATTATAGTACAAATTTCCAAATTGTAACTACAGTATAGAAAATATAAATATTTGGCTAAAAAGGACTTTGAGTAAAAAATAGAAAACAAACAACATATTTTGTAGTGATTGGATAATATAATGCAAATTGAGTAGGTAAATTATGAAGCTTTGGGTTTCAAGTCTATAGTAGCAGTCTGCAGTCGAGTAGGCACATTCAAATCCAGGAATTCTTCCCACCTGGGCTCACTCTTCAGATGTTCATCTTCCTCATTTCTACCATCCCCACCTTGCACATACACAAACAAATACTTTCAATAAATTATAACTAATTTATAATCGATCCACGCACATACCAGTGATGGAACTTAATTACGAACCAAATCAGACGAAATACCATACATTACGTTAAGAAAAAAAATATAATGTACTATACAATTATAAGTTGTACGTGAAAGTTTAATGCTTACGACACTTTTAATATTGTCTACGATGAAATGAAGATATAAAAGAGATGGAAGAACGCTTACTTGATAATAATTGGGATGGAAGTATTGGTTTCTGCAGACGTTTAGAGTCATGGAACATTAGTGTGTTACACTGCATAAGTTCCTTCCTCATTCCATCATCCAGGGGCTCAAATCCATATCTATTTGTCCATGTACCAATCCTTTCAGGTGTCGATACAATCATCAGTCTTCTAACCTTGACGAAGCTAAGAGTCTGCAAGTATTTCAAACCAATGTCACGTATTTAGCAGGCATGATTGTCTATCTCTTTTAGTGTCTCGTTCTCATGTTACATGTTTCGTTGTTTGCACACCATCAACACTTATATCATGTTGGACAGTTCGAGTTGAGCATGAGTTAAGATGAAGAGGAGAAACTCACAGATTCAATGGCCGTCAGTAGTTTCCTGCACATGCCTCTACCTCTGTACACTTCACTTGTGCCAACAAATGGCATCTCAGCAAGATGTGTCCCATGTATCCTACAAATTGTTTCACAAAGGCAGGTACGTATGCTTAGGTAACGTTCAAAAAGGCCAAAACTAATATCAAACGTGAAGTAGTAGATATTGGTTGCACTCCGTTTTGGGTCAATTTGTAAACAGCCTCCCTGTTACCACATAAGTAAGGCTGCGTATTATCCAACACCCTATCAGACTTAGGGGGAGTAGACATTAGGACATGTTATTCTAACAGAACGGATCAAGTAGTATAAGTTTTCCAGAGAATGTTGGTTATTCAATTTGAAAACTAGTTGTATTGTTCAACGGCATATCTGGAAAATGAAGATGAGAGACCCTATTCGGAGTGAAATTTCAGCAAGCTTACCTCAGGCATGCTGCCGTGACAACTTCATCACCCTTCTCCAAGATTGCGGTGTAGAAGGTCTTAAAGTTGATTCGATTAAAGTTGGCACTGCAATGGACAATAGCAATCGATCAGATGAGTTTCTTATATAACAGAGGGACATGTTAAAGCATGTACGAAAATGACAGAAGATGAAATGACTTGCCTACAGTTGAAGACAATGCTCTCAAGTATGTCGATTTTGGTGTGTCTGTCTTTGATGTTGACGAAACAATCGTTCATTAATCTATAGGCCACTGCAAGCTTTGCATGACACATAGTTCTCTTGTAAGTATCTTCAATGTATGTACTGCCTGCATCTTGTTCCATATTGTGGAGAAGAGTCCAGGAATAACCATCCCCTAGTTGCTTCTGTACTCCAACAATTTGATCCAACTTCTCCAAGATCTTTGCACAACAAGCAAGATAAAGGGTAATTTTAGGCGTAATTTCTAGTACTTCGGCTGAATTATTCGTAACTACATATTTACAAATCACAATACAGGCGGGGTGATTGAAATTTGAAATCGTACCTCCTTGCAGCTCTTCTCGCAGTAAGGTGCGCATGGAGCACTATTCATATCAATTTGGTCAGGTTCATTTTGGAGATGACATTCCCAATGATCTTCAATACATATAACAAAAAAGTGTTAGTAATTAAATCCAAATTTAAAAAAAAAAATTCCTTTTATGAGCAAAACTCACATTTCCTTGCACATAGAGGACATGTCAGTACATTCTCGTTTTCTTGAGCAACATCCCCACAAAATTTGCAGACACAATATGGACAATAGTAATTATCTTCAGGCTCTTCCTGAAATATAACAAAGATCTTCTTGTTCGATGAGGCATGTTAAAATTATGATCAGCTTTTACACGAAGAAATCCTAGTACGAAACATCCAAGCATTCAATATCAACCAACAACATGTACGATGTATATGAGAAGGCCTCACCTAAGTCTGATAGGGGGTCATATTGTATGCAACTCTACTCATGTGACAATAGGGAGTCTGTTTCCGAATTACCTTAAGATCCACACAATGATAATGGTAGGTTGAGTTGCAGTTCTCACAGCACATCAAGTTCCCTCCATCTGCACAGACCATACAAGCATCATCATGAAGATCAGCAGCGCCAGCTTTGGCAACAACAATATTACTTTTCCGACGTTGAGATTCCTCAGGCTTGTCCCAAGCTCGAGTAATGAGAGACAACAGGGTACAAGGAGGCCCCTTGAAACTTGAAATCTTCTCATAAGGTGTTTCGGTTTTCATATCAGAATGATCACAAAACTCTGCAGCAGTAACCAACTCACTGCAGCAATCACATTCAATACCTCCTCTTCTGATTTTTCCCCTATTCTTTAACTTCTCGTTTTCCTTACTACACTGGACTATTCTCTTATCCCTAACAGTCTTTGAATCAATCAACCAAGCATAAATGGTTGCTGGTCTTCGCCTTTCGTGATCATCACTTCTTGAATTCCGTCCCCTGGAGGAACATCTTCGAGTGTTTCGAGTTCTCTTTTTATCAGTTGTCTCGTCCCTTTCTTCCAAATTGGCACTAGCCATATCAACTGTTTCGTTCTTCCTCGGCTCTTCTTGAACCACACTACTACTCACATCAGAAAAACTGGTGTTCTTCCTTTTTCTTGTGTAACATATCCCATTTCTTGATCCTTTGTGTTCAACACTGCATTGGCTTGATAATAAGCTTGCAGCATAATCAGGTTCAGTTGCATTCAACGAGCTTCTCGAGCTCGAAATCGACTTGTTCGAACTTCCTGATAACATATTCAATTCTGGAAAATACATCAAACTTCAATCCACAATGCAGGAACAAAATTGCTTCCTTTTGTTGTTGTTTATCAAGATTAACAATCTTCACAAAAGGGTATGATTTTATTTCAATAATTTCCATTTTGGTCATGATTCTTATGATCTTCTTTTTACTTATGTATTTTACATTCAAGGAAATATAAGATTACAACCGAAACAGAACGGATTTTAACATAATCTGTTATGTATTCTTTTAGAATAAACATGATCTTCAATTATGATCACACTTTAATATCAGAATAGTTCAATGGAAAACAATTCAAGACTTTGAATTTCCTATTTCGGATTAGCACATATGCAATGGGAATTAAATGTTTCAATTGATCATAAAAATAATCCAGGGTTCATAAATTTGTTAATTGGAACAATATAATAATTATTATAAAAACTAAATACTCCATATATTAGAGTATCACAAGGATTAAATAAAATGACTTGTGCTAATAATACTAAATATTTTTTTTATATACTTCTACAAATCTTTAAATATAATATTATAATTAAAAAGATAAAAAAATTATAATTATGAAATGAACCCCAATCAAGTTGCTAACTATAATTTGGATGAATGCAAAGCTTTGTTTAATTATATATAAGAAGCAGTCAAGTAACAAGTTAACCTTTTATAGGTAAGCCGTCCACTAATATAAAATAAATAAAATTGACAATATTAGCCAGGAGGCTATGTGTGATGAAATTGAACAAAAAAATATAATAACATGATTTGTCCATGAATTATCACTTTTAACTCTTAATTTTAATTTTGATATACCACTAAAATAAAAGTTGTGAAAATACATGAATGTGTATGATTCTTATCATGTATTAGCAATCTAATATTCGTTGTCTTCTTGACTTCAAGTCTTTGATTATTCTTTTGTTCGTAACAACATACACTGATCACTCTGATAGAACAGTTTTGACTTCAAATGTATAATATATCATCAAAGAAGTAGATTAGGGTTTTACTACATCGAGAATCAAGTTACCTTAATAAACTTTGTTATATAAAAATTATTCAATAACAATGGAATATATATATAATCATGCTCTCGTATATGTTATTAATTCCATAAACGAGAAAAAAAATTAATGAAAACTCACCTGTCATTTTAGAGCGAATGCAAGGTCGTCGCAGCAAATCGTGTTAACAGTTACCGTAAAATTTTGAGAAATGAATAGTTGAAATCAAATAAATTAAAAGATCCGTTAGAATTGATATGTTACTTGAAATGGCCTAAAGGTTTGGTGAGATTTTGTGCCGGTTGAGAAATTGCTAAGTGTTTTAATTTGTTATTATATACGAGTCACTTGTTGATTTGGTTCGAAATGGTAAAATTAAGTTGTACTTTAGACTCTAATAATTAAACTATTGCATATTAGTTCTCAATTATTGTTCTACAATTCTCACATTTTAGGGGCCAATTTAGTATTTTGAAGATTTTTTTAGAGCAAAATAATAGTTTCAGAGCAAGAGAATTTTTTCTCAAACGACTTCGATATCTTAATCAGGGCCGGCCCAACCGTTGTTGGGTCCGATGCAAGGGGGCCCAAATTATTTTAAAAAATTGTTGGATCCAATTATACGTTAAACCATATCCAAATATCTGACTCACCAAGGCCCAAGCAATCATTCATGACCAATTGACCATTACGTACCATTACCAATCCGTGTGCATATTCCAATTTCAATTTTTCAATGTTTATGATTATTTATGCTATTTTTCTATTCCCAATTAAATTATTAATGAAATTGGTTAACTTAATATACTACTACCTCAAGTTTATTTTAGGATTTTACATTTTTCGAGATACAATTATAATCATCAATTAGCTTGTACATACATTGTAAAAAATTATAAATACAACTTTTTTAAAAACGAATTCGATGATATCAATTTATATTTTTTTAAAAATAATTTATGGTCAAAACTTGACACAAAATTTCAAAATTTCTATTATGTTGAATTTGAGAAAGTATATATAAGAAGGAGGCGGTTCCATCAATATTATCAATGATTTAATAAACACTGTTTGTTTTTCAGAAATTGTCTATCAATTTCAAATTCTCTAATAAAGTTCAACAATGTTTTTTTAACTCATAGTATTATTTATGTAAATTATATTTTGTACTCATTTTTTGAGGTATTTGTTTTAATTTTCATATTTTCAGTGTTATTTTTTATATAATTATACATTTTGTTTTATTTTTTTATTTTATTTATAAATTAAGAAAATTTGATGGTTCAAATAAAGGGTCCAATTTTATGTTTTTGCACGGACTTCCGAAATATCAAGACCGGGGCCTTTATTTTAATTAAAGTATTATATAGATATGTGTTCAATATCATATGAGTAAACTATTGATGCATAATAAATTACAAATCTATTATACCGTCAATCTATTATTAAAATTCCTCAAGCATTTTATGATATCTTCCTCAATTAAGTTGATAAAATCTTCATTAACTAAACTTTGCTTTTTATTTTATAAGATTTATTTTTTTGATGCTTTAGTTCAATAGTGGTAAACTATATTAGCCCTTTTAGGAGGTTTTTGGTAGACTCCGAAACAAAAGAACTTTCCTCCCTTTAAGCCTACCCATGCATCTTGCTAGTGTTCATTAATTTTCACGAGCTGATTTTAAAGTAAATTGATAATATAATAAGGACTCAATTGTTAATTTTTTTTTTCAAGAGTTGGATCAATTCAAGTTGCATTTTAGTCTTGATAGTTTCAATATTGAAATCTGGTTCCTTGAAAGTAGTGTTGTTACCGAGCCGGGTTCGAGTGAGTAACGAGTTATCCAGCCGGGTTTTTGTTTTATCGAGTCGGGTAATTACCCGGTTCTAACGAGCCGGGTAGCAAATGTATTACCCTCGTATCGCTCATAAGGACACGAGCAAGTACCGAGCCGGGTTTTTTGAGCCGGGTGATGAGCGGTTTCCGGGTTATCCCCAAATTTCTATTTAAAATATTTATTTTTGGGGTTCTCTTTAACAATATTTCATTGTTGAAATGCAAATCTGAAAATTGTTTTCAATACTAATTTTATATTGGTCATTTGAAGTTCAATATGATTAAAGTATAACATATATTACATATAAAGATACAATATAAAAATAAACGAGCGGGTAATCGAGCGGACCCGGATTTTTTTATTCAGGTATCAAGTAAAGAAAATTACTCGAGTATCGCTCGATAAGGATACGAGCGGGTAACAGACCCGGGTTTTCCAAGTCGAATTGTATGCTATCACAATAGATTTTAGATGGTTAAAGTTCCAATCCTAAGGTGTTGTTACAAGTTTTATTTAGAGTTTCCATGTTTTATTTTCATTTAAAAAAAAAATCATTTTTCACTTTATCCCCAACCTTTGGCTTTAATTTTATTTTTTCATTCTTATTATTCTAATTTCAGCATTAATCTTAAATTTTAATACAAAAAGGTAGGTCGCTCTTATATAATAAAATGATTACCTCTTTTTTCCTACCTCCTACCTCATTACCAATGATTTACCTGATATTTTCTTCTCTCCAAATCGGAGGAGAGTAACATGTTTAATTATATTTTCCCTCATTCCCCTTGATTTTCATAGTTTACAACTATATACACAAACAACAATAAATATATAGTATTATTCTTAATTCCCACTAATTCACTTCTCCTGATCCAAACGCACCAGTATGGTGCATTTGGATTAGGTTGAATCAGGGATCAAGGGAAATTTAATAAATTTTTGTGTTTGATAACTAAAATTGATTTATAGGTAGGAGAGAATCACATTTTATAGTTCAGCTGATTCCACTAATTCCCTTCCCTTGTGATAATTTTAAAAAATTCTCATTCAACCCGATCCAAATTAAATACTAACTTCTTTTGGTGTGGGGGTACATAGTTGAAACATTTACTTCATAAACAATAGTAAAACACAATATCAAGAACAAAAAGTCATTCACAACAAAAGAATAACATCCATTTCACCTTCTCAACCATTTCCTAGATTCCTCCTATTGATTTTTCTCAAAAACAATTATTGCAGTTTTTTCATACTCATAGCTCAAAGAATCCATCTTATTTGTTAATGACAACTTAAAATTTTCCAATTTGTTTTTTAGTGATTTTTCTTAGACTTCAAGATCAAAAAAGGGAGAGGAAAAAAAAGTAATTTCTTTGCTTATTTTTCTGCAAAAATAATTTGCAGGAATATAAAAGCATTCATACCAAGAGGCAACCAGTTCTCAGAACTATAATTAAATATATTTCGAAAATTTGTAAAAAAAATTAATTCCTAATACTTAAAACTATACTTTTATCATTTCTTTCTCAATTTCCTCAAAATTTTGTATATTCAGAATTTCAAGGGGAAATAATTTGTGAGACATGGGCAAGAAAGGGCCTTGTTATCATTGTGGTGTTACAAGTGAGTTTATTTTCTGGATTCTGTACACATTTTTGGACAAAGTCTTATGTTGTAGGATAAAAATGTATTCTTTTTGGATTTCTTAAAGTTTGAGATATTGAATTTGAATTTGTGTGGTAAGACTAGTTGTTCACCTATAGATATGAATCCTAAATGCTTGTTATAATTCAGGGAAAAGGGATTATTGACAATGAAGATTGATAAACAATTTTGATACTATCCATCTTGCCTAATGCTGTTGGGTTAGGTTCTTGTTAAGCCATGAATTTTAAATCTCTCGATTTCGATCCGTGTGGAGCAGTTGAATTTTGTTTTTAGTTTCCAAATCTTGTTTCTTTTAACTGAGTGAGGGCTTACTTGCCTTTGACTCTTTATAAACACATGTTTTTTGATGGATTCTTGTGACCTACATATAAGTATTTTGAATTAAGTAGTCCTTGATCAATTTGTAGACCGAAGAAGAGTTGGATGGAGACTATAGGACTACATAACAGAAGGGATCACTCAATGCAGGAGTAGGACTGAGTGGAGACAATTATATAGTCGACCCACTTAGTGGGATAACGCTTACTTTGGTTTTTTTAGTCTTTGATCAAATCCATTTTCTAGGTACCTTTAGTTATTGGAATGAAGCCTACAGTGTTTTCCTGCCTTTTTGCACTAATATCAGTGTGTATGGCTTAATGATCCTAAGGTCAAATACTAGTAAGTTAGTGAATGCTGTTTGAGATTGTTCAGATGATCATTCTTAATTTTGAGATTCTTTTCCAGTTAAGAATGTCGTTGACCAATATAATTGTTGCTATTTGTGTCATTAGCTGCTTCCTTTTAATCATTTGATCATATATCCGGTGCTTGGGCTCTCTTTCTGCGTTTCCCTAGTTGGCCGTATTTTCATAATTCTCCATTCGCGGTCCGTATGTTGTTTGTTCATCAGAGTTCACACGGTTATTCTGAATCTAGTTTGAATAAATTACTTCCTTGGTGCACTTGACAATAGTTTTATTCATTTAGAAATTTTGACGGCATTAGGCTGTAACTTGGATTTTGATATCTGTTGTTGAGAAGCTTGTTGCAGCTCCGATATTCCTTTGCCTGTAATATAGCATAGTTAGAGCTATCATAATTTCTCTGCTATTACTTAGAGGGATTTTCTAAGATTGAGTTAATGCAGTCGAGCACAGTCCCAGGAAAAGAATTTGTTCTCTTGTTCAAATGGTGTTGCCTCCCTTCTGGGAACTTTAACATGAATAAGCTTTGGGGAAACTTCATGATGACATATAGGGTGTGCATCTTTTTTGAAGTACCACTGTTTCACTGCATCTTTAGCTGCTCAACTATGCTTGTTATGGTTTCTGATAACACATTGTACTTTAAAGACATGGTCACTTCATTAAACTTTTATCAACAAAGTTGACTTAAGTAAATAAGTGATGGCCTGCAACAATTACATGCCATGTTGATCACTGTTGGAGCTTCATTGTGAATACCGAGCTTCATTGAGAATATCTCATTATTATGTATTTCACATGGATATCCATATTGCCATAGTCAATATTAATCCTATTTACCATCCAAAAGTATTGATTAAAGTTCACTTAGATCTCAAAAAGGGGTTGTATACCGAAATTTTACTAAATTAGAGTGATATTATGTAATGAGTGCACCAGATAAGTTATGGTACACTTTTTAAAATATATTTGGAACTAGCCTTTTTTAAGAGTTCAGATGATATTCAGTCCTTTACTATTATTTAATCTTAACTCTTAACTAGCTGACAACATTTTTTTTGTCTCAGGCACCCCCCTCTGGCGGAATGGTCCTCCAGATAAGCCAGTTCTCTGCAATGCTTGTGGATCTCGCTGGAGGACAAAAGGAACGTTGGCCAACTATACACCCCTCCATGCTAGGGCTGAACCTGATGACCTTGTCGATCATAGGTATTCTAGGATGAAGAATGTATTGATAAAGAACAAAGATGAAAAGATTCTCAAAAGAAAGCCAAACGATGCCGAAGAAGATACGAGAGGCTTTATTTCTGACTATAACAATGGACCAAATAATGTTTTGGAAGAGGATAAAAGTAATCGATCAAGCTCTGGATCTGCCATCTCCAATTCAGAGAGTTGTGCACAATTATATCATGCTGATGCAAGTGATTTCACAGGTTAATTTATTCAGCCTGCTTCTGAATCGTACTTACCCCATTCAGATTTTCTTTCTCGTTCCAATATGCTTAGGTAAACCTTTCTCATCAATGCACATTTGTTGAATCTGTTCGTCAATTTTCAAAAAGCTTGTTATTATTGTTCATTTGTTTGGAACATGATATTTGCAGTTAGATACATAGTTGCACAGATGTGGTCTCATGGCAAACCACATCAGTGAAAAAATATGTTCTGGGAACCAATTACGAGTAAAATGTATCATTAAGTCGTAATTTGTTTATAATATCCCCATATTCTACCTTCCTATTGGATTAAGTTTGTTGATCGTGTTGTTCACTGCTAGTCTAGTGCTGATGTTTCTCAATTTTTATTGATGATGTTATCTCACTACCTACGTCTTGTAGAAAGTTGTCTGAACCCTGACTTCTTAAAATGTCTTCTTGTCATCTTAGGTCCCTCCCAATCAACTGTTTGGGATTCAACTGTGCCCACAAGGAAGAGACCTTGTGTTACATGCCCTACGCCATCCTCAGTGGACAAACTCGCCAAAGATCTTTATACAATATTGCGTGAGCAACAATTTTCATATTTATCTGGATCCTCTGAAGAAGATTTGCTTTTTGAGAGTGACAAATCTATGGTATCAGTTGAGATAGGACATGGCAGTGTTCTCATTCGGCATCCAAATTCGGTAGCTCGAGAAGAAGAATCAGAGGCTAGCTCCCTTTCAATTGATTATAAGCAACTCCCAGCCAATGAGGCTTATTCATGTGTGACTACCCTTCCTGTACATGCTATTAATAAGGGAGTCAGTTTATCGAATAATGGAACTGAGAAAATGAAGCCTGGTGGTCCACAGTTGCTTCAAGAGCAAATGAAGAGGTTCTTTCTCTCTCCTTCAAACAACTTGAGTTTCTTGTGATTTAGAGACAACAGTGCAACAAGAATGCCGTATGAATGGTTAACATGATAACAAGGGGGCACAAATAGAATTTTTGTCAGTGTGATTGCGTGTATAATATATACCGGCTCAATTTTATCCTAAAATGTTGATTGCTCGAAGTGTGAGAAAACAATTAATTATTTCATAAATTTACTTAATTGGCATCTCAGGAACAAGGAGCAGCTCGCGAAGTTTCAGATTCTGGGACATCACAGTTCACCATTATGCTTTCTTGATCTCAAAGTAAGCTTCTATGTATATCAAGATGTTTCAGATGTATGTATATCAAGATGCATAATGAGTTTTGGCCGATCTGTTGTGAGTTTTATATACCAATTGAAATGTTCTCATTTTGAGACACTATTGCAATAGCTTTTCATCATTTGAATCAGGACCTTATTGACAAAATTGGAATCTTCTTAATCTGCAAAAGGGACGGTGGCATACTTTCATTTTGCCTTAATTTTATGACTAAAGAATTACAATTGATTTGACTTTCTGCCAAATTCACAACTGAATAAAAATTGAAGCAATTAACTCAGTAGCCACTATTTTAATCAATTGCAGGACATCCTTAGCTATGATGAGTTTGTTAGTCAATTAACAACTGATGAACAACAGCAACTACTGAAGTATTTGCCTTCTGTCGACCATTTAGCACTCGCACATAGGTTTGTGCTCTTGTGGGAATTATCTTTGCACTCCATTTGTGTATTACATAGAAGTGGAGTGTGACCATTGGAAACGATTTTTGTAGTATCATTAAAATTTTCAGATATCACTTCTTAAGCTTTAAAACAGCACGAGAATGAATAACACCCATGTTTTTGGTAATGTGGAGGTATCTCAATGCCTCCTCTCCTAGAGTAGATATAAGGCTGTACCACAAGAAATCAATTATGAATATCTTGTAGTTCAGAATATATCATGTTATATATCTGTAGGTCCACATGATCAACTTGTATAATCGTCATTATTGGTACTTCTTAAAGCATGTTAAATTGAGCTCCTATAATATAAGCTGTTTTTTCCCACAGTTTGCAAAGCATATTTGAGAGCACTCCGTTCAAGGAAAACATATCTGCATTTCAGAAACTTTTGGCGGAAGGTGTATTTGACAATACATTCTCAGGTGCCAGTTCAGAAAATTGTAGAACATTAAAGAGACTTGTCTTGTGCAATCTAACAAGATCAAAGTGGGTTGAGAAGTATACTTCTCTCAAGGTTTGCATGGAGATTCCAATTAATTTCAGTGTTTTCTTGGGGGGGGAACCCATCTTTCATTTTGAATGCTTTGCTAATCGGAATCATAAATATTGATTAGGATGTAAAATGTGAGAATGGAAGTAGTCCACTCATCACAATAGGCGCTAGTGCTGTTGCAAGTGCACATTCAGTGAACTTAAAGATACCACACGATGCTCAATACTCAAAATTTTCAGGTTAGCCATTATAGTCCTAAAATGTAATAATAACCAACTGAACTGCTGTCAGAGGCGGGTAAACTAGGTGTAGAACACTCAATCTCCACCTGTTTGCTTCAGGGGCCAATACTATGATGAAGATCCCCAAAAGAAAAATTATGAAAACTGGTACGGGAACCAAAGAACTCGTAGGTGATGATGATGATGATGGGACTTTTCTCAGTCCAAGATGTCTTTTTGCATTACCTCCCGAGAATCGCTCCCTTGTGGTGGACTCGCTTCAGTGCACTGATGAAAGTTCAGACCAGGAGTTGCTGCTAGATATTCCATGTAACAGCTCCTTCCCACAGGCAGAGCTGCTCATCCAGTCTTCAAGTTTTGTTCCCCAAGCCAGTGTTGGTAGCAGTTCAGTTTATCAGCGGCTTCTTCCGCCCTGACAATTGTTGGCAACCTGATGAAGTCTCCAATTTTTGGGCAACAAGCAAGCAGCAGTAGGCAGCTCATCATTCATCGGCTTCTTTAGCCCTCATTTGGTGGGTATACAGTTAAGTTTTGCGCTTAACATATTATGTATGGGAACATAATGAGGACGAGTGTCCACTCGATTTTTAACATACTTGGATTTCTAGAAAGTGGAAGAGGCTGGGAATGCTATACAAAAACAAAGAAGGTTGAATGTTCATGCTTCAAAATGCTGGCATAAGCAGTAATTTCAGGAATGTTTTATGACAGTTTTTGAGTTAAGACTTCAATCCATTGGCGATATTTTGTCTACCTTCATGTTAAATTTAACTACAGAATTGGAAAAATTGAGACCAAGACTAGAAAACTTTGCCATATGCTATCAGAAAATGTCTGAAAATAATACATCTAAGCAGAGAACATTAAGGACTGTTTTACTTCTCAACATAGGCAGCCTAGAAGATCGACTTATTTTTCCAAGTAAACTAAACCAAACTAGACCCAAGTCTTATCCTGCTTATTGGAGCCGGCTATTTGAATCTGACATCTCCAATAAGTCTTATATTTGGTTATCCTTTAAGTAATAAACAATTTATCGCATATTATATTGGATGCAAGAAGACAAAGTTATCCTTTAAGTAATAAACAATTTATCGCATATTATATTGGATGCAAGAAGACAAAGTTCTCATATAAGTACTCTCTCCATTCTTTTTTATTTGTCATTTTAGCCATTTATACATGGATTAAGAAAAATAAAAAGTAGTCAAAAAGTACATTCAAAATGTAAAAAGACATTCAATATATAATTGGTTGATTGATAACTTCATAATCAAAAAATACCTTGAAAATGTAAACTTTTAATTAATTATGTTAGAATATTTAGAAATAAAAAATTAAGACTTGAAAAACAAATAAGAAAGAATGGAGGGAATATTATTTACTTGGATAACATTAGTCATCTAAAATATTGCTCAGAAGATGACAGATAAACTATGCATTACCTACATTCGAGCCAAAAAAACTGATCTACTTAGCTTATAAAATGAGCCATCTCTATTCAATTGCTTTCATTTAGAAAAAACTACAGCTATAATAATAGTCCTAAAAATAAAAGAGTACCTCAGGAAAGAGCCATGAGCCATATGGTGCCTTTGTTAATCAATCTCACCTCTGTGCTGTTGATCACCTTTATTGAGGAACATCATCCAATAACCATCCTTTATGGTCCCTTTGCAACGAGCTAATCCTACCTGAGCGTAAAACTTGATGATTAATCTAGTTGAGAGTACATTGATCGAGGTTCACCTCAATCAAAACAGACCACAAAAATCAATTGAGTACGACTCAGACAAAAGAAGCCACCTTAATGTTTCCTCTCGATTGGCAATATCTGAACAACAGCCCCCCCCCCCCTTTTAACATGTTCACCTCATTCCACTTCTCTATCAGAAGTTACTTAATTACAAATATCTCCACAACTTCATTTATATTGCCTGATTTAAATCCATCATATTTGTATATGCATATCACCAAAATCTATCCCAATTAAACCAAACCAAAATTTTAAAAAAACTTACCTAATAAACCTAATCGGCTGCCAAACACTTTACAAGCTCCTATCACCCAATTGCACCATTAACCTGTTCAGATTCAATTCCACACACACACACACATGTCTCTATGTATGTATCTCATCATGATATGTCATCCTAAATTCATGAGAACACCAATTAGTCTAGTTCAACCCATAATCTGGGTTCGATTTTCATGTAGGGGGAGGGGTTGAAATATAATATAATTCAACTATTCGTAGGCAGAACTAGAACGTAAGTTACCATGACAACGGTGGATCGCCCCTCTCTTCGCCTGTGAACCGAGTATCGCCCTCCCCATCTCCGCCTCCGATACCAATCAGAGTGTGTAAGTGTGGGGGTGTTTTACAATATTTGATTTGTTGTATAGCGTTTTATTTGTTCATATATTTGAATTTTATATTTTTGGAGGGAAACAACGGATCTAACTAATTATCCCGCCACTTTCTATATTTTTGCCTAAATGACGTGGCATTCCTGCTCGCTTTAGGCTTTACAGCTCAATTGCGAATGTGCTTATATTCCGATTTTTTTTTTAAGTTAATGTATTTGTGTACTCGGTACTCCATCCAAAATAATTGTTAAATTTTAAAATTAAAATATATTTTGTTATGTTGTTTGGTATATTACCTTAAGGTGATAATTTTTAATATATACATTTTAAATTAGGTGTGGATTCTAAACATATAAAACTATAAATAATTATGTTTTAAATTTTGATTTGAAAATCATAAAAAAGTTGAAAGAACCAAGTAAGTAATTATTTCCATATTCTTCAAATAAATATTTTTAATGCAATTTTTTTTATCAAACGATGTCATACTGAAAGTAAATATTACATTATCGAGGAGGGGGAAATCTACACTATAACGGAGACACAGGCTAAAACTCTAGTTAAAGAGGATTGGTCGATAAACCATTAGGCCAAGGTTACCAGATTTTCGACAAGACTTTCCAACTTTTTAGATTAGTGGAAAAATTAAGAAAACATATTACGTGATATTTTGTTTTCAAATGTGTCATCCATGTTCAAATTTAGAATAGGTTGAATTATAGGACATATAATGTGGATGTTATCTAAGTTTATTCTTAAGACATTGTTCAAGTTGCTTTTTAAGCTAATGCAATTCCTTACTTACTTGTAATATACTCCCTCCAACCTTAAGTGATTGATACTCCCTCCGTCCCTAAAAGATTGTCACATTTTGACTTTTGTTAGTTAAATATTACAAAATTTGATTATAAATTATCATTAAACCATAAAAAATAATATAGTCTTGTGGGACTTTGTTAGATTCGTCTCAATATATATTTTTGAAATATTAAGTTTTTATAATTTTTTTGCATGTAGAATAATAGATATTTATGTTTTAAACCGTGTTTTATTGACCACCAAAAGTCAAAATGTGACAATCTTTTAGGGACGGAGGGAGTACATTTTAAATTTTATGGTTAATGAAACACAATTTAAAATATAAATACTTCCTCCGTCCCTAAAAGATTGTCACATTTTGACTTTTGATGGTAAAAAAAACACGATTTAGAACATAAATATCTATTATTTTACATGTAAAAAAATTGTAAAAAGTTAATATTTCAAAAATATATATTGAGGCGAATCTAACAAGGTCCCACAAGACTATATTATTTCTTATCGTTTAATAGAAATTCATGATCAAATTTTGTAATGTTTGACTAACAAAAGTCAAAATGTGATAATCTTTTAGGGACGGAGGGAGTATCTTTTATTCTACATGCAAAATTTTTTATAAATAGTTTATATTTAAAAAATATAGGTTGAGACAAATCTAACAAGGTCTCACATGACTATATTTTTTCTTATCGTTTAATAAGAATTCTTGATCAAATTTTTTAAAGTTTGACCACAAAAGTCAAAATGTACCAATTATTTAAGAACCGGGGGAGTATATTGCTAAATTTGTAAGTACAATAGAGGTGATACTTTCATTATTACGGGGTAATAATTATTTAAGTGCTCTTGGAATAATAATTTCCAAGTTCAAAGTGGGTTGAAGAATGTTGGGATCAATTGTTATGACTATGTTAAAATCCAACTAATTATCCTACTCTATCAAGAATCGATCAATCCTTCATTATATTGGGATAAACTTTTTATTGAGATAATTTGATTCATATTTTATTATAATTATTTATTGATTATTTTTTACTTCAACGGTCTATTGCAGTTTTTTATTCGTTATTTGTAATAGAAGGAATTGCTGATTTGGTCCCAATGAAGTGATACAGATACAAATGGTTTCTATAAGTGCCTTGTAGGTAAGGGTGTGGAGGAAAACCGGAACCGAGCCGAACCGGAACCGAACCAAAAAGAACCGATTTCTTTGGAACCGAACCGATTTCGGTTCTACCTTTGAGGGAACCGAACCGATGCGGTCCGGCATATGGGAGAACCGATAAGAACCGAACCGAACCGATGACTAATTTTATGTAGAAAAATTATGCTTAATAAAGGATAATTGGCGAGAGGATTTAACATTGTCCATTATTAGTAAGATATGATAATGAATAAGTGAATATGTTTTAAGGTAATAGTATATGGATACATATATACATTTAAAAAGTGGTACGGTGTGACGAATGTGTATACGAATTTCAAAATTAGTTTTAAAAGGAGCTTGTTAAACTTATATTGAGTAGATATATTTTTGGAACTTAATTATGAGTTTCAGTTAATATAAAACAATACTAGTCACGTTTAGATTTGAGTCCAATAATAATAATAATAATAATAATAGTTAGGAACAAATCAAGCCCGAAAGTCGACTCAAATTTAGGTTAAAAAAACACGAGACCCATACCCGGCCCAGAACCGAACCGGAACCGACCTGGAACCGAACCGTTGGAGTCGAACCAATTTCGGTTCCGTCTTCCGTAAAATCAATTAGATTGGTTCGGTTATTTGTTTAGTCCAAAATCGAACCGAACCGAACCGTGCACACCCCTGCTTGTAGGTGAGCTTTTGGTCCCTAATTTAACACCTACGTTCATTTGGGGGGGGGGGTTTGCAATTTTGATACAATTTGGGGGTGGTTGTGCGAAAAAAGAGTTACGGGATCAAGCAAAATCTTAAACTTGCATGACCACACCCTTAAATTGTCTCAAAATCGCAAACCCCCCCGCCCCCCCCCCCCCCCAATTCATGTAGGTGTTAAATTGAGACCAAATGCGCACCTGCTAACCACTTACAGAGACTATTTGTACATCCGTATCACTTACTGAAATTAAAGTGCAACAATGATCCAGTTATCGAGATCAAATAAGCAATTCACTATTTGTAATACAACTATATATTTGTGTATTGTATTTCACCGCTATTTTTTAATATATAAAAAAGGACTTACCATCGATTGAGATTTGTGGAAAAATTAAAGAACAATTGATATTTTGTTTTTCATACATACTTTCCATGCGTGTTTATATTTAGAATAGGCTGAATTATACATATAGAGTGGATGTAATTTAATTTGATTCTTAAGAAATTGTTGAAGTTGTCGATGTTTCAATAGTCTAATAATATCTAATTTTATTCATAATTTATAATATTATTATATTCATTAGTCAGCACTAACTTACAAAAAAAATCTAATAATTGTTGAAATTGTTTTCTTATGGGACTCGCAACATATTTGTATCACGCATCCTTAGTTTATATAAAAAATGTAATAACACGGGTTATAAATTTGTGATTTTAATTTAACATATTACAATTTTATTATTAGTTAGAGTAATAACACACCTTCTGTTGAATTATGAGTATTGCGAGAGATAAAATTTCATGTTGAAATAGTAAACAGATAAACCCTAAATTTAAAGTAATAACACTCATATTTACAATATAATGAACACATATCTATATGTTAAAACCAATTAATTGTCCTTTTTTGTTGTAAATTGGCGATAAATAATTACTATAATGGCATTACAAACAATGAATACAGAAATTTCTAACTAGAAAATTACGTTTGATAACCTCTTACATGAAAGATTGTGTCGAATGCTACTAGACTATTGAGCCATCACCTAATTATCATAATATTATGAGTATGTACAATATATTTTGAAGAAGGAGATGAACCATAGGGCAGACGGTTGAGTATAACATCATGTCAATCAATAAAAAAGGCTGGCGATATTGCCAGAGCAATTTTAATTCTACCAGAGTAAAGATTGTGTATATCCCTATTTTAACCTTCAAATCAATTATTATATTTCATCATTAGTAATTATTATTTAATATTTTCTTGCAATTAAGTTAAATATAAAAATCAACAATAAATAAACACATTCCATATTTTAAATATATACATTCTCAATAGACATTTTACTAAAATTATTTAACATGTATATAGAAAAAAATATATTTTACGATTACCTTTTCTTCTTTCATTGCTAACTTCCGTGTAAAAAAAGTTACAAATTACTAATGCGTACGCCCTTTTCTTTTCAATTGATATTGAAGATCTTATATATATGAATGTCTATTGCCTTTTATATTCAATTGAAATAAAAAAAAATATTTTGCAAATTGTTTCGTTCATTACTAATTAATTATAGTTGACCAAGAGAGCAATAATCAACTCTAATTGCAAGAAAACATTAAATTGTAAATATCAATGATAAAACGAAATAATTGACTTGAAAGTTGAAATAGGATATACGCAATCTTTACTCCGGCAGAATCAAAATTGCTCTGACAATATCGCCAGCCAATAAAAAATGTAGGTCTTCAGGCATAACTAAGGATGATCATTGGGCGGGTCGGGCGGGTTTTATATGGTTTTGAATCCGTTCGCAAATTTGCGGGTTTTGATTCGGCCTTGGACCCGCGGTTTTTTTTAACGAGTTTTTCGGACGGACGGACTTGCGGGTTTTCTTAAAAATTAAATGTTCTTCATTAGAATAACCAAAAGCCTTCATGATGAAGAAAGATCATTAGTATCTATATAATTTTCCAAATGGAGGAAAATTTCAAACAAAAGCTCACCCAATTAATTATTCATTGATAGCTGATATGCATAAAAGGTACTAGTAAAATATTTTTGTATAGGTACTCCACCCAATTAAAATCAGATCATGTAATTTCCACAACAATAATAACTCATGAATATACATTTAACAATAATATTTAATTTTCCAAATGAAGGAAAATTCCAAACAAAAGCCCCAAAACAATTCAACTTCCTCACTCACCATATAAACATTTATAATTTTCCCTAAATTACCCTTCACCATCTTCCAACTTCCCCGCTCATTGTCCCAAAACATTTGTCGTCTTCCTCATCACATTTCCCACATCTTCTTCACCAATCACTACAACCCTCTACCCCCACCCCCACATTGACATATATACCTCCACACTCTCGTCTCTCTCTCTCTCTCTCTCTCTCTCTCTCTCTCTCTCTCATTCCCTCATCTCCAAAATATCTCCAACATGCAAAGCTCCGCCATCTAATTTTCTCCGAAAGCTTCATCCAATATCACCTCCCCCACTTTGATTGTTATTAAGAAAGTAGGGGGTGGGTGGGGGAGTGAAATCACAAGTAAAAAATGGTGGCGTTTGGTGTAGTTTACGTATTACATTAATAAATACCCGCGGGTTTGGGCCTTGGGGTTGTTTTTTTTAAAAAAAACTACATGTTTTAAAAGTATCCAATTCCAATCCACGGGTTTCCGAATTTTCTACATTATTAAGAAAATCCGCCCGAAACCCGCCCACCATCGGGCAGGTTGGGCAGGTTTTATAACTTTTGCTCATCCTTGGGCATAACTCGGTTAATTAAATATTTGTGTGATAATGTTTGGTGATAAGTCTTGCATTTTTGTACGATTTGGGCTCGACTCTCGTAAAGGAGCAGAATCTCGTGTTATGGAAACTTAAATCCTCTGATCGTTCAAGCACATCTCACAATTTACTTCATCGTGAAAATACAAGACAGGTGTGATAGGAGGAAATTTTAAAATAAAATATGAGTTACAAAGTTTTCAAAGCTCATAGTGAACTATGCAAATCAAAGGGAAACTGCAGTAACCACGAAATTAAATAATGCATCAAAATGCATGTTTTTAGGCTATAGTTAATGTTAATGCTGTACAAACGAGAAAATGGGGCGTCATATTAACATGATTAACTACTCCATAAATGATCATTTTCTGCAAACAGATTCTATTTTTGGGAATTGGAATGGAGCCTAAGAGATATTTAATGGAATGAGTAATGCAAATGGATGAGCATTGATTTGTTTGGTATAGACGTAGTAATGTAATTTAATTTTCATTAATTATTACATTCCTTAGTTTAGTACTCCCTCCGTCCTAAAATAGTTAATATTTTAGCAATTTTCATATAGATTAAGAAATATTAAAACTAGTTAAAAAGTACATTGAAAAAGTAGAAGTACAATTATTTAGAATTATATCATTGGTTGGTTGTTAATTTCAATAGAATAAGGAGTCAAAAAGTTCATTGAAAATGTAAAATACAATTTTCAATGCTAAAACGTCAACTATTTTGAAACAAAAAATAATAGTGTCAAAACATCAACTATTTTTGGACGGAGGGAGTATGATATAATAAAATCATAATATAACTAAATTCAAGTAAGTATTAAATAATTTTGAACACAATAGTTTATCTTCCAAAGAAGAACTATTTAATAATAAAATTAGTTTCCAATTATTTAGTCATAACAAATTAAGAAACATATATTGGAATATAGCTATATAGTAGAATAAAAAAATATTTGTTCTCATACACTTTAATTTCATTTAATTAATTAACTAGTAAATTTTCATAATAATGATAGTGTCAAATTTTTTAGTATAATCAAAGCCACTTTTGTAAAGATAATCCTATTATTGTTATTATTATTATTATTATCATTATTATTTACAATTATACGAAAAAGTATCTAATTTACAATTGGACACCTATAATATTGTTCATATACTCTCCAAAATAGAAACTAATCTCTAACAGTCAACAATATTAAATTCAAAAATTATCTATTTAATTTGTGTTAATAACTATTGGTAAAATTAAAACTAGCTACATAAGAAGGAGCGAAAGAAAGAAAACGTAGGAAAGAGAGTATGCTAAAAATAGGAAAAGTGGGGAAGACCACGAAGTTTCCCAAACAGTAATGAACTAATGATATAATAACAGCTCAGCAAAATTGCTATCAACTACTCCGTACTATCCTATTTTACCTTTATACTCTCACTCAACGACGATTAAAACCAATTAAAACCTCTATTTTTACTGTCAAAAAATATCTCCATCTCTTCAGTCTTTCCATCTTCTCAAGTAAATACCTCCTTCTCTTTAGACTTTGCATCTTCTCTTTAGTTTTTTTTTGGGTTGGTTTAGTCATTTTTTCAAGTTTTTTTTGAAGTTATATTTTATTTTTTGGGTTTATGATTATAGTTCTTCAATTTCAGGTTCCGAAAAGGCACCGGTGATTTAAGGTACATGCCCTTAATTAGTCGTTATGCATGCAAAAACCTTGTTCGTTTAGTGGTTCTGTAAATTATTTGGTGAATTTTGTAATATTTTTCTTGTAAATGTGATATTAGCACCTTATGTTAAATTATTCGGTGATTTTCAGATTTTCTTTGTGGTTTTTGCTATATGTTGCTCATTTATACTTAGTGTTGTGGATATGTTACTGAATTTCGATTATTTTGCTTTTTTATTTGATAGTTTGATAATGTACTATTATAATGCTAATAATTTGTGCTATTTTGGTATTATAGTATATTTTATTCTCGTTTATGGTGTATAGATGAAATGTTTTGTTCTGTTCTTTCGCTTTCTGGTTATTTTACATTGTTGATTTATGGTTTGCCTAGGCTAGGTTGGTAGGTTTTGTTGATACGGAAATGAGTAATTGGTCGAATGGGGGATTGGCCAATGGTGGCCTTGATAAGCGGGAGTTGGAGCTTGGGGACCGTTCGACGGGGTGTACGCCCAAGTATAAGCAACAGAGAGTGTCAGCTGTTCGTGAGTTTCCAGTGGAGTGTGGTATGCGTGTGGGTCATGGGCTAGATTCAACTGATGAAACAGATAAAGGAAATCCTCTCGGTTTAAATCATAAATTTCGTAGGGGAAGAGTTTCAGCTATCCGTGACTTTCCCCTACATTGTGGACCGAATTTAATTGGACCACCAGCTCAAGGATTACCTGTTCTCTTAAAAAGAGATGAAATGGGAGAATCATCAGTTTCCACTGTGGAAACTATGTTGACTGGGACAAAGATTCATGGTGCAGAGAAGTCTATGTTTCCAGATAGTAAATACACCAACGGTAGCCAAGCATCTACTGTTAAGGAAGCGGTTCTACTTTCTCAATACAGAGACCAAGAGAGCAAGTCATTGAAGACTACTTCTGGTACTATAGTTGAAGACGGTAAAGAGGTCATACAGGCTATCATGGCGGGGCCATATTCCTCGTGGAGGCATGATAAGTCTTCCTCGTCTAATTCATTAAACGCAATGAAGGATGGCGAAATGAATAAGGATACCATTGGCTGGAGTGGAGGAAATAAAGCTGTTTCTGAGAAAAGTAAATACACTAATAATAACCAAGCATCTACTGTTGAGGAAGCGGTTCTAGTTTCTCAATACAGAGACCAAGAGAGCAAGTCATTGAAGACTACTTCTGGTACTATAGTTGAAGATGGTAAAGAGGTCATCCAGGCTATCATGGCGGGGCCATATTCCCCGTGGAAACATGATAAGTCTTCCTCGTCTAATTCGTTAGACGCAATGAAGGATGGCGAAATGAAGAAGGATACCATTGGCTGGAGTGGAGGAAATAAAGCTGTTTCTGAGAAAAGTAAATACACTAATGGTAACCAAGCATCTACTGTTAAGGAAGCGGTTCTAGTTTCTCAATACAGAGACCAAGAGAGCAAGCCATTGAAGACTACTTCTGGTACTATAGTTGAAGATGGTAAAGAGGTCATCCAGGCTGTCATGGCGGGGCCATATTCCCCGTGGAAACATGACAAGTCTTCCTCGTCTAATTCATTAAACGCAATGAAGGATGGCGAAATGAAGAAGGATACCATTGGCTGGAGTGGAGGAAATAAAGGTGTTTCTAAGAACAGTAAACACACTAATGGTAACCAAGCATCTACTGTTAAGGAAGCGGTTCTAGTTTCTCAATACAGAGACCAAGAGAGCAAGTCATTGAAGACTACTTCTGGTACTATAATTGAAGATGGTAAAGAGGTCATCCAGGCCATCATGGCGGGGCCATATTCCCCGAGGAAACATGATAAGTCTTCCTCATCTAATTCTTTAAACGCAATGAAGGATGGCGAAATGAAGAAGGATACCATTGGCTGGAGTGGAGGAAATAAAGCTGTTTCTAAGAAAAGTACTTTGGGTGGTGACTTACCGAAAAGGAACTCCTTTAGAGCTAAAAAATTTGTTTATCGAGGTTCAACACAGGGTAAAGCCAATGGGAGATTTGATACATACGCAAAGGGTCTTAAAGCTGCTTCATCTCTGCGAGCTTCTTCTTTGCAAAATAATGCTTCTTGTTTTTCACCTCCTCACGGGAGTTATCATGATGAAATCTTCCCCCCTACCAGTGGTAAAAGCTCAGGCTCCAGTGATGAACGCAAGAGAGTGAAAGAAACTTTGCGGTTCTTTCAATTACAATGTAGAAAGCTTTTGCAAGAAAAAGAAGCTAAACGAAGAGGGGAACACCAAGAAAAACTCAGAAGGATTGATCTTGCCGCTGTAAAGAAGGTCAGAAATGAACTCAAGGAAGTGAATAAAGGCAAGATCATCGGTGTAGTTCCAGGAGTTGAAGTGGGAGATGAGTTTCAGTACAGAGTAGAACTTGCACTTATTGGAGTTCATAATTTGTACCAGGCTGGAATCGACTACGTGAATCGTGGAGGAAAGTTGCTCGCCATTAGTGTTGTTGCGTCAGGGGCATATGCTGATGACATGGAGAATGCCGAGGTCCTGATATACTCTGGACATGGAGGAAATGTAGTTGGTAAGAAGAAGCAGAATCCAGAAGACCAAAAGCTTGTAAGAGGAAACTTGGCTTTGAAGAACAGTATCCGAGAGGGGAATCTTGTGAGGGTGATCCGTGGCTCCAAAGAGAACAAAATGGATAAAATAGTCACAACATATATCTATGATGGCTTGTATAAGGTACACAGGTATTACACAGAAAGAGGGCCACATGGTAAGATGGTTTTTATGTTTGAGCTGAAAAGAGAGCCTGGACAGCCAGAACTTTCTTGGAAGGAAGTAAAGCTATCAAAAAAATACAAGAAACGACAGGGTGTTTGTGTTGATGATATATCTTGTGGTAAGGAATCATTCCCTGTATGTGCTGTGAATAAATTTAACAATGAAAAACCTCCAGCATTTACATACATCACAAAAATGATGTATCCTGATTGGTTTCGTCCACATATGGCCAAAGGATGTGATTGTAATGGTAGATGTTCTGAATCTCGTAAGTGTTCGTGTGCTGTAAAAAATGGAGGGGATATCCCATATAATTATAATGGAGCCATAGTTGAAACGAAACGCATTGTATTTGAGTGCGGCCCTTCATGCAAATGCCCTCCTTCGTGCTATAACAGAGTCACCCAGCGTGGTTCAAACGTCCAACTGGAGATCTTTAAGACAAAGTCTAGGGGATGGGGTGTGAGATCCCTGAGTTTCATCCCTTCAGGAACTTTCATATGTGAGTATATTGGGGAGCTTCTTGAAGAGAAAGAAGCCGAGCAAAGAAGTAACGATGAATATTTGTTTGATATTGGACGGAATGGCAACGACTCCAACAGAGAGGGGACAAATCCTATTGATGCTGAGGATGAGGGTGGGTACACAATTGATGCTGCACGGTATGGGAATGTTGGAAGATTTGTTAACCACAGTTGTTCACCCAACCTCTATGCACAGGATGTCCTGAATGACCACGACGACCCAAGAATGCCACACATAATGCTATTTGCAGCTGAGGACATTGCTTCCCTGCAGGAGCTGACATACAATTATAACTACTCTGTGGATCAGGTTCGTGATTCCGATGGAAATATCAAGGTGAAGAAATGCTATTGTGGCTCGATAGCGTGTACTGGCAGGATGTACTAGGTTAGGATCGACTTAGGTAAGTGTTTGAGCTGTGATGGTTTTCCAGTTGTTCAACATTTCGCATATCCGTTCCATTTCTACTTGGTCACAGTGTTAATGTGTATGTTGCTGGTTAAAAGCTTCTGCTTATTATGATGCAAAAAAGACTAGGAAAATATTGTAGGATGTGCACTCGTTTATTTTATATGCTCATGTTAATGATACAACTCAATACGCTATGTTTTTATATTTGTGCTCGAAGTTTGGTCAAACGCTTTCATGTAATGTAGAAGCCGTTTCACTTTATTTTTTCACGTAATTTAAGGTTTGCGGTTTCATTTGATTTTGTGGAGCCACTTTAGTCAAAGTTGATAACCACCATTCCATTTTTTATCCTCGATTTATTATGTTATTATCATATATATATTTTTTTTTTGTAATTTAGCGATGAGATGGGTTTTCACCTCAGGACCTATTGGTCACTAGCAAAAGTATTTTCTCCTAGGCTATTCGATTAACTCGATTTATTACATTATTAATTATAATGAGAGGCTGAAATGTAGCTTATACTCACTCCGTCCCTAAATATGATTGGCACATTTTGACTTTCATGGTCAACAAAACACGATTTAAAACGTAAATATCTTTTATTCTACATGCAAAAGAAATTTATAAGAAGTTGACAGTTAAAAAATATATATTGAGACGAATCTAACAAGATATCATATCTATATTATTTCTTATTGGTTAATGAGAATTATTGAACAAATTTTTTAAAGTTTAACCATGTAAAGTCAAAATATACCAATCATTTAAGAACGGAAGGAGTATAAATTTGGGAGTGCACAGAGTATGTAAATAAATTTTATGGATACCACCTACTTTAGGAAATTTAAAAAGAACAATAATATTTTAATCATTTATAATTTGTCACCCTTTATTTGAACTTTTTAACTTTGAAGTGAACTATGTGAATGCACTTTTAGTGACAAATTGTGTCATTCATTTTGCTGAGAAAGAGGGGGCATTCCTATTTTCCCCTTTGTTTACTTGTTACATTTTTTTTGCTAATGAAATATCAATGTCCAGCAAATCGCTGATAAAAGGAAATTGCACTTGTTAAAATGGACAACTTATTTATGTGGTCTTTGAGGCTTTAGATTGATCAAGTTGAGAAAAAAGCAAGGACGATTCAATATGCTTACAACAAACTAACATCTAATATCCAGAATCATAAATGCTTACATTCTATCCTGGTGCAGCTATTTCACTAATTTCATGACGAGCAATACTGAAAGCCTTTTCATACAACACGAAGTGATGAGTATCGCTGCAAAATCTGGTGAATAAATTTCTTGGTATTTATATTGATATTTCAACAACGAAAAGCCTGACCAGTCGATTCCATGTATTACCCAGTGAGACAACTGCAGCAATTCCTACACGTCCATATCAATCATCCTAGCCACGAATGAGAATCAACATGAGGATATTCAAATATATATCACTTGTAACCAATGCTCCTAACACAGGACTTGATGCAATCAAATAAGTTGAGCCCTCCTCAGATCTGATAGAACCCCTCTATCTTCCTTTCCTCTCTCATTGTAGATAACCTAAAAATATGAAAAGCATGTCAGTTGCATGACTCCCTAGAATTGAAATAACGCAAGGCTTTCATGAGCGTACCTTGTCAATTAATCCATATTCAACTGCCTCGCTTGGACTAAAATATTTTGGACGCCGTATATCCTCTTCAATTTCCTCGGTCGATTTCCCAGTATGCTTCGAGAGAAGTTTAACCTTCATAGTTAACAACTCAAAATTAGTTCTTCCAATCTTATAAAAACAGGTAGCAATTTAAGCAAAGTATATTTCAATTGTGGATAGAATAATATATGCAAACTGAATAAGAAAATATTTATCCCATGCACAGCTAAGTAAATAATAAGGTAAAGCTGTTCCATATTTCCTGCCGAAGAAGAAGAGAACAATAAGAAAGAAAGAAAAGCCATGACAATTCATTTCTGCACAAATTAAATAGTTGTTAATATTACCAACTCCCCCTTCACATTCCTCACTTCTTTCCTCATAAGCTCGACATCTGAAGCCTGACCTTGGAACCTTGCAATGGGCTACAAACACGAGAAGGTTAACAATGACCATAAGCTCTTGTATCTTTCAGCAAATTTTTTATAAATTTACAGAGGAAGTGTGCTCATGAACAAGGCATCAACATGCCCTAATGCCTCAGAAAACAGAGGGGCTTTTTGGGCATGAACAAGACAATGGAGAAAAATGCAAATAAAATTTAAGCAATTAAGCAACCTGCTTTATCATAATTGTCGATGATGGCAAAGCAGAGCGGTTTCCTTTGGCACCAGCAGCTAAAAGCAAAGCAGCTTCTCCCCATGCATTGCCAACACAGAGAGTAAAAATCGGTGGTTTGACATACCTGTTAACAAAATTGTTCAGAAGTTATAAATACAACCATATCTTTTCAAAGCACAATCTGCAGAACTTCCTATTCTAGGTCATTCTCTAGCTTTGATTTCATCATAACCACATCTAGACAACGACCTTCCTAGCTTCTTTTTGCCTACAAAAATCAAGACTTTGTTTTTCCAATTTCAAACTTAATTATACACCAGATATTTTTTTGTTACAGGGGACAGATGTGCTTATGTTTTACTAGAAGTGTTGTGATGTCTTCATTTAAGAGAGGCAAAATATAAATGCGATTATGCAGGACCATGGCTTGAATCATCCTTGCAATTTTACTATCTCATGCAATTGTGGTATGAAAGTTGATGTATAAGTGCAAGATTAACCTCATAACATCATAAATCGCAAATGCCTCCGTCTCATACCCCAACTTCTCACCATCCTGGGAAAAAGTCACAATAGTATGATTAGCAAGATATGGCTACATGTACTCACGAATATCACAACTAATAGAATGATTTATTAGGTAAATAGATAAGAAGTGATAGTATCTTAGAGTTCCTAAATATATATGTTTGAGTGATATCAACTATCAGAGGAAGTCCATCACTGGGAACAGAATGTGTTATTCTACTAAATGAGCACAACTGCGATACTCAATGCAATATATATATAGTTTTGAGCTCTCCAGGTTCTCTTGTTCGAGGGGGTATATAACTAGGAAAAGATTGGGCACCAGCTTCAAGGTTGGTAGACTTAGAAGTGAATTCATTCTGCTACAGAATGCAAATGACATCTAGTTACGAGCTTTGTATGCTTAGTCCACAAAACCAGTTCCAGAGAACAACTTCAAAAGATACACAATAGATGACAATGGATTTTTATCAAAGGACGAATGATATCAGCTAGCGCTACCTTGGTGGTTCCAGTAGAATTTACATAGAGGTATATTGGCTTCTCTTCATCTTCATACTGTAGGTAGAGAAATTCAGCTAGAATCAACTCAGTCACCGATGGAACTAAAGACATACCCAGAAATACAATCCGGTTTTTATACAAATAAGATGCCAAGTCAGGTGGAGGTTGCTCCCATGCACTTCCCCTTGAGAATGGAATTACCTGAAACAGAATAACACTTATGGTAGGAGGGATCGGAAATCTATACTCCATATTATAAAACTTCTACACTAAGATGGACATAAGGAAAACAAACAAAAAAAACAGTTCACACTAAGCACAAAGGTGATTACAACAAACTAATATCACATCTCCACCACATCAAAGAAATGATCAAACTTGATTTTTCCACGGTCAACGTTAACAAACTCTGTAGTCTTAATTGGAAAACATAACTTTCATTTACATCAAAATTATCAAATTAATAGCAAACTAAACAATGCTATCACTTGATATATGTTCTTTTTATCAATTATTATACTACCTCCATTTTAATTTTAACCGAGCTTTCATTTAGCAATAAAAATACTCAACTTTGATACTAAATTAATCTTATTTAAATATTTTATTATTAAATTGAAACGTGAAAATGCACAATTGCCTAGTGTGTACTGTCTATTTCTATTAATCATTTTATATAAATACAAAGCTAAACAAATAAATTACAGCAAATAAAAACCTTTCACTTAATTTCAACTGAAGAGAGTACAATATAAAAAAAAAAGTCAACCATCAAACTCCAAAATTGAAAGCTAAGTCAAAATTCGAAATTATAAATAATGATGAAGAAATAAACTAACCATAGTAACAACGCTGCGTTTGGGACGAGAGCTACTGGAGTTAGGGTTTAGAGAATCGGGTCGGATTTTCAGGCCCGAAAAATCGTTGCCGGAGGACGAAGATGAGAGGAAGCGAGTGGATATGGATAAGGAGGAGGAGGAGGCTACGGTGGGGATGTGCCGTGCACGCACTGGTGAGCTGAGCTTGAAGCGCGTGGGTGAGGATGGGAACAAGTGAGTGGCCATTGTAGCTGCTTCCATTTGCGAAACTGGAGAGTTGGGAAAATGAGATTGTTTGGATTACAAATAGGAAATAAGATGGTTCATTTATTCGAGCCTAATTCGAGTCAAAATATCGAATAATGTTATACTCAAAAGTTCATTCGGTCACAAGTTAATCGTTATTTTTTATTTTGATCAATTTTAAGGTGAAATAACTCATTTGTCTTGATATATAGAATGGTTTATTTAGAACGAAGTCTTTTGTTAAATATCTTATAAATTCTTTTTCTTTCGTATTTCATTAGATAGACGACGAATGATTTATGACAATAGTATGTTTATCATGCACGAGCTAAGTGGAAAACCACTAGCAATCCTCTATTAAGGCGACGGGTGTGTTATACTTCCTCCATTCCTTAATTTTAGCACCACTTTTTTTTTTTAGATCCCAAAATTAACATCTATTTGTTAATTTGTGAGACAAAGCATTGGAGGGAAAATTTGAAATGTGAGAAAAATTTGAATTTTCTTAAAATTTGTGAAATAGTAAATGGATCTTACATTTAGGGATGGAGGAAGTAATTACGAGACATGAAAAATCTTGGAAAATGCTCAATTCCAGAAGTGTACTCATCAGTATTTTTGGTTAAATCGGGTTGAGTGCTCGCATCAACCTTGGGGAGCAAATGGCTAGTGAGATGTGAGAACCAGTACAGTACCTACAAGCAAAGAACTTCTGATCACACAAGTTTTCATTTATTTCCATTCAAACTTCTAATATATATACTTAAAAAGAATCAATGCACTAAATTATCCTTGCTATAACAAGTAAACAACTGAAGTACCCTTGAGGCCTGGCTTAATTTTTACAACTCATTATACATTAATACTTCCTCGGTTCTTTTTTGAATGACGTATGGAACAGGTCAATCATATAAAACAACCGGTCGAGTATCATTCATGCAGGTGTAGAAGTCATCAGATGTTGGCGTATTCAGACTGATGTGGAAATCATGTCCTGCCAGGTTAGTAATGACAGAGGTGGAGGAGCCATCTAATGGTCAGATCTTTATCTCCCTTCTGTCAAATTCCTAATCTCGTCTGAAGGTGTCAAACGTATTTCATCTGAGAGATACTCTGTCTCATTGTTGAACCACTTCTCTGCGTGGAAACCAGGGCGCTTAGGTTGTGGTAGCGATGCATCTTCACTATCCAACATGCGAAGAATGGATGAAATTGTTGGCCTATCTTCAGGATTTTGTTGCACACACAATAGTCCTACTTGTATGCTCCGTATTACTTCAGAAACTGGTAGTGAACCCTCGATCAGCGGATCTATTAATTCAGAGCTTCTTCCGTTTAGCCATAGATCCCATGCCTGAGATGGTAGCTAGAGGATCAAATCATGAAAACTACCTAAAATAAGAAAAGAGAAGAGAAAATATTACTTACATGGCCAACAAGACTAAAATCATTGTCTTGATGGTGGAAGTGACTAATTCGCTTCCCACTTATGATTTCTAGAACTAGGACCCCAAAGCTATATACATCTGACTTGGTGGAGACGACGCCACGAATTGCATATTCTGGGGCCATATACCCACTGCACAGCATTATAAATACACAAGAATGAGAACTAATCAGTGATGAGAGCTCCTTACAAAATTCAGTGTTACTTACTAGGTTCCAACGACCCTTCTGGTTCTAGCAGCCAGTTGATCTTCTCGAAACATCCGAGCCATGCCAAAATCAGATATTTTTGGGTTCATACGGCAGTCTAGCAGCACATTGCTGGCTTTGAGATCCCTATGTATGATTCTTAACCTGGAGTCTTCGTGAAGATAAAGAATCCCTCTTGCAATTCCAGCAATTATAGAGAAACGCCTTCTCCAAATCAACAATTCTCTCTTGTGATTATCTAGTCCACCTTAAGTACAAAGTCAAAAACATGATTGGTATCAGCTCAGTATAGGATACCAGAAGATACCAGAAATCATATAAAGTCGCATCAGTACTTAATAATCATCTTCTATGAAGAAGTACTGAGCATTGAGTTAAATGAATACATAGAAAGAGAACAAACCGAATATGTACGAGTCCAAGCTTCCATTACTCATGTACTCATAAATTAGAATTCTCTCTTCTCCTTGGATGGAATATCCTAGCAATTTAACCAGATTCCGATGTTGAAGTTTAGCAATCAGCATAACCTCATTTTTTAGTTCTTCTAGACCTTGAAGAGAATCTTTTGAGAGCCGCTTTACTGCTATCTCTTGACCGGTTGACAATGTACCCTAGATTCAAAAACGAGTCCACAGCAAAATAATATATAAGCTTTCTTTAAAATATCACCTAAGTGATTTCAGATATATATGGACATTTTATGTATCTTGTACGAGTAATTTTGTTCGCCTTTAAAACTTCATATTGGGAAAGGACACTAGTTCCCTTAAGAAATACATAAATAAAAGCTTTCTGTGTCTTTCATAGTTTCATTCATACTCGGCACTTACTTTGAAGACAGACCCAAAACCACCCTCTCCAATCTTGTTCTGGAGTGAGAAGTTTTCCGTTGCCTTTACTAAGGTGACAATTTCGAAAGAAGGCACCCCTAGGTCCTCCTCAACCTTAAAATAATTTTCTCGTTCATCACCTGTTAATTGAAAAAAATGGAAGTCTTAGACTGCAATTATAAATAACACCAACCAAAGTCTCCACATATATGAAGTTCTAATTCCTTCTCATTTTGTCAATACGCGAAGAACAGAACAAGAGAGTTGATTCTGGATATTTATGATATGATAGGTATAAAATTATTTGTAGACAAACTTATTTCTCAAAAGAAAACACAAGGTTGCCCTGTGGAGTGGTATTTTGCTTGGTTATAATAGTTCATTAGATTCACACCAACTCTTTTATCTTTTGAGGTAACAATGGAGGTCCCAAAAACATGATATGTTTCATTTCACTGAGGCTCTGCATACATAAATATGCACGTAACATGTGCATGTGTGCTGAGATCGAGCAATTGCATGTATATACATAGTCAACATAGATATACTTTCGACCTCTCTAGGGAACTCTTTAAGCAAAGAAGAAACAAAAAAGGAAGGCAGAGGTATGCTCACAACAGCATCATTGTCTAATGAGGTATTATAAGTGACCATGATTCCCCCTTTCATACTCTTAACATACTACATCAATGTTACAATGACCAATGTGTTACGACTTCAGAAAAATGAATGTTAGAATTTGAGAATGCAAATGAAGTAGCTCGGGTATGGAAGACAGACAAGTTTGTTAGGAAAGAAATTAGCAGTTAAGCTTGTTTGTTGGAAGTAAATAGCAACATGTGAGAAGATTTATCTGGAGACTGAGCAAAATTATTAAGAAAAAAAAGATACGAGGCTTGCCTTTTCGTTGTGATCTCTTTCTACAAACGAAGAACAAAGCAACACCTATTAGTAAGACCAATGCACATATCGCGAGCACTAGAAATACTGTCTTGTTTTTCTTCTTTGTACCTAATTCCGAAGCCAAAACCCGAAGGTAGAATTTCTGATTACCAACTTCACTTAATGTCCTGACATCAATAATATCTCCCAGCCAGAGTATGCAACCATGGCCTCCACTGGTGATAATTTTATTAGTGTAAGCAGTACAATTGCAATTGTTTATGCATTCAGCTTCGCATTCCTCCAGAGACATGCTATCGTTAACCCAAATATTCAAAAGGTCGGGAAGTTTCAGACCTTGAATTGCTTTGAACCCATCTCCATGATTACAACTGAATGGAGTCTTTCTTACACATCCACCAGACCATATTCGAATATCCCAGTCCTTGCTGTTGTTAGGTGTGTATCCGTCGAAACAGCTGCAAACTCGAGCCTCGCTTATACTGCAAATGGAATTGGGGCCACAAAATCCATAAAGGCCGCAATCATCCTGAGGTATTGCTCGAAGTAGACGCACATCATTGGAATTATGATCGTATTGAAGGAATCGGCCTTCCCCCGAGTAGTCCAAAGGTATCATTATCCAAGATGAATTGTCCTTGTTCTGAAACCGATAGTACGCTTCTTCCTCATTCACGACTAATTCTTGAATCATAGGGAGATCAGCTTTTAAATTTAATCCTCCAAGGTCTTCGCCATTCCATATGCCACTTCGGAAATGCCCTGAAGAGCCCTTCCACATTTTTGCTTGTGTTACTCCTTGAATAACCTGTATTTCAAATTTATATTCTCCAGGAGAAGGATCCTCTGAAGTTCTCCACGACGTGAGACTTCGATTCAGACCAGTCCTCAAGTCCAGTCCAAGCTTCATCCCAGCTATTAGAACATGTGTTGGATGATCAAAGCTTTCCCAAAGTCTATTCCCACCTATCCTATCCCAAAGAACAAGATTCCCCGAGTCCAAAAGTTGTGCAACCGTGCTCCTAGATGACAAATTTTGAACATTGCTCGACCAGAAAATTGTTCCTGTTTCATTTACAATAACCAAATTACCATCACTTGCAATACGAAGAGAACTTGAAGTTTCGTTAAGAGGCTCATCCCTATGCGCTATCCATACAGGATATTTCTGGGGGGTTTGGTAGAACCATACGCTTAAGTAACACTTGGTATTATCCACAGGACAAAACATGCCAAGCTCGAACCTCTTTTGCGACGAAACTAAGGTATTATTATGTGTAACAGATTGCAATGGCAACAATGTGTCGTTTCCCATTGAGATAGCTATACAACATGATATAACAACTAACACATAAGGAAGACCATTTAACCACAAGATCTTCATTTGGTCAATAATTGTTTTCGAGTTTACACAAAAGGAATAAGAAGGAAACAATTCTCCTGAGGAGAAACCAATACTCAGAAGAGGCTAAAAGTTGGGTGGGCGGGGGTGGGGGGAATGAAATCAGACAAATTTGATTGAATTATAGCAAAAACAAAAAGTAGTAAACCGTCACACTAACTGCCCCACGCGTCCATTGCCTGGAGTACAGGAGGAGATTGCGTTAAAAGACGTTACTGTTGGTACTTTGCACTCTAGTTCTTTACCATTGATTTACGGCTCCACACATTTGATTGAGTTATGAAACTATCAAAATCAGACCATCCATATCGAATCTGAAATTCTGAATATAAAATACATTTATGTTTTATCCATATTTGACAATTCCAAGTTGGCTGCTATCATTAAATGTGAAAATGACTCCAGCCCTCATAATTCAAGCACTAGAGAGCAATAATGCAAAACATAAATATTACTAACTGCATCTCAAGACAACCTGGAAAATTTAGCTTAAAAAACCAGTTTCGATTTTACATCAATATTTGTAAATAAAATGTATATAAATTAGTCAATAAACACTGTATTAAGTCAATCTTAATCTTACTTAGTTAATTGATGAATTAACTATAAATACTGGAGTAGCTGATTTCTAGAACATTCAAATGTGTGACATCACCAACGTAGTTGAATAAACAAATAAGGAAAGAATAAAAAAACAATTGCAAGTTGCAAAATGCAAGTATGACCCGAATGAGATGATCCATGAGATAATTGTGCGGACCTTAAAATTGTTGTTTTGTGGAGGCTCTTAGACTGTGATGGATTGATTGAGTGTTGATTGACCTTAAATTGTTGTTTGGTTTAATTTGTAGGGCACCGACTTTAAACTTTGGTGGATTGATTGAGTATTTGAGTGTTGATGTGAATAAATCAAGATATTTACGAAATGGGGCCATGATACTTGAAGACGACACTCGCAAAAATATCTCAATCTCGAAATACTTATGATAATACTTATTTATGATCAATTAATTTTAATATGAATTATTTATTGGTAGATAATAACTGATGTTTTAGAAAAATTATGAGTCTTGAACATTTTGAATTTATGTTTAAGTTCTTGCAGCACAAGAAAATGGGATTAAAAAATATTAGTTGATCAAGTTTTTTAATTTTACATATGGGTTAAGATGATGTTGTTAACCAATTGATTCGAATAAAATTTTGAATATTCGGTCTAACTTGTTAGCTGAACAACGTAGACTTGAAATTTTGCTTAATGACATTTAATCGAATAATTTGATACTTCATATGTCTACTATATCGACAAACTCGTAATGTCATCCACTATAGATAGACATTTACCCATGCTAATAGTGTAATTGCACCACAAAAAATAAGTATATGCATGCCTTTTGGACATATTTTGATTAATATAATGAAAACATTATATTTCATTAAAAAATGTGTCTTTTTAGCTTAAGTTTTAACTTCTTTTTTATGAATAAAACGTCATCGTTTTTGAAATAGGAATAGAGGAATCACAATGTCTATCAATATGTATTACCAAATTTGAACGGTTGAGTCCGGCCAATAACCCCCTCGAACACAGCTTACAACCGTCAATTAGCCTAATATATAGGATCTCACCTAATGACCTAATAAATTAATTAATTGCCAAGATGTAGTTACGACAACATATAATAAGCTTGCCAAATTCCATAGATAGATGAATAAGCCTGAAAACAAACATATTGACATTGTATATGTGACTTGTCTTTGCATGCAAGCTATTTGTGAGACTAATATAATTTGTTTCAACTCCTTATTAGATTAAGTCAACGGAATTAGACAACTACCACTAATATAAGTACGTATGTTATAAGTTTGTGGAGTAACTACTACCACTAATACAAATTACGAGTATTAACAATATTATATTGTAAGCAATTCAACTACCCATTGCCCAATCCATCATATTTAAATATATACCAAGAGATTCGAGCATCATACTAATCCAATAATTCGCCCAATCAATAATTTCCTGCTTCTTAATCTTTAAATTAGCATACATAACCAATTACTTAATAACACCCAAGCTTGCCGCTTGCGTAAAGACAAAGTTAACAAGACATTCCAAACAATTCAGGTCTTTACACTTCCGAGTATTTTAAACTACTAAATCACGGGAGGTTATATCTGTGTTTTAAAATGAGTGGTGTTTGAACGAGTCAAACTGACTCGACCCATGTTTGGTTTGAACTCGCTTCAAGTATTACAAGTCAAAAAGGCCTAATTTATACGTAGAAAGTTATAGTCCTCCTAAGATTTATATAGAATATATGAATCAAATTGTGTAATTAATGCACTAAGAGAAATTTGAAGAGAAAAATTCTTAAGAGAACCATAACTGGTCCGAATTTATACTCCATTTGTTTCAATATGTTTGATTGTTTAGAAATTTTGTTATGTTTCAAAATGTTTGATTGTTTACATTTTCAATGAACTTTAAAGCTTATTTTCGCCTTTTTGCCCTATAGAGTACTTTTTGTCCCTAATAAACTAACACGTCAACACCTTTATTAGAATACATATTAGTAATCTTGCACCATTTTTTAATAAATTATTTTTTTGCCAAACAATCAAACATATGGAAAGAGAGGGAATATAGCTCATACTAATCATCTTCGCTGCGGCAAGAAGACTTTGTTTGATGATCACCTTTGAATTGATTAGAGTCCTATATTATTTGAAAACCTACATTAGGTATTTCACAGTACTTTGTTATAGATCAAAGTTTTAGTCTAATTGTTTTACTAATAATACATGTGTAGATTCTTGAATGCTGTTGAGCTCGCTGATGGACTGCTCAACAAGTGTTTGATAAATTGCCTCTGATACTAGGGACCTAAAAACATATTCATCATATATCTTTTTGTTTTGCTGTTTATGAATCTAACATTCAAATGGCATTTAGGCTCTTGAAAGCATCTTCTTTCTTCAGATCAATAACTAGTCATCATCTTCATATAAGGATTCACAACTTTTTTAGTATACCAACCCGAATATCATTAGATGAAAACAGGGGAAACGTATATTCTTTCAGTAATAATATTTACAATCTATCCCCGCTAGTTCCGGATAGAGTTAAAAATGATGTAATAAACTGCAAGGTTGAGTTAATTGATGATGAAACTTGGAATGTGTCATCTGGCTTGGCTGAGGCGTGGAGGAGCAGTAATAATAGCATGGCCAATGCTGGAAGAGGAAGAGAAGTTTTGTTAAGTGAAGATGACAGGGATGATGAGAAGGCGATGGACTATTTGCCTCCTAATAAAGATAAACCTGACTTAGAGGAAATTGAGGATATGAGGATTCGGGGTAATTTGTTTTATAAGCTAGAGAAGCAGTCCATGGAGTACGAAGAGCATAAGTTTGATTTTCATAGGAGGAAGCCTTTGGTGAAGAACAATGATAAGAAAGAAGAGGAGCGAAAGAAGGAAACAAAATGTTTTTCTGAATCTTCTCTGGTTCGGGGTGTGGAAAAGGTTGTCAAGAATAATAAAGCGCGAAATGAGATGACAAACAACGAAACATCGAGATTCAGAAGACTTCCATTGGAAGATCACCAGCAGAAAGAGAACTTAGGTTTACACTCAATTCTGAGGGATGAAAAGGCAAATTTGTCTGATAAAAATGGTTATTCGATTTCAAGATTTGATCAGGTGGATGGATGCAATGCCAAGAGTAAACGAACGCCTACTTTCAATCAGGTCACAGCTCCTTACCATGAGCCATTTTGTTTAGATATTTATGTATCTAAAGGTTCTGTTCGTGCTAGTGTTATTCATAGAATCACTAGTAATGTTGTGGCTGTGGCACACTCAATTTCGAAGGACTTGAAGTTCGACTTGGGATCACCTAAGAGTAGAAAGGCTTGTGCTCTGGTGGGAAAAGTTTTGGCTCAGAGGGCCGTGGACGATGATATCCATAATGTGGTTTACACGCCTAGGAAAGGCGAGAAATTAGAAGGGAAGCTACAGATTGTCCTCCAGGCCATCATTGATGGCGGTGTTGAAGTGAAAGTGAAACTAAAACAGAAGAAAACAAGAAAACATCATGGATCCATTGGAAGAACTCCACAGTAGATTTGATTGATATAATTGTTTGAAAAGTTCTTGAATTCTGAAAGGATTCAGCGCGGTAAATATGATAACAGAAGGTTGGTTATTTTTGCACCTTTGTCTTGTTTCTCAAACAAAAAAGTTGAATCAATATTGTGCGCAACATGATCGAAGTATTATATAGTATTCCCTCCGTCAATTAATCGAAGGACCGATTTCATAAAATAGATATCTCTTTTTCCGGTTTTATTATTTATCGAATTTGGTAAGAAAAAAGTGAAGAAAAAATTAAGTTTGTGAGATAAATTCAAATTTTCTTTCTCTAAAATTAAATGTTTTTTTTAAGGAAGGGAGAAACTATAATCCATTCACTGATCTGTTATATCCACCAGAATGGTAACTTTTTGGGTATGAAATGATTACTATGTCTCCTATCTCCTATTTTGAAGTATAGCAATTAGCAAGCCATCACTTGGAGTTGGAGGTAACATGGTCATTTCACCCCTAAAAAAAATATTCTTTCCATACTCAAATGATTGGTACATTTTAACTTTCATGGTCAACAAAACACGATTTGAAATGTAAATATTTCTTATTTGACATACAAACAAATTATAAAAAGTTAATATTTCCAAAATATATATTGAGACGAATCTAACAGTATCTCACATGACTATATTAAATCTTATAGTTTCAAAATGTACCAATCATTTAGACACAGAGACGGAGGGAGTACTAATGTAGTAGATTCCAAGCAATCAAATTTGTTGAGTGTAAGCACATATTAATTTAATGGATTTATAATTACTTCACCCAAAATTTCATCTTCATAACAAAACTGTACATTTTTTAGTTTAGGTAGCTAGAAATTCTACAAGCCTAGATATGTAATTAAAATTACCGACAGAAAAAAAGCAGTAACCAGCCTACGTACATAACGATCTAATGTCTTATTTATATCAATTATATGATGACAATGCACATAAACCATCCATTTTTCAACCAGAGGATGATCATTCAGGTGAAGCTGGAGTTGTCTTCACCTTCTTGTTCTTGAGTTCCAGTAACCCTTTGACAAAAGCATCCATAATCTGCTTCTGAGATTCCAATATCAGTTCATTGCGCTTGATTTCCATCTCCATCCGCATCTTCTCCATATCTCTGGCCATATCCATCTTCATTTTTTCCATCTTCACGAACCCTTCACCTAACATCTTAATCGACATAACCATGTCCTCCATAGGGTCCCTTGCCCTCTTCGCCTTCTCAACACCCGACGAATTCATCCCATTGGAATAACCCTTCAAACCCCTAGGATCTAGACTACTGTCCACATTTCCACCATACCTCCCCCTTGACCCCTGAGGTATTGCATTTCTATTACCCCAAAATCCACCATTCCCGCTATTCTCACCACCTTCACCATCAAACCCCGGACTGACTCTCTGATCAACCTTTCCATATCTCTTCGCCCTTAACCCGGGAGGCAACATATCCCCAGTTACTAAATGCCTGACATTAAATCCATTACCGAAGTCAAAACCTTTATTACCCCCTCCATGATCACCATCAACCCCACCACTCTTATTTACCGCAAACATAGTTCGAAACTTCTTAGCTTTCATATCGACAACAGGACTCGCCACCCCATACTCACCTTCAAAACCACCCTCATCTTCCTCCTCTTTATCCGATTCCCTGCCTATATAACCATTATAACCATCATTCACAACTTTAACCCCATAACTAGCACTCACTTTCCCATCACTTTTTCCGCCGTAATAATTCAATCTTGGCTCCAATCCATCATTAAACTTGACCACATTCTTCCCATTAACCTTCAACTTCAACATATTCTGATCAAGAAAGCCCCCTAAACGATGCCCACTACTCAAAATTTCCCCCTTCTTCAGTTCTTGATTAGCACCAGGTGCAGGAAGAGGTGTACCATGTTCCATAGCATCCATATTCTCAAAAAAAAACCACGAAGAGAAAAAACACCCAGCAGGATAAGCAAGAGACCTCTGCTTCTCAGCACGATAACGTTGACGAAGCTTCTCCATCTTGTGGCGACATTGGGCTGAAGTCTTGGGTGGTGAGGCACCTGTTGAAAATATATTAGAACACAGTGGTTGAACTAGTAGGAGGCATAGCAGGCGGTCGCCCCTCCTAAAATTTTATAAAACACAAACATTTACTTTTAAGAAAATAAAACTTTAACATACATTACTTCCAAAATTATTTTCTTTACTCATATATTTCCTTATTTGTGTTGTATCAACTATCAAGTTCATTTGTCACTCCTACATAAATCATACCTGGGCAGCGTTCTGTTACTGCAACAGCTACTGCATCCCAATCTGCAGTACGGAGGTACCCTCTGCGCAAAGCGTACCATCGATCACGGTAGGCTTCGATCAAGGCCAAGGTCTCCTCTTGGGTCCAACATGGTGGTGGGAACTTTCTGGTGACTTTTTCCGGCACAGCTGCTGTGGAGACTTCACCGGCGACGGTCGTAGTCGCGGTGGGACTGGAGGATTCTGGTGGTCCCGTGGTTGAGGCTGACATGATCAAAATTGAAGGGAGGGAGGGGGGGAAACAAGATCACGGGAAATTTTGGGGCAGATAAGATAATTCACAGAAAATATAAATGTATTAGGCTAGAGTTGGCATTAATTAAACATATACGGCGGAGAAAACAATTGGGTGGTGGCGCGTGGTGGAGATACGGCGGCGACGGCGGCTTTCATGAGATAAAAAATCGATCTTGATTGGTATTGTGATTCAAATAAAGTGAAAATATGAGTACTTTATCAAAAGGGGAGGGGGAGAGGTTAAGGTCTTTGGGATATAACGAAAAATGTAAAAATATGAAGTAGAAGAAAGGAGGGGAGGGGGTGTAGAGGGGGGAAGTGGTAGCAATAAAGGAGGGGGTGAGGAGGTTGTGATGAATGAAGATGGATGAGTGGTTAAAGAGGGGGGAGGGAGGCAAAAGATGAGGTGTAGAGGTGGAGTTAGTTGGATCTTGATAATGTTGATGATGTGAGAGGAGACAATGGGCATTGAATTTAGGTGGTGGGTGGGGTGGGGTGGGGTGAGGTGGGGTGGGGTGGGTTGGGTGTAGGTTGGGGGTGGGTGGGTGGGTGGTGGATGGTGATGCATGATATGAGGTGATGGAATAATAGGGCCACAAATGCACAACTACTCTACCACTGGCCTACTACCACCATCATCTATTGTTGTGGTAGTTTGACTATATTACCCTCACCATAATCTTAGCACCACTCAATGTTGTTGTCTACCAACCCCAAAAAGGCAGTGGGAATTCTCATCCACCGAACTAGTGGGGGAGGGGGGGTCCAGGGGTAAAATAGTACTAAACTGCACCACAACAGGGGGCTCACATGGGTAAGTGAAATAGTTGATTGATTGTGGATTTGTAGGATAGGAAGGAGGGTAGTGGGAAGTGAGAGGCTTGCTTGATAGGGTGGGGATTAGAGGAATTAGTGTTAAATTGCATATTCACATTATCATCCCACCTTTGGTGGTGATGGAGGGATGAATGTTGGATAATGGTTTGCTTTATTTTAAACAAAATACACTGTATTTTTTAGTACTATATTTCATGAAGGTATTATATAACATATTAAAAATTACTCTCCTAATCATAATATTTGACTAATTAAAAATTTTAAATACTTTTCAAATCTTATTTCTAATTTTGACCCTAATCATTGTTTTGTTTTTAAGAGTAAATTATCTATATTATGTAAGTATGATAACAATCTTTTTTATTTTATTTTTTTCTTTAAAAACCACCCACCATCCCTTACAATGAGAATCGAACCCAGGTACTCTAACCAAACGTTGACCCTACCCTGCGACAATAACTCGCCAATATTTCACCTTCAGAGGCTTCAGAAACCTTAACAAAGTAAACTTTACAGGAAAGACAACGGCAATCATAACAAAAGCAACAAAGAAGGAATTCCCAGATTAGATGGACAAGCGATTTCAGTTGCATCGATTCATTACCCCCCTTCAGCAATGAACCCCCCTCACCTTCACCCCAGAGCTTCAGAATTCTTGATTGTTCTTGATGGGGTTTTGGAAGTTGGGTTGGTGGATTCAAACAATAAATTGTTTGTTCAGACATTAAGGGCTCCAGATATGTTGATTTTCCCAAAGGGGCTTGTCCATTATCAAATTAATACAAGAATTGATAAGTCAGCAAGTGCTTTGGGAATGTTTGGAGGGGCTAGTGCTGGGACAATTTCATTGCCTAAAACCATATTTGGAAGTGGTATTTCAGAGGAAATTTTGGCCAAGGCATTCAAGACTGATGATGATACCATCGTAAGTTTGATAAAGTCGAATAAATGAAATCTTAATCCTAACATGTCATGTTCAATAAAATGTTGCTATTAATAAAATAAAGGTGGACTATAATATGGAGTCTGTTACTCATAAACAATGGCAGGTAGTATTGTATCATACTATCATTTACAAATAATATGAGTGTAATAATCACTCCTGTCTGTAAATTAAAATACTCTCAATGTCATCGCATAATTTACATTTGTTCCATTCCGATCAGTTATCACATTTTGGAAATGAATACTGTACTAGCTTCTATCCTAAAGGCTAGAGAACATTGCATTTAATATTATACAACAGTTTCAGCTCTACATCAGTGAGAAACTATAAATTATTATGAATAACAAAGCTCAAATGAATGTATGAAATATGAATCAGTATAAGTTCTCACTAGAGTAATGTTGGATACTTGGCATCAAGAAAGTCTCTTAACATTTTGGCAGCTTTCTGCCCGCCCATCAGTTCCGCTAGCTTTTCCAAGGGGAGTAGAGCAAGTTCTGCTAAACTCTTGCAACCATCCATGATTGTCCGATAGTTAGAATCCGTCACCCCTGGCAGCCGTCTTAAAAACTCTACCGCAGACGTGTTGTAATTCTCAGCTCTAGCAGAACAACATCACTCGGACAAGGTTAGTGAATGCAACATTTCTTTGATCACAAAGGAGACTAGGAGTGTTAAATATAAATAAATTTTCTTTAACAGTCTTATTCTACTTCATTGTTTTATTTAAATGATCTATTCTCTTTCATGATTTGGGCAAGAAATTATTATCCATTTCACTATTTGTAACATTTTTCTCATTTACACTTTTATACTATTGTAGCTTAACAACTTGTCACATTCTAGTTTACCTATATGTTTTCTTTAACATCTCTAGTCAACTCTGAACAAAGGGTATACTAGCACAGTAGATTCCCCTTACTAAGGAATTTTACTAAGACCATAAGCACAGTAGTCCAAAGATGAAAAATTGGGATTTGTCTTACCTCACGTCACTCTCCACTATACCCTCCTCTGATGGCACACCCACTCTAATTGCTTTAACTTCGTCAGGCTCGTCCTGATTAGCTTTAAGAGAAGCGAAAATTTCAGCAGTAGCATGTAGGCTGCGAGACCAAACAACGCGAAGTCGAGGAAAATGAAGTACAAGCAGTGACAACTTAGAAATGATGTTATTAGGTGTGACATCATCCCCAATTTCACTTGCTGACTGCAACGACATGCCAAGATATAAATCAATATATACACAACGTAACATTCTAAAGAAAGTGATGATAAAATATGTAATTACCTGAAATGAAAAGCTCTTGTCTTGTGAAAATTCAATAAGAAGAACAGGGATACGATAATAACGTGACATCATTTCTGCTTGGTGGTAGAGACGACCAGATGCGAAACTACCATAAAGATCTTGTATGCTCTTTCTTTCAACACATATTGAAGGTGAGAGAATGTAGTCCCCCACTTCCAATGTCACTGGTATAATGCGCATCCCTTTCTGATGGAGTACATTTGGAAGACTGCTCATGAACTCCCTCATATCCACTATTACCTAAGGAACAGATTGAGGACAATCAATTACAACTTCTATTAAATCAACAGTTACAACAAAGGCCTCTAGTAACATCACCTACTTGCATCTCCTTTTCAACCTCCTTTCTTCCTCCAGCTTTCCTAGTTAAGGAATTCTGCAAGATTATCGATTGAGGCTCAATAGAAGACTCTGGTCCTAAAGAGCGACCATCCTGTCATATCCAAGGTAGCAAAACAAATAAGTCAAATGAGGTTGAAGTCCAACAATCAGAAGAAACTAACTAGAAATCAAGGATGAGAATGAAATTAGAAGAAAAAGAAGTGTTCAAAGAATAGGACATCTAGCAGCTCATTACAAAGGCAATTACAGCTACAACAAACTTATCTATCATGTAAGAAAAAAACAATGAGAAAACAGAACATGAAAGAGAATATGGAAGCCAAAATTAAGGTCTATGAGTATATACAGAGATATAGTTACAGACTACTCCATTACCACCGTTTGACGAATAATAACTAGATAGGTATATAACAAGAAAGAAAAGAAAGCACTGCTCCAGCATAGCCAACATAAAAAACTAAACTGGAAAAATGTGGCAAATTGCCTATAACTTTCGAACAGCATGATGTTTTAAGACTATCGTCCCTCATGCCCAATACAATTAAATAATTTTATTTTACCTATCTCAAAAGGGGAAAGTTTTCACTGTCAAAGCTAAGATGTATATAGTGCACCAATAACTCTTCATCTCATCAATCTTGCAAATAATTAATCTAATTAACAAACCTGGTCTACTGGGATCATCATCAATGATTTCTGCCTGATCAAGGATTCAAATGCTTTATTTTCTCGCCGTACGCTTGCCTCATACTTCTGCACCTCTGTAGAATCTTCATAAAAAAGAAAATACACTTTCAGCCTTCTCGACGGATTTTCTGCTTTATATATTTCGACTTCTCTAACAAATGCCATGTCAGGTTGGTATACGATAATTACAGAGGGCATCAAAATGTCGAGTACATGTTGATCACTCTCAATGGCATAATAGTGCACTTCTGGGAGCCTCTTTAAAGGTGATGGAAGCTCAGCATCAATAGCTTCACTATGCTTTCTGAGAACTGCAGAATCTGACGAGCCATCTTCACAAGGATTTTGATGAGCAACATCTGATCCGATTTTGCTTTCAACCATACTAGATTTGGACTCGATGCTAGGTAAAACACTGTTTTTAGCTGTTGATGTTTTCTTCTTCTTTCCCTTTCTCCCTTCTTTCTCCTGTTCTTTATTACACATATCAGGTTGATTGACGGTATCCTTTTTCTGGTTTTTACTTACCTCTGATGCTGCAGCCAGTAGTGCATCATGTTCCTGCATGCTTAAGCTACTAACATCTGCTTTCTGTCCAGATGTTGATGGAATCATACCGTCAAGAACTCCAAACCCTTTCGGCTGTTTCGCCTTCTTCTTGTTACGTTTTGGCAAGGCCTGCAGTTCTACCTTGCTAAGCAGATACTTTTCCCACTCCTCCTTCATGACCTTATACAGCAGGAAGTGTAGTGAGCTATTTTATACAGATTCTTTTACCACACAGTAACTTTATCTTAGATCAGAACCCCCAAAAATCCGTATGAAGGGAAATTAACACTTAAAGTGATTAACTGACCATATAATTACGGTAGCAGTTGAATCCAGATAACGATCTCCTTTTACATATATTTAGTTTGTTAGCAAAATAGGATTGTAATCAAAATATGGAGGAACTTGTTGAGTCGCTGTACATGTATCATGTAACCTATGCCTCTTCCTAATTCTCGTGCACAAAGAAATACCTCCCACACAACCCCCCATCCCGTATCCTATCTGAGCTCCAGCAGTCTAACGGCAAAATACATGATAGAACTACACATTCGCGTACTCTTCTATCACAAGTCGCAACTACGATTTATAACAGTCACCTTAACCAAAAAGACTGCAATGCATGTGAAGATTCAAATGAATTAGATACAGGTGGCAGAAGGCCATGCCATGAATCAGCTGAGTATACCACTATACCTTTCGAGAACCCTTAGTGATGCAATCTTCAAGCTGAGTGCAAGACCGCTCATCTTTGCATGCCACTAATATAATCCCATCACCAACGCCTTCAATGTCTAGCTCTTCCCCCAACGAAGCTTGTTTTTCTCTTTCCTCTTGTATTTCTTCAAGGAGCTCCTGAGGCAATTAATATCTAAATATATTGAAAATGTGAACCAAAATATCATATATTAGTTACCAAACAAAAGATAAGCTAACCAATAAAGAATTACAGCACAGTTAAGAAACACCAAAGTATTTGGTATCCAAACAACACAAGTTACTTGTCGATTACCATAAATGTATAACTAATTAACTAGGAGGGAAAAACTCACGCGCAACACCTTCCACTTTGGTGGTTCCTCCAATATTTCCTCCAAAATCACTGAACTATTTGTACTTGCTGAAGTTGCAGCATCCGCATACAGGGTAAAAAATATACTAGGAGTCAGCGGGAATAACATGTATCAAGCAATCGATATTAATTGAGTATTAAAAAGCTAGAAGACACTTAAAGAAAAAAGGGACGCAACTTGCAAAAATGATGCTAAATGTTTGATATGTTAACGCACAAGTACAGTCCAAGCCATAACTAACTAGTGGAAATATGTAAAATTGTTAAGAGATAAAACCTCCACTCTTATTATCTTTATTGTCATCATCCAATTTTCTCTTCTTGCCAGCATTAGCCTTACTTTGCACTAGTGGTTTTTCACTCCCTGATCTCCCAAAAATATACACTCGCTTTTTTGCATATTCGAATATTTTATAACTGGACTCTGCAAATATCCAAACAGAACGGAAGCTCTCTGATGCTCTGAGAGAGTCCAGATACTTCAAATAAGTCACAGCATCATACCTATTCATGCCAAAAGGTGTGTCCCTTATTTAGTACTGTGTCAAGTACATAAAAAAACTTATAAATATAATATTATAGTATATAATAGTTGCTCAAGTCTCGACATTGAGATCCATTCACTAAGAAACAGATACCTTTATCTTGTATTTAACATAATCTAGATCCCCCAATGTATTTCTTCCATAACACAGATTTACGAGTCATATTTGTGTATTAACTAATATTAGTTAACACAAAGTTACACCAAACTAGTTAACACATAATAATTTTTTCCAAAGTTACACCCAACTAATTATATATTGTGACATAGTGATGCAATCAATCACACTATTAGGTTTCTCATCCATATTGTCCTACTGAATAATACGGAAAAAAGTACCCCTCAATATAACCATTTTGAGCAGAAAATGATATGATTTTAGCAAAATTACCCAAAAACGTTTGATCTTATCTGGCCATTGAGTAACAGCTATTACAAATTTACAACACATTAAAGCAGAAGGAACGGATGAAACAATAAAAAATGGATAAAATGGAGCACTGAGGAAGAAAATGAAATATCATTAGCCGAACAACCAGAGAGGAAACTGTAACCTAGAACCACTCTATGATCAACGATCATTCACAACATCAAGTCTCAAGAACACAGAATCATACCTAACAAGGTATTCCAGCAATTTCCTTAATGTCTTCAAATCTGACACAAGTTGCTTAGTCTTCTTCCCTAAGGTGTGCCAGATAGGATCCAACTGCATCCTCACTATCTCATCAAATGACTTGAACAGCCCATTCTCTACCGTCAAATCCTCCACATCTACCTTATTAGTTTTCCGCATCTCTTTCAGGCATGCATCCATCACTTCAATCACTGCCTTCTGTATGCCAATCATGTAATTCGACATAGGAACCCTTATATCCACCACCTCGGGTTGATCCCTCTCTAAATCTTGTGAAACGTAAACCTAAATATAATTGAAAAAAAATCGCTTTCAAGAATGTAAATCAACAATACATTTTAGAACAGTTCTCACCTAATCAAAAAATTGTATCATCTGATGGAATTTATCCCATATATCTTAATTTATAGTTTTATAAGTGTCTTACTTTGTTTCAATGTTGAAAGTCGATTCTCAATAAAGATGATAAAACCAAAGGACTTTACCTAGTACTTTTCCAATCCATTAATATCTTAATAAAGTATTTTTGTTAGCTAAATGATAAAATTATTCTACAACGGAGTGAGTAATATATAACAACATACATCAACATGCCCCATTGCCTCTGAACACGCTCCTGTCTAAGTTGTGTATCGGGTCATATAGTACGCATGCTTAGGTAAGAACAAAGAGGCTGTTTTCGAATTAAGCCAAAGGTTATACAAAAAACCAAAATATTATATTTACATAGAACATACTTATAAAAGCAAATATAGCATACATGTCTTAGCTCTTAATAAGTGCCAGAAACATAGTATACCTGAAACCTAGGCCAAAGATGAAGTTTCCTAATATACAAACACTTCATAATCCTCTCCGCCTTAGCAAACCCAGCAACCATAGCCTGAGGTCTGTCCGAAAATGCCCTCACGTAAATGGATCGATTCCCCGACCGGAGGATCCTCACTATAAACGCCTCAGTGGACGTATCAGAAAGTGCATGAGCATTCAATAATATTATCCCCGCCACAGCCGTCACAGGAAGACGGCGCGTGAGCAAATCCACAATGAGTATACGCGCAGTGACGAAGAACACTCCACCGGAGGTGTACAACGATAACCGCTGGTGAGCTGGAAGGTCCGAAGTAATCTCCGAGGGCGAATTCGTACTTCCACAGTTCTTAGATTTTCCTGAGTTGATCTCCAAGGGCAACTTAGCAATTTCGTCATCTGTATGGTTTACGGGAGTGATCTCATGAGGTAAATTAGTATTTTCAGAATTGAAATTGAGTAAAATTGATTGTTTTTGGGAGGGGGAAGCGGAGAGGATGAGGAGGGTATTTTGAGAAGAGTGGTGGAGGTGGAGGAGGGATGAAATGAGTTTGTGGAGGGCGAGGCCGGAGGAGAGGACCACCAGACCACCGGAGGGGTCATCGATAAGGTCGGTGATGATGTGTTCATGAAATTGTACCATTTTTATGGTAAAGTTGGGGGGTGGGGTGGGGGTGGGACGGTGGTTAGGGTTGCATTGGGGTGGCGATTGGAAAAAAAAAAGTGGTGGTTTTAGGAGTGGAAGTGTTGAAATTGAATTTTGGAGGGTAAAGGAGGGGGGTAGTTTGGAACTAGAGCTCCGTATCAATTTATATTAAAATTTTATATTTTAAAATCATTAATTGTTTTGAATAATATTTGTGATTTTTCATTATCCATATCTTTTTGAGGAAGTTCCAAAATTTTAATTAAATTCATCCATTAAATGTAAGTTGATCAAATTGAGTCTCATCTGTATTGGTCTTTAATTGTGAGTATAATAAGGATAATATTCTTTAAAAGTCTTCGAACAAAAATCTTTAAAAAAATCCGATATATTTTTGTAATTGAAAGTACTTTTGATTACTCCATCTGTTTATATACAAAATACAAAGTAAGCAAGAAAAATATTTAATGAGCTTACAAAATTAGTTCATAGTATAATAATCAAAAAATATTAAAGAATGATTTCTTTAACATATATTAGCTTACAAATAAGCTAATCCATTCTGTTGATGGGTTTGCACATCAAATAAAAGGGTATGCTTGGTCTGAGTTTGTGGCGATAAAAAACTTTTCTCTTGGTGTAGGTTGCATTCTCAATTGTTATAATAATAGATCCTGGTTCTCTTATATGAAATGAATTTCTGATTGTTGATTGCATTTTCTTTTTGTCTTGTATCAATACCTCATATGAACAATCATCATCTGGAACAAACTCTTCCTTGTATAATACATTGAACCCAACCACCGTTAAATCCCATGTTAAGGTAATATCAACCTACAAAATTCAAAATCATATTAATTGATGACCAAAGATTAATATAGAGGTTCATTGAAATATAAAGTATGTCCCGGAACATAGCTCAACTGGTATAGAACTAGAGTGCAAACTATCAACCGTCTCGACTCTTCAAGAAACATGAGCTCGATTCTTAGAAGGAGTGAGTTTTTTGTTGATTAAGTGGTTAACAGACAAGTTTTGGTCAAGTGAGACATATAACACGATTTACCTTTTCCGTAAACTCCAGCGCAAGGGTGCGTAGGGACCATTTCACACATTTTTTGGAATATAAAAATATAGTAAGTAGAATGAAGAGACTTGCCTTCTTGACCGGAATTTTAATGCGTGTGATGTAATTTCCCCTTGCATATGCTTCAAGAACTTTATCATCAGTAGAAAACTCATCATCGTTTTCTCTTAAAAGGCCTCCATATTGCACTGGTATGTGTTCTGGTGGCAATAACCTTCAAGCCATATATCGAACAAAGAACTTATCAACACCTCATATAAATATTACTCCAAAGACGAAGTACATTTTCATAAATCTATATGTAGCGTGTAATAGAAACTGTCACACGAAATGAATCTTAAATATAAATCAATCATTTAGTATTTTCTTACTTGGCAAGCGTTTGTATAACTCTGGTCGATCTCACGAAGCAATACTTCTTTTTCGTCTTTTTGGTAATAAGTTTCATATTTAGGGCGTTGACTGCCATATACCAAACAGAAACATTTATGAACAGCTGCATACACAAAAGATTCAACCATTAAATCATAGGAGTATTATATATAATAAATAAAACTTTGAATTAAAAAAATAAAGAGAACATTTGGTTTATTTAGTAAGAGGAGAAAAGATGAAGGACTTGCATGTTTATGGACAAGGCCAGGATAATATTCATGAACAAGAGACATCAACTTCCTGTTCATTGAATTATTGCATTCTTTCATAGCTCTTGAATGAGCATTCTTCAAATCTATAATCTGAATAATTGAATTTGGTTCTCCTTCTCTAAAATCAATCTCTCTAACTGCTCTCTCAAGACATAACAATCTCCATCTCATATAATTTGAAGATTGCTCATTTAATTCCATATATTCATTATCCCTCAATCCCCTGTTATCCTTGAATTCTCCAAGCATACAATAACACACCGGCCGGCCTTCGAAGTCCTTCCCTTGCATGTTCCACATACTTTCCAGTCCATCTTCGAATTCTTTATCGAATGATTCATCCATCCTGAGCTCCCTCCTCCATTTCATCGTCTTCCGGAGCATGCGGAATGCCTCGGACACCACGTTATGTTTAGCCTTCAAGAACTTCACTAGGACAATATCAGTGCCTTCGTGACCTTTACTAGGCAATAAAGGAACACCCCAGATTTTCACATCCTCCAAATCTTCAGAAATATCTGTATACTTTTTGCCAAAAATGGACTTGTTGATGATGGCATCTTCAACTTTGTCTCTCAATTCATGCAAAGCATCCTTGGTAGAGTTGCTATCATCTACAGAGAGGCAATGTGAATTGTCTAGATGATCAACATCATCATCGTCGTCATCATCCTCATCTTCATCATTAAGAGCAACATAATCATATTCATCATCATCGTCGTCCAGTGGATCGAAAAACTCACTATCGGATGATGAATATGCATCATCTAAGCTATTCTGGCTATAGGATGATTCACGAGGAACCTCCTCCAACCGTTGAAGTTTTTCCTCTGGCATTTCCAATATCATAGGCAGATTCCGCAACCTGGTTTCGGGTTGCTCCGCCAGTAACCCGAAACCAAGATATTTACCCTTTTTGAATATTAGTAGGCAGAAATAACTTTAGTCTTCACAATTGAAATATGATGGAATTTTTCATATTCTTCCTTCCTGCCTCTATAATTTTTGAAGGTAGATTAAAAGGGAAGAAAGATGGTAACCAAGGACCTCACAGGGTCAAGAGATACTCCACAAATATTTAATCCAGTCCATTGCTTTAGCTGCCGCACACGTATATGAGGTCAAAATGCACGCTGTAACTAACTAAATAATTTACTTAAAATTTCAATGTAAGTTGAAAAAACAAAAAAAAATAAAAACTGCACACCAAACACTTCTCTACATGGTTTAACATTTGTAAGAACAATCGAATAGTTTATATTTCTAGATTTATAGAAATTAAAGTTACTGAAGTTTATTCTTCGCTTCCAAAGAAAATACACGAGTTCCTGTATTTTCTTATGAAAATATTGGGGGAAAAAAATGTTCCTCCAATTTTCCGGAAACTATATATTGACATAAATAAAATATATTCAATAATTCAGGAGAGGATACTTATAAACGTTATTGATATAGACGATTATCATACTATACAATAAACACCTGGTAGATCAATTCGATCTAAGTTTTCCTTCAAGAGCTACCATACTACAAATTTGTGGAAGTTCAAACTAAAAGAACTAACGTCTGAAGTTTTGAACTGTAAGACATAATGGTGAGGAAGTCTCCCAGATTAATAACATTACTACAAACATGTCCTAGCCTACTTCTGCACCCTATAAGCAAGCCAACCGAAGTGCTAATATATACAGAATGTGATCGCCTGTTCACCAGATGGAGGCAGCATCATACCAACCATGAGTGCTAAACTAAGACTCGCGATACTTTGTCAAGTCAAATGTCAACGTCCTCGAACAGCTGAAAGAACATAAAATTATTGGTAATCTGTAAAACTCCAAATGTTCCTCTTTTTATTGGCAATAAAGGATATACTTCTATTCCAAATATGATAATCTAGAAACAGCAACTTTAGGTTTATGCACAAGGAAAAACTTAATGTTACTGTATTCGATTTTCATATTCCCCTTATGATATAAAATGGAAAAATTCTGAATCCTTAATAAATGATAAGTCAAAAGCTAGCTTGAAGAATGATTTCACCTTTGATCAGAATCCCTGTAAACACCAACCAATGCTTCAGCCTTGTCATAAAAGCTGTCCTTGAGTGATATCACAATACTCTGGAACCCACTTCCTTCTTCAGCATCCTGATTTACCCGGGCTCCCGCGCATGATCTTGATCGGATAAATCCAGCAACCTTCGATACATTTAGATTATCTAGAGCAGCATCCACTTCATCTAATATGAAAAATGGTGAAGGCCTATAGCTGAAGTTTAAAAGGAGACGTGTTAGTCTATCAAGCCCTCTTTTAATGGAAAATAAACTGGGTAGCACATACTAAAATTTAGACCAAGACACCAGAGTGCTGAGTTTCTGTGATAAATATCATCTAGGTGGGTCTCCAAAGCAAACAAAAAGGACTGTCAAAACAAAATATAAAATGAAAACAACATTCGCTATATGAAGCAAAAAGAAATAAAAACAATGAGAAACAAAGATAACGAACTCCTGTACTGTCAGAAGCAAGAACATCAATTACGAAATAAGCCACATCATAATGCACCTGAAGCAAAACGTCTGTATACGTTATGAGTAATGACTGCAGAAATACCATTTCAGAATATGCAGAGCATAGCAGAGGGAGCAATTACAGGGTTACACACACCTGTGAATGGAAAAGAGTAATGCAAGTGCTGCAACAGTCTTTTCTCCACCTGAAAGATGTTCCATATCTCGATACCGCTTTGTTGGAGGCATAGCACTATATTTTATCCCGTGTAAGAATGGCTCATCAATATTCTCCAAGTTTAAGTATGCTGTACCACCCAGGCGATGTGCTTCACTCATAGTGAGATGTTTGTAGATTTTATCAATATTTTCTGAGATGTGTTCAAAAGCTTCCATGAACCTTTCATGCCTGCAATCAAAATAAAGATATTAGCATTTCAGAATTACTGGTAGGTAATGGGAACAGCATGTTATTTCATGTTCAAAAAGTAAGAATAAAAAGATTTAAGAACACAAGAATGATAACTATAATTCCTTAAAGCTGCCAAAATTAGTAAATTAGCTAACTAACTATGAACATAATTTTGGAAAGAGTTGAATAGAGATGGCAACCAGAACGATGGTGCAAGTATATGACAAAGCACCACACATAAATTCCTACAATATACCACTATTAATAATTGCAGTATTTCAAGATCCATACCTTTCACTCTTCACCCTATCAAACTCAGCTGCCACTTTGATCTCAGCATTTTTTGCCTCCTCAAATTCTTTAGAGGCAGCAGCTTTCTTCTCTTGTAAGGCTTCGTACTGGTCCAAGGCCTTCAAATTTGGAGCTGTTCTATCAATCTCCGAAATCATAGCTGCAATTTTCTGCATAAATTCAGCTTCAAGCTTCTCTCGCTCTGATGATTTCGTGTTGTGCTGATAGGATCTACTTAATTTACTAAAATCAAATAGTGAACTGTTTGTTTGGTTATCTATATCCATCGGGTCAGATACAGTTGGAATGCTAATGTTCTCCAGTTCGCACTTCTCAAGTATATCTTGCTTCCGAGCATTAAGTTGTTCAATCTGTGCTTCCTATTTAAACAAGGAAGAACAGGTCAGTTTTTCAAGGACTCGTTTCCATGTTGCAAATGATATTTGAGTGGATTATATTAGAAAAACTCAGTAAGGAAAAAAGATCACCCACAAACCTTCGATTTTATTTGACGATTAAGTTTGCTAATATTTGTAGTGGCAGCTGAAATCTTTTTGTTCCATTCATCGATATCTTTGTCGCACTCTTCTGATTTGGATTTCCATTCTGTGAGAAAACATTCATTATCGGATCAGCCTACAACAAACATGGGAAAAGAACAGCATGGATATCCAAAGTGACTAAGTGAGGAGTGGAAGTACTATGGAAGGACCAAGATTTTCTTCCATGCAGCAAATTACAAGACCTTTAAAACATGAAGAATCAGATAACAAATTGAACAAGATACTCTGCCAATAGGTTCATACAATATCCACAGCAAGAACAGTGGGTGCCCCAACTGCAAAGAGCTTCCTGACACTACTTACCAACAACTTCTTCCTTTGAATGCTCAATCTCACTTGAAGCTTTCTCGATCATTGCCTTCAATTCAACCTCTCTTTTCTCAACATCTTTTAAAGATTGTTTCAAGTTGCCGAGGGTAGATTGTAGTTTGGAGATCCTTGAATCAAGGTCTCGCTTCTGCTCATACTCCAACCTGAAATGCAAATAATATACTATCAAACTAGAAGAACAAATCTATAATATCATCTACAGTGTATTACTTTATTCTAATCAATGATAGAATTGGGCTGAAGAATCATCTCAAACCGAACATTTCAAAATTACTATGCTGTCTCTGGAAGCTGGTATACTGAATGCAGTATCCTTCAGCATACTAATCTCACAGAAGTCACAAGATATTACTAGCGCTCAAAGAACACATAAGCAAAGCCAAATAATAAGAAATAGAAAAGTCTGAATAATGTCCACACAATTCAAAGCTAAGTAAATGAAGTAATAGCAATTACAGTCGGAGTAAGATAACCTAAAGAGGATGACAGCTAGTTAAGAAAAAATAATTGTTAACTGACATGTCAAGAATAATACATTTCAACACATTAAATGAAAGGACATATATGATACATTCCTGAGGGCGAAAATAGACCTGCAACAAACTGAACCATTCATCCAGAGTACTTACTGGTATTTTAGCTTTGATTGCTGATTAAGCAGGCCAAGTCTTTCTTCAGCAATATGTTGGACAGCCTTCAGCTGATTCTCTTCATATTCACGTATATTACTCACCCCAACCGACTCACTGAATTTTTTATAAATTCTGTCAACGATATCATTTATCCTCTTCTCCAAGGAAGAGATACCTGAATCCCTCTTCTTTATGGAAGATTCCAGCTGCAGAAAGGTCAGATCAAGTGTAAACCTACAGTCAGATAATTCTTTAAAACACAAATAAAATATAATAGAATCATGGATCCACCTTCCGACATTCAGGCGTGAGACGGTCAATTTCCTCATCTATGTTACCCTTTTCTGTCTTCAATTTTGAAAGTTTATCCTCTATGCTTTTCTGCAAAAAAAATGTATTCAACAATATTTAGGTGTTCACAATAAAAAATACGTTTATTAGCAGAACATAGAAAGTCAATAAAATATACGAACACAGTTAAATAGCAGGAACTTTCAAACACATGGAGCATTTATGAAAACATGTGGACCCAACAGATGGAATCGACCCAATCACGTGAATATTTGTGATAGCAATTGAGTTGTGCACAAACCTCAAACACACCTTAAATACAATCCTTTTCAGAATCAGCTAAAAATAAACTATTATCAGGAAGCCTTAATTTGTTATCATCTTTTAGAAAAAGGACCTTTTGTTCCTTCATTGCCCCAAAACCAATCGGAAGACATGCCAGAAATGCAAGGGTACATATGATATTCAAGACCTTTTTGTAAAGAAACGTATAAAAACTGGGGATGACAGGATCTACTAAGCTGAATATAGGTCCAACTTCTCTGAAGAACCAATTTTCTAAACAACTTAGGTGCATAGAATTGAATGCAGATAAATATTAGGACATCCATCCTTACTTATTTGAGCAGTATGTTAAATCACACTAAGTATACAATAATGATATTATTTATATGTTAAGCACTCGGGTACATAAAATTTCAAGTCCACTTTACTTAAAAGTAGCACCATTCAATTCATTTCACCAAGTCTTTAAGTAAAAATCAGGTGATATGACAGAATAGGAAAGTTCTGTTAATGATTATAAGAATAACCCTTTCAATTTCTGCATAATGAATCTTCTTCTCCAGTCCACTAATCTTGCCAGAAGCTTCAGATTCCTTGAGCTGCAATTCCCTAATTGACCCAAGCTCTTCTAACTCCAACTCAAGGCCTTCTTTCTTCTTCTTGAGGGCTAAGCAAAACATTTGTTACAAAAAGAAATGTAGGATAATTATAGGAAGAATCTGTATTGGCACCAATAAATTTGAGTGTATAATATATTGATTAAAATTGAGATTGCAAACCTTCAATCTTTTTATCATCCCATTTATGGGACCGCGCTTCCATTCCGCCACTTGTACCTCCAGTCATCGTTCCAGACTTCGTCAACATGGTCCCATCCGTGGTCACAACTACAGGTCAGAAATGTCAGTTCATACATATTCCATAGCTAGAAAATAATTACTATTGACGGTTTCGCACCCTTGAACCTCTCTCCACTCCAACTTAGACGCTTTGCTTCAGCCAGATCATCACAGACTAAAGTATTTCCAACCGCGAATAAGATGGCACTTTCCAACGCTTGATCAAATCTATGGGTGTCATGGATGGCACAGATTGTATATGTAGATTACATGACAAATGAAATTGATTATCCAATATATAATGCTATTTAACTCTCATATGCAACAGATATTATGAAAAATAACAAGGTCCTCTATGAAGGAGAAAAACTGAGGTATCCATAAGAAACTGTCACCCGACGTTAGTTTATTCCAAGACATGAGTTAAAGTAGAGACCAAGGACATTGTTTCACTTATACATTTTAATGATCTCACTAAATACAGAAAACAGAAACCAAGAAAAAATTATCATCATACAGTAGTTAATATTTTTTCCTTCATGAGAAGAAATGATTTAAGTACTAAAGTTGACATGCATACATTATCAGCCTAAGCAGGCAAATCAAATATATATTGCATTATTTTTCAGACGGACAAAGATATGCATCAACAGCTCTTTAACATATCATGTTTGATTTAATCTGAAGGATACTGTATGACATCAAAGACCAGCTTTGCTGTTCCTCCCAAGGTTCGCAGTTTCTCAACGACTGGTCTGACTCGGACAGATTGAAGAGGAATGAATGTCTGAGGTGGAAGCCTTTGCTCCTTTAGATACTGACAAGAAAGAGACAACCCGTGATTGTCAATAATTAAAAAACAAGAGGGTGTGAGTAGAGAAGTTAAGGTGTCATTGGTTTGGGTAATGGGAGCATTGGCCATTTTTATCCCAGCCATTGTTTCTTTTAAGTGTAAAGATAAGGGAAAAGAAAGTTGAACAACTCAGCAATTTCACCCTCTGAACAATTGAAATAATATTTCGAACGAGCAAAGACAATAGCATTTAAAAATGTATTCATTTATGATCTTTTAAGTGTTCTAAAATTAAAGTTCGCCAACCACTCAAAATCCTTCCCCTGAACAGAAAAAATTATGAAAACCGTGAGAGATATAAATATAAGTGAATATTTTCCGTCCCTTAAAATAGGGGGTTAATTCCAACTTACTGAACCACACTTCCCTTGCCTCAACTCTCTTCTAGAATTCTATAGCAGTCATATCCATTTTACTTAGTTTTTCAGTAATTCCTTTTAGCTCTAACCTTAATTAAGTGACTGTGTCATATCTTCAGAAAAATAACATCACTCCGTTCATTCAGGTGTAACAGTATGGACTAGGTAATAAATATAAACAATTAAATAAGCATATGCGGCACCTTGATGCATTCCTTCCCTGTTTGTTCATCCTCGACAACTACAGCATCCATATACCTGCCCATAGCAACGGTAACAGCAAGGTTATATTTCTTCTGTGTTGGCCTGCACAAATCAGTCATGCGACCATGAACCCCGGCAAAGAGGCGCTTGAGAGTTTCAACTGCTTGAGACAATCTTGAATCCCTCTCATTTTCATGTCTATCAGCCTTCAGTTCGCGTAGTTGATTTTCAACATCACCAATTTTTGTTTTCAACATATCATGTTTAAGCCTACAAAGTAACATGAGTTCCAGGTGAGAAATGGAAAATGACTGTAAATGCCATGCAACAAAATTAAATACGTATATGGGAAATTTAATCATAGCATAACATTCAGAAAGTAGAATATTGGCTGTCAAGATATAAACCTCAACCCAGAGAGTTTATCCTTCACATCAGTGTGTTCCTTCCTTGCCTTAGTGAGCTCTTCCTTGTGCTTTCTAACTGCATCAACAAGTTTTTTCAATCTATTTTGCATTTGTATTTCCTGTGAGTCCAATTCTTCCTTTCGATTTTGCAACTGTTGGATGTTCTCTTCCAAATTTTTGTGCGCTTCAATATCAACATTTTGTTGCCTATCCAAAACCTCCTTTTCATCCCTTAGTTTGGCAGTTTTCATTCCGGCCTCTTCTTTACTGCACAAAAATCAATTATGCATGGTCCCAACTCAAAATTAATTACAATTGAGAACAGATGTGAGTCACCATTAACGGTCTAGAAGAAATTAGTTCTGCACAGATGTTTATGTTGTCTGAAAATAGCTTAAATGAACTACTTCATTTTGGGTGGGATGGGGGAAGAATTGAATATAAAGGCTTACATTTGATGGTATATCTCCAGTTGATTCTCAGCTAGCTGAAGTTTGCCACCAGTATCTTGACCTTTTTCACGTAAATCATCCAGTTGTTTTGTGATGTCTTGCAGATCATTCTGAAGTTTCTTTACCTCAACCAAATGCTTTCGCTTTTCTTCTTTCTTTTTATCAATTTCTTTACTGGTACTCTTAATTTTTGAAGATATGCGTGACAGCTCCTCCTTTAATTTTAAAACCTCGGGTTGCTGCAAGTTAAGAAAATACAACTTCAGTGACTCTCAAATGATGATTATTTGAATATGGCAGACATCACTACAGAGTAGTAGGATATGCAGTTAACAGTATTGGAACATAATTCTCCAGCTCATGTAAGGTAGACACTGGAAGAAGCTGACAGGAGTGAAACACACAGTATCAGTTTTGGGAAGACAACAGTATGTAGTTGGATAAATCTTACATTCTTATCAAGTCTGCTCTTTTTCTCTGAAATTTTCCTCTCAAAATTAGCAATCTCTTTTGCATATTTATTTCGCTCTTTTTTCTTTATAGCTGCTTCACGTTCATAATTCTCCAGCTCATCTACAATTTCTCTCCGGCTTGCTTCCTCATCTTCAAGATCTTCATTTATCTTTTCAATATCATTCTCAATTGTGAACAATTGCCACAGATAATGTTCTTGCTTCAGAGATTTCTGGGCATGCATAAACCCCGGTCAAAACAAGAATAATAACCAAAAGTATTACATAAAGGGTTTGATATCATCGAAATGAAGGCTTCTGAGAACACTAAAGTAAATCACCCATTCCCATCATATGCAAATAAACCAAACATTACAAAAAAAATCTAGGAAGTGATTTTGTTTCTAAAATCAATAGATAATGAGAATGAAGACTTCTATGAGAATCATAAGGAAGCGAGATTATCGAAAAAAATAGTGGGATGATATAGATAAGAAGATGAACAAAGATGCAATATATTAATTTACAATTGCACTAGAAAAGAAGGTTTATTGAAGTACCAATTGCTCTTGTAACCGAAGATGCTTTTCGGCTTCTTCTTTCTGCTCTTTCTTTTGCTTAAGCTCCATAGCTATAGTTTTCCTCTTCTGATACGCAAGCGCAGTGACTTCTTCAGCCTTCGCCTTTTCTTCTTCCAACTCCTCATATTGCCTCTTATACTCTTCAGACCCTGATATTTGCTCGAGCAGGGCAGTCAGTTCTCTAGGATTCTTTTGGGCAATTGACTCTACATCACCCTGCATCAATAAATAATAAATTCTATGGCATCTTCATTCATACCTCTGAAATAAACAAAACTGTAAAAGTGAAGATGGGCAAGCAACATTCAGGATGGTTATTTTTCTTGACCCAGATATCATGAACAAAGGAAGACGTAAACAACAACTTCCTGATGCCACATTGACACCTAAGTGCCCTCCCCCATTGATATAAGGCTTTAAGTTTCAGCAGGCTTCATAACACCGCCAAATGTGTATTTTTAAAACGTCCCTGATGTATTTTCTAGCAAAAAATAAAATAAACCAGTGAATCTACATGATATTTCCTCTCTTCCTGGCATGTATAACACCCCAACGCTTCATTGTCCGCACCTTTGTTAACTCCTCATTTTAGTAAGAGTTATTACCCCTTTGGCTTTCATCAATGCCTTAATATATATAACTCTTGGTTTGATTCGCATGAAAAAGAGCGATAGGAACTGAATAAAACCGTGGAACTGAATAAAACCGTGGAACAGGATGTGAAATGGAGATATATTCTGATTTCAATGAGATAAAAGTTCGGATAGATTCATAGATTATAGAGGAGACCCCCAGAACGATTTTAACAAACTTGCCATCCCCACCGGCATGAAAAAAGAGAAGGTAGAGAACCTCTCCATGTTCACCTCCCCACACACCCTATCAAACTATACCGAGTTTAAGTGATACTTTAGTATAAAATAAGTTAATTTTCCTTTTCTAGTAAGTACAAATAGGTCGCTCTGACTAGTTAATATAGATATGCCCAAGTTCATCCCAATTACCTATGAAGCTAACCTCAATGTCCCTATACACATGTAACTCTAATCAAATAAATTTCTATAAAAAAAGGCATAACTGAAATCCAAAGACATAGGATGGAACATGAAGGATAGCCTAAAAGATAATAGTAACACACTTCTCGTCCCAATCAACATCAAAAGAATAAGGGTTGACAGCCCCTCTCCACCCCACACCCACTAGCAAACCAAACCGAGTTTAGCTAATAATAATCTGAGATCCTATATGTTAACTCACCGTTTCTAGTCATTAAAATTAGACCACTTCAACAAGTTAATGTAAATATTCTCAAATCCATATAATTTATGCTCACAAAAAATTAATTACAAATACTCAACTCCAATCCAATAATATTTCAGCAACAAGAAAGTACAACCAAATTCCAAAGCAGCGAAATGCACCCAGAACTAACTTGAGAACAAATAAATAATTCTATTTATACTAACCTAAGTTTTACTTCGAATACATAACTCTAATCGAATAAAATTCCAAATCAACGAATTGTATACAAAAATAAACAGAAAATAAACCTATAATTCACTTTATGATATCGTAAATTCAACTCCAAGCACGCAACTCTAATCGAATGAAATCCCAACAGAAAAAAGCATACTTAAATTCTGAAATAAATAATGCACCCGGAAATAACCTGAAAGCAAATTTATAACTCAATTTAGTCTAACTGAACCTAACTACAAATAGGTAACTCTGATCGAATAAAATTCTAACATTTAAAATCCAATTCAATGAAAGGCACACAACAACAACCTGAAAAACAAGGAAATTCCGCGCCTTAATCAAGACCCCAATGGACTTCAACTTCTGATTATACTCATCCCAGTTAACAATCCTTCCATCAATGCGATAGTCGCTCCCTCCTGCCCCGCTAATAACCCTGGTAAATTGAATCTCAGTCCCATCAAGCAACCGATAAACAAGCCGAACAAAGGCTTTACGCCCCCTCTGCTCCTTATCCTTGTCGTCAAACGAGTAAATCAAGTCCTTCAACTGTGCGCCACGTAGTTGCCCGGTACGAACTCCTAGAACGAAGCTGATCGCGTCCATCAAGTTCGATTTCCCGGCTCCATTCGGCCCGATTATTGCTGTGAAGTCGAAAAACGGCCCGATTGTTTGGAACCCCTTGTAGGATTTAAAGTTTTCGATCTCTAGTCGGTGGATTTTGCCCGGCACAAATTCGATTCGAGCTGGCATTTTCAGATTTTTTATGTGATTGAAGCTTAGGTGGAGTTCAATCAATTTGGGTGAAAATTGAAAAACTAGGGTTTATAGGGGGGAAAATGAGTGGGAACTTTTCATCGTTTTGGCGGGATAGAATTTCAGAGTGTAGTGTGTTGGACTTGGGAGTAGTTACTACTTAGTAGTTACGATAGATTAGTATCTACGCGAAATATGTTGACTTCAATAAATCTAAAAATATTCTTCAATATGCTGGTTATTGAAGTTCTCTATTATTTAATGATCATTATTAAATGACAGTAGCAATTACTTACGTTTGATAAATACTACTATTAGTCAATTACCTTTTTTCTTTTAAATAAGCGATGAGGTGAATTTCGAACTTAGGATATTTTGGTCACTAGCAAGAGTCTTTTCCACTAGGCTATTCGTTGTACTCTCTAATCAGTATATTACCTGTGTTTTAAAGTGTTAATTTTAATTACCTATGTTTTAAAAGTTTTCAGTTCATCACTCATTCTGTTAACGCACTGTTAAATATGTCACGTGACTTAAATGCGACTTTTTTTGGGGCACTTTCGGTATTTCATATCATATGTGATGGACTATAACATTTTAAATCATATGTGATTGACTGGAAACATTTGGCACCTATGCTTAAACCTAAGATGCTTAACATGCCTTGCATTCGAAGATTACTCTTCCTCCATTTTCCAACAACCTCGCTACTAGATGGTCGTGTGGGGTGGAGATTGGGTTTGGGGTGGAGGTAAGGGTGGGATGTGTTGAAGAAAAAAGAGGTTGGGGTTTATTTTTAATTATGTAAAATATTTTAACATTGTTCCATATACTTTCGAATAGTAATAAGAGTAATATAGTCATTTCATATGATTAAATAAAAAAACACGCCTAAGGAGGTCTCAAGGGCACATTGAAACGATCAGAGTACAGGGACAAGTTGAAACTAAAATGATAGTATAAGGGGTAAATTGCGAATTAGCCTATTTTCAACGCATGCTTAAACTATTTTATCTTGTCATCCTTGCCCGTGAACGTGCTTGTTATACTGAAATATACGAAAATTAATTTAAAGAGAGGGCAAAAAAAAATTACAAATTTAAATATGTGAGGCACATTTTAAAATAAATTTATATTTTGGGATATTTTATAGGAGTACTAAAATAAAATAAAATCCCTTTTATTACTAAATAATTACGGTGTGTACAGTGGTTTCGAGACTATATATGATGAGGTTGCCAAATTTACTATTACGCCCCTTCCTCGGTCACCGTTGAAAAAGAAAAGAGAAAGCTATACACCATTGATAATCGATCGAGTAGACGTATTTGCACCACATGCTTTACCTGCTTCAACAGTTTTAGGTACTTCTTTCACTTGTTTTGTTTTTTATTCCCATATATGACCAAATTCAAATTGGCTCCAATCAATTGTGTAAATTAGACAATTAATTCATGATTTTTAGACATATGTATAGAGTTTTAGGTTTGATAATTTTTATTTGAATCAAGCAATAGTGACAGTTAATTTGTTGATAATTTATGTAAATAGTTGTTCTGTACTATTGATTTACAAAACTGTTGATCATTCTATTCAAGACCTTTTTCGGTTACTGGTGATTTAGTTAACACTATGTGGGTGTGTGATATGTGTATAGTGTTTCCCCCTTATTTTTTTATTTTTCATTGAGCTTAGTTATGTTTACATGGAATTTAGAAAATTGGCAAGTCTTTTCAGTTTTCAGTATCAATAGGTTGCTGTCTTGTACTTGGTGTTTCAAGGACTCATGGTGCTTTTCGATATGAACTTATTAGTTACTCGTATTATATACGTTGAGGAAACATTTTCTAAGGTGCTAGTGTTTCATATATATTGCTATAATTTGTTGATGTTATGTTGCAGGAGCGTTATTGATGGGAAATAAGTCTTCTATTGAGTCTGTTGCGGATGGTAAAAGCAACCATCAACTCACTGAAGTAAGTAAAGAAAATGATTGGGCAGACGCTGCAAGTGGTTCGACCCACAATGGTTGGGGCTCTTTTTGTGGATCAAATAGAATCAAGGACCAAGGATGGTTAGATAAGCCTACAAAAGCTTTGCATAATGGATGGGGAGAACGCTTTACTGAATCTATTGGCGAAGAGGAGAAGTACTCGTCTTATCAATCCCCACCTCTGGAAGTTCGAGGCAATGGGTGGATGGGTGAGACAGTGGAAGGAGACCACCAGGGATGGAGTAGTCAGCCTAATCCTACTAAACAAGAGTTCAACGGGTGGGCAAGTGAGCCGGTTAAAGATGATTATAATGGATGGGGGGTTCCTGAGCCCGAACACAATGCAACACTTGGGAATCAAGATATCCAAACTCCTGTCAATAATCAACCTTGCATTCGTCCAAATGATAGCAATCCTTCATTTGCTCCTTCTGCTCCACCAATACCAGAGGAGTTCTTACACGAAGAGGTAAACTATTCACCCATATTATCTACAATAATACACGAGACTGCAACGAACAGTGGTTCTTCCTCATGTATAATCTGTTGGGAATCTCCAGTTGAGGGAGCTTGTGTTCCATGTGGTCACATGGCTGGTTGTATATCATGTTTGAACGAGATCAAATCGAAGAAAGGAGATTGTCCTATTTGTCGAGTTAAGATTGACCAGGTTATAAAGCTTTATGCTGTTTGATCAGAGCATCTATACTAGTTCACCTACAGATGTACAGGACATTGATCCCCATAATTAGATAGTACTGTAGTATTTAAATTTCTTTTACAATAATGATGTTATCTTTTTTATGGCTCTTTAGCAGCCGGTTTCATGACTGAAAAATTCGGTTTTCGGATTGGGCAAACAAAAGCTGGCAAAATTTTGTTCGGTTCAGTTTAGGTCCGAAGCTGATCGAATTGAATAGCGTTCTTGTGCAGTGCAACACTGTATTAAATCCCAAATACCCCCATTGCCGACATGATTAAGCCAGCGACTTGTAAATCAACTTGAACACTTATGTTTTCCAATAGGCATAAATGATTTTGCTAGATATTAATGATGAGTATCACATATGTTCTATCATGGACAATTTTTACTCTCTTTGTTTTAAATGTTCTAATTTGCTCATCCATATTTGAAAGTTCCCATTAATTTTTGTTTCTACCCCTATTGTAGTCGTGTGATTATCAGAAGTTAAGCTGATATCGTAGATGAAAAATTTACTTTTTTATTCATGAGTGCACGAACAAAAACATTTAAGACATGAATGAGCGAAAGAGGTTTAGGATAAAACATTGATAATGATCTATGACTTTACCCCAATTTATTATAGTCATGGATTCTATCTTGAAAATTAAGAAGTTCAATTGGGGTTAATTGGAGAGGGTGAATGATAAGGTGCCATTTCTTATCAAGAGGACTCTTTTTCTATAAAAGAATTGAAAGGGACAAGTCACGAGAAGTTGGTGGACTTGTTTTGATGTTTTCTAGTTCGGAATTATATGAGGCGTGAAAATATTTGGTGATTTGTGAATTTGTGATAAGAGATTATTGGGAACAATTATTTGCATATCTTATTCCTGAACGATTGTCACATGTTGATTTTTCATGATCAACAAAACAAGAATTAAAACGTAAATATCTCTTATTTTACATGAGCAAAAATTATAAAAAGTTAATATTAAATATATATTGAGACGAATCTAACAATATTCCACAAGACTATATTATTTCTTATCGTTTGGTGAGAATTTATGATCAAATTTCGTAATGTTTGACCAATAAAAGTTAAAATGTGACAATTTTTTTAGGGACGGAAGGAGTATATTAATTTTTGCTTTTCCTTTTTTTTTCATATTAGATTTGAATTGTTTTGACTATTTTTAAAAAATAATGTGATCAAGGGCCATAATGACTTTTTTGTACTATTTTTCTTATTTAATTTAAGTTTTAAGACTAACATCATTAATCCAATTTTTTTTTTAACCTCCTTCCTCCATAAATATATAGTCAAGTCACATAATTTATGTCATTGTGATGGCTTATGGATAAGATATGATGAAACTTCTACAACCAGGTATGATTGTAACAAAATATTTTAAGTCATTTAAATACAGTAATAAAGTGCAAATGAGAAAAAAAAAGTGCAAATGTGTTCCATTAGTATAGAGTTGAAACATTGAGCACGAAACTTAACAGTGCACTAATACTAAAAATGATGTAAATGTCAAAATCTGTAAGCTGTTTAAGTTGAGGTTGGAGATTGTGGCCAACTCAGCTTCGGCTGTATCATTACATATATACAAATTAAATGTCATTGAAATACTCATTTCAGATAATTAAGTGCACAAAATGACATGAACAAATACAAGTGGGCTACGTGCACTTACCATATAATTGCATAGCTGGAAATGACATGTACATAGTATTGGCTCACTACCATCCCCCACCCCCTACCCCCCAGTGGATTGCCCTCTAAAGTGGAGTAGTCGATTTTTCTACACTCAAATGAGATAGAGACATCAACTTTTATTATGATGTCTAACCAGAACTCGAACTTAAAATTTTTAATTATGAAAATTAGATCGATAATTATTAATCCAAGATCATAAGTTGAAATCGATTTTTCTCTGTACAGCACAAATAAATATAGGTACTTGTTTGTTCTTTTAAATAATTGAAAATATGAGGTCGGGAAAATTTAACTTTACTTTGTCTGTTAGGATATTTAAGCGTTAAGTCAATGAAACAATAAGCTAGTGATATTTGATTCGACCTTTCAATTATTAGGATTTGGTTTAAAACTTGAGTAAATGGTTTCATCGATCACTCACGTTTGTTAAAAAACACTAGTCGATCACCCTAGTATGACTTTGTATACTTTCGATCACTCATGTTGGGTATTGTGTATACTTTTGGTCACTCACGCATTTTTTTGGTACAACTCTTGATTTTTATAAAATTTTAACATTTTAGTAAGGGTATTTTTGTCCTTTCACCCTGGATTTGTCATTAACATCAACTAACACTTATCATGACTCATGAGTGATCGAAAGTATACAAATCCATGGTTAAATGATAAAAATACCCTTACTAAAAAGTTAAAATTTTATAAAAATTACGAGTTGTACCCAAAAAATGCTTGAGTGACCAAAAGTATACACAATACCCAACATGAGTGATCGAAAGTATACAGAGTCATCCTAGGGTGATCGACTAGTGTTTTTTAACAAACGTGAGTGATCGATGAAGCCATTTGCTCTTAAAACTTTGTTGGAGATAATTTGTCTCATATTTATTTTATTGTCTGTTAATTATAAATTTTTATATTTGTTAGTTGTAATATTATTATTTTCATATTCTCATTGCTAGTTTACTGAAAAAAGGATCCCATTCTTTCAGAATATATTTTAGTGTAGAAAGAACTCATATTATAATTTATTTATAAATTTAAATACAACTTTATACTAAAAGTAAGGTATCATTATTTTTATGTAAAATGAAAATTTTATAACATGGCCACATAAGTCAATGAGGACATCACCAACACCATAGATTCATTTACTTAGCCCATAATCTTTCTTAATTTTGCAAAATTTATACTCACATGAGTACCATATAATTTTATTTTATTTTATTGGAAGAGTACCAATTTTTGGGGCTCTTCAATGAAACAAATTTGATTGATACTTATAACTCAATAATTTCGATATTTTTGATACTGAATCGAGACTTTTTAATTAATTTGCGTGTGAAAAAATAATTAAAGTGGTATAAATGCAACACGTGATTATTGTGTACGTTTGAAGTTCTCAAGCAATGTGGCAGGTCCAAGATGTCTTCCACTATCAAATGTAGTAGTAGTAGCTAGTACTGTATGCACATCATCATATTCTTCTTTACTTGTCTAATCTTGCTTCATTAATATGCATGGGATTATTTTGATTTAGGGATTAGGAACTAATAGTCTACTTACTACTTTTCCATAATTATTTAATTCATCATGATTAGATTTAGTCAAAGGTACCAAAAAGTTTGTAAAAGTTGAAATTAGGCATAATATATGTACTTGCCCGAATGGACGTTTTGTCCCATACTTTAAGACCATGTATAGACTATAGAGTATCTTAGGCATGTGTTTTTTTTATAAGGAAAAATTGCAAACATCGTGCTATGAAGTAATCTGTCGAGGAACATAATCTTTTAACAACAAAATTCTTATTTTAAATTAAATAATAGATTTAAATTTGAAAAGAAAATTCAATTTTAATTTCCCTAAAGGGTGTGAGGGGTATATAAGTGATTAAAATAACAGCTAATGTCTGCATTCTGGATAAACTACAACAATCATGTTCTGTCTGAAAAATCTTCGAGGACATCATTATTAGGGCTGTAAACGAGCCGAATAATACCGAACATCGGAAGATTCTAGTTCGGCTCTATCGTCCTCGAGCCGAACTGTAAACGAGCCGAATAATGGTCGAACATCAAACTGAGAAGCTCGGCTCTAATTTTGTCAGACGAATTCGAGCCGAACTCTTGCCGAATAATTTGGTTTGAAGGTGATAAAACAAAATTAAATTCGACTAAATTTGCTAAATCTACCAAAGAAAATAAAAGTAAAACTAAAGTATATATATTTACCTCAAAATTCAACCAAATATGCTAAATCTATCAAAGAAATGGACGATTAATCGATCCAATACAAATCTATATTACAATATTATTACATAATTTCACATGGTGAGTCGAGCCGAGCTTTTTGCGAACCGTTTGCGAATCGAGTCAAATATTGATTTCAAGATTTGGTTCTACGTTTGCTATTCCGAATCGAGCAACGAACCAAACTTTTTCGAGCCAAATACCCCGAGCCGAGTCGAGCTTCCAGGTTCATTTACAGCCCTAATCATTATCCCTTTATCAGCTTATTTATAAAAGGAGGGCTTACTTTTTTAGCTTCTAGCCTTCGTAATCATTAGATTCCCTTTTTGTTAAATTTATTTTTAATTTTTATTCATTACAATCATCTTCAATTATTTAATAACCACATTAATTTAATTCCCCACATCAACAACAAACCTGCACCCACCCATCAGAGGGACCCACTCATTTAACCCTTTTGTTCTTTCTTTCTTTATTCCCTTAACTCATTTTTTAATGTAATTTTCATAAATTTCGGTATAATTTGTCATGAAATTTTAAATATTTTAATCAGTAGGTGAATATTCGTTAATTTTTTAGTGAGACTCAATATTTCCCTTTCTTTGCAATGTAGTATTGTGAAGAGGGTAGGCAAATTTTATTGAAAAGCAGGAGGAGAAAAAAGGGTTTTTAATTATTCTTGAACACTTCATTTGTGGTGATCAAAGCTATGGGATCTTCATGTTAAGTCTTTTGGTTTTGTTGGGTTTTTATTGTCAGCAAGATCTGTTCTTGTTTTCTCCATTCATCTTCAGGTACATAGAGCTGGTTTAATTTATTCAATCCTTTTATATTGCATGAATTTTTCTGCTTTTTTAGTGAAAGATGCAAACTTTATTTTGTGGTAGTTAGCTGACTTAGTATTTGTTGAATTTGTATCAATGTTTCAATATCCGAAGTAGCTAAAGTTCATGGGCTTAAGGTAAGGGATGAACAAGAAGCTGACTGGAGACGTTGTATTCATATAGTCGAAATCGGTTAGTGGAGTAAGGGTTGGTTTTGGTGTTTGGTGTGGTGTATCAATATTGGGTTCGAACTTGAGAAGTCTTTACTGTTGTTAGTTGTTGCCTAAGATTGATGTTTCCAATTCTACTCTGAGCGGAAGATGCAAACTTTATTTGAGGTAGTTTTCTTAGAAATTGTTGATTTTTGCATCATGTTTCTATATTAAATTCCAAATTGGGTAAGTCTTTACTGTTGTTGCCTAAGATTGGTCTTCAAGGTTCCGAGGAAGTGTTTAATTGATGAGAAGTGTATAACAAGTCGACTTTCTTGTATTCAAAATTGTCTAATAGGATTCTGTTTTCCTTTTTTCGCCTAAAGATATGAAATGCCTTATAAATGCCTTCGAGTTCAATAAATTGAGACATCTTGCTACCAGGTTTGGGTCTACCTATAGTAGTGTCTTCGAGCTTGCCTGTTTAAGTAATTTCCAAGGGGGAAATTCTTCTTATATTCCACATATGCTTTCTTGACGCATGTAAATCATTTGTCGAGTTATTGGTATCAAAAGTTTCATATATCGCTGAACAGAGGATTTTTCACATTTTTATAGTAATGATGATCCACAGTCCTTGTAGAAATTAAGGGAAACTCTTCTCCAATTTTCACTTGTCTATGTGTTTCTAATTTAACTCAGTATGTAGCCAATTGTAAAACGACTACATTGTCACTATGATTTTGCCCCCCTCTGGTCCAATGTGAAATTTAAATTACTAAGTTTTTTTCAAATGATATGATCTCGAATGCTCTTTGCAAGAGTTAATTTACTCACTCTTTGTTCCATGGAAGCTTTAGGATTCTCATACGGTGAAAATTGCAAATTTTGGTTAAGGGGAAGCCTCTTGTTGATGAAGAACCATGAGAAGGCCTTTTATCAGTCTTATCCAATCTAAATGAAAAGAATATCGAAGGCTTACCTCCTACTATATTATAAGTGTATACCTTCTTGTCCAAACCGTTATTTCCCCTATGTACCTTTGGAAAACAATTTTCTCTCCTGCACACATAGATGGATTTTTGTAACTAGATGGTTGATCCAGAACATATGAAAGTTTACTTTAGCATCGACAAATTTTATGCGTTTATAACTACATTACCAATTTATCACTCTTGTTTATCCCTGTAATCCCATTGTGATTAAGATATCTAATAGGGTAACATGTGGCATCAGCTGCAATAAAACCCCTAATATATGTTCACTTGTGATTTCTGATGGAAGAAATAATGTCACGATCAGTAACCTAATGATCGTCAAGTTCCTTGCCCTTATCAATATGAATTATATTTATTTAGTTTAGGTACTATTTTATTTCACTTAACGTTCAACTAACATACATGTCCTCTTCTATTTACACAGATAAATGGAATTAACAGCAGTGCGGTGTCTCGCAAACAGCATAGCTCGGTTTATCCACCTTGCAACGTGTTTTGCATTAAAGATGCCCTCACAAAGTGATTTCAAAATCATGGCAAGTTACTTGAAGCAACTGAAACCGTTGCTTGATAATGTTCTTGACAACAAAATTCCCACAGATGACACTGTCTGTAATGTATGTGAAGAACTCGACATGGCTGTCAACGAAGCTCGTGAATTTCTTGAGAAATGGTCTCCAAAGATGAGCAAGATTGTTTGTGTGAGTTTATTTCATTAAGCATTTACTGAGTTTTAATGATATGAAGGGAATGTTGATATTTTGAAGGACAGAAGTAGCAAATGCTTTGTCACGCGGAAGTACTTGCATTTTCTAGAAGTAAACTTTAAGTTGGTCTAAACTCAGTTTGGAATAGAGACATGATTCTGAAAAATGGACTCACCGACGCAAACTTTAGATGATCAACATTTAAAAATTGCTTTTCTTATTGTCTCGCTTTGTCAAGTATGGACTTAATGAAATAGAACATATTTCTATATGAAATTGGTAAAACATATAATATTTAATATATGTTAAATGTCTACTGTTCCCAGGTTTTGCAAAGTGAACAACTGTTGTTCACAATCCAAAGCTCATCTAGCAAGATTGCATACACTTTACATGAATTGTTGGAATCAGCTCGCTCTACGTTGAACCTTCCTTTTCCACATGTAAGGAGGACTCAAATTACTTTTAGTATTTTATTTTGGTTACTAAGTGTCAAATTAAATGCTTACTATAATTATTAAATTAACCTATGCTGTGGCTTCTGCATAACTGCTATGTTTTATATTTAGGCTTAGTAGTGTTAAGTTATATTCATTGCTCTACAAAATTTGTCTTCCCCAACCAATTTGATTTATTCTTCAGAACCATATGGAGGAATTTCGAAGTTCGGAAAATGTATCAAAGCTTATAAAAGAGGCCCTTGATTGTCAGAGTCGAGGGAAGATTCCTCATGCCGAACATCTTTGTACCATTGTGGAGTCATTGGCGCTGACATCGAAGTATGAGCTACTAAATGAGCATATAGCTGTCGAGAAAGAGAGAGTGAAGGCTGAAAACAATGATTTGAAGAGGGATTCAGATACACTTGACAACATAATTGACTTGATATCGAACATACGCAATTACATGTTCAAATGTGGGAGTTCAAGTGTTCTCAACGGCATGCAGATCCCCTCATACTTCCGGTGTCCTCTATCTTTGGAGCTCATGGTTGATCCTGTAATAGTGGCTTCTGGTCAAACTTATGACAGAACTTCTATACAGATATGGTTGGATAATGGATTAACATTGTGCCCTAAAACCCATCAGAGGCTCTCACATACAAATCTTATCCCTAATTATACGGTTAAAGCTCTGATAGTAAATTTTTGTGAGGAAAATGGCATAAAGCTTCCTGAACGTCATGGGAGCCCTGGTAACACCTCCGATCTGACTTTACCTTCAGATATTGATCAAGTGAATTCCAACTCTGCTTTACAAAATAATAGTTCCAAACTGGAAGTCCCTTGTGAAGTTGAAAAAGGTCGCGAGGAAGAGAAAAATGGCTCTTTGGAATCCAGAGTGAGAAAATTAAACATCCAGTCAGAAATAGAGGTTGTAGGAGTTGCTCACTCATCCCCCGAACACTTGTATGGTCACAGCAGGACAGAATCAACATCAAGTGCAATTTCTAGCATTGACTATATCGCCGGAGGCTCCACGGATGCCTCCAGGATATCAAGTAAACATGATAGTGTTAGTGATGCATCAGGGGAAATAACTTCTGATAGCCATTCTGTATATAAGTATCTCGAAAACTCCCCTTCATCTTCAAGACAATGTCAAAGCTCGAAAACCGTAAGTGGAGTGGCTGTCAGTGGGCAACATAATCTCTCCAGAGGCTCATCATTCCAATCTGAATCAAGTTCTAATGATTTGACAACGACATCCCATGTTGAAGAGGTTGTTAAGGAATTGACAAGTCAAACAAGAGAACTGCAAACATCAGCTGCTGCAGAGTTGAGATTTCTAGCGAAAAACAACATGGATAATCGACTCATCATCAGCCACTGTGGGGCTATAGCCCCGTTAATCTCACTTTTATATTCAGATGTAAAGATAACCCAAGAGCATGCTGTCACAGCCCTCCTGAATTTGTCTATATGTGAAAAAATAAAGGCCACGATTGGGGAAGAAGGTGCAGTTGAACCCCTAATACATGTTTTAAGAACTGGAAGTGCTGTGGCAAGAGAGAATGCCGCAGCTGCCCTTTTTAGTCTATCTCTGCTGGAAGAATATCGGATAAAGATAGGCCGCACTGGAGCAGTGAAAGCATTGGTGGAACTTCTTGGATCAGGGTCTGTTAGGGGAAAAAAGGATGCTGCTACTGCTTTATTCAACTTGTCAATATATCATGAAAACAAGGCTCGCATAATTCAGGCTGGAGCTGTGAAGCATCTTGTTGAGTTACTGGACCCTGAAAAAGAAATGGTTGACAAAGCCATTGCTGTCCTTGCAAATCTGTCTACCATTTCAGAAGGCTGCTTAGCTATTGCTAGGGAAGGCGGCATACCTGCTCTTGTAGAGATTCTTGAGATGGGATCCGCACGTGGGAAGGAGAATGCAGCTTCAACCCTGTTGCAGATATGCATGAATAGCCCCAAATATTGTAGACTCATTTTGCAGGAAGGGGCAATACCACCTCTTGTGGCTTTGTCACAGTCAGGAACCCTCAGAGCGAAGGAAAAGGTAACGATCTTATTCTCGCCTTGTTGGTACCTCGTACTTCTGTTGCTCGTTGGCGTGTCCTCCAGTGGTTCTTTCTGATTGCCGTCTCTGTTAATATTACTACATAACTAAAAACAGATCTGACATTCGATCTATTTTGCTTTAACCGACAAAAAGGCCTGTGCATGCTTCTATAGAAGAACTCCGCACAGCATAACTAATACATCTATCCTTTGGTGCTTTATCTTGTCGTGACAGGCTCAACAGCTTCTCAGTCACTTCCGCAACCAGCGTGAGGGTTCTGCAGGGAGAGGAGGAAAGTAATAAATCGAAGGAGGTGTAATCGACCAGTGCGTGATCCAGTTTTCTACTTATATTATGCAAGTGGTATGTAGCTTATTAGTCATTTTTATTGATAGCAGCCTTCTATGTGAAGATTCTTTATCCTCTGCACAAGGTATTTGTCAACATTGCCACCAAGAACATGAGTAGTTTAGTGCAAGTAAATTGTCTTAAGAACTTGCAAAAAACACCATTTGTGGTTGTGAGATTTTGTCTTGTAATCTTGATTTCTCTACTATATTGTTAGTAGAGCTGTATATATGTCTATAGTCGTCCGCATATTTACTCAAGTTTCACCTAACTACTTAATTCATAGCAAATAATAAATGACTTGATCAATTAACATAATTCACCTAAGATTCGAGCATGTCATCGACATTATTTAACAAGTAGGTAGGTAATGATTTTGATTTTTGAGTAATGAGTTTTTTGTTGATAACGGACAATATTTGTAGTTTAAACTAATTTTAAAAAGGATGAAGTGTCAACGTCAAGAATTAAAGTGATAACGGTCCTCGCCTTGATTTTTCATGATGAACGTGTGCATACAAGGACCGTCCTTTGGAACCCCCAGTGAATTGCATGTTGAGTATGAATATGTTGTAGTAAAGTAGGTCATGTGTGCTTCCAAATTCCCGAAAATTATATGTACTACCTACCAGTTAGATAGAAAAACATCATTTTACCACAAAAACAATAATAAAGGAAACTGGAAGGCAGAAAGAGAGATAGAGGAAGAGGACTATTTTGAATGTTTGAAAGTGTGAAGCAGTGTGGCTACATGACGAAACAATCACTATTCTTTTCTCTTTTTAGTAAACTCTTTTACCAGTCTGCATCTTCAGGTGTTGTGTGTACATACACATATCAACCTATCGTTTTCTACTTAATTATACATGAGTAATCATGAGAGGATTTATGTATTTTGGATTGGGTATGATATACGAAATTAATATAAATTTCCGAGAGTGTATTCTAAATTTTCGAGGAGTATAATAGTATGATTGAATTGATGGTGTTTCTTCCTTTTTTATGAAGACACTTTTGTTCTCCATCAAAATTTCTAATTACTCGATTTAATGACCTATTATATTCAAGAATTATAAGTAGTAATTATTTTCATGGTTATTGAGACTGAGAGAGGTGTTTGTGTAAATTAACAACTGCATTATATTATTGAAGTCTAATTACACTAATAATAGTATGTTTAGAGTGTATTAATAGTAGTTTACTAATAACAAGTGGTACAAGTTAACATTTTAATGTTATAATATAATGACAATGATAATAATAATGACCCTAATTGTTCGTTATATAAGGGTCATAATACTTCACTAATTAATTATAATATTATTTTATTCTTAATTAATTACTCAAAGAAATGTATATAAGGAACATTTTTTATATTATGATTGTTATACATTTTGTTATGTCATAGTAGTAATTTTCTAAATATAAATGTTTTACATTTTGAATGGGATATATCTTTTTTTGTGTGAATATTGAGAAATAAAATATCAATTACTAGAAGATTTTTTAAAGTTTATTTTCTGTAAATTAACGATAAGCGTCTAGTATTATAAATTATAACTACATATTAATAGATCGCTAGAGTATGTGATAATAAACACGACTCTTTCCAACACTAGTGCCTTGATGATGGAGGCTTTCACTATGAGAGATGGCCTTTAACTCAGGTTGATTGGTAAGGACAAATAAGTGGATGAAGAGATGATTGATATATAGTTATAGAGATTGAAAGCTCATCAACCGAATTTATAATCTTGAGCATAAGGGGAAAACATCATTTGAATTTTGAACTTGACGTATTGTTATGGTTGACCAAAGATAGGAATGTTCAGATTCAGTATGTTCACATGCACCAAACTAATGTTGTTCATCTCATTTCGACTCAAATATTGCTACACATTATAAAGCGCTTTATGGCCTGTTATTAATGGGATATACCCCATTGCAACTGTTTCAGCAATGTCTTGTGATATTTAGGGCCTCTTTGTTAAAACTGAATGTCTGAATCTGAAGTCTGAAGTCTGACAACAAGTGACTGAAAACTGAATGTCTGAATCTGAATAAAAACTGAATCTGAATATTGAAATATTTAAGTGTTTGATAAGAGTTCACAGAAAAAGACTTAATTTAAGTCGAATTGACAAAATTACCCTATAGCATGCTTCATTCATAATATAAATTACTAAACAAGTCATTTGTATAAATAATATAATCTAAATTATAAATAGTATAAATATAATAATATGATTCAATAAATATTAAAATTTTATACAAAATAACTAATGTCATTCAATAAATTATAAAATTATAAAGAAGATAAGGTAAATAAATATTAAATATTTAATTAAAAATTATAATATCTAAAATAAAAAAAAGTATAATATAACATATAAATGGCCTAACAAACAAAAAATATGATTATTAGTCATATATATGTATCGACTGTCTCATCATCACTTCTTCATACATACATTATATCAAGATGTACAGTAATTAGATTGTTCACCAATCACATCAATTGGCAACATAAATCACTATCAACAATCACAATCGCAACTAATAAGCAAAATCTATACCCAAATCAATATAAAAATAATATTTTAATAATAATAGTAACAAAAAGATGCAAAAAAATAACTAAAAATTCAGTTCTAACCATAAGATAACATAATCATAATTAAAATAGAGAATTACATTGAAAATATATAATATCAAAAATAAATTACATATAGAAAAAGAACAATATTATTAATCCGTTTGATAGAAATTTCCTCATCAATAGAAGTAGATAATTTTTTTTTTTTTTTTTTGATAATTAGCGATGAATTTTGACTACAATGATATTACAAACATGAATACAGAAATTGCTAACTAATAGAAAGTTAGAGTATAATATGAGACAAATATGTCTCCAACAAGGTTCGAACCCATGACCTTTTACATGAAAGGTTGGGCCGGATGCCACTAGGCTATTGAGCCATCGGCAATAGAAGTAGATAATTTGGAGAAGAAATGTTGAAAAGAAAAGAAACGTGTAATCTATAAGGTTAGATTTGGGCAAATTGACTTTTTGAGAGAATTGTGGGATTCAGTCATTAAGAGGGTGAAAAATAAGTAGCAAATTTTGACTTAAAATTTTGTTAAGGATTTCATTCAGATCTGAATTAATTCAGTACTTAAATTTTTTTGTTAACAAACAGACTTAATGAAATAAGTACTTAATTAATTAATTTTAAGTACTTAATGAATTTAACAAACAGGCCCTTAATTTTTCTTTGTTTCAAAATGAACACAAAATGTTAAATCACTTGCCTTATTTTACAAATTAGTAATAAAAATTACAATTAACGAATATAAATTTGCAAAGAACATACTCCCTCCGTCCTTAAAAGATTGTCACATTTTGACTTTTGTTAGTCAAACATAACAAAATTTGGCCATTAATTCTCATTAAACGGTAAGAAATAATATAGTCTTGTAGGACCTTGTGAGATTCGTCTCAATATATATTTTTGAAATATCAACTTTTTCTAATTTTCTCTCATGTAGAATAATACTCCCTCCGTCCCTAAAAGATTGTCACATTTTGACTTTTGTTGGTCAAACATAACAAAATTTGATCATGAATTCCCGTTAAACGATAAGAAATAATATAGTCTTGTAGGACCTTGTTAGATTCGTCTAAATATATATTTTTAAAATATCAACTTGTTATAATTTTTTTGCATATAGATTAAAAGATATTTACGTTTTAAATTGTGTTTTATTGACTATCAAAAGTCAAAATGTGACAATCTTTTAGGGACGGAGGTAGTAAATATTTACGTTTTAAATAGTGTTTTGTTGACCATCAAAAGTCAAAATGTGACAAATCATTTAGAGATGGAGATAGTATATGTTTCCAACAAGAGTTGAACCGGAGTCCTTCTAATAGAAACTAGGGTCATTTACCAGAAGACCTTTTTTGTTTGTCTTCTTTTGTAAATTAGCGATCAGAACATACTAATAGACAGTTAAAACAAATATGAGACAAATTATCTTCAACAAGATTTGAATCTAAGATTGCTTGATTGAGATTTAGGTCAGATGTCACCATACTATTAAGTCATCTACAAAATAAAACTGAAATATCACCAAAGTATTGATACATAAACCCAAAACACTTATATTTTGTGTGCCAAAAACTCATGAAAATACTCCACAAAAAGGAGCATTAATTATTACAGACTTACAGTAGATTGAAAACAAGAAGCAAAAAAATGTAGTACTATATCATTTCACCCAGAATCCAATGACTAATCAATTCCGGTAAAAAAGTGAGAAGCACTAAATTCTCCCCTAAATATATTCCAAATAAAGATTTTCCAATATATTTCTCAATCCAAGAAAGTCCAAGAAGAAAACAGTTCCCACTTGTCTCATCACAACTTCATCACCTATTATTGAGTTATTGAAGTAATTGAACAACTACCAATTCTCCCCCCTTCATTTCTTCTTTTGCTACTCCTAACCCCTTTGTTTCACCATCTAGTCTCCATCTCCATTCACAAATATGGAAATCTTTTGATATATCAATCAATCCATCACAATTTATTACACCCCCCCCCCCCACCACCCCCACCCCCCTTACCTTTGTTCCTCTCTTTCTACTCTTCATTTTCCACTTCTCATATATACTTCTCACTTTCACCTATTAGGTAAAAGTCCATGAGGACAATCAACTGTTATTTTTTAGATCATTGCCTATTCTTAGATATATTATGCACACTCTCTATATTAGCTTGACCTATGGAAACCCTAGAATGATTAACTAGTTCTCAACTTCTTATTCCTAAACCACAAAAAAAACCAATCTTGTTACAAAAGCTTGAAACCCTTTATGGATTCTTTCCAAGACCCCATGAAAATCCTCACAAACTCAACCATGTCTATGATGACTTCTTCATCATCCTCTCCTGCTGCAGTAGCAACAACAACAACGACAACAACGATAACATCATCATCAAGCCGATACGAGAACCAAAAACGCAGAGATTGGAACACATTTGGGCAATACCTAAAGAACCATAGGCCACCCCTCTCTTTATCAAGATGCAGTGGTGCCCATGTTCTTGAATTTCTTCGATACCTCGACCAATTCGGAAAAACTAAGGTTCACACTACAATTTGTCCATTTTACGGGCACCCGAATCCCCCAGCACCTTGCCCGTGTCCTCTAAAGCAAGCCTGGGGGAGTCTTGATGCCCTTATTGGGAGGCTGAGAGCAGCCTATGAAGAAAATGGAGGACAACCTGAAACGAACCCTTTTGGAGCTCGAGCTGTGAGGCTTTACCTTCGTGAAGTTCGTGATTTGCAGTCTAAAGCTAGAGGGGTTAGTTACGAGAAGAAGAAGCGTAAGCGCCCTCATCAAGAACTACAACAACAATTGTTTATTGCATCACCAGGTGAAACTAGCATGCCTCCGTGAAGAGTCGTGACTGTTATGTTATGTTACATTTCGTTAAGATTATAATTATGTAACGAATCTTTCAAGAGCGGAATTGTTTTATAGTTTGTTATTAATTGTTGGGTTTAGCTTGTTAGAAATTAGAATGATGATGGGATAATATAAGAAGGTATGTAATGTGCAAGGAAAGTCTTTTATCATCATTCATCAATTTGCACTTATTTGGTTTTATCAATTGTCTTTTGCATTATTAGCTAATTTAGTTTTTTCAATTCACTTTGATTTTAATCAATTGAGTGAGATTTTAATTTCCCAACAAAAAATGAGTGATTATTATTCTAGATAGGTCGCTAAATTGTAATTAAGATCAATTAAAGGTTTTGGTTCACTAAAGTGAATAAGTAGGTGATGCCAACAGACAACAGTAGAACTTCAAGTGACACACATGATAGACAACATAAACAGTCTTATGATGATTGAATTACATGTCGAGAAGTTCGGCAATAGGTTTTCAATAATGTCTTATGTATATACTCTTGTGCAAGGTCTAATTGTGAATCCATGCATTATATATATATATATATATTATATATATATATATCATTTTCATTTATTACTAAGTTTTAGGTTTTAATCACTTCATTGATCCTATACTTTTCTAATGAGCTAAGGGATAAGGGCATAAGGTTAAGCTTAGGTATACATCGTGTTGTTAAATACTCCCTCCGTCACTAAATGATTGTCACATTTTGACTTTTCATGGTCAACAAAACATGAATTGAAATGTAAATATCTCTTATTTTACATGCGAAAAAATTATAAAAATTTGATATTTCAAAAATATATATTGAGACGAATCTAACAAGATCCCACAAGACTATATTATTTCTTATCGTTTAATGAAAATTTATGATCAAATTTTGTAATGTTTTCTGATGAATTTATTTTTAATAGATCACCTTATCTTGCGAGTATTTAACCGCTAGTATGAATTCGTAACATAGTATCACTAGTCATCCTCTGTTGATGTCACGTGTTAATTAATATCATCATATATAATTCAAGCGGATCAGATTACACAGACCAGAACGTGTTGTAACATTATACAGTGAGCTAATTCGAAAGTAATCCTTCTTTTTGTTTCAAATGACATTGAATCTAATAATATTATCTTGGACGTTGAATGCTCAAGGATTTGGATATAAAGATTCTCTACTATGTGTTAATATGACTTGGAGCTTGGTCGGTCAACATATCGGCATACTAGTACTGTTACGTTATTCGTTTGAGTGTGGCAGATCATATTTCATAGTCTTTTCTTTTCTCTGAATTTCTCTCTCTTTTTCCTCTAATATACTCCATAACTCATCATCCCACATCGCTCAGCTTTATTGTTGGAGATTTATAGTTAGGTCAATTAAATAAATAAATAAATGAGACTATTATTGATTTATTATGTAAGTAATTATTATTATCTGAAGCAGAAGAGAAGAAACAAGCCAAGACACATGAGTCATGATGATGAGTGAGTTTAGTGCTCGTGAGTAAAAAGTCTGATTGTTTTATTATTCTTTTTTTGTGCTGTCATTTCATTCAATTCAGAGAATATCGAATTGGAAGACAGCAGCAACGTGCCTCGTAAGAGTCTTAGCTTCTTTTGAAGTTCAATTAAAATTTGATTAATTCGATCGATAGTTTAAATGTTTATATGAAATTAATCTTTGAAATAGAACATAATCAAAGATATATTTGTAGGAAATATATCATATCGAAATATTATATCAAATTGGAAGATATATAGCAATGTACCTCATATAAGTCATGTCTTATTTTGAAGTGTTTGAAATTTGATTCAAATAGGATTAATTCGGATGAGATGTTGATATGAATTTCTTTAGCGTTTTAGATCAAATGTTTTATTTGAAATTAAGCCTTGAATAAGAAATATTCAACATGCCTCCAAACACTACCACATAACTAACTCACCCTCAATTAGACTTATAGGAAGTCTATGGAGTATATGGTTATATCGCAATCACATCATACACAAACAAAATCATTTTCACCTCCCACAATTAAAAGCACTACGCAACTCTATCCTCACCAAATGAAAAAAAATTAACACCATCAACACCCAATCCCATAACACCAATAAACTTGCAAATCTCCAACAAATTTCTTATTCACATAAGCCACATAACACACTATCATCATATACAATCATCTTTACAATCAAATACACTCCCACCCTCCATATACATATTAAAGCCTTCAACACACAAAATACAATTATATTCCAAAACACCATACAACTACACAACACCAATACAATAGCACCACTAAATTACCCATTACATGTACTACAAGCTATTATATTTAGCCTACACCTTATTACATATACACTCCCACACACAGATTACCCAAACGCTATTTTTCTAGTCTTTGATCATTTTCTCTCGCAGGTGCTAGCTAGACAGGTTGTCCCAGCTTTTGAACATCAGGAATGGAGGACAGTTTTGCAAACATATCTGCCAGTACCCACGGATATCTATATTAGCACTTCGACTTTTGTCTCTTTTAATGTCCTCCTACATGTATCGTCGGAAGTTAGTTCCAATTTTCAGACTTCATAAGGAGCTAATGGTTAACGTAATTTGATAAATCTTAAAATTATGTAATTCTCTCCAAAACTCTGTTCGCACTTTTATATGTTAATAACAATGCTGTGAATTATCAAAAAAAAAAGAAATATTCCAGGACATATTTGTGGGGAAACTATCATATCAATATATTAGAGAGTTCAAGTGAGTTTTTTAAGTTTTTGGTCACTCTTTGTACTCCCAATTAATTATATGGTAGAATTCTACCTATACTTTCATGATATCGAAATACACATTTAAGAATAATAATAAACAAAATATAGCAAAGATAAATAGTGATTTATTGAAATAAGAATTTGTTTTATAAAAATTTAAATCTTTAATTAAAGTATATTAATAAATGAAATTGATAATTAACTACAATGTTAGGAGATACTCAGTGTAATATGTTTGGTTCAATCTTTCGTGTTCATTGATGTAACAATTTATGTAGGAGCCTTCGTGAGCATCTTGATTTTCATCATGCATATTAATTTTAATCAATATTTAACTTAAAATTACAGACCCTATTACAATTTAATTTTTTCAAATAAATTATAACGAATATAATTAATAGAATTATTTTATTGATCACGAAGTATTTCTCCCACAAACATAATTTTTCATTCAACTATTTGTGTATTTACAATGTCATTCTCATTCATCCACAAATAAATTGTGGAGTATGTAGAAAGAAGAGAAGTCAAATCTGAAGAGACAGTTCTGAAGTGACCTCTATGTAGGAGGGTCCACTGTCCATGTGGATCCCAGCCCCCTGCCTTCATTTCACTTGCTTTTGCTTTCAATGGGCCCACTCCCCACTCCCCTCCAAATATAGACCGACTCGCCTGCCCCATTTTCATTGACCATACTCCATACTCCATCATAGCTTATCACCCCAAAACCCATTATTCTCGATCACGTCAGATTATTCGCTCGACACTTATCGAAAGACTTTGTTCGACCTTCATTCATATCATGTTCTAATATAATAAATGCACAATACCCGACCTTTAAGCTACCCAAACCCGACTTTTAACCCCAAATGCCTATTAACTTTTAGATTCTTCTTAAGCAAAGTCTATTAAGGAGAAGTCTTGATTAAGAACATAGGTACACTGCAAACAACCCTCGAAAAATCCACTCCCACGTGCAATATACTGAAAGGGAAACCGTACCACATTTCTGGATCAAACACTATTTCATAAGTGTACCTGCAACTTCTTAAATGCTTTTATGATCAGTTCATTTAATCATACATATTTAGACCCCTTGAGAAAGTGTCTTCACATCTTGATGTAGACTTGTGATCATTTATTGATCACAAGCACAAACTGTTCCACACCAGTCTGCAGCTTCTCATTTGAGGCACCTCAGAGGCTCACAGACTTCTTTCATGGTCGCTCAACATTCACTTGTCTATTTCAAGAAACCTACACATAATGAACAAAAAATAAGGTGTCAACAAATATAATTTGTAATCATAATTTGCATATCAACACGATCAATAACGTGATTGTATCCTCTACCTCCTTTTTTGACTCGGTATCGTTCCTTGTGATTGTGTTGATTGTACACCATATATGTACCTGTGTAGTGCATGATTTATAATTTTGAAAACAGTAAAATGGTATTGATTGTTTCCAACCAATAAGACCATTCCCTTCTACAAGTGAGGGAGACAATGCCTATACATGAATTCGGTATTGCTAAAAATTGAATATGTTTCGAAAATGAAGACCAACTCTTCAATATAAGGGTGTGAATTACATTTGTGTGTCATGCGTGGTCACACACATTGTGATAGACAAACCGAGTCTCATTCATCATCAGAGGTGTGAGCAAACAAATGATCCTGTTGGGTAACATTTTACAAAATATTGGCTATAAATAAATTGAATTCCTATATTAATCCTACTTCCTCATCATAAGTCGCTCTGCTACAGATGCTCTAAATTCCTCAGGCAGATTTTGACTTAGCTGATGCAGATGTGAGATAAGAGAGTGTCTTATGCCCAAAAATATCAAGAAAACTCCTAAGAATCCAAGAACCTTCAGCGTTGTAAACAAGTTCAACTGCATTCATGGGAAAAAACATCATTACGACCAGTTCAAGAAAGATGACGTTATGAAATTTATAGTGATATTTGTTGACAGATGGTGTACACAGATGGTGTACACAGATTACATGCCGAACCCCCCCCCCCCCCACCCCCCACCACCACACACACACAAAAAGTAGTAAAGGAGACATTGAGTGCAGAGCAAAGGACTAACCCTCAACCAAAATAGTGAATATAGGAGGAGAATGGATCCGATGCCCCCATGAAACAATAAAGCGAAGACCGAAGAAACAGCTGCATTTGGGAAATTCTTCAAATTGACACCAAGGCGTAGAAGCTATCAAAATAAATAAGATAACATATTAGTATAGAGGCATTAAATTCAGGAATCGAAATTATAGGAGAGAACACGTGAAGATATCAAGTAATTCCCCCAGTCACCACTACAAATAAGCAAAGAGGAATGCGTAGTATATCTAGTAGAGACTTACCCCAACCACAAAGCCAATGAATGGCAGAAGAACAAGACTCAAGAAATCAAGATACAGCTCTCTGCGTGGTCTCTTCTCGGAAGCTCTGAAGATATCACTGATCTCAGCCTTGGGGCAATATCTGGAATAGGGTTCAGTAGGTTGAATAGGAGGACGAGTAGCCCTCTCAGGCGGGTAAGGAACGTCTACTCGAGATGGCCCAAATGTTGTGTGAAAGAGTTCTCCTGAAGGCATAATCCAGCCAGATCAGATTAACATGTGCAATGACCAGAGAAGACTCAATAATGTATAGCTAAAACTGGAGAAGATATTGATACAGAAAAGTGAGAGATGAAATATTTCATAGAATTACCATAGCAGAGTCGCCAATCGAGAGCTGAAGTTCATATTTGCCTAACAGGTAGTAAAATTTATCCACCAGTCCAAGAAAATTCTACAATGCATGCAACTTAGACAATAAGTATCCAAGAATTACATAACATAACAAGAGGAAAAAGGAATGTTCTGAATGCAGGATGACTGACCGAAGTCATTCGATGGGCAAATTAACCTTAACCATTTAGGACTTTCTGAGTCAACTCGAAGTTTTTCTCTGAGCCGCTAACCACAAAAATATGCTCAACTTTGCTCTCATGCCTTAGCTTAAGGAATGCCAGCACATTAAATGTTCATCAGGGTCTAAGTAGAAGGTAACAAAATGAAGGACGCTGAATATATAAATAAATTTAAAGCCATATGCCCAATCTGGCACAGTTTATTGCTCAATTCAAAAGTGAATCGAGCAACATCCCACACCAATATAAGGCTTCACCCCAACACGAGTTTTTTAAAATTAGCATTCAATCAAAATTTTCTTTCGTGCATAAGTGTCTAACGATTTTCAAGGCAAATCTCGAACTTCCTTCAGTCAGAATGGTATGAGCAACAACTTGCTTCATGTATTAAGCAAATGATTGCTTCATAATCCACTCTCAAAAAAGAAAATAGAAAGGGTCTAAAGCAATGGAACAATAAAAAGAGAGAATACTAGATCATACTTTTTCTGACTTTCTACACTTTCAACATCACTGCCAAGTAGCGAGACCTCAGCATGGCTGATCTTAATAACTCCTGTAATGTACACAGCCACTCTAGCCCGTCTGCGGGTGGAAAAGATGTTCTTATTTTCAGGTTTGTCCAGCACAACCTGATGAGCAAAGGCAATTATGATAAAGTCATAAGCCCAAACATGTTTTTACCTAGATAACTGGAGGAGAAGGGGAGAAACAGTCCTACAGGAGTGATAATTACCTCAAAAGAGAAAATATAACTCCCCACATCTATACTTTCTGGTAATGCATCTAAGTAATGCAGGCCATCTTTCAGCACCATCAAAAAGCTTCAGTATGTCCTTCTTTACGGCATCGATCTGCCAGAAAATATCGATGTGAAAATAACAATGCCAAAATAATTACAAAAAAGTAGCTTAGCTTTCTAATCTTAATAGGAGCTAATTGCATGGAAACATGTCAACTAAGGAATAAAGAACACCATCAGCTTACCAAGGCCTGATCAATATCTGTAGACGCCAATGATATTATACCAGCGAGGGTCTCATATGCCATACCTGCATAAAGTGATGCTCTGTTAGGAACAAACAACAATTCTATGAAAAAAGGATTGCTAGTAAGGAATAGTGTATGTGCGCAATATTTAACGAATGTACATTGAAAAATCACATAAACTAGCACCTGCAGGAAAAGTTCTAGATTATGGGTTATTAAAAATTGTAGCGCCATCTTCCATCACTTTGGCTGAGTGTCTATAATCAACGTTCCAACTAAAATCCCAGCATATAATTCATAAGGGATACTTAGGATGAATCCTACCCCAAGGTCAACAAGATGTCATGTAGAAGTGTAACCTTTACGAATGCAAAAAACTTTATCGGCGTCGTATGTACAACTCGAAATACATATTAAGGAACAGGCCATGCAGAAATAGTAGAGTTGAAGTATCTATCAGCATTGCATTATTATGATGCAAGAACATTTACTCAAGCTGCAGCTACCACTTAGGTGCATGTGATTACCTTTTCATTCAGATAGAATATTAATTGCATGTCAAATAGTCAATGATTGCTGATGCATATTATTACCTTGATAACTCTTAAACCTTCAACTGCATGATAGAAATCATGTAGTGAGCTAGCACTGCCAATGGCATCCTTATGTCTTGAGGCAATCCCCTAGAGAATAAAGATTTATAGAATAAGACAAAGTAAACACATCCAGCAACAAGAGACGACTGGACGCTTAACATACTGTAAAAGCCTCGTTATTAAGCTCGCATTTGAGTATCTCATTGATTCCTAGAGCATGAAACAACACCTTCAAACCAGAATCTCGGGACCTCAGGACTTCCCCCATTGATTTACATGTGGAGTCCTTTACAATTGACTTTATTCAATTCCAAGTTATTGTTTCATCTATGGGTAATGGCTGTCAACTATTAGCTTAAGAAATCTTGAACTAAATAACTATTTGCAAAGATGGAACCAAGTTCATGATCAATCATTGCAGATTGTCAAAAAACATCATTACAAGGGTTCGATTTGAACCAAGTAAAACAATGTCTCTTTTTCTCTTAATAAGCTACTAGCTCCATCACTAAAAGATTGTCTAGTTTGATTTCGAACGGTCAAAATTAACAAAATTTGTAGCCTTAATAGACACATATAACTTTGAGTTGAATAAAATTTATCATGTTAATAGTAACCTACGTCGAAAAGAACAATCTTTCGCTATACTTTTACCAAATATTATACAACATACAAATATATTCCAGGTTCAAAATTCCTAAAAGTAGACCATCAAAATTTAAAACTACATAATCTTGTTAAGACGGTCTGATTACTTGTATATTCACCTAAACATACAAATTAACTTTCAACTCCTTACGACACCTTTGCCAATCCCATTACACATAACATGTCTCAAATGCCACTAGAGAGGTCCCACCTAAGTGGGATAAGAAGGTCGGATATCAGACGACCTTCTTACTCCTATGATAAATAGTAGGTTCTTCCCAAATTGGGCCAACATGATGTGCTAACACAGTCTTACTCCCTACTTCACAATCAACAAAAAGTGTATTTTGTGTAATGAGCCATTTTGAATGTATTAACCCGGCATATGTTACTTCAGATAACATTGCATGTCCCAGGCCGGGGTACTTGAGGACGGGACCTGCTACTTTATGTGACATTGCCGATCCCTTAGGGCTCGACCGAGAGCTGAAAACTTACCAATGTCATAATCATATACCCCACCTCGACCCCAATAAGAGGGATAATAACTCGTTTGGTTTATTTCAGCCATTTTGATCTATTTCATCATAATATATCATATCCAAAATTATAAAATCGTTGGCAAACACATTAATCAAAAAACAATATTTTCTGATACCACAATCAAAAGAAACAAAAACAACATAATAAAATAAAACCTAACAAAAATAAAACATAAATAATAAACATTATTCAGGGTTTAGCATGGGTTTAATTAACCTCGTAGATGATCCATCGGACGGTGTAAGAAGATTCAACGCAATGGTTCGATGAGCGTCAGATATCGGCTGGTAGGCGGATGCATCACATATCCACCAAATTAACACTACAAACAATACAATTGCCCCATAATTTATACCCATTCCTGTAACAATGTTTATAGCACTGAACTAATTAACAAATTTGTAGAAAATAATTATTAAGACAATGTAGATTATTAGTAATGTGATTAGTTAGGATTAATATGTGAAACTGTGAAGATCTTACTGTCGACGGAAATAATATGAGATGGACTGATTTGAGTACTGGAGTCTGGAAGACTGGAACTATGGATAGTAGATAAATGGAAAATTGTTTCCTTATTTGGGCCGTCTCATCTGTTAGAGTTTGGATCACCTGTAACACTTTTATACGACATTCTCTACTACATTTTTATTATTTGACTATTTTTTTCAATTTTTCAAGCATACTATTTAACAAATAATCTTCATAACATTATTTACTACCACATCCAATTAAAAAAATTAGTTATTTTTGCTTTCTAAGACAAAATTTTGTTATTTTTTATTTTTTAACGATAAAAATTACGAACAATCAACGGAAACCACTATACACATAAATGAAATACAGTAACTATTTTGCTATAGGGGGCAAAATATGACTCTCCAAAAATACTATTTGGCAATGTGTTGGTGTGTATAACAACTCACGTTATACACACATACGAGCCATTAATCCGTTACCGGCTCCTGCACCTGACTCAAATATTAAATTCGATTGTTAATTATTAGGGTACGAATTTATGGTCGTTTGAAATATCCATATAAATGAGAACGAGTTAATGTACACCTAAAATGTTAAAATTAAGCATTTAGTTGTTGAAGTGGTCTTTATAAATTTTATGTATTGATAAAAAAGTACAAGATATATACATATACTATTATCGTATTTTACCTGTTAACATATTCATGAGTAAGAAGGGTCATCTTAAATTGATATTCACTAATTATATTAACACAATCGATGCTTGTGTATCTAGAAATTATATTATTAATGAAATTTCTTTAGAAAAATATTAATACGTAGATATCTTTTATGAACGTATTTATTCATCTTAGTAATGGTTTATAAATTAATCATACATAATTTCTCCTCCTAAAATTTAAGATAACGTATATGTGTTTCACTCTCTTACCTTCTTCTCGTATTATATATGCATACAAAACCCATATCAATTGTTATATGGTAAATTTAATACTCATAATCCACTTTTATATACCTTCTTTATTATGGATGATTTATGTCAATTTTTTATTTTGTTAATTCGTTCTATAATAAAAGCTTATTGGTACGTCCTATTTTGAGAAATTGGAGGATAATTGAGAATACGAAATTAGGACTAGAAAGGTACAATCATTTAAAGCACCAGCGTTATCCAATCTGTTTTTCCCACACGCAATCCACACTAATCTACGAAGCAATTTCTTAACTCAACATGCATGCTTGCTTATCCGCGTCCATTTCCTTGACCCATTCATATGCCTAAATTAAAAGTCTTTTTTTAATACTAACCTAGGGATAATCATGCTTATAATTTATAAAGCAATAATTTCCTCCCTACATTACGAATTTACTTGGAGATCAATCAACTTATAAGATAACTTAACAATTATTGCTCAGTTTAATTAATGGCATATTTTGAACTTTTTTCCAAAGATGGTAAAAATGCTCAATTATCAATTTCATTATAACTTTGATGAGTTTGTACTAATAATATATAACACATCCCTGTAAGAATTTAGTAGGGAGCATTCAATAAAATTAATTAGAGTAAAATACATTAAAAAGTTATTGACGATAATAGGCATTATAATAAATTACATATAATATCAAATTGTAATTAAATTAGTACTTATATACTATGCAATAATGAGAGAGTGGCTAAGATATCAATAAAATGCTTGTCCTTCATTTGAATTGTACTACATGAACATCATATTTATTAAATATTGTATTAAATTCACGTAAAAGTAATACCAGCTTATTTAGTGAACAACTTATTTAGTGAAGTCAATGTTTTTTGTGACAAAATTACTTATAAATAAACCTCAAATTAATTTGAGATAAAAGGGAGTAACAAATTAAGCACATGGGATTTATATACACATAATATAATATCCTGAACTGTGTTATACACACCAAAATAATAGCAATTTTCAGTATTAAATGACATTTATGATCCTCTTATTGGAGTAATTAACAAAATGTTAATTCAAGGAAAAAATAGTAATTGCGCACCCTAAAAACACTGTACTGGTGCGTATAGTCGATCCCCATAAGCCCATAATATCCTACAAATATATATAAGTCCCCACCAACTAACATCTCCATCAAAATTCTCTCATCATTCTTCCTGCATAAGAATCATAAACAGATATACTCCATTATTTTCCAATCTCCAAAAAATGGGTTCAACATTGCTAGGCAAGCTAAGAAGGGCTGTGAAGAAAATCAGGATCCTGCTAAACTACAATTTCAACATAAGGTTGAAGTTGGCTTCATCACTTGGCAAATCAAGAAAGGTGTTGAGTTTCAATGATAGACCTGGATTAAGATTATGCATAGCCGACGAAGATCGGAACAACTCAAAGAACAGTAATAATAATGATGATGATGGTGATGATTCTCATGGCTATTATCAAAGATCAATAAGCAGCCCTTTGTTGAGTAGTTGTTCATTTAAATCTGAGGAGGATATTGATAAGAAGTCTGAATTGTTTATAGCCAATTTTTATAAGCATTTGCAATTTGAGAGGCAGGTTTCTTTGGAGCTAAGGTATGCTAGAGGACATAGTTTTGGTTCATCATCTTCTATATCTCCATGAATAATTATCAATAATGATAGTGATGCAAGAAATTAAAATTCAGGGTTGACCATTATTGTTGAAAGTCAACCCTATGAGGTTTGATTTAGATCCAAGGATTTTGAATTTGATTTTTGTAATAACAATATATAGTAGTAGTAATAATATTCACATGTTTTGTTTGTTGTTCTGTTATTGGTCAAGCATGAAATTTTATATGTATATCAATATATTAATGTGTGTTGATAAGTTGTGAAATGGCTTCCCTTTCATTGAGATTATGATTTGCAAAAAACTCAAGAAAATTCTCAACTTGCTCAAATAATGATGGTTCCATATTTTGGATTAATCTACAAAAGTTGAAAGATTAGAGTTGAACGATGGTTCACATTTCAAATTGTGATGATACTATAATATATAGTATAATGAAATTTGCAGATATGAATATAGAAGTTGAGACTCATATTTAATCACTTTTCGACTTATTTTTGTTTATAGGGCCAAATACATGTTTGATACTTCATTTCTGTTGTTAGAACATTCACACAAATTTCCTCCGATTTATCAATATATTAATGTGTGTTGATAAGTTATGAAAATTACTTCCTTAGCTTTCATTCAGATTATAGTATTCCAAAAAACTTAAGAAAATTCTCAACTTGCTCAAATGATGATGATACCATATTTTGAGATTAATCTATTACAAAAAAAAGGGAAAAAAAAGGATTCGAGTTGAACGATAGTTCACATTTCAAATTGTAATGATATTACATATAGTATGTATAATATAGAACTTAAGACTCATATTTAATCACTTTCCGACTTATCTTTATTCATAAAATCGAATACATATTTTATATTTCTATTGTTACACTAAAAATATCCAGCCCACACCAACCATACCGTCATTCCGAATATGTTTTCCCATAGCAAAGCTGTGAAGGATTTGATCCTAAACATGGTAGACCTCCCCAAGAGGAGCTAGTTGTGATCTAACCATGGGCTGCCAGCTGGTCAGCTTTTCATTTCCACCCCACCAACACCCAATCTTCCCCTATAGTACAATCACATACATCCACGCATAGTTCAACTATGTGTACACATGAATGAAATCTGGGCGAAGTTTAAAGAGGGGTAAATTTTGAAATAATTAAGTAAGTGGACACAATTTAAAAAAAAAAAATAGAAAAAGAAGAGTACAATAAAAAAAAGACACCAAAGAGAATCGAACCTATTAAATCTTGTAAAAATACATTAACTTTACTAGCTGCTCTAGAGTATCTCCTCAAAGATTAACATATTTTATAGTATATCTATCAAATTTCAGAAACTGAGGGAACATTTGGTCGCTGCACACTGAAACAGTTAAAGAACGATAGACATACTTGCTATTTTGCCCCTATTCAAACTTCCTTCAAACACTACACTTTTAACGTAATTTGAACTCGATTTAGTAATTATTAAATACAACCAAGCTTTATTATTTGATGTAAGACTTTTAATATGGTTTTCTTATCTGGACGTTTGTTAAGTAAAGTCATATCCTTGTCGAATTGAGTTGTATCTTTGGATTTTTAAATAATTTATTTATATTATTAACCAGAATGAAGTCGAGTTTACATCAATTGTCAATCATAAAACAAACTTCAAGTTATAAATAATAACTCAACTGAAACTAACATATTGAAATTTCGTTAAGTAGGCTCACTTCTGGAATCGATTCGAATCAAATCCTTGTTGTTGGGTTCCCTTGATGTCAACTAACTTAAGCATCTTTCTTTATAAAACCCTGTTTTTCATGTGTTAAATGATAATTAGTTTAAGCTACTTTGCTAACATTTTCTTCACGTGTTAAATCATATTGTTGATGCATATTATTACTTTGCTCTTCATAAGTCATATAATTAGTTTTCCCTCATATCCCTTTATGACATAGTTATATAATTTAACATCAAAAGCTAAAATAATTAGAACTCAACTAGCGAAAAAAATTTCCTATGCATAATTGAACCAAATAGGAACCACTTTAGGAATTCATAATATGATTCCATCAATTAAGCATGGAGGAAGTAATAAGTATACATAATATTTGTTGGAACGAGTTTATGTCTCACAGCTAGTCGTAAACTTACAATTAATGTTTGAGATTCAGTTTGAATCGAAGCGAGTTATTCCAAGCGGATCGGAAGCTATTGAACATTGGTTGAATTGAAAACATGAGATGAGATAAGTTGTCTTAGTATAACATGAGAAATTTTACACTTATATCTAGATATATATAATAAGGATTTTAGTTTTAATATTTCTATTCATACATTTATATTAATTTTTACTTTTAATATGTTGTACTCTCTTCGTTCTCTAAAAGATGGTCAAATTTTAAATTTTTATAAGTTGAATTTTAAAATTTTAAACAAATTATCTGTATATGATGTAAATTCTTTTGTGAAAAGTATATCAAAATATATTATTTCAATCTCATTTTCACTATTAATGTAAAACCTTTATACTACATTAATTGTTTATATCGACTAAAACTGCAAATTATTTTTTATTTTGAATATTAAAGATTAAGTGAAATGACGTAAGATCAATGTAGTATATACTATATAAAAGAAAAGAGATTTTAACATTAATTAAATTTATTAATGTTGTTGTGAAGATATCAACTTGATAAGAAACAAAACCGATAAAGAAATAGCAGTTTTGATTATAATAACATAAATAAAACATGTTACATTAGTATTTTTTTCCCGTAAGTCTATTCATATATTATGTGAAATATATACAATATTATATACAACTAGATTAAAAAATAACATGTTACATGAATACTTATTTTTTCCCAGAGCTCTATATGTAATATATGAAAAAATTATATATACTTTTACCAAGTTTGTGTATTAAGTAAACAAATTATTTTGACATAAAAAAGCTTTGAAAATTAGTTTTAGTATATATATTTTTTGTCTTTTTAGTATTATGTATATTCTCTATGAAGATGTTTTATAGAATTTTAATGAGATCAAATTATTTTAGGATTATTATATTTTTAATTTAGTCTCAATTTTTAAGGGTATTTTTGTTCGAAATCGAATAAACTCTTAGGGTGCGTCTGGTAGGCTGGAATGGAATGATGTAGGAATGGAATGACTTCAGTAATGGAATGAGTAAAGGAAAGGAATGAACAAATGATTCTTATTATTTTGTTTGGTATGGTCGTAGTAATGTAGTTCAATTACCATTAATCATTACATTCCTTAGTTTGGTATGATGTAACAATAATTGTAATATAACTAAATTACAAATGTACTACTAAATATATTCAAGTAAATATTATATTATCTAAACACAATTATTTATCTTCCCAAAAATAACTATTTAATAATAAAATTAGTTTTCAATTAACTATTTAATAATTAATAATAAATATGATGATAATAATAATAATAATAATAATAATAATAGTAATAATGATAATAATAACAATAATAATAATAATAAATATGATAATAATTATAATGATAATAATAATAGTAGTAGTAGTAGTAGTAATACTAATAAAAATATAATAATAATAATAAATATGATAATAATGATAATAATAATAATAATAATAGTAGTAGTAGTAGTAATAATATTAATGAATATAATAATAATAATAATAATAATAATAATAATAATAATAATAAAAGTAGTAGTAGTAGTAGAGATAATGATAGTTATTATAATAATAATAATAATAATAATAATAATAATAATAATAAATATGATAATAATAATAATAATAATAATAATAATAATAATAACAATAATAATAATAATGCGAATTTCTCAATGTAATAAAAGCAGCTTGTGTAAATGTAGTATTTTTAGAATAATTTGTTATAATTATAAATATTGTAACCCTGTCCTATTTTTCCTCATTCGATTCCCTCATCTGAAGTAATGGATGATTACGCCCAATTTGAGAGTAATGGGTATTACCTCAAATGGGGTAATGAGATTAACTAAGGAATGCAATGAATATCAATTCCTAAGTATCAAACCAAGTCATTCAATTTCATTACTGTTTAATTCATTCCATTCCACCATACCAAACACACTCTTAACGTTATGTATATTATAGATTTTGATCCCTCAGTTTTTGGATATTGGTCTCCTCCCCCCCCCCCCTCTCTCACCCTATTTTCTATCTAATCAGCATCATTATAGCTACTATTACCATTTTAATCCCTGAATAATTCCACTTTTTTATTCTACTTTTGTTTTTATTTGCGTTGCTGAAGAAGGATTGAGTTGAATTTGATTCGATGCTGATGTTGACTTTAATATTGGGGGTTTGACTTTGAAATTAGGGTTTATGTATCTGAATAAGAGAAACGGGGAAATATTTGTTGTTGATTGTATGTTTATTTAATCATAATTTATGTGGCGATTGTTGATTATCAATCCGAGGGGATTTGATATTGAGATTTTTATGAAATTGATGTCAATTTAAGGTCGAGGTGTAGTATTTTTTGTTATTGTTAATTTAGCTCAACTCAGAAGCAAATTATTGTTGATGATCGATCCGACCAATTTGGGGTTGACCATTGACATTTTATAAATTTGAGATTAATATAAAGGTGGAATTTGGCACTGTTTTTGTTAATTTATCTCAAATTGGGGTAAATTATTGGGTTAGATAATTTGATTTAGTACAAAGAGAAATGGATCATGTTGTGGGTGGGAAGTTTAAGCTAGGGCGGAAGATTGGGAGTGGTTCTTTTGGTGAACTTTATTTAGGTAAATAAAAAATATTGAAATGAGTTTGATATTTTTAGTGGTGTTTCAATTATTCCCTTAAGGTGATGAATTATTTGTAAGTTTTGATTTTTGTTGATTTGTTTAGGTGTTAACATACAAAATGGAGAAGAAGTCGGCGTTAAGCTGGTACTTTGAAACTTCTTGCTTATGCTCTTCATTGAATATGTGCTAGCATAGAACGGGATTTGTTGCAGTGCCATAATAAAGTCCAATAATATATTTTACTAGGATGACTTATAGATACGAGGTTATTTGATTAGACATAAATATCATGTTCTTGATACACAATATGTCTCCATGACTAGATATACTGAGACTTGAGAATATATTATCATTGAAGGGGTCACTGAAGTTGTTGGTATAAATGAATGCTTCAAAAAACAATTCCACTTAGTGCCCATGCTTATCCATAGATTGTTTTTTGTTGAATTATCAATGTAATGATACTATAGCTATTTTTACCCATGATTACTTTTATTTTGGGGTAAGAAGCCAGTGGTTGTGACTTGTGAGGCATCGTCTTTGGCTGGCCTTTGAATTAAAATTTATGTATGCTCTCACGTGAGATGAGTAGTGGCATCTGCTGCTATGCAGTTATTCATTATCATTATGCATTAGGGACTTGCCTACTTTTTTCCTCAAGAAGTTTAGTTGCAAGGTTCCAAGTTTTTGCTTTCATTAACATTAAATGTGTTCTTACTCACCAATTTTCTACAACAATCAGGAACCTGTCAAGACCAGGCACCCTCAGCTGCACTATGAGTCTAAAATATACATGCTTCTCCAAGGAGGAAGTAAGTATCATCTGCTATCCACTATCACCTCACCTGGAAATTAGCGGGGATAAAATCTGGAGTAGTGTACTAACACTCTGGTTCTTTATGATGCAGCTGGGATTCCAAATTTAAAGTGGTACGGTGTTGAGGGTGAATATAATGTGATGGTTATTGACCTTCTTGGACCGAGTCTCGAAGATCTTTTTAACTATTGTAGTAGGAAATTCTCCTTGAAAACAGTACTTATGCTTGCGGATCAATTAGTAAGTAGAGATGAATGAATAAACATTTTCTTTCAGATGCGAAGTATATTATTTTGACTTGTGTTAGTGACTGAGGTGTTGTTGTTCAGATTAATAGAGTTGAATACATGCACTCAAGAGGATTTCTTCACCGCGATATAAAGCCAGATAACTTCTTGATGGGTCTAGGTCGAAAAGCAAATCAGGTATTTCCAGCTTTAGAATCAGAAATAGTTTTGTTGCAGGATTTAGGAGTATCTGTTACTACTTCTATCTCAATGTGTTGCGGGTTAGGGCTGGGGATATTTAATGCACAGCTTTAAAGCCATCTGTCAATTCCACTTTCCTCCTCAATATATCACATTTGATTTAACACCCCAAATAACTAATCATGGGATTTCCCAAAAGGAAAACATCCCTCTGCAGGGGAGACCATCATTTACAACTGACAGATTAGTTCTAATAAAAATCATGTTTGTCATTTTGGATGACAGTGCACGGCAAACATGTCCTTATCTTTATGGTTGTCTTAGGATTATAATATATATCTTGAATTCAAATTGATTCTCAATGGTTGGTAAATTATGAGATATCATGTCCAAGACCTCGTGTATCCCTCCTATTAGAACACTTAGGTCCACGTTCATGCTGGTAAATTTGACCGTTATCCCACATAGAAGACTTACTAGAAGCAACTGTGCTATATATCATCGTTCTTGATTTTGCATTATTTTTGAAGGAGTGATGACATTCTATCTTTAAAAGTTCCATCCCTGAGGAGATCCATGTGTAGGTGCCAATATGTCTTGTTGTGGGCGATTGAACTCCCCCTTCCATTTCTCGTGGAAATCCCTTTTATCAAATGTAGTTGTTGAAGCTCATTATTATTAAGAATGGTGTAAAGTATAAAGCATACGTAAATTTATTGCTTCAGAATCTATTGTGTTAAAAATGTTGTAATTATTTATCTCGGCTATAATTTACTGGCATTAATGGAAAAACAGTTCTATTACTTATCTAACTACGGTAGGTATTGATTGAGAAATTGTTCGCATCCACATACAATGTATTAGCACCAAATGCACTGTCTACTTTGTTATTAGCGACAATGATTTAGATACTTTTTGCTTAATGTTGTTGTTTTGGCTACATGGGCATTGCCACGTTTTAATTGCATTTCCATAACTCCAAAAAAATCCCCTACAGTTAGCATTCTTAGTTTAATACTGCTCACAGGTTTATGCAATTGATTTTGGTCTTGCCAAAAAATACAGAGATCTTCAGACTCGTAAGCACATACCATACAGGTAAATCACAATTTTGGCATGTCAACTTCGCGTTGAAGTCAATTTCTGTATGTTCGTCATTTAGATGTCTTGTTCACAGTGCCTGGTGGAGATCCTTTATTGTGTCAACATACTAAGTAGTCACTTGCTTTCTAAATTCCTTGCAGGGAAAATAAGAACCTCACAGGAACAGCTCGTTATGCAAGTGTTAATACACACCAGGGAATTGGTTAGTCATTTTGTATATGGATTGCTCCAAAGTACAGCAACATCAACATGCCTCAATGCCTATGAAGAATCTCTCGCCTAAGCGAGGTGGGCGGGTTTCGAATAGTGCACAGCCCCCTGTAACAACATGGAGGCTGATTTCGAATTGACCCAAGTGTGAAGTGCAAATACTAATTGGAGAAGATTTTATTTTTTCCATAACTTCGAGATCTGAGTGTGGTTTGTAATATGATTAAAACTGTTGTATGTCAGAGCAAAGTCGAAGAGATGATCTGGAATCTCTTGGCTATGTGCTTATGTATTTCCTGAGAGGAAGGTAATTCTATCTCCTTGTTTGTTCGATACCTAGATTATGAGCAACACAAGTTCAATGCGAGGTGACCAATTAATTTAAATTACTGAACTTTGACCCCAAATCAATCTAATTTAAATATTTCTCATAGACCAAAACTTGTGACATAAAAAAGTTTGTTGTGACATAAAGAAGTTTGTTGTGTACCCTCTAATGGCGTATGAATCTTTCAGTATACGCTCCAAGTTAAGTGAGCAAATAAGTGCTATAAAGGACGTACTTATATAGATAAATCAAACTCTCAATTAAATTGGGGAGGAGGGGGCAGCTATTTATGTTTATAATGCTCCATTCTTTCTGATAAGTCCATACTTTTATTTAGTCTTCCATGGCAGGGATTAAGAGCTGGAACCAAAAAGCAGAAATACGACAAGATCAGTGAAAAGAAAATGTTGACCCCTATTGAGGTATTATCCAACACCATTTTAATGTCAATAGAATCATTTTCAGCCTGAGCACTAATAAGTAATGACTACTACCTCCATTCTTTCTGTTGGTGTATAACCACAAAGTTAAATCTATAGTGCCAAGTTGACCAGCTCTTGTGAGGTACCACATTAAGTAACCAACATAATCTAGTTAGATCGCAACGGGATGTATATGGCCATTCAATAATTCAAATTGTTCAGATTGCACTCTGATTCGGTTCCTCAATATGTGGCCCGTATGGCTGGAAGTCTTACAAAGTTCTAATCACTTGCGACAGGTGCTATGCAAATCACAACCATCGGAGTTTATCTCATATTTCCATTTCTGTCGATCATTAAGCTTTGAAGATAAACCAAATTATTCATATCTGAAAAAACTTTTTAGGGACTTGTTCATTCGAGAAGGTAATATCGAATACCAGTTCGCAATGAATTTATTATTTCTGCTGCCTACTATATATATATGGCCCCTTAAAAAAATCCTATCTTTGGCTTTGGATTGCTGCTTCAGGTTATCAATTTGATTATGTGTTTGATTGGACAATGCTGAAGTATCCTCAAAATGGTGCCAGCTCTAGAGGACGTGTAGGTGTTTCTGTTGTTTTCCTTGGTTCAGTCATGTTTAAGGGACTAGTCAGTTGTTCTTATTTTAATTTTCTTGCCGACAGGCCCTTGGTGGAAATGCTGGACCTTCTGGTGACAAGCACGTAAAGGCATTAGGTATCTCTTTCGAGTCAGAATAGCAGTTCATCGTTATTTCATCTGGGATATGGGGGATATATGTATGTTTAAATTACTCCATATTCTTGCAGGCTCGATTGATTTGGATGTATTAGTATCTGATTAGTGTGTCCCCTTTGCAAATTCATCTTTCTGAAATTGCAAATCATACCTGGTCCTTATGTTTTTATTTGATGACCTAGTTTACTTTTATAGTTTATTTGGTAAAAAAATTTAAGAGCGACCCCTCAAATTGGTCTATGACTCTACGTTCAAATAATTTTATAGTGCATTTGATCTTTATGTTAAAATATTTTCTCGATGAATATATTAATACATCTAAATGATCGAATATATCCTGGGTGAAAATATTAATTCATCAAAATGATCGGATATATCTTATGTGAAAATATTAATTAGTTCAGGGAAGTGAATCCAATAGGGCCATTCGCAAAAAAGATTGAAAGTATTTTGTGTGATTCGTTCCTTCCATTACTTGTTTGTCATTAATTAAAGAAGTGAATTCAATAGGGCAGGACATGCGAGAAAGATTCTCGGGAGCAGTAGAAGCATTTTCAAGGAGACATGCTTCAGGTGCTGGACGACATGAACAGTCAAGACATAGGACTTCAGAGGATATACCTTCGTCTAAGGATGTGGTACTAGCTCTCAGAATACTTTATATACTGTGTGTTCCCCATACATTATACACTGGCTTTGCACATATAACGCATGTTGAAATGTCTATTTGTGGAGCAAAGTGAACACATTAATAGTAACATGTAGCATATGTGCATCCGAAAAGAAAATCATTATGGCGAAAGTGTAAGCATCTTGTTCAACTGTGGGTGCAAAACTCTGGCGTTGGAACATTGATAGTTTGATACTAATGTTCTGGTCAGATTGCTTGTGGTTTTCAGCCATATTATCTATATACTCCCTCCGCTTCGATATGTTTGATTGTTCGGGAAAAAAGTACTTTATTAAGGAATGGTGCAAGATTACTAATATGTCCTCAAATAGAAACAATCAAACATTTTGAAACATGACAAAATTTCTAAACAATCAAACATATTGTAACAGAGGGAGTAGTATTTTAGCTTTCCAGATTGAACTGAAAGTCTTTTTTTATCTGCAGCAATATGATACTGATAGAGGCCAATCTTCACGAGCGAAAGCTGATTTTGTCTCGAACAGCAGACCAATCACCTCGGGCGACCGCAGTCGCACTAACAGACTTGTAGCAGGTAGTGGTGAGCGTATGCCTACAACACAGAGAGTCCATTCCGGATCTGATCCAAAACCATCATCATTTTCTCGTGCTGCTATAACAAAGGGAAGTCGAGATGACCCTTTACGCAGCTTTGAATTCCTCGATATCCGGAAATGAGTGATTTGTTAAGGAAAAATGGTTTACGTCAGGCAAAGGACGTGCCTTTCTGTTTCAGGAATTTTTAGCACCCTGTAATGGGAAATGTATCTTACAAAATTGCATCCCATTCAATAGATGGTCATGTGTCGTCTTGTTTCCCTTGGTTGTTACTAGTCACTGCAACGCAGTTAAAACTCATCAAAAAGATTGATGAGTCTGTTTGTTTCAGTTCATCTTCTACGAAGTGTGTAGTTGTTGATGACATACAGACGTAGAAGCCCCGCCTGCGTTGGAATAGTTTTAGCTCTACTCAAGTCACTTGTCAAGCACAAAGCTCAGGTCAGCTAACTATTGGCTGGCAAATGAGCTAAAACAGATTCTCGGGCTTTGCTCCCTTGCCTAATGCCTCATTTAGACACTGAAAAAAGTAATCGTAGTAGTTAAACATTATTTGATAATCTTATGACAAAGGTATTTAATAATCACATGTATAATAATAATAATAATAATAACAAATTCTGCTAATGAGATGGCTAAAGACAAGCTCATAATGGAGCTTCATCAAGCGGTACTTCAATTTAGTTTGGTTGATGCACAGTTCTAGTCTCATGCAGCTCCCATATTTACTTGCCGACTCTTCTGTTTGCTGAATCATACAATCACATTGAAGTTTTCTGGTATTGTGTGCAGTTTGCAATCGTTGTTTATGAAGTATAATCAAAAGTTTGTGGCTAACTTAACATCTAACTTACGATCGCCTACTTAATTTCATTTATACATTAATTCATAAATTTTGTGTATTCTTAACCATAACCAAGCTTTAATCAACAATTAACTTTAATCAAGACTGTTATCAGTGTTGAACAATATTTTTCTCTAACATATCAAAACAAATAGACACAACCTTTCTCAGTGTAATACTTCCTCCTTCCCATAATGATAACATATTTTACACAATTTTTAAAGTTTTAATGACTTGTAGCATTTGGACTAATCCTTAGATTTACTTTTAAGTAAATAAATTGATCAATTGTAACTCATATTGTACTTTTTCCATTTCTCATATCATAAATAAGCTCGTACATCATAAATGCCAAATCAAAACATCAAAAACAAGGAGTTCATCTTGTGGTTATTCAAAATTATCTACCAATGAGATAGCTGACATGGTGAAATGAAAATTCAACTCTCAAGCTGTGGTCTCTTTCTTAAGCTTAGCAAGCTCTTGCCTCACGATTCCAGCTTTCTGCAAATATCAAATCAATAAATGTTAGCATATCTACGCCCTGGTAAGAAGACGCAAAGAGGATAGTCAATTATGTAAACACTATTTGAGTTGTTTTACACAAACGCAAAACAATATATGATCCTCAAACACGGGCAACATGCTATTCATACAGTACGGTTGTACTTGGATGATAATGTCTGGATTTGAGATTAATTTTTAATCTTCAAGATTTTAAACCCAATAAAGTTGAATTAAACAAATGAATTCAAATAAGTGAATAAAGTTGAATTAAACAAATGAGCCAAAGTGCAAATGAAATCTAATTGTCAGGTTTGAGTGTACATCACACTATTATTTGGTCATATTTACTGTTTCACACAAGACTAACTGGGAATAGGTAAACCACCCATTTCCCCTCTTCAACTAAGTTGCCACATTTGGTATTAGTGGTTAGAATAAAAACATTAGAAATCTAATCTGACCGCGGTCATTTTACCTCAGATAATACATGAAATGATTGTGTAAGTCTAATTTTGATCTGACCTCGGTTATTTTACCGCAGTTAATACATGAAATGATTGTGTAACTCTAATTTTGGCGTAACTTCGTATGCTAAACATATAATGAGATATTAAACACAATTATGTTGATAAAACCAAATTGAACCAAAGGTGTAAATATTTGATTGGTTTGTAATGCCTTGTACTGACCTTGATCTTTGCCAACATCACCTTGAACCTATCAAAGTCGTTCAAGGAGGCCCTTCTCTTCTGCACGATCAACTTTCTTCCCCAAGAAGAATTTTCCCACTTGTTCTTGACATCTGAAACACATCTCATATCAGAAATATCTAAAAACACATATCATATCGGAAATCTAATTTGATGTAATCAATTTTGCATGCATAACTATAATCCATGAATAACAAATGGGACGCTACACTCACCACCAGCTTCCATAGCAGCTATCAGGGCCTTCTTATTCGGAGACCTCTTAATGTCAATTGTAATATCAGTGAGAGTGAGCCTTTTGAAATTCATTTGACTGCGTATCATGTCAGGGGAATCAACAAGAGCCTAATCATGCAAAAAGGCAAAGAACAGGTAAGTGATATGAAGATTTTCAGTCATGTAAATAAAGGTACATAAAAAGTGCAATAGTTGAAATAGTAAACCAAACAGCATTATCATGTGACAATCTCCAGAAAACAAGTCCAGGAAAACATTAAACCGCTCTTCTTGGGTAAATGGAATAGCATTAGTAGAAACACAGACTATATGACATGAAAAGACAAGTACATGCAATGACTTTCAGGTTACGAAGCCAATTATGATTTCAACATATGATATCACATAAACACAAACAAAATTATGAATACCAAGGCATTCAATTCAGTATTTGGATTCTTAGGAGTCAATAGCTCGCTACTAGACTAAAGATATAACTGGGACAAAAGAAACCTCTCATGTAGTAGCAAATGTAACTTCATCATCACCAGTCCTTTACATAGAATAAATGTTTATGTTTTAGCACACTAGAAACTCTCATACATCCCGTCTCACAAACTCACACACTTTCAAACAACCATTTAGCTATTGCTCAACACCGATCAACCACAAATAGTTGATGCTAAGGCGCAACAGTGAGCAGCCGCTTCAGAATGAGCTGTCTACTTAATACAATGCTTCAAATAAATACAAGACACAACACGCAAAACATACCAACATAACCATCTTATCTTAAAACGATCACTCTCTACAATTTGGAAACTTTCTAACTCGATATTGCAGCACCAAAAAATTAAACAAAAACTAAAAAGGCAGCATTTTCAACAACTAATATCACGAATTGAATTAAGAACTACATTATAATACTAACTACATCACTAAAACACTAGCTCAATTCTCTATGGCAACTTAATTTTGAATAAAAAATATCACATTAACAACAGTGTTAAAAACACTACTGGTTATATATTTTCACCAAATAATATACACAAAAATATTGGTATCCAAAATACAAAAAAGTCAACCATCAAAACTTTAAACTATACAACATTTTTTATATACAGAAATAACCATTTCGAATAAAAATGAAAAAATATCCGATTTTGATTATCATACCCGATTCTGGTCAATAACGTCAACGATAACGACGAGCTTGCCATAGTCCTTTCCGAAGTTGACCAAAGCAACCCTTCCTATCTCAACGTACCTCTTGAACGGCTACATATTATACACACATAAATATAAATTGGTTAGTAAAATTGAATAAAATAGGTTGACGTATAATGAAAAACTGATATTCAGCTGAAACTACTCACCATTTTCGGCAGAAATTTGAGGGGAGAGGGGTTTGGCGATGATGGAAGTGAAGTATATTTAGGGTTTTATTGGGAAATACCGTAATAAATAGACCCTGAATGAGATCTAAATAAACTTGTTATGTGGGCCTTTCATGACTATGTTGATGGGCTTGGTTGAACCCATTATTGTGGGTTACATGGCACATGGGCAATTACTTGTAACAAAGTCCATTTAAATTAATGGTCCCTATAGGCTATATATTGAAGTGAATTTAAAAATATGTCTAATGTATATTTCAAATTCTCCCTAACAATTTAATTTTAGTTACAATGACATTTCCTCATTAAACTACTGTCCATTCTCAATTAACGAAAAATAAACAAAATGATCATTTTGAATTAATTTTATGCATTATTGATCGTATATTGAGTGTATAAAAAGAGGAGTAATCTCCCATGCAAATTAGTCGAATAACGTTTTTTAAAATCCACCTAAATTGACCTTGTGTTAATTTTACCCGGTCCATATATTTGAGAACAAGGAGAGTGGAGCTTTTTAGTTTGCGTTTTGCATATAAATGTGAAATTATCTGAACTCGCAACTCGTTACTTCAAGCCAGTTACAGTTAAACCAACAATTCTAAGCAAAATATAAATAACGACTCAAATTAAAAGGTAAAATCAATTACTCAATTTCGTCCATATGTGATATTTAACGTGAAATTGTATGATATAAACCCTAATAATAATATCATAAATCAAATTACATTTTGTTGATCTTTGTTATTTTGTTCCAAAATAATTGTCATATATTTCACGAAGTGCAAACGTTGTATCTAGTTCTGATATCTGCTAAGATCTTATGTATATGATCTCTGATATGCTCTTTACATTGTATTGTTAAATTAATGTTGTTGCAAATGATAAATGATACGCCCCTCCATTTCGAAAACATATATAGTTCGATTTTCATTGGTCAAAATTTGCAATTTTGCTCTATTAATTGACACGTAAAACCCTCTTTTGAATCGGATCAAAATTATGATTCTTAGTAAAATACGTTGAAAAAACTCTATTTTGTCATAGTTGTAAAAAATATTACACATCCTATATAAAATTATTTGAGTTCAAATTTCGAGCCGTTTACAAAAATTCAAAACATGACGATATTTTTAAAGAGGGGTTATGTGTCTTGATTCTCTGTGAACTGAAGCTTTTGAATTTTGTAAGTTATGATTATGATTTGATTTAATGCAATTTTATGCAGTTAAGAATTGAAATGGAAGGGACAGTGTTTGGACCTGCTTTAGAAGGAATGAAGCATGTCAAATCTGAACAGGGGGAAATGCTCACTAAGCCTTTCTTGGATGTCTGCAAATTCATTTTGCCTGTGATTGGTACCCCGATTACTTTAAGTTCGATAATGTTGAATCGTTTACTGGTGCAGAAGAATCTTTTTATATGTCATATATGTTATTTTTGAACTTCTATGAGAATAAAGTTAATCGAAATATATTGGATATGTTCATAATCTTTGTTATTAATAGAAACATATAAATGTTGCATTTCCAATTGTAGTATTAGTGTATAGTGAACCAAGTTCCCCTGTCTAGACTCTGAACTGAAGGAGGTTGATCCGTACAAGCGTGAATTAGCTCTCCTTTTTTGTTTGTGATTTCACTGACATGAGGTTTGAGGATTACTAAGTCACTAATCTTAATCCTCTTGTTATTGCACCTGGTCTTTTACTCAAGATGATGTACAAGGCACTTGAAGGGCATTTTTGTTGTCTATCGTTAATAATCTGGTTATGTTTTTGTAATTCCAGATCAATTTGGTGCCGCGATGGCACTTGTAAAATCAGATATTGGCGGTAATGTAACGGTAAGATTTTCCTTTACACAATCAGAAAGTATTCCTCACTGTGTGTGCAATGTGCATGTTCAGATGAGCTTTTCATCCCAGCTTTCTTCGGTGATTCATGAGAAAATCTGTTTATGTTCATTAATATGCTGCATGCTTCTCCCTAAAAAAAATTCCTAGAAACAGTAGTGTAACACATTCAGGTTAATCATTCAAACTGTGAGAGAACAAGACAAACTATTAAAAGTAGCAGTGATCACCCTCTGTCAAAGCGATCAAGCCATATTAGTGCCATATTAATGTATTCCGAATATTTTGTATTGATAATTTGAGTGATCAAGTTTTATCATCTCATCATTTATTCATTTGCAGAGGTTAGAGACTAAGTATTCTTCTAATGCTACAAAATACAACAATTTGTACAGCATGGTGCAAGAGGAGGTGCAAAACAAAACTGCTAAAGACTCATCCAGTTGCACTAATGGTCTTCTTTGGCTGACAAGGTAATCAATGATACTATACATCTCTCCAGTTATGCGGATTCTGGCATGACAATACATTTGAGTAATATTTTGCTTTTCAATTTGCTCATATTAAATTACCTAAACGGTTTCTGAAGGGCGATGGATTTTCTGGTGGAGTTGTTTCGTAATTTACTGGACCATGCAGATTGGACCATGTCTCAAGCTTGCACCGAGTCCTACAGCAAGACATTGAAAAAGTTTCATGGATGGCTAGCCAGTTCAAGTTTTACGGTAAACAGAATATTTCTTAAATTTTCAGGGATACAACCATAGTTACAAATGTGGAAAGTTAACCTTTGCATTTTGTGGAATAATATTTTTTTCATTCATAAAAATACAAAACCAAAAATGTAACATAGAAGAGCTGCAAGTGTGATTGAAAATTGGTGTAGATTTAGGAGAGTTTTAATTATGAATCAACTTTCAATGAGTTGATACTTTCATGGACTTCCACCTGCTGCATCTCTATTTTTAGGTGTGTATGACCAGTATTGCCCCAAAGAATCCCCTGTAGCCTTCCAAATAGGATATGAACTCGAGAGTTCCATGAATACTTCGTATCTTCTGCTGCCTTAAACAATCCGTTGTCAACTGGATATTTCTTTGTGATGTTGTCTTCATCTGCAGCTTGCAATGAAGCTTGCACCTGACAGAAAATATTTTATGGACGTCATTGCTGGCAATGGTGACATTAAGGGAGATATTGGGAAGTTTTGCTCAACCTTCTCACCGCTACTTGAAGAGAACCATAAGTTTTTGGTAAGAATTCTATATTTGTGTGACTTTACACCAGCAGTGGCAAGCCTTAATGTTTAGTCAGCTCCAGAATGCTAATAATTGATTCATTTCTTACGTGCAGGCTAGCGTCGGGCTTGATGATCTTAAAGCTTCCTGAATCTCCTCAATGTCAAAGTTGACAAATACTCCTTATTTTTTTCATGTTTCTTCACTTAATCATGAGATCAATTATCTAAGATTATACATTTGCCTGTATGTGTTGGCTTCAGTATAAGGATGTCGAATGTATGGTATCACGAAACAAATTTTATTTGATGAAAACTTTCAGTTTATATTAGCCATTTCGTGCATTGCCATTAGTGATACTAACGCTCCCCCCTACCTGATTGTTTTAGTAGCGTTGAGAGGTATGAAGCGTATAATGTTGCCTCAGAGCATAACGTTACTTCAACAACTGGGTGGGTGTTTTGGTGTAGTTATTAGACACTCGCTTGTAAAGGTATAATTCGAGGGTACATATATAAAACCTAAAACTTTATTATTTATTTGAAGAAAGCATTTCTTCAACATTATATAAACGGCTGATTTATATTTTCGTGAGTGTTGCATTTGTATCGACAATTTCTAGTTTGATTGGTTGGACAAAAGAAAAAATTATACTTGCCTTTGTGTATAAACGATCAAAATTAACTTTTCAAAATGAAAAGATATTTCTAAATTTAATACTCCCTCCGTCCCTAAAAGATTGTCACATTTTGACTTTTGTGGTCAATTACAATAAAATTTGATCATGAATTCTCATTGAACGATAAGAAATAATATGGTCTTGTGGGACCTCGTTAGATTCGTCTCAATATATATTTTTGAAATATCAACTTATTATAATTTTTTCGCATGTAGAATAAGAGATATTTATGTTTTAAATCGTGCTTTATTGACCACCAAAAGTCAAATGTGACAATCATTTAGGGATGGAGGTAGTATTATACTATGATAGTATATCGTTAGTAGCGAATTGTAAAAACTTTTTTCTCTTTGATAACAAATATTTCTCTTTATTTGTATGATTTATATGGAAGAGAAAAAAATGAGTTTTTATTTGATGACCACAATATAGTTTCTCCTACAATTTAGAGGCATGTATGGTAATAACGGCTAATAAGCATTGCCGTTGAATTGATGAAAGGCTTCCTATTACATCATTCTCGTGTTGTTTTTTGTGAGTGTTTAACCTCTTCCCTCAGAATTGACCTGTTCACGTAGAAGAAGAGACAAAAACAAAACAAAGCTTGGACGTTTATCTTTTATCCATCGCTTGTTTTCTTTTTGATTTTCTTCTACGTTCATCGCTCTCTAAAGAACATTCCTAGAGAGCAACGCTCTCCAAAGAACATCCCTAGCTAGAGAGCGGTATAAGATACGAGGGATAAGAGTCCTTTAGGTGATGAAATCTACATTGAATTCATTCTTGAATCTGTGATATTGCATGCATTGGCTTCTTCTAAAGGAAGGTTTGTGTTCTTCTCTACATTTTCGTGACGACCAATATACATTTCTCGATTTTATATCAATTCATTTTTAATGTGCAGATAGAATCGTCAAAGTTGAGGAGTAGCTTTGACGATTCTATTCATAGCAACAAAGCTTGTGCAATTTGAAAGCAAAATTGGATTCTGTTTTTCTAGATGGGTACAAAGGCGAAAGGACTTTTTAAAGGCTTGAGATACATTTCTCAGATATTCGGTTAGTTTTTTTTTTCAATTCTAATATACAAAGCACACACAATTCTCGATTGCAACCATTATTTAAAATCATATTATGATGAGGTATATAACAAAGTGGATTTCAATTTTAATGCAGATGAAAATAAAGAAGCTGAAATGCAGATTGGCTTACCCACTGATGTAAAGCATGTGGCTCACATAGGTTGGGATGGTCCATCGTCTGGTTCTCCAAGCTGGGTAAATAAATATAATATGTACCAATTTGATTAACGAATTTTGGTACACAAACTAAATCGATATCAAATAGTAATATGGTACATTTCTGTTGAATCTTTTATTTTGTACCATCTTAAAATGATACTATATTTTAGTAATATGTACCATATTTACATTTAAATAATTATATTTTTTTATTAATAAAAAATAATAAACGATATCATTAATGAACCGCCCGTGTTTTATCTGTTAAATAAACTGTTTTGATTTCTATAGATGAAGGGATTTGAATCATCCACACCAAGTGGAACTCATCCAACATCGCCGATGAATTTAGGAGAGCCGAATGATTCTTGTGAATGGGCTACTGAAGGTCAGTATGAAAATCTTGTTGGCACGTGGTCAAGAATATAATATAATTAGAATCGGACATACATAAACACAAATGTAGTTAAATTCATATTACTAAAATCTTGAGTTTTGAGGTGAATGTTATTTGGTGATGCATAGATTCAAAGCGAGGACTTAGAGCTACTACTAGAGACCAACCAGATCTACCAAAATCATCAAGACGTGTTTCTTTAAAAGATAAATCAGAGAGTGGGGAGAGACCAAGAAGTTCGAGACGACATCACTTGAAGGACTCGGCTAGTACTAGAGTAAGCCGAGATGAAAGCATCTCGGCTACCGATTCGGGCATAATTGACGACGTTGCAAAGAAGTCACGCCGAAGGAAACCGAGAGACCCGGCGAGCTCGTCTCGATCAAGAACTCGAAATAGAGGGTCCGATTCGGGATCCGGCACGAGTTATGCTTCTTGTACTGATCTTGATTCATCTGTTACATCAGCATTTAGCAACAAAGAGGACAAAGATAGCATTGAAGCTTGTTGATTACTCATTTATTAAACTTTTAAGGCTTAGTTTTTCTTGGTAGCTAGAAAGTAGACCGGAACTTTTGTACGGATGTCATGTACCAACGTCGGACAAACAAACCATATATGGTAATGTTATTTTTTAATATTCACGTGCAGACATCACATCAATCTTCTATTATAACATCGATTAGCATGTCCAATAGGAAAATTAATAATGCCATTTTTTTAATAATTAACAATGAGATGAGATCTGAATATAAACCTTAATTCTGATTACTTGTAAAAGTGTTTATTTTTCAACATGTCTCCCATTATATATGAAATTGTTAAAACTAACTTTAAGAGGTATATATGCTTGTGTTTAGAGCCAAAATAATTATTAATACGATTATCAATTTATCGTATTCAATGTACGATTAGTGATTATTTTTAACAATATGACTTTTATACGTTTGTATAGAAATGAGCCAAATCTTTATAAAAAAAAATGAGCCACATGTTGATATACGAATAACAATAGTATGACTTTTGGGCATTGTGGGTGTTGGATCCCTAGGGGCTTGGGAATCCAAAATATAAGTTAATAGCTTGCTCACAAAGCAAACTTGAAGGAAAAAAAGTTAATTTGGTCCACAAGTCAAATATACTTTCTCCATCCCTAAATGATAGGGTCATTTGCTTTTTCACGGTCTCCAAGACACGACTTACAACGTAATAATTTTTATTTTTTACACGAAAAAATTATAAAAAATACATATTTTAAAAATATACATTGAGACGTATCTAACAACATCTCATTTGACTATATTATTTCGTATTGGTTAATGGAAATTAATAGTCAAAGTTTACAAATTTTGACAAAAAAAGTCAAAATATCCCCATCAATTAGAGATGGAGGGAGTAATATGTAATGGAGTATGTACTAGTTCTAAGTTATTTTAACTAGGTTTTCACTTTCTCATTTTGGTTTTTTAGTTTCAATTATATATTTAGTTATTTATTCTAGAAAGTACTTCCTTCGACCCTAAATGATTGGTACATTTTGACTTTACATAGTCAAATTTTAAAATTTTGATCAATAATTCTCATTAACCAATAATAAATAAAAAATTTCATATGTTGAATAGGAGATATTTATGTTTGAAATCGTGTTTTGTTGACCATGAAAAGTCAAAATATACCAATCATTTAAGGACGGAGGGAGTATAAGTTTGTTATTATTGGGTCATTTTAAAAAATATTCGTCATAATTTTACTTTTATATAAGTTTTCATAATGTGATTAGAAAAAGTAATGATAAAAGAATTGACATTTAAAGAAGAAAACATAGTTAAATGGATTAAAAGGAGTAGACTAAGTCATTTGCCGAGCACAACAAAATCGAATAACTAGACATTGTTAGACTCGAAATTTCCACGTAATAGTTTAAATTTCTCTACTTAAAAATTATTATGCATAATTATCAAACTCTAATGAGAAATATTTAATAACGTAAAAAGTTCAATCCAATAGTATGTAATCCTATGAATACAAAAAGTGAATAACGTTGAAAAAAAAACTACTCCCTCCGTCCCTAAAAGATTGTCACATTTTGACTTTTGTGGTCAATTACAAGAAAATTTGATCATGAATTCTCGTTAAACGATAAGAAATAATATAGTGTTGTGGGACCTCGTTAGATTCGTCTCAATATATATTTTTGAAATATCAACTTATTATAATTTTTTCACATGTAAAATAAGAGATATTTATGTTTTAAATCGTGCCTTATTGACCATCAAAAGTCAAATGTGACAATCATTTAGGGACGGAGGGAGTATAAAAGTAGTTCGAGTCGGCCAGATCAAGTCGAGTGCTCACTTTTAGTGCATGTTACACATCAAATTTCGATTTTTTTTTTCCCATTATCTTTTTTATGAATGAGTTTGAAACCTCTTTTATGAAGAGTTCAAACATTTCCGAGTTAGATCCAATATTAATTAGATTGAATCTGATTCCTTGTAAGTGGAGCAACTTATAAAAAGCAATATCATCGAATTTTATTATTGACATATGAGACAACTGACAAGCCACTAAGCCAGAATCATTGTTGACTTGCTAATTTTGCTTTTGAAAAGAAATATTTACGCGGGCGAAACTCTAATTAAGATTTTGGTAACGGCGCACGCATTAAATCCTGGAATAACGAGCCTCATTCTCTCCGTATAAGAGTGCAATAAAACGACGTCGTTGATACGATGGCAGCTATGGCCGGCCTTTACAGAAGAGTCCTCCCTTCTCCTCCTGCCGTTGACTTCTCCTCATCTGAGGGAAAGGTCTCTCTCTTTCGTTAGGGTTTTTGCTTATCATTTTCATTTATTATATCGAATTGGCATAGTAGTCAGCCTCACTTGGAGGTCGATTTCGATTATCACCATGTAAGAGACGAGAGATTTTTTAGAAAACAGAAGAACGAGAAAATTATGAACTGAAAAAAGTATATTATTATTGTTATTGTGATGATTATTACTCCGTATTACTATTACTATTCTTGTTGTAAATTTTGGCTGAATTTTGATGTATGTTTTGTGGAATGTGCTACTATACAGCCTCATTACTTAAAGTTAGTGATATCGTTAATAAATTGGAATTGTATGGGTATATGATAATTTAGCATAAGAAGGAGCGAGCAAGTAATAGTTGCAAATTGATTGAGTTATTTGATAGCAATCGGTGAACGCATAATTGTTATATGACATTCATGGCTGCGAGCGTGTTTCAAACTGCAGCAACTTTTTACGGAGGCCTTGATGAATGGGACAATGCAAGGGTTTTTCAAGTTGATCTCTAATTTTCAGACACAATCAGAACCTGCTTACTGTGGCTTGGCTAGTCTTTCCATGGTTTTGAATGCTCTTGCTATTGATCCTGGTAGAACATGGAAAGGTAGCATGTTTCCCGTCAATTTGAGTAGTCTCTTACGCAATATGTGTTATATATGTAAATTGATTCCATCAATTATAATATCCTCCTCATACAGAAATTTAACAGAATTTTGAATATCATTCACATTAGTTGCTTGTGATGTCCTCTTCTAGCAAGTTAGTCATATAAGTGTCTGAATGCATAGGTACTGAATCGTATTGGATCTGATAGCAATGTCATAGTAGCTCATCGATTTCTAATTAATGAGTTGTGCATGGAAGGAGGACTAGGACGGGGTGACCAGACAATTCACAATTACAAGTAGCTTCATATGGTTAATGGATTTATTCTGAAGCAATTCAAACTAATTTTTTGAATTCAAAATGAGATTTGATTTACTCTAGTTTTAATATTGAAGAACTCAATATATGGATATTTCAGTAACTTTGTTTACTTTCCTTATCAATGGGATTACTTAATTTGAGCTTCTTCCTAGCTGTTTAAGTATATACTAGTATACATTTGAAGTTTTGCTGTTCAAAATGGGTTCCAAGGAAGTTTCCAAGGAAGTTTCCAAGTCAGTTCATGATTTCCGTACAAAACATTCTAACTAAAGCTGGCTTGGAAGAAGCAATTATTATCAGTTGCAAATTCTTTGTCTACGCATATTAAAAAGATAGTTTCACCTCGCATCATAACAATCATGTACAGGGCCATGGAGATGGTTTGATGAATCTATGTTGGATTGCTGTGAGCCCTTAGAAAAGGTTAAGGAGACAGGGATTTCATTTGGGAAGGTTACATGTTTAGCTCATTGTGCTGGGGCAAAAGTTAAAGCTTTTCGTGCAAACCAGAGTTCTGTTGATGATTTTCGTAACCATGTAATGGCCTGCTCAATGTCTGATGATTGTCACCTTATATCATCATACCATCGAGGAATTTTTAAACAGGTGGGTGTTAAGCTCTTGAAAATGTCATATGAAATGTACCTTTTATCGACTATCTGAGTAGGTTATGATGTAACTCTTGCTCGTGGCATTGATCTTATCCTGCTTGCTAAGTGTTAGATACTTGAAATGTACCCGTTGTCTATTTGAGTAGGACGTAACTCTAGCTAGACTTCTTTAGTTTTTTCTGGTTCATGTGCTTGAAGATGGTAATTCTATTTTACCTGACAGACTGGATCTGGCCATTTTTCACCTATTGGAGGTTATCATGCCGGCAAAGACATGGCACTTATATTAGATGTGGCAAGATTCAAATACCCTCCTCATTGGGTCCCACTTGAACTCCTTTGGGAAGCAATGGGTACAATAGATCCAGAAACTGGATTACACAGAGGGTACGTGAATACCGTAGATGGCACTATTAAATTGTGTCTTTGTTTGAGTTCTGACTGAGATACGCATGAGGCTCTAATGGGCACAAAATATGTTCCTGTTCAGTTAGTTCATCAAGTCTTCTACTAGTTTTATAATTCAAGCATCGACATTATTCTACTTTAGCAGTTTAGTATTAAGTGACATTCGACAAGGAACATTTTTTGTTTTTGTATTACCTTGTCAAAGCCTTCACACGTTTTCCCAAAACATGTGGTCACGCTTGCTCTAATTGATTATAAGATATCTTCCTGAACAATTAGCGTTTGGCCTATACTAGCTCTGGTACATTCAACTTGTAAGCTCCTGAAAAAGATTAGGCATTTACCCTCTATACACACATCTTCCTAGAATCCTTGTCGCATGATTATGTGTTGAATCACTGATTTAGTATCAGGTCTTGGATCAACTAGACTAAAATTAGTTGCTCAAATCAACATTAACGGTAGGCACTAGGCACAGTTAATAAAGTTCCATTACAGAGTATGGAGGTAATTGAATGATCCAATTAGCACGTCATAGGTCTTGAATCGACTAGCCTAAAATTAGTTGCTTGCATCAACATTAAGGGTAGGCACAGTTGGTGAAGTTCCATTACGGAGTATGAAGGTAGTCGAATGATCCAATGAGCACGTTATGCATAGATTCCTTTATGAAAAACATCCGATGGCTGAATAGTTGTTTGCATTCACTCATACTCAGTATGATATCTTGTTCATTTTCATGTCTGCAGCTATAATTTGGTGCTAATCTGCAATGTTTCTTAATAAGGAATGTAACCCATTTTCATGTTCAATGTTTTAACGGAGTTCAAAATTTCAGGTTCATGCTTGTATCTAGGCTTCATAGAGCTCCTTCCTTGCTTTATACGCTGGTAAGTTTATTAAATACTATGCTACGTTATTACATGAGTGCCATATTCGTATGGTATCTGTCTTCTGGAAATGGCTGTTGTGCCCATCTGAGCTCATTTTAATCTTAGTCCTTTATGAGATACTTGACATCTGAATTATTAGAGTTGTAATCATGAGAGCTGGACCAGTGTGGCAAAGTTCTTGATGGATGACATTCCAGTATTATTAAGTTCAGATAGTGTGAAAGACGCAAAAGACGTTTTCTCTGTCATTTTCACATCTCTTCCGTCAAACTTTGATGAGTTCATAAAGTGGGTGGCTGAAGTTCGGAGATCAGAGGATGGCGATAGAAGTTTGAGCTCTGAAGAAAAGGGAAGGGTGGCCATCAAGGTACAATTATTAATATCATGGCTGATTCTATGGCTTGGGAAAGTTATTGCAGATCATATTCATAGTAACTTTTATACTGCTCTGTAGGAGGAGGTGTTGAATCAAGTGCAAGAGACTGATCTTTATAAGTATGTAACAGATGCTCTTTCTTCTGAAAATTGCATCTGCTGCAACAGATTCCCCGCAAATGGTAGTGATTGTTTGCCATCTATTGCATCTACTGTCTGTTGCCAAGGGGCAGGTTTCTTGTCTGGTAAATCTGGCTTGTCAAATAGATATAGTTGTCAAGGGACTGGTGTGCGATGTTATAGATCCAATGGTGACAAACCAATCACTGTAGTTTCGGGTATAGTGGTCAATGAGAGTGGAAATGACAAGGTAGATATGCTTGTTCCTTCATCAAAATCAAACCTTAGCTGCTCAAGTAGTTCCGCTGTGATGCATCCTGCTAGGACTGATGTTCTGACAGTAATGTTGTTGGCACTGCCGCCACAAACGTGGTCAGCTATCAAAGACGAGAAGGTTATGCATGAAGTATCTGGTCTTGCTCAAGCAGAGAAACTTCCTAATATGCTTCAAGAAGAGGTATTTTACCATATATTCTAGTGCACATCATTTCTACCTGATAATAAATGTGGATTTGAAGAGATTCTAATCCATCAATAGCGCAGTTTAGTTTTTTCTACTGTTCAACGTCACAAAACTTAAGGCGTGGGCCTTATGTTTTTTTCCCCTAATATAACTTTTGTTAAAATTAATTATACGTCAAGACTTGTAAATGGTCTCTTATGACTGAGAGTCTGCATACTACTATGAATATTGTGAACAAACCTATGCTGAGATAGAACGTGTTTGGGTTAGCTTCTTGTAAGAACTTATAAATTAAGCCTAACAAGATCTCGTCCTTAGAGCTTTTATCTTCCTTATACAAGCTTAAGCCAAAGTGCCAAACAACCTCATATACTTGAATTGTATACTGATACTTCGTTCAAATGTGTACTTGCTGTGTACCCTGAATGTAAAATGCACGGTTTATTATGCTTATGGTTTGGGTTGAAAATTTATGTTACCTTGAATTGTTGTTAAGAACTGTATGGTTTATTGTGGCAGGTGCTCCACTTAAGAGGCCAACTTCTACTTCTAAAGAGATGCAAGGATAATAAGGTAGAAGAAGATTTGGAACCTCCTCCTTTCTAACACCTTCTAGGAATAATTTTTTTTCGGTGTATGCTTTACTTGATGCTTCTTTCCACAACATGAGTAAGGCAAGGAATGCCAATTCTTCGTGGACATTGTAAGAACTGGGTGCTTGGGAACCTTGTAGGATGCTACAATGTATTATTTCCTCTTGTTGAAGAGAAAGCAAAGCTGCTGTCAGGAATCACACATCGATTACTTGTTTGGTCAACTTTGGTCTGGCGAGCGGGCCAAGTATTATGGCAGCAAATGTCCACTGCCATTTGCAAGGTTATGATGTAAATCAACGTTAAGTCATGCACTATTTCTCCCATACCCATATAAATAAGCTGTCTAAACGCGATGTTTGCATGAGATATACATACAGTTTTACGCCTCTTGGCAAAACATTTGCTGGTGAATGGGCAATGTACAATCATTGTCATAAAGATGTGAAGTTACTCTAATATATACCCACATTCTAATTTTTACAATAACATTGTTTTACTCCAATCCAAGAATATCATAATTCATAAAGGTGTGAAGTTACCAATTTACTAACTGTGGGGAGCCATCATTGTCATCATCTATTGCACATGTTCGATCAGGCAATAATACAGTAAGATACTCCCGTACCATTATTACATTCTACTTCCTTTTTTTCTCCAATAATTTTAGTTTAAGACGAGGCTCAATAGCATATTGACATTTAATCCAAGCTTCCAATTACGAGTAGTTGGGTTCAACCTTTGTTGGGAATATGTATTTCATATTTCATTCTAATTGCCTGTTAGTTAGCACTTGTTTTAGCGGTCTATAAATTATTGTTCGTTATTAGTATTATAGTAACATATTTTTTATTAATTAAACAATTTTGGTAGGATGAAATACTAATTTGAAGTTGAACTAGAATTGTCAAAATAACTACCGTAGTAAAATCAGAAATTAACACAGTAACCATAAAGTAATTGATGAAGAAGCCAGATGTCCACATCCATTGATGAAGGTAATTTTGTAAATCATTACTAACGAGCAAGGCCAACAGGAAGCCCTGAGGATGGCATGCATGAAGAAACTAAGTCATCATTAATCAGTTGTAACTTTTTACTCCCTCCATGTTCGTTTCAAAAACATTCTCATAGTTTGAACTTTAATGTTCGAAATTTTAAATTTTGAATTGAATTGTATAATTTTGATACTCTGTATATGTTATACCACGTATATATGATGTTTATGAAAACATCAAATAAATGATTGTAATTTTAACTAATTTCTTGTTAATATGATAATTAATTTTGTGTAAATTAAATTATGGTGTTAATATAATAATTAAGATTATAAAAAATTGTTATATTTACGTTTTGAACATTTAAAAACAATTTCGATGACATTTTTGGATGACATCTTTTAAAGTGTAGATTCTATTTTGAGCATTCGTTTCCTACTGAATGTGTACTTATAAATACAGTTGAATTAGATAATTTATACCTCTACGGCTCTACCACCCCGTCCCAAATGTATTTAGTTTTGAGTTCGATTCTCATCGTAAAGTGTATAATAACGTTATCTATATTAAAGCTCAACAAATATATCTTCCGTCTCTTTTATAAATGACTATTTAATTTTGCACAAAATTTTGCATTACAGGAAAATATTCTTTAGATTGTGGGGCAGAAGGAGTAGCTAGATTGTTGTTACTAATATTGTAATTTTTTTTGCATAAATTTCTAACCTAAAATTGATGAACTCACAAGAAATCATATACAAAAATAAAGCACAAGCTAAGGTTATTATAATCTCACAACAAAATTTTTTTGATGTTGTTCTCAGTCACAAAGCCTGCCAAGAGATTTCTTTACATACAAAAAGGAAAACTAGAAAAGGAAATAAAAAAGACAGATTCCTAGCAGCGAATTCCTTGTGTGCAAGTTAGAGAGATAAATGCGTCCAATCACAGGCCTACACGTGTCATGTTGTACCCCACACATCTCATCCTAGCTGTAATAGTCGACCCAATTGGGTCGGGTTAACAACTCCAGGTACGTGGGCCCCATCGATTTTCAATATCTCCGTTACTTCTTTATACCTAACGTATTTCTCCTCTTTCCCTTTGGACTTGGCTCGGCTTGACCCAGCCCTTGAAATGGACGTGGCTTCAGCTCGAGCCGGGTCCCAAGGCTGATCAAAGAGGGTCCCCTTTGACAAGAACTCATGAGCTAAATATCCAGCTAAAAGGTGCTTGTTCGATAGTGGGATTAGTGGCTTGAGACTCGGCTTGGGGGACGGAGGAGGAAGGTATTTATGGTGTTGGCTCGGCTTGGCCAATTTTTTGGTAGTTAACGGTGACGGTTTTGAGACGTTAAAGCTTCCCTCCCTTTCTTTACGTTTCGGGTTTTGTTTCGGGAACATATCATCTGTTGCATTTTGTATCCACTTCTCACGACGAGAACGGTTCATCATTTGTGTGCTCATGGCTTTATTCACGCATGCCACGTTGACCCACATGCACTTAGGAAGTTACTAAATTGCCCTTTAATCTACTTTTTTACATTTAAAGTCATTTATTTGGGAAGGGAATGGGGTGCTTAAAAGTTAAATCTGGAGTAACTAAAATCGTAACGGACAAGGAAAATTAATTACTAATGACCTTAAAATGAAAATTTACAGCGTAAATTTAAAAAACTTGAAAAGGGTGAAAATTGAGAGCCCAAAACTGGGATTTTAATTTGCAATTTATTACTATCCAGAGGAGATTAGAAAGGAGAGGACAAGATTGTTTAGATGAGAGGAAAGAAATGAGAGAAAGAGGGCAGTTGGAAACAAGTGAGGAATGGTTTGGGAAAAATAGAAGAGGGGATTTGCTTAATTTATAGGAGAGTGGATAACTATTGGACCCTCAAATTGTGCATAATTACGAGGGGTAGGATTGGAAACATGATAAACAAACAAGAAGTTCCATCACCTCATAAATGTGAATCTTAATACAGTAATTTTTCTTAATATGGCCAAACCTAGCAACTTATTGGATTATATAAAGAAATAACAAAGTGGGTAAAATAATGATGCTTCACAAAATTATATTTTATTAGATTAGGATGGGGTCTCATCAATCAAGTTTAATTAATTGTTTTTAGCTAATAATTAGGTGGATTATATTTTACCATATACAACCATTTGGTCCAAATTTTGATCAATTTGGGCAAAAGAAATTAAGATTTGGTATTATAATAATAACAACTTATTTTAATATTATATTTATACTTTCATTATTAATATTATTCTATTAATAAATCACATTTAAAATACATAAAATAATAATTTGAGATTAAGAATAGAGTATTCAATTAGTTATTACTAATATGGTGGTGGCCCAATAGCTTAGTGACATCTGGTAGAACCTTTCAATGTTAGATCTTAGGTTTAAATTTTATGTATTTATTATTTGTAATACCATTGTATTCATAATTTATCCATGATTACAAAAACAAAAATAGTTATGCAAAAGAATTTGATTAGACACATTATTTCAAATCCTCAATAATCTTCAACTTATTACCAACACGAGTGAAAGAGCTTTGACTTACATGCTTAAGAAATTACTTAAGTAAGCCCCTTAAGCCAGTCTCATATTGTTAGATTATTAAAATAAATGTATATCTCATATATCATCTAACGGCAACAATTAAATATGGATATAAGTCATTTTGTGTATTCTCTATACATTTTTAGTTCAAGGTGTTAGATGCTAAAGAATCACATTTGATTTGGTTCCTATTTTTTTAAGTTCATTCTCATTTGCTAAACACACGTCCCAAATAGTATTTTTAAAATGCGAAATGATTATTTTAATTTTAGGTGACTTTTTAAAAAATACTACACTTACATAATATGGTCATTTCACTCATTAAAAAATCATTATTTGCTGTTATATTGATGTGTGTAGAACATATGAGGTGAAATGACTACTCTAACAACTTTCATATATTTATGTCCTCGAATGTACAAAAGAGGCTGATCGAGGAATGTGTATCACCATGTCAAAAGCTGGAACTTTCTTTTAATCACTTTAACACAAAGTTTGTTCATTGTAAAAGTTTAATCCATATAAAGAGACGAGACTAATTACGATATTTAACATTCTAATTTTTTACATATTCGAAAGACTTATAAGCTACCATACATGACTTTATCTTTAGTTTGACAGATTTTTTAGTTTCAATTAAATATGTTTTTGCCTATACAAATAAACAATCATGATTTATGACCAAAGTAGGTTCTTTAATATACATTCATCTTTAATAGCTTGCTTAACCAGAATATTTAGGTATTGAATCATGCAAAAACAGGAGAACCAATTTATAACTTAGATCAATTGGAGCAAGGGACTAAAATATGTGTTGAATGTATCTTTTACAATGGAATAGGTAAACATCTTGGTGTTAAATCTCTATTTTTTTTAAAAAAAATTAACATTTGCCTATAGGCAAATTAAGTGTTAAGTGAGTGCCATTCAATAAGTTGAGCAATTAAAACATGCCACATACTTTCCTTCTACCGTGTATTGTAAACCCTCTTCCTTTTTAAACTTGGCTTGAAACAATATACCATAATTATTTGGGATTTTTAAATCTCTTAAATTTTTAAATGATTTTATAAGTCAATGATTATATTTTTAAAGTCTTAAATAATTTTATAAGTCAATAATTATAGTAAATATAAAATTAATAATATTGTTTATAAAAAAAAATGAAAATTAAAACATTTGGTGAAATATACTCCTATGATTTAGTGATGTGTATGAAAATATATGTTATAAATGTAAAATTTCCTAGTAAACCTAACTATCAATTAAAACAACACTCTTAACTAAGCAGGCCTATCATTTTAGCTAAGTTAGAACACTAGTCATCTTTAACATCCCAATGCTATTATCGTTTATCAATAATCAATTAAGTCTGCACATCGAATGTATACGCATATTAATGATATTCGTGAACTTGAAAAATACAAAATTTGAGCAAATGTCATGTGAGGTTTTTGGGATTTAGGCATTGTATATAGTATTATGTCCCTAAATGATTGACACATTTTAACTTTTTGTGGTTAAATTTTTAAAAAATTTGATCATGAATTCTTATTAAACAATAAGAAACAATATAGTCATATGAGATCATGTTGGATTGATCTCAATATATATTTATGAAATATATTAACTTTATAATTTTTCTACATGTAAAATAAGAGATATTTGAGTTTTATTTGTGTGTTAACTAAATTGGTGTGTCTTTGTTGTATTTGTGTGTTAACTAAATTAGTGTATCTTATTCGTTAATATAAAAATTAGACTCACATATTGTTGGTGTGTCTTTGTTGTGCCCCAAAACACTATTTACCCTTGTTCTTGTTGCCATTTTGTGCATATTGTTGCTTTTGTTGTCATCCTTTTGTTCCACCCCAATCCCCAAACGACAACTTCCCCTTCTTTCTTTTTGCCCTTTTATATAGCTCACAAAGCCCATAAACCATAAAACCACAACAAACAAAATCGTACTATTACAAACACCTAAATAGTGTATTCAGAAGGGACTAGGGAGGTACTACTTCACCCCTGATACCCTCATGCTCGTTAGAGTAGTCAATACTCAATAGCGTTTGAAGTAAGTTCCAACTTGGGACAAAATAGTCACTTTCTCCCTAATTTTTACTCTTTAATTTCTTCAATAGAAAATAACTCTACATCAATTTTTTCGATGTCGTTTTAATCTTAAATTTATATTTCTAAATATTTATAATCAACATAATAAATTATAGACATACACTATTTTGAATGTAATTTTTTATCAATTAAACTAACCTTATAAATTCAATTAATTGCCACAAAAAAGTAGAGAGAACAAAATAACACTAAAGCCTCGCAAAACTAATTAGGCCCTCCAAATAATATTTTATCACACAAATCCCCAACTACTTATAAATTATCCGAATTTTCCCAATTTGCCTTCAGTTACACTTATTCTATCTGGAAAATAGTCAAAAACTGACAAATTCTCTCTCAATTGAATTAAAAATCAACATCAAAATCAACGCCGTTGAATAAACTGAATAATATTTGTTTGATCAAAGTGAAAACCATTTCTAATTTAAATATGAAGTTTTAAGCGTTGATAAAAGGAAAATAAGTGTTTTGGGATGCTTCCGATCGTTGCCTATTGACTTCCTTTAATTCTTCTAGCTATTCAAAGGTGAAATTATTTTTCTACTATTATTTTACTGAATATTCATGATTTTGTTTTATAGTTTTGCGGTATATGAGTGTTTACGTGTCATGTGTGGCTGAGAAATCTTTAACAGTTCATTGTTGCATTTTAATGGTATTTTTTGAAGTTTGTTTGATTAATTCGAGTGAATTTTGGTTTATTATTGCAATTTAGTGGTGGTTTTTGACGTTTTTTTAATTAATTGTATTATATTTTGGTTTATTGTTGAAATTTAGTGGTGTGTTTTTGAATTTTATACTATTGTATTGATTTATTACTTATTATTTGTGTAGTCTAGTGGGTTTTTTTGTGTGGAATTTTGATCAAACTAAACTAAACTAAACTAAGCCTTATCTCATCTGTTTGTGAAATTTGATTAGCAGTTCATCTCGATGTACAATTGAGGTTGAAAGTATTAATGGTAGTCCATTAGTGATACTGTTGGATTTATTTTTATTAATTCTGCTATTTTGTATAGTCACTCCCTTCAATTGTTGGTCAATTACTAGGGAAAAACAGGATCGCTAATTAAACAGAATTGTAGTTATTAATATAACCCCGTCGAAGTTCATATATGATGAATATAATTTTCTGTATGCATTTTTTTTGAAGAGATATTGTGATTTTTTTTAGTATGGACTTTGATTTAGGTTTTCTTTAATCTAAGTTCATATATGATGAATATACTTCTCTGCATGCATTTTCATTGAAGGAATATTGTGGTTATATTTCTTTTCTTGTAGACTCTGATTTAGTTTTTTTTAGTTAACAATTTTATTAGAAATATGGCTACTAATTTTTGGATATGATGTTTTATTGTGGATTAGAGGTGAGAGTGGAGTGAAAAAGAATGGGGAATGAGGTTTTAATGTCAAAGAGAAGAAGGAATCGTGTGCGTGTGAAGTGGCAGAAGATGATGAACCACCTTCGCTCAGGAGAGCAGCCGAGAACTGTTAGAGTGAACGCTTCGTCTGAATCTCTTGCAACGAAGGACTATATTGCAAGTGGGCATACATCTCAAGCTGGAGATATTGAGCTCATGGCTGATACTAGCAACATAGAAGAAGCCGAATCTTCTCTGCGCGACAGAGGTTCTCTTAACTATGAGGTGCATACCTTGCAAGTTTCTGTGTAGATGATCACTTTTAAATTATACATTTCACACTTCGATTTTACACTCATGTTTGGCTATACATGTTACTTCTTTCTGTATATATTATGAAGAACCCAATTTATTATTATCATGACGGCACAGATTGTGGTTTTGGTCATTTTTTAATTTTGTGGAAATCCTTATATCAAGGGAGATATAATCTTGTGGTTGAAATCCTGAAGGAATGACTATTAAATATGTAACCAAGTATTAATTCCAGGAAGCAAGGGCATTGTTAGGGAGATATGAATACCAAAAAGGAAACATTGAAGCTGCACTTCATGTGTTTGGAGGTATTGATATTGCTGCAATAACGCCAAAGATGAAAATCACATTGGCAAAAAGAGTGGAACCAGTTAAAAGGCGTAAGCGGGATTCTGCTGCAGCTCCTATGTCCATACATGCTGTTGCTTTGCTCCTAGAAGCAATATATTTGAAATCTAGATCATTGCAGGCCCTCGGGAGGTTTAAAGGTAACAGTCTTCCAATTATGATATGGTAATTTTCATTATTCAAGTTACTTCTTTAGTTTGTAGACACTCGAACTTCATACCTGCACGTTGCCCTGTATAATTTTGATTCTCCTTTACATCTGTAAGAATTTTAGATATTGTGATAGTCATTGTTTATTGCAACTGAATTTTAATTACTTATGCTGTAGCATTCTTATGTTTGGAACAAGCAAATAGTTGCACTTTGGAATTTTTCGTTATGAAAATATGGAGGCATAACTGAAGTAGTTTAGTGTTTGTTTATATTAATTTCATCCGGTGAGTTACAGATTTGGCATGAATGCACCATCTTGGTGTCTCCTGTAGACTCAATTTAATAATATGGTATTGCTCCTTATGATATGCCAACCCAGAAAAGAAACAATGGAGAAGAAAGTTGTGGCACATGAGGGGTGATTCCTGCGTTTCGTCCAGTCATTTATAACTTGATTACGACTTAATTTTGTGTTCTGGATATTATCTGATCATGTTTTTCTTTTTGTTTCTTGTATTTATTATTTGGTGTGTCAGTACGAATTGTGTGTCTTGACGGGACTATGCATTTTGAGGATTACTTTGATCGGTGGAAGAATGCAAGTCTATCAGACCATGCTAAATTCCCACCATCACATTTGCAGAGTATTTTATATGTGCAAAATTAATGATGACGCTACTAGGTAAAAGAAAATTTGCCAATGATCTAACATTTCCGTCTGCTAATGCATGCCCCTAACCACTTTGCAGAAGCTGCTCAATCATGCACAGTTATACTGGATATTCTTGAATCTTCATTACCAGTAGGGTTGCCTGAAAACTTTGGTGATGACTGTAAATTGCAGGAGACTCTAAATAAGGCCGTTGAGCTGCTTCCAGAATTGTGGAAATTGGCCGAGTCTCCTCGTGAAGCAACATTATCTTACCGACGAGCTCTACTCCATCGCTGGAATCTTGAACCACAATCTATTGCACGGATTCAGAAAGATTTTGGGATTTTCCTCTTGTACAGTGGAAGCGATATAGTACCTCCGACACTTTTTTCTCAATTGGAGAGTTCTTATGTGCCCAGGAATAACATTGAGGAAGCTATCCTGATCTTTATGATTCTGCTGAAAAAAGTTTCTTCGAGGAAAATTGAGTGGGATCCATCCATTTTGGATCACCTTACATATGCATTATCATTATCTGGCGGGCTAAGGGAGTTAGCTAGACAAGTAGAAGGATTGTTTCCCGAGGCTATTGATCGGAGAGAAATGTACCACATGTTAGCTCTTTGTTATCATGGGGAAAGAGAGAATCCTTCTGCTTTCAACTTGTTGAAGAAATTATTGCATAATTCGGTGGATCCTGCACATATTCCAGGGTTACTCTTGGCATCAAAGATTAGTGGTGAAAGCTCAGAAGATATGGAAGATGGGATTATTTTCGCTCGCAGAGCAATCAAGAATTTTGATGGTAAACATAACTGTATGCTAGGCGTTTCCCATTGTATGCTTGGTGTCTCACTTTTAGCCCATTCCAGATCAGTCTTGATGGAATCTGAGAGGGTGAAACTGCAATCTGAGGCAATTCAATCGTTAGAATTTGCGGGGAGGATATCAAGAATGACAGATTCAAATACTCTTTATCATCTATGTTTAGAAAATGCAGAACAGAGGAAATTGGACGATGCACTTCGCTATGCGAATTGCTTTCTGGAATTGGATGGTAGGTCTAGCCTTAAAGGATGGATATTGCTGGCTCGTATATTATCTGCACAAAAGCAATTTTCTGAAGCTGAAAGTATTCTAAACGCAGCTTTAGAGCAGACTGGTAAGTGGGATCAGGGAGAACTGTTGCGAAGCAAAGCTAAACTTCAAGTTGCACAGGGTCAAATAAAGAACGCATTAGAAACATACTCTCAATTAATAGCTATTTCTCAGCTTCAGAGTAAAGGTGTTCAATCCGGGAAAAAGCTTGTGGTATATAACTATTTCTCCATTGGCTTGACTCCAATTTTTTCGCGACTACCTGCTTATTCCTTTGGATGACTGTTCAATCAACACCAATTAGTTGTCCATGGCATCCATATATGTCATGGCTTAGCATATTACATTTGTTCTTAATGAAATAAATGTCTTTTCCATCTTCCCTTTCCCATTAATGAGCAATATGCTTCTGGTTTTTTCAAATTTAGTACTGTAACACTTCTTTTCCCCTCATGATGCTCAGAATCGGACTTTGGAGTTGGAAACATGGCATGATGTTGCTTCGATTTATATAAAGTTGTCTCAGTGGCATGATGCAGAGCAATGCCTCACCAGATCAGAAGCCATCACTCATGTATCTGCCTCTAGATGTTATATAACTGGTACCTCCTATTTGCTCACTCTTTCGATTCCCTTTCCTTTTTTCTATAGTGACTGAGTTCTTCAATGGGTGGTAGTGCTAGTAAGTGCTTTAAAAAGAATTGTTCTTATATTCTGGATAGGGTAAAATGATTAACGAATTAGTAGCATCATTTTTCTGTGACTTGTTTAGTTGTATTCCCATGATAAATACATTTTATTTGAATTATGCTCGTCAGCTAGTAATCTTGTATACCACTATCAAGAAATACATATTACTATTGCTATGTTGGATGGTGTTAAAGAAAGATTCAAATGATTCTTTGAGTTCTCTTACTTGCAACATACAAATTAAATTTAGAATAAAGAGACTAGAAAATATCTGCAGAATTATTTTATAATAAGAATTTTAATGTGATTTTTTTAAAGCATGCAACATACAAGCTTGGTACTCGATCCAAACATAGATTTCTCCTTTTGACCACTAATGCCCTTGCCCCTCAGTAAATGAGTGCTAAGAAATGTTCCTGTGTTCTGGAGATGTGAATTCATTGTACAGTTTATGCAACCCATAAAACTTACTATTCAGTTACAGTATAATATAACTTCTTGTTTTGAAGAAGTTAGAATATCTTGTAGCAATGTCAGTTATATAAAATGCTTGCTTTATTAATATTACCAAGATATTCAATTCAGTTTGTCTTGCTGGCATGTTCAATTGTTACATTACAACTCTCCGGAAAATTGCTATGGGATGTAATCCAGATAACCGTCTCAGGTACTCTTCATGAGCATAAGGGCCACAACAAAGAAGCAGTTCAAGCTTACGAGGATGCTTTGGCGATTGATCCCACTCATGTACCAAGCTTGGTTGCCTTGGCTATGGTTCTAAGGCAGACTGGTTCCCATTCCGCAGTTGTCAAAAGCTTTCTAATGGAGGCATTGCGGCTAGACAGAATGAATGCTTCTGGTTGGTACAATCTTGGCCTCTTGTACAAAGATGAAGGTACCAAAGCATCAGCACGAGAAGCTATCGATTGTTTCCAAGCCGCGGCATTTCTCGAGGAAACTCAGCCCATCGAGCCATTCAGATAACAAGGTTTTCTTCATTGAATGATGAGGTCTGTTGCGTACATAATACACATGTTATAGTTGACATCAGCGATAAAATGCTGACAATATTTGTTACCCCACATGAGAAATGAATACCAGGTATGAGCTCCTCAGAACTTCAAAGGTAGGAGGATAGATACTGAATGCCCTATAAATATCTAAATTCACTTTGTTTATAGTAATTGAATTTGAAAACAGAACTTTCTGTATTTATTTTTCACAAATATTGACATTCTTTTTATTAGATTTGCTTTTAGTACTTATCACTTAAAACCAACTCCTAAAGTTTTAAGTATTTATTATTTTGGGAACTATCCAAAATATGTCATTTAGGAAGTACTTCATAATTTTAGGTATATAAAACTCACTCCAATTCAAATTAATAGACGATTTAAGATTTCCTGTCAAGATTTTGATCATAAATTATTTTTTTATGATACTTCCTCTATTCTTCAAGATGTCTATTCTTATAAATGTATGTTCGCCCTATTTTAATAATGAGATAATATAATAGGAGCAATTTTGATTTGAATAAAATTGATTTCATTATGACACTAAAGTTTGTTAGTTTTGATGACCTAAAAAATAAATTGAATGACGAGGGATGGAAGAGCACTAAACAATTTATAGGAGTCCATTCATCCATTGCCTAAAAACACATAAAACAGCGTTTGCAAACTTATTCCCATCACATTTTTGGATAAAAGCATAAAAAGCTCTAAAATTGCTTCACCAGATTATCTATCTAAAAGATCGTTCCTAAGTTTATATGAATTTCAATAAATTAGAGCCTACCACGCGAATTATATAGCGTTCTTAATTAATTTTCTTATTTTTATTTGAATTACTTCTTTTTTATGTATTTGACTGTAAAAAAGGGAAGATGTTACTATAAAAATGTGTCAGACTTATCTCTTAGTTAGGCAATAAAATTTTGAAGATTATTTAACATGGGAATATTGTTAAGTTACAGTAAATAGACGTTTTAGAACGATAGTATCATGTTAGTCTGACACCATGACAAATTAAGACCAACAATTAAAAAGAATACGTTACAAAATAAGTGGCACAGACTTCAGCAAATGTAAAATCTTCATAAATTTTGGTTTACTATATGTCTGTCAAATGCTAAACAACTCTTCAACATATAAATTAGAGGTATATATAACAAATTTCTTCTTCACTTTGCTTCACCGAAGGAATAGATAAGCTATGTTCAATGCAAGGCACATTTTGTTTTAAAACCCTGCAGACAGATGGTTTACATACTAAACTCGTACACATTAAGGGACGCATAAATGAACTATTGCTGAGAAGTCACTTGCTCTATGGGGCTTAAGAGTTGAGAGTACCAATCGTTAAGCAATCACATTTTACGTCCCCTCGATATGAGTATGTCTCCATAAGCCTCTTCCTGGTTGGCTCTTATGATGTCTCTAGTAGCAAGAACTACATAGGACCAATGGATATCAACATGCATCTCAAATGTAATGAATAACATACATGTAATAGTAGTGCTCGAAAACATTCTTACCGCAGGTCTGATAGAAAAGATGTGCTGCTCTTTTCTTGTTCATTCCAGAAGCTAACTGGCTTAAAGATTCAACTCTAGGTGACCCTGGTGTGTCAAAATGAGCCTTCAGCTGCCTGCATGAATCAATCCGGTAGGACTACGATGATCACAAATACACAATTCACAACCCACATATTCAAACGTAGTGACAGTCCTTAATAAATCAAAGTCAATATAAGAAGAGGGTGGTACGTCTTAATGGACTCGGTTATGTGATCCATAGGCTCATTGAGTACTCGAGGTCTCTGCGTTTGTGTTGGTCCAGTCTCAACCATTAGATCTGTAAACAGTGAAGAAAATGTTCATATACAGTATGATCATGAAATAATAGCAAATACTAATTTTCACCTTCCGTTATTTAGATATACACGATGCATCCATTTGAGAGCGTTAAGAGTTGTTCTTACATACCAATCTCAGGCGTGAGGCCATTTTCAGGTAGTCTCCCCAATTTGAAGTCAGGATCTGGATTATGCCATGGACTTTCTTCTGCTACAGGTCCCAGGCTACTTCCACTGTGTATAGATGCGGATAGGCGCTTTTTCTTGCTGCACAGGATGTGGTAGTGTTAATTCTATGATGGAGTAATGCACAACATCACTTATTATTATGCGCGGATATATTTCAGTGACTAACCTCCCTGAACGAACTTCTGAGTAATGTGGCTGAAGGTCATGTTCAGAACCAGAGCTAGGGAAATATCTCATGTTGCTATCTGTCATAAGATTATGAGATTCTAAAAAAAGGGGGGGGGGCACCAGATTCATATTGTCAGCATAACATACCAGAATTTCCAGGCGTGGTCATCAGGTTGGCATTTGTTTCATTTAGCTCACTTAGTTGCACACCGGCATTTCTAAGGTTGGTTTGGAACTCTTGCATGAGTACATCAGCAGGCATCTCATTAATGTTTACATTTGTTCTCTGCTTCTCAATAGAAACTCCAACTGATTTTGACCCCATTTCACTTTGAAAATCCTCAGCAGGCTGCACAAGAAGTAGTACATTGGACAAAGTGAGTGTTTTGTATGAATAATTAGAGAAGATAGCGACTCACTTACATATCCAGGTGGGAAAAAATGAACTCCCTGAGGTGGGGATGATGAAGATGGTTCAGGCGGCTGGGGTGGTGATGTTCGGCCTGTAGCACATAGTTAGAAGATTAGGATTTCTATTCTGAATATAAACAATTATATTTTAGGCAAGACTTTACCAGAAGGTGAATCATGTGGTGGCTGAATGCTTCTCAGCCACATTTCTAGAAGAGGGGCCGGGTAATAGACTTGTGTGGTACCATTTATGAATAGCCCGCCATATAGAACTGTTGGTGGTAGTTCGATGAGACGGCTTATATTCATAGTAGACATTGGGTTGAAGTTCTGCCACATATACGGAAGTTCTAACTATCAGTTGAGAAAACTGAAAAATAAGGAGCAGTGCCAGATACTTATCAAAAATAGGTGTATTGAACCTTATGCCGATATAGAAGTGTAGCATTGCTATCAATCTACCTTTCTCTTTCTCGGTCTTATTGCAATGATATCAGAAGTAGTCTGAAGCCAAGATTGATAAATTTGACCAGGGATTATGGTTTGCTTATAGTCCATTGCTACTGATCGAGGCATTTTTGCTCTCCTCTTAGCAGGGCCCTGCCTCCTTTCACCTAACAGGTCCTAGAATAACCATAACCACATCCTAAACTGATTAGCTAATACTCATTTGGAGTATCACATATCCGAATGACCCTCGACATGTTAACTTAGTTACCTGAACGGCTTCCTTGGCTTCTTCAGATTGCTTAGTGGTAACTTCTGCTGGATGCTCTTCTTGAATCTCATCAGCTTCAGGAAGTGAAGAGGTTCATTGAACTTATTAGGTCACTTTGATTATTATAATTCGAATTTAGGCATGTCAATAACAAGCCTTCAATGAATATTTACATAAAATTTACCATTCTCTGACAGATCAGTTGGTTGGCATTATATGAGCATCAAATTTTACCAATTTTAACCCCTAGTACTAGAAGGGCACATTACCTACCAAAAGTAGTTACCATGCATAGTGACCAATTTTCATCAATAGAGAAACCGTATACGTTAAGAGGGCCTAAGTTTAGTTGATTAGAGAAAAGAGAGTCAGTTTGTAGAACTCCAATGAGAAAAACTTGTCCATGTACTTCATCAAATAAACTACTCCCTCCATCCCTTTTTGATAGAGTCATTTGCTTTTTCACGGTCTCCGAGACACGACTTAAAACGTAAATATTTTTAATTTTACATGTGTAAAAATTACAAGAACATGATATTTTAAAAATATATATCGGGATGAATCTAACAAGATCCAATATGACTATATTATTTGTTATCGGTTAATGAGAATTTACGGTCAAAATATTCAAAATTTGACTCAAAAAGTCAAAATGTCTCCATCATTTAGGGATGGAGGGAGTAAAACATACTTAACAAGAGATATCTCATTACATTTCTGCTCCTCCCGTTGAGCTGGGGATGGAACGAATGTACTTGGCATTTCTGTATGGTCTACAGGAACAGAGTCGACCTGCATTTCCTCATCCTCTTGGATATCAAACCTGCATCATTTAGTTAATATTTTCATCTTTAGTAAAAGGATACAAGCAGAATTTTCAGAGTTTTAGATGATTATATTATTGGTTTTAGAAGCAGAAAGACTCAGCATCGGTATGTGGCAAGCACCATCAAAATGTGAATTAAAAGTACCTCTCAAAGCGATTGCGTAGACCAGTACCTCCCTCGTAGGATTCAAACCGCTCAAACAAAGTAATATTCTCGGCATCAGCTATAAGGAAATAAGTTGGAGAAGTTTTCACCAAAAAGTAGAATCAGCGTGGGTGATAATTTCAAGAAATGAGCATATTTATTGACTTTAATGAGTTTTCAGAACTAATGCAATTGCTACATCAAAAAATTATGAAGCAACAGAGGTACCTTGATGGCAGTTTGTGGTAAGATCTTCCAGGGGATTCCCATTAACATAGAGGTCGTCCATATTGTCCAATCTCTAAAAAAATATAATTTCATGGAATCAGCAATAACTAAAACCAACAATGACTTATAAGTTATAATAATCATGCAGATACTAAATTTTATCGTTTCTGCAACTAGTGGATCTACCTCTATTCATTTCTCACTCTAAATCTATGTTTAGTCCATCTTCTCTTACAAGGAAAACAAGTCATCTTACACATTGTACAGAACTATAGCAAAGGTTATTGACATAATGGACAACTAACTTCCTGTAGTCCACGTCCACCACCTGACCACCATCAACATAACTTCCAAACAGTAATAGAACTAGAATCTAATGAATGTATCTAGTTATTACTAATTGCCGTTATCGTACTTCTATAGATAACTTTATTCAGCTCCCATGGACTTAACTATGAAGTATTTCATTATATCTTTTACCAATTGTTTCCAATCAACCAGAAGAAGAGTTTTGTTCCAAAAAAACAAGGACATCCAACTCCTAAACTGCAATAACCTTGAAAGTATATGCGTAACAGTATAAAATGGATTTGTATTAAATACCATTTCTACGAAGGCTGTCCTCTGGAAGCCCATTGAAGCGTTTGTGTATTGAAGGGATTGCTCGGTTTCTCCCATGTCCTCCTCTTGGTTCTTCGGCAGTGTAATAGCTTGACGCCTTGAATCCAACCGGTACCAGAAAATTTTCAGAAACATACCATTAACATAGAATCAACTCTGTAACTATGTTGAATTGGCTAAACAATGTATTACAATACCACTAGACAACGTTTGTAAAATACAAGACGAGAAACATTTATTAGTTGTATATTCGATTTTATTTGAAAAATATCTATTAAAATAATACGACATAAAACATGTTTTATTCTCAAAACTATACTAACTTGGCTTGAGATTTTCCCTTTGGAAGCAGAGTAGGATCTAAACTTCCCTTCACCTTCCAGGCCTCATTTATCTCCACCTTCAAAATTCGGAACATCAGAATTCAAATATTCATCAGCAAATTACAAAAACAAAAAACTAGAAAAAAATAATTAAAACGTTCAAAATTGCTGCAAAAAAACAATAAAGCTTACCAGAAGACGTGTAACATCATCTGCAATTTGTCAATAGAATTTCAAATAGTCAACACTCGAAAAATTTTGCATCACAATAACATTAAATTATAACAAAAAACAAGTGAACAATAAATAAAATTTGTTCAGATGCATAATTACCAAGGAGAAGTTTAACTTTCCGTTCATAAACTATAACAACGCCTCCTGAGAAGAAAAATCAACGATAACTAAATACTAAATCGGATCAAAAAACATTATCGACGCATAAATGATTAATTAATTAATTACCCATTAGAATTCCAGAAAGCCTCAAAGCCATTGGAACTGATGGATTTAAGATCTGTTCACTGCAAACATACATAGAATAGTATATAACAGTACTTCAAAATTCACATCTATATAATATTGATTTATTTTAGAAAAACTCGAAGAAGATAAGGATGATCACCATATTTTGATGATATTGAGCTTGCTTAGCTTTTTCCTATTTAGCTTTGCATGCATCGTTGCCGCCATCCTTTACAGCAACGAAAAAAAAAGCGTAGTGAATAAACTAAAACAGAGCATTCAACGAAGTACAAATGTCCCAACTATTTTCGGAAAAATCAACTCAACATAAACATGTCTCATGTCTTTAAATCAAATAGATGTAGTTTGAAGAACAAATCAAAAAACAACGATACAGAATACCATATGAGCTTAGAAAAAATGCATACAAGAAGCATCAATGTGACAATGATTTTAGGACAAGGAGCTGAACGTACACACCATTTTTGTCGAAGAGGAGCTTATATAATATAATGTGACAAAGATTTTGGGACAAGCAAACAACTAGATATACACACCAATTTGTCCAAAATGAACTCAAATAGAGCATGAGAGGAAGCCTAAAAGCGACAATGATTTTGGGACAAGCGAGTGATCATTCACATCATATTTGTAATTGTCCAGTAGGAGCTTAAAAATGAACTGAAAGAAAGCACAAAACCGAACACAAATGTGACAACCATAATGGGACGCACCATATTTGGCCGAGAGGGGCTTTGCGAGCAAGAAGCTGGTGAGAGTAAAACATTTTATCTACGTTTGTGAATGCGAAAATTTGAAGGTTGTTTTTGGTTTATATAGGTAGGGAGTTTTTGCGTGTGTGAGAGTGTGTGAGAGTGTGTGAGAGAGAGAAAGAGAAAGTTGTAACAGAATAACAGGTTGATAATGATGTGAGAGTGCGAAAAAGGCATGTGGTTTTCGACATGCAAACAACGAATATATTTAACCAAACAACTGTGTTCATTATACAAGATTGTATAACTATAATTAAGCATTTCTCGACAGTGTTATACGAGTATATTTTATCGAAATAAATGTAACCTCTCAATCTTTGACTTAATTATATATTCTAAAGTCATACGACTTCATAACATTTCAATTCTATATTATACAAACTCTCCACGAAATGCAAGAACTAAATGATCCCTCAAATTATCACATACAATATATCAACTTTCGACGAAAGAATAATTATCATTAATTGATCCATGAGTATATGATTATTTTCGTTAGAGACAACTATTTAGTATATATTCCTTCCATTTCTTCACTTGACAAGTTGTCATCCTATATTTTTTATTTGTCATTTTATATCTTTGTCATCTTAATTGTTATGTCAAAAGATAAATCAAGTTTAAAAAATACAGAAAAAAATTCTAAAAATGGGACTAGAAGGTTCATTAATGAAGCCACCATGAGTAATAGTTTAGCTAAACATCCTCTTAATATAGTAGTCGATGAAATCTACAGCAGATAATGCCTTCAAACTGCATAAATATAATTAAAATGTGCTCAAATAAAATCTGCTAAAATACAGTCAGGAGACAGGAAATATGGTTGCTGGAACATTCAGCCGATGAATACCTACTTTCATGGTATACAATATACAGGATATTCTATAAAATTTGCCACAAAAAGCTAGCTAACAACTCGATTTATGTGTTCTACAGAGCCTAATAGCCTATATCTTCAAACTATGCGCATGGAAAACGTTTTAGTCTTCAAAGATTAGAGTCCTTGTGCAGTAAGCGGCATTAACAGTACTTCATTTGATACATGTCGAAAAAGAAGATAAAGCCAGCTACACTGCTTGGGACCGGATAAATGAGGCTGAACACTGGTGATGATATTAGAGTACACTACATCACAAGAAACGATCTTTTCTGTTCTTGCACTGCTTGAACTAAAGGTAAGTTGTGTAAGTCGGGAGGTTTCTTGGTGAAATTACCAAATCAACAATGTACTGAACAAGAAACACATCTCGTGTAATTCAGACATAGCGCAAAAGGAGACTCGCTGAAGAGTTCTTTATTCTGCAGCTCTGTCCTAGGTGAACATCTCCAAAAGCATACCTAAGTTCCAAGCACCAAGACATCCAGTATAATAAATAAGATAATCACAAAGTAACATGATCTTCCTAGTTAAGGAAGTAAGAATGCTAGTTCATCTACGAAAAGAGGTCAAACCTATATTCACAATGATCAGACCATGCACATCTAGCTTTCCCATAATCCCAATAGCAATCCTCGTCTCTTAGTGGTCCACGTTGAGCTGATAAATTAAAGAAAACGTTTAAAAGACATACGAGAAGTGGGAAAAACAAGTACTCCACATTAAACAGTCACTTGCCTTTCGTAACAAACTTGGACTTTTTGTCAGGATGAATATCGTGCCACAGCTCAAGCCACAGTTCACGCATCAATACGGGAGATCTAACGATATTTCGATGGTTTGCTGCATATGGAAAACATGAGAATAAACCTCCTCAGTATGAGATCAATATAGGAGAACGCATAGATGACAATAAACAGAAGAATTAATTCCACTTTCATGATTTTCATCAAAGTTGACATTATTGATTAAAATAATCTCAACAAGTCAACTAAATAAAATGTAACAGCAACCTAGACGTTAAGAGATATAATCAATAATATGCCACAATGGCGAGCCATAGTGCATGAATAGCATGGGGTAGAATAAGGCATGTCATCCATTGAATGCAAAAGAGTTGGGGGTATAAACTTGAGATGAGAATTGGGTACAATATTTCAGAACAATGGTAGTAATTTCCTTATCTATGTATACCTTTGTCAATCTCCCAAACTGCCGTCCTCTTCCCTGGAAGACTTTCGGCATCTTCATAGTAGGTTATGTACTTCTCGTTAGGTGCCTTTGTCATATTGGGAACTATATCTGCACCATGCTGATGTTGTACATTCAATTGCACTTGTACATCTAATCCTTCGTGCTCTGACTAGAGTTTTTTAGAATAATTAAGCAAGAAGGTAGAAGTAGATAAATAAAATAAAACAATATCATATGAGTTGCAAGGAGAGTAAACCTATAGAAATAAAAGGAAACAGCTGATAGTGATGTTTGCCTAAAAAATGACAAGCATTTACCAGATAGTATCTCTTACGAACAAAGGATCAAAAGGAGAACATAATAAGATCTGGGTTATCCAATTTTCCTACTATAATTCAGCAAAAACTAGGCTATTGATACCTGTGGGGCCCTAGTTATATTCACTTCTTGTCCCAGCCAAGTCTTGCACCAAGACAGTGAATTGTAAGGCACCTGTAAGCAGATTGAGCAGACAGTGATAATCATAACATAAATGGACCATGACAACAGCCTCGACTTCTTATCTGTACCGTTCCATCTCCACTTGTTGCACCAGAGTTGCCCTCAACCTGATTTCCTGACCTAAATGAACAACAAAGATTGCAAGAAATCAATAGAGGAAATCCTTTCCAAGTATATTCAAGTTGAGGAGGTATATAGGTTCAGAAGAACAGGTCTTCAATGTTTGAAACTGTGCCAGCATAGTTAAGCAAAAACGGGAAGCTTCGTCTAATCTGTAGCACATTATTTGTTTCGTCTTGAAAATATGGACACACAAACCAAGATGTTATTGCTATCCAGTTCTGAAAATGAAACCCTTCCATGAGTATGTACTGTTACCCCCACCTTCCTATTAATTAGGCACAGTTGATTTCAAACAAATTCTATTGCAAATATAAGTTCATCTCTTATGAGGATTCCCTTCACAACGGGACCTCAATTCAGGAGGTCCCATAAGGGAAAAGACTCGTTCAAATATTCAGTCTGGGGGTGTGGTATTACTGTAAAAGATTAGGAATCATGTTTCATCCATTATGTTTATGTTTAAGAAGGAACAAAGGGTATAAGGGGAAAAATGATAACATATTATTTTGACATCATAAAAAATTGTAACATGTCATCCTTGTTTTCATATTCTAAGTTTAGCTGCTAATCCATTTCGCCAGGTTTTCTAGATGGTGAGAGAAAGTAAAATTGTTAAGAGGACTACTAATCAGAATGGACCTTCTGGAAGTTTATTCTTACCTAGAATATAAGTTGCCTTCAATCTCATATACTACATCGGTTATTATCCAGTTGTCTGGATAAGGCTTTGCACTTGGTGCAAAATAATAGCCAACCTGTTGTCAAGAGATATTAAAAACGACTATTAACAGCCACTAACCACCATCCCACCACCAACATTTTTCCAAACCACTATCAGCTGAAACGCTGAATAACCTCATAATTGTTTTTGAGAAGTATAGAATGTAAGGCAGGTACATGACACCATCATTGAAACAATGAAAAAGAATTCATATGTACTTCCATTAATGACTGGAAAAAAAGTCAATAGATTTCAGCAAAATGATACTACCTCCATTTCAAAAAACATTCAGTTTATTATTCAATGGCCGAATAACAACCAAATACACCATTAAAGAACAGTGTCTCGGGCTTTAAGTCAATTTCATTATCGAGAAGATTTTTTTCAAGAAAGTTGAGAGGTTTGACTAATCACTCAAAACACTTAATTTTTTTACCCTGAATTAAATTTTATTCAGCAAACTTGCAAGTGCTCAAAATTTTGACAATTTGCTTCGTGTATAGTACCTAATGGGCTGTATCTTTTTTTTAAAACTACTAGTAATAATATGAATTATATAGCTCAAAAGAATTGACTATTTGTTGGAAAAATATCACTCAGCTATATATTAGGATGGAGGAAGTGATAACATCAGGAATATAGTACACCATTAGATAACAAATTACCTCAGTTTTCAAGTCAATTCCATAAATACAAAAGATATTTTTCAGAGGTGGTCTGTCCCAGGGTGTCAAGGGATTTAAAACTGGATCATCATGATATGACCTGACATGCACATACAACACAAAATAAGTAGCAATCGTTATGAAACACTAGAATGACGTATCTAAAAAAGAGAAGTTTAATGCTTACTCGGTTTATTATCAAGACAGTTGGGTTTTCAAGAACCTCTCTCAAAGTGAGGATTGAAAGGGAAAGATGTGTAGGCAATCTTAACTAGGCCAGGACAGTCTACTGCCAACTTAAAATACATCCTCAAGTGACCAGCTCTACGTTATTTTCGGGACTCAACCCTTGACTATCTCAGGTACTTCATAGACTTACCCAATCCACTAAAAGGACCAGGTTATACTTCCTAACTGACTTCATAACAGAAGTTCTAAACTTATCAATGCACTAGAAAAATCACCTCTGCCACACCCCTGACGAAACTTGAATTTAGAATAACTCACGTCTTTAATTGATGCAAGAGCCTTCGACTATCTGGATCGTAATCTTCAATGGCTCTGAAAAAAGTTCCATCGGAAATTTCACGAGCTGAGAAAGATAGTTGTGTAGGGATCTGACACTCCATGCTAGCCAAGTTGAGATTAGGCGTGCCTACAATTGATGGATAAGCATCATCTCCTGTCCATCAGTAATAAGACTTAGGCCAGACACGCATCGTTGACAGAACTACACGACTACACTACACTAAGTTTGAGGTATACCTCGGGTTGTAGGTATTTCAATATTGATGATATTTGTGGGCCATCCAGAGTAGTTTGTTTGGTGCTCATTTTCTTCACAGTGATATGAAAGATGACCTCTTTTGTTCACACCAGAGAAATGCTTCCAGTATGCATCCTCTGTTCGACAATATTTCGAAAATGGCATCATCCATACGGAAGATGCAAATGAATTGAACATCAATCGAGCTGTTCCCTGATAACTTGCCAACATTATTTAAGCAAATGATATGACTAATATTACGTTTGTCCAACTTTCATACAAATTTTACAAGCATTCTTCTCTTTGTCCATCCTTAAACAAGCTACCAAGGGCTACTTTTCATATGTGGAATGGCATTGCTCAGCTAATATGGAGGAGCGATTGGAACTAGAACATAAAAGTCTTCTGACCTTTAGTGTTTGAAAAGCTTAAGTTTTTTACATATCACACCCCCCCCCCTCCCAATTGACATCCTTTCAATATTGCCTCAGAAGTATGCATCAATCCAGTGCCCAGCAAAGTACGAACCATCTTAAGTTACACATTGCAAATGGCCCCTTCCTTCAAAATATGTTGAAGAAATGGTGAGTTCAGGACTTCAGGCAAAGGATTTGGTGGGTAAAGAATAATTTTGCACAGCTCTATGTTCAGGCTTCAGATTAAGGTAAAGCGAAATTAGCTGTGAGACTAGTAATAATGAGAGGGGATCGAAATTGTGCGGGCTGATTATCAGCATAAAAATATGTGTCTACTTTCTTAACATATTTGTAGAAAAGGGCTCTTTTGCATGTTAAGGGTAGATTATGGTCATATTGAAAGGATGCACACTTCGGACTAAATTGAAAGTATGTCTTTCTTTTGGGGATGTAATATGTAAACAAGCCTGAAATACATTTTTAGGAGAAGTATGGAAAACAAATTCATTAACTGTGGAAGGAATTTTTCCAATGATACACAAGAAGGTACCGATTATATTTATAAATTTTGCAGGAATAAGAGAAGTACAGCAGTTTATAAATCTGATATCTAACTAAGTTGAACACTTGCCCTGAAAGCAAGCAATAAGACCTCAAAAATACTACACGCTCTGCAGAACTTTTCTCAAAACGGAAGCAACCAGTGAACAAAAATCGGATGTTAAAGTAAATTTTTGCATAGAACACATACTCTAACAGATAGTCCTACTCATAAACAAAACTCTCAACTTTCCCGGGTAATTTTTTATTTTCCTTTTGGTTTCAAATTCTCATCAGATAGGATGACTAGTCTGAAAGGAGAGTGGGGAAAGGGAGATATTAAATCAAGAAAGGAGCAGCTATAACCTCGGAGATAGGGAGACCAAAAGTATATCCAGACAGTGTTCCTTTAACCGTCTCAGTTGAGCCCAGCAGAGGAGACCCTGGAATAAAATATGTACAAAGCTACATATAAGTTGTGCTTGAAAACTAGAAAAGCCTGTCTTAAAATGTAGAACAAGTTCCTAATGAGCATACCAACAGCAAAATAAGCATGAATGTGTTCATCTAGCCATTGCATATACTTTTTAGGAGCAATCTCTAGTTTTAACCACTCCAAGAAGTATCTGAAGACATTGTTACCCATTGAATGGGCGAAAACTATTGATGGTCCACCACGAAGTTTAAGAGCAGTTTCAAATGTCAATCTGCATGAAGTAAAGTTATGTAAGTACTGCATAAAAGCGAAGGGAAAAAATCATGTATAACAACCAAGAAATCTATTCTGAAGGTTTCTTAGGCCCTCTCTGGCTGATAATGGAAAAACTATATCACTCGCACACAACCTTAGAGTTTAAAAATCTCTCTTGACTGTAACAAAGAAGACAGAACAGTTTTGAAGGCAACACTATAATATTTCTTGCGAGTTCTTTATTTTCCTGTAAGACTTCAAAAAAATGTTGCCCGCAACAATGTATCCTCGGATGTAATAGTTTGTGGTGAGACTAGAATGAGGTCATCCATTCCAAATGCTCTATATCTTTTAAGAGTTAGGAAACTGAAACTATTTAAAGGATGCTTGCAAATAACACAATTAAAAAGAAAGTTGTTCACAGATGAGTAGATTTGTTTGTTATTGCAATATCTATCACTAGATTTTACCAGATAAACCATCAAAACAAATACGAGTACTAAATTTATTGTATTGCTGACATGTTATTGCTTGCTGGTCTCCTTCATCTACTGATACAGGAGACAAGTTTAAGAGAAGCCAGTATCAACTGACTCTTAAAATTTTAGAATTAAAACCTCTTTCATATTAATAAACTTTGTCCAGGTATACTATGCAGAAAGGTTGACCAAGATGATAAAGAACAACTAGATAAAGTATAAAACATGACAATCAGAGGGTATGGATGGTGGAACATAAGGTAATACAAACTTTAGCTTGTGAAAATATAGATCCCGCTCCTCAAGTTTGGATGGCGATAATCTCCAGTCATACGGAACTGCTATTATTGCATTAGCCTCTATACCAAATTCGATGCACCACTTAACCCATTCTTTCCACACGGATGAGAGAGGACCTGGTAAAAATAGGAAATGATATCCATTGAACATGATATTATCAACAGTGTATAGGAGCCTATTGAATGTCAAGGGGTTGAATTTTTTAACATAATATTGATGCATGAGGTCTTAAACTTTCTTTGCCATGGTTGAAAACCTTACACTAACAAGAAACAGGTGTGGTCCGTGTGGATGAAAATAGACAGAGATATAGGATGAGGCATCTTGGAGGTAATCCTTTGTGCATTTAGAGGAAAAGGCTTCAGTTACTCCAAAAGATTACTTGAGGCTACTGTGATATTTGATGGAGTTAGGAAATGAGGGTCATATATGGTAACAAAAGACGGCTTGAGTCTACTGTGAAATTTACACACAGATGAGTTGTTCCATATATGAAAATACTTGCAGAGGTATGAAGAAGTAACCTGTAATATAACCAGGATCTAGCTCTGTAATACCAGAGAGTCCAACATCCGGGCGAGACTTGCACTCTGCATGATCTGTTTGATTGTATGGATCCAACCACATGCACTTCAGCCAGCAATTGACAGCAGAAAGTAGCTTCATAGTAGATAATAAATGGCTTCGATCAACATAGATTCTTAATGAGTGAAACACATGGTTTACCCTACTTCATTAGAAGAAACTAAATTTAGTCCATATCAATATTTTTCAGCCAGGGGTGTCTATTAGTACCATAAATATAGCACCAAAAGTGCTATGAGTTACAGCATCTTATTGTAGCAAGTATGTTTACGTTTTTCCTTCGTAAAAGCACTAGCATCATGCTCTCAACTCCCTGCCATTATTTCACATTGCATATACATCAAATAAACTAACTATTTCCATTTCCTTAAGAAACTAAAACGAAGACTACTAAACTTAGCCACCACTTGTCAAGGAGCATATGGAAAATGATTGTTGGAATTAGCAACTTGTAAGTAATGTGCCTGAAAATTAGCTTGACCCTTAAGCTCTTTTTTGTTACCTTTAATATAAGCTATAGCCTACAAGAAACCAACCACTCTCAAAGCCACTTTGAGCACTAAACATCATGTTTGCACTACTCATTGTAGAGTGCGCTAAAGAAACTTAAAATTCTCTGCTCACTTCATCAAATATTAGAGCATTCGGAAACAACCTCATTGCTATCAGAGAGGTAAGCAGTGGCGGATCTAGCTCAGTTCGGGTGGTGGTTTCAAATACACACTATTTTTTTCGTTTATATAAACAAGTATAATATCATGAAAATTGTTGATAGATATTATGTAAATAAGTGCAACACTATAGCAAATATAAATAGTCAATGACCTTCTTTACATTGTTTTGGTAAACCAAATAAACATGAAACAGACACAAAAAGAACAGCCTGCTAAAGTTTGGTGCTAAAACTGCCACTGTGTCGATAAGGCTGCATAATACCCGACCCCCCTTATCCCGCTACTATTAAGATATTGGGAAATGATCAGTGGCGGAATCATAAACTTTATATCGGGTAAATGCACTAGTATCATAAGGATGAAAAAAATAAAATGTGGAGATTATGAATTTACTTTAGTGGTATCGAGCCAGACAAGGTCGAGGGGGTTGAAATCGAGAGGAGAAAAGGGGCAGTCCAATATTGACCATGCTCTTAGCTGTGTTGATGCGAACCCTGGTATTATTATCCCAGACACCTTCGATACATCCAAAACAACTTCTCCGGCGCCGTCATCTACGGTGGCGCACTTGACGGCTACTGTGATGAGAATGAGAGCACTGATAAAGATGACGTGTCCTCCTCTCATTCGCTTTCATATAAAAGTATTGATTGAAGAAATGTGTTGGGTTTTTTCTTTCTTTCTTTTGATTGAAAACAGTTATTGAATCGAAAAGGGCAACCACTTTTATGTAAACCTTCCAAATGTGACAATTTTTAACGAGTTTTAGTGTAGTTCTCGGTTATGGCAAATTTGCTGGACTGTTATACACACCAATACAATGCCAAATGTTTTTTGAAAAATTAAATAACTATTTTGCCCTTCTATTTATAAGTGTAGAGTTTTAGAAAGTATCATATAGGGACAAAACAGTCATTTTATTTATTTATACACTATTCGGGTGTGTATTGTTGTTTCCCGCAAATTGGCAACTATAGGTTGTTTGACCAATTGGGTCGTGGGTCATAGGATGTCATTGTCACCAAGAGTGGAATTGGCAATTTCACTAAACCATGTTTTTGGATTAAAATCAAATTATTGTCATCTTTAATTTAGAGATTCTAAACTTTCATTATTAAAAACTTTATTATAAAGCATGGGAGTTTTTGAAAGATTGTCACAAGCTAACACACAATTTTAGTTTTTATATCTTTCGTAATTTTTTATCCACTATATTAATTTTTAGTTTGGTATTCTTGAAATCGGAACTATGTATAATTGTATATATTCTTTATATGGTAATAATCGAGAACAAGTAATTTCCCTATGTTTGTTTTCAAATTTGGGATTATGAAAAAAATTAGTATGAGTTTGCTAGATTTAATTTGTTATTAATACTGTGTATAGTTTTTCAATTATTTGTTTGATTTTTCAAGTTTTTATTGGATTTCTATATGGATGTATTCAAAATTTGTGAATTTTGTTAATAGAAACAGTTATTAGTGTTTTAATTGTGAAATTCACCCAAACTTAGCTCATTATTTCGTGATAAAACTACATGTTATCTTATGTGTTTTGTTGTCACTGTCACACAAATATTGTAAGATGTTGTCATATTCAATTTATATCATTATAAAGAAGACATTAAATGACAATATAACAATGTAGCATGGTATGTGATACATTATTATCTAACAACAAAGCGTGAACTCTGCTACTCGTGTAATATTACATCAATCGTGTGAAAATTAATTGATTTAGATATGACAATTGAGAACTTGACATGTCATTTGTATGTGATATATAAAATATTATGACAACAAATATTTTTTTTTACACCTGGATCATGTACGAACTTTGTAAGAACTAACATTATTATTAAACAAATATTAACTACATTCGGAATAGTATATTGGTAATATACGATCACAAGTAAAAGGAAAGAAGGTTAATAACTTAAAACAACAATGATTAAAAACTAAACGGGAACTTTTATATAATATTTGACGAATATTATATTAAGATACTTCTATTCGGTTTATTTCATTATTAGGAACAATTGTAAATCCATTCAAATTATTAGCTTATTTGATTTTTTTTTTTAATCCGAATTAGCTTATTTGATGATTCAAATTATACTAACCAGCTATCATTATATGCAAAAAGGTCAGATATTTTTATAATTAATTCCTTGATGTTGTTTGTTGTATTATAGATGTTTTGAAAATTGAACGTAACATAGAAACAATCATGTCAAATGAACAACGTACACGACAATAATCATGTCATCCACATTTAAACTAATCAACGAGGTAACAAACGTCAAACAATACGAAGCTCGCGATGAAGCCTACACAAGTCCTATCCGATTGTTAAAAAAAATTACAAATTTTAGTATGGTGATATAACGATCGTCTATTATTAAACTCCAATTCCATTAGAAGCATATAAACATATAAATAGATTTGTATGTTTAAACTTTAAAGAATAGGCTTCTTATATAATAAAATAATATTAGTAATTAATTTAATTTGATTTGATAACCTTCTTTCATTAGATTGATTGAAAGCTTTAATCAATTGATGATTCACAATAAATTTCCTCATCTAAATGTTAAGGATTGAGCCCATCATGTCCGAACTTCTTTCAAGGAGCGGGACATCAGACATGACACATGAGTTCAAAAAACATTTCCCTCCAAATTCCAAAAACGTAGAGCGCCAAATAGGAACATCAAGCCGCCCATTTATCAAAATCTACACTCTTCTTCAACATAATTTAACCTACAAAAAGCCTCAATTTCTAAAATCTGTATGCTCATATCTCTTGCAAACTTGACATTAATTTTGGGACAAAATCGTTGAAGATAGAGTAGAACAAAACCCAGATCTAACAATGGCTTTAGCAGCTCCAGACACCCAAAAATTAGCTCGTTTCTTGAACCCCTGGAGCCTTCATTTACAGAAATTAGGTCTCGAGCTCAAATGTCCTCTCTGGTACGTCTTCTTTATCTCTCTAGATGTGTTTTTTTTCTATACTCGGTTAGTTGGTTTGTACTAACTAGTAACTTCGTTGTTAAAAGATTGTCAAGTTTGTGTCTAATCATTAAAATTAACAAACTTGAGGGTATTAATTTACTCGCTTATATTCGATTAAATCAAAATTATTATATTAGTTGTAGTACCATGCTCTGAAAGTGATTGAACTTTCTAGAATAAAGTGCACCTCATATCAATCTCAATCATGTAATTTGCTTTGCGTCTGGTATTAAATTAGTATATTGTGTAGGAAATACCATATATCAGAACATTTGAATTTTTAAATATATTATAAGATAAAAAATCTACTAAATTTTCTGGCATAGATCGACTAGTTTCATTTTGGTTACTAATACTTTGTGTATGTTGTTTTTGCAGCTTAAATTTGTTGAACAAGCCCACTTTGCTTCCTTGTAATCACATATTTTGCCAGTAAGATTTATTTTCATCATTTTAGATTTGTAATAATTAAAATGGAATCTTTTTAGCCTAATCTAATCTTTTTGGTATGCCATTTTCAGTGGTTGCATTCCCAGTTCAACCCAAATTGTATCCGAATGTGCTTCATGTAAAAACCAGTTCTTAGATGGAGGTATGGTTAAATCTTGTGGGCATATTACCATATTAGATGTTCAATTTATTGTTATATTCATTTAGTTTGTTTGTTGCTTGTGCTACATTCATTTGATATTTTAAGTTGGAAGGTTGACTAATTACTTAAAGAATCGATGGTGACCCTAAACTAGTTGTATTTGAACAGGAAACCTAAATGTCCACAAAGTTTGACACATATATGTTCGTTGATTTTTTTATATATAATATTATGATTTTTCATTGAAACCTAAAGTCATGTGAATTATTACTTCACAAGCAGGCTAATTATTTTGTCGAAAAACAAGTCCTGCTTGAATTCGGATGGAGGAAGTATGTCTTAAAGAACAGAATTTTTTGCTTTAGTTTTATTAACTTTTTCTAGTAAAATCAACTACACAATTTGGTAATGGCTAGAGTTATCATAGTGGCCACATGTATTTCTCGCAATGACAAGGACACGAGGCATATAAAGAAGAAAACTAAGCAATTTGGTGTTAGTGAATTTTGGGATATCACTAAATAATGTTCTGTGGTTGTCTGAATAATCCGATAAATTTGTTATCATATGGATGCATATTTTGTGGGTTACAGATTTAAGGTCAGCACCACACATGGAGAACATGGTTGCAATATACAGAAGCTTGGATGCTACTCTGAGGATGACTCTTTTGCAACCCTTATCATCTGGTAATAGATAAACTATTTGTATATCATATGACATACTTATGATTTATGTATAATGAGTTAATCCACTTATGTTGTCTTGCTGTTAGTTATTTAATTCTAAGATGGTTTCTTGATTTTTGAATCACACTTCTGGTGCAGGAATGTCGTCTGAACTCTTACTAGATAATTCTCAGAAAACCAGTGAGGATAAATCAGGAAAGGAAGGGACCTCGAGTAATAGGCACCGTACTGTTTCCCTAAAGGCTAATATGCAAAACCACACTCTACGTAATGCTTGCACTACGCAGAAGAGGGAAACAGTGTGCAATGTCCAGGATATGGTTGAACAGCATGTTCAATTATCCAAAGAGAGTGACAATCATTTGATTGCAGGCCAGGGAGTTAGGGATGATGGGGTACAACGGGTGGAAATAGACATGAATGAGCCGCAACCATCACCGGGCAGCTCTAATTCTTTTAGTGCTACTAAAGATGGGAATTTCAGTATCAGTGATCCTCCGAATACACTCTCCGTAAGACTCTAAGCATCTAATATTTCTAAGCCATCACCTGTGACTTTTTAGGTCATTTTGTTTCTTACTAGTTGAAGCTGAACTTTTTGAGATGTCTTGGAATCTATATTCATGAGGGTGAGTTTTCTGTTTGTAGGATACCAAAATATGTAAGACCAGAAAAACAAGAGAAAATGAATTGGTCATGTCAACATCTGAAGTTGATGTTGAGCGTACAAAAGAGGTTTTCTTTCAGGTCATGGATGCCAAGAGACAAAAGATAGAAAGTTATGGATCACCTAAATATGTCTTACAAGATGCTGGCCACTGTAAAGTAGGATCATCCACTTATGATAATGCAATTTCTAATAGCAACATGCAATCGAAGATCATGCAGCAGAACATTGCTGCCCAAGGGCCAAAAGAAAATAAAAGTGTTTGTGCATTTTGCCATTCATCTAAAATATCCGAGGTGAGTTCTACTTAATATAGCATGTTCCTGATATTTCAGCTTAAACAATTATTTTCCTAAAAGTTTTTTGGTCATGATTTTGTAGTCATAGAAGTTTTGCTTATGCCTAACATTTGTTCTTGTAGGGTTCCGGAGAAATGTTGCACTACGCAAATGGGAAAGACGTCACTGGGGCTATTATACATCATTCCAATATAATAACCGTCCACACAAAATGCATTGACTGGTATAGAGTTGGTCCTTTGATTAAACAAGCATTTAAACCATTTTAGAATAGAGTATAAAGTTAGTTCTTCTAATATGTTGCACATCTTCTTAAGATTATTTTGCTGGTGGCATCAATTACATATATCTGACTAACAGCCTACACTATTAATTGGCTCCTTATTCAGTATTCTGATTATGCGCATAAGTATGATGTTTGCTAACATGAATGCCTTATTACCAGGACTCCACAGGTGTATTATGAAGGGGACAATATAAAAAATCTGGAGCCAGAATTAGCCAGAGCTGGCAAGCTCAAATGTAACTGTTGTGGCCTCAAAGGAGCTGGGCTTGGCTGCTTTGCAAAGTCCTGCAGGAAAAGTTATCATGCCCCCTGTGCATTTGAAGTTCCAGGGTGCAGATGGGATTGTGTATGTTAATGACAAATCCTGTTTTGCAGAGTAAAACCTTTGTTTTCCTTTTGCTCACTAATGCCTACTAAATTTTCTGAAACAGGATGACTATCTAATGTTGTGCCCAAGCCATACCAATATCAAGTTTCCTAGAGAAAGATCTAACCGTAAGAAACTTCCAAAGTTGGAATCCAAGACTGATAGTTGCGATTCTGGAAAATGTCCAATGACTAATAATATGTGAGAATTTTCATTCATACCATTCAATTTTATCAGATTAATTACACGTCTTTTGACTTCAGTCGTAAGATTGTATTGTTAGAACAATCATATCTTTAAGCAAATCAATCATTGTCAATATAATATTTAGTTGATTCCATATAGTTATAGCTAGGCTATTTATATATTTTGCATCATTTGTTTGATTAGCTATTGATTATGTAATCTCATTTTTATGTAAAGTTGTACACTATAAATATAGAGAGTCCTCAACATTGAGACTCATTCAGCAAATCATCTCCTTTCTACATGTATATCATTGTGCATGTGTTCATAATCTGTCTCCTATGCGAGGTCCTTAACTTAGTGTATTGCCATTTCTTAAATTATTTAGGAACTACAGACAACATCTCGATTTAGCTTAATTTCAAACTTCATTCACTCATTGATTCAAGGCATGTATACTTTACTTGCTTGCTTGTTTCCCATAATGTTGTGACTTCAGAACTTGTGTTACCATGATATTTTAGTAGGTATACCGGTTCTTACTTCTAATATTTACATCTATCTGCCAACAGATTGCCTGAACAGCCTAACCTGTGGGCGGGTTTGCCTACTGGACAAAGCGATTGGGTCTTTTGCGGATCTGCACTCTCTAGTGAAGATAGGGTTAGTTTTGTTCTATTGTGTAACTATATTCATTTGTTTCTCGTGATTATTGAGATCTCTATGTGACATAATATTATATAATGTTTGGATGTCATACTAATACAATTAAAAAGTTATCTATAACAATTTTAGGTCATAACACTGCACAAAGAATGCTGTAGTTTTGAATTTAGCCATTCAAAAGTCAACATCCATTTAATTTATAACCTGTGGAACATGTCTTGTGTCTAAAATGGGATATTGCCTAGGATTTTGAACATTGTGTTATGAATTGAAGATACACTAATTTAATTAATTTTGTACTTATGAATTTATATGTTCCGTGCAGCATGCTTTGGTTGAATTTGCCAGAATGTGTGGTGCAAAAGTCACCAAAAACTTCGAACCAAATGTTACACATGTTGTTGCTGCTACAGAAGGAAATGGTGCATGTCGCAGAACACTAAAAGTTCTCATGGCTATTTTGCATGGGAAATGGATTGTTTCAATGGATTGTAAGTCTTCTTTCATACCCATCTCTAGCTTTTGCTGGCTTAAGTTATCCCTTGAAAAAGTCGAAATTTTTGTTTAAGATCTTGTGTCTTTTTTGAGACTCATATTTTCCAGTCTCATCTTTATGTCTAGCCAATACTATAAAGTACACTTATTTGGCTCAGTAATAAATTTTTTATCTTCCCACTTTTCAGCATTTCAACTATAGTGTATTTATTTTCTTGGTTCTTGTTCAGTTAGATAATCATACCTTCATATGATTGCTTTCAGGGGTTAAAGCTTGCGCTGGAGCTCATTCTCCAGTGGATGAAGAGCCTTATGAATTTGGCATGGACAATCATAGATGTGAAGGTGGTCCGAAAGCAGGAAGACTAAGAGCCATGACCAATGTAAGTACCTACATTCACCTAGATTCCTGTAGAAGTAACTTATTGTCTGGCTAGAAGAAAGAGATTCAATTCGATGAAATATTGCTATATAATTTTACTTCCAAGGGGTGCTCATGAGTCATGACTTAATATTAGATCCAATATGAATGCAGGCGCCTAAGTTGTTTGGTGGGTTCAGATTTTATATTAGTGGGGATTTTGTCCGTGATTGCAAGAATGATCTGCTGGATCTCGTTGACACAGCCGGAGGCATTATTATTGAGAGCAAGGAACGATTCATTGCAGACTGTCGCAATGCACAATCAGATGCCCAATCACATATAGTTGTGTACAACCGGGATCCTCCACCTGGCTGCCCTTTCGGAGAAGGAGAATCCATTGTTTCCCAGAGGAAAATGGTAGCAGAAAATGTAGCCAATGAAATCGGTGCTGAAGTTGTTCGACATACATGGATTCTGGAATCAATTGCAGCTTGTCAGATTATCCCATTTCGTTTCTGATTGTTGATTATAGCATATGCCGCCGGAGAATTTACTGCAAACTGGTTATTAACCAGTATAGTACTCTAATAGATTAGTATGTGGTTTCATCTATGTTCAATTATCACATAAATTAGGGAATCGAAGTTTGTTTGGAACTCCCTCTTCATGGCTCTAGTATTGAGTACCTTGTAGAACTAGTCGGCCATGCATAGGCTCGTGGCACCTATTGTAGTCCCCAATAAATGATAAATTCATTTTTCCAATTTCACATTGATAATTAATCTAGTGCCAATAAAGAAATTCATGAGTTGTTCACGTGATATTATTATTTCGAAATCCACATGTTTCGATTTTTTACTTAGCTCAATTTATGCTATAATTTTATATAGACAACTTGATGACAATTTAATTTTTTATATAAAGATTAACCTTATAGATCATATTTTTCAGTCTTCTTTCAAGATTGGTCCTATTCATCTTTAACCATATTGGTTCAATTGCTTTGAATGTGGAATAAATTGATTAGATTTGGTTGTCCTAAAAATAATAGTTGGAAAAATTTGATTAAACCATGTGCACACCTAAACTAAACCATCATGCATTAAAATTCACGAGCAACACTATACACACACCAAATAATTCTTTTTAAACATGAAATAACTATATGCCCCAACTTAACTTTCATAAAATAAAATTAGGTAATATTACCAAAGTAATTTTGAGTATACAAAAGCAAAATTTGATAATATACATACCCTCTTCCATTTTGTGACTAATATTTACTATTTTCTTTGTTCTTTTTATTTTGTCTTTCTAGCTCTAATTTTTTGTTTATAAATACTTGTCTTTCCAGCATAATTAATTGTAAATTTACATTTCTAATGTAATTTTTTTATGAAGCTATCAACCAACCAATTACGTAGTTTTAATTGATTGTTATTTACTCATTTTATATTTTCAATGTAATTTTGACTGCTTTTTATTTTCTCTAATGTATGTGTAAATGAAAATGACTAAAGACAAATACAAAAATGGGGAATATTAAATACTTTCTCCTTTTTTTCTAAACATGAAATATTTAGCAACAACTCACTTTACTAATGAATAATGATATGGAAAGTATTACTCCCTCCGTCCCTAAAAGATTTAGGGACGAAGGGAGTACTATTTTGTCTTCACTCTGTAGAAGTTAATAAAAGATGTAAACACAAAAGCCAACTATTTTTTGAAGGATATAATAGGAAAGATGGTCAAAAAGTACGTTAAAAACTTAAACACTGTGATGAAAAATACCAAAACTTTAACTTAACAATACGTTAAAAATAATACAAAGAGTATTTCCTTGCAATTCATTGTAATATTTGGAAGAATTGACTTGGAGGTATAAAATAAGTATGTTCAAGTCTTTGCTAGTTACAACCTCATGTAGTCTACAGAGTAGATAATCGGACCCGCAATTGAACACTAATGGTAATTTCTCTTTGAGTTTGGATGATTCAAACACTTCTTCTCGGTTTAATTCTGGTAACAAATATACATCATACATTAATTAATTTGTTCTTCAATCTACTTTTTCATGACTTTTTGCTAGATGTTGACATGTTGTCATGCCCTCACTAGAAAAGATGCGTGAAAACTTTTTTTGAAGGAAAAGAATCGACGACATCCGTCTTTGTTGGAGAATAATTTTTTCAGTCATTAATTCAGATAGTTTTCAGTAGAGCTTCAAATTTTTATATTTTCAATTAAAATTTTTATAAATTTTGTCATAGACATAATGTAGGGGATCTTATTCTTCTACTATAATTTTTGTGACTCTTTTATGGGATCCACACTATACATAGTTATACACATTCAAATAATGGGTTACTATAGCATTAAATGACTATTTTACAATTTTTGACTTCCATTTAACTTCTTCACATACTACACTTCTAATTAAAGGGAACAGGATTATCATTTTGGGTGTATAATAAATCAGCTCTTTTATCTATAAAAAAATGTAAATGATCAGGTAGAACCAAAATAGGATAATCACTAGCCTAAAAGAAATACGGGCCCTAAAACACACCCACTAAAATTCGACCGTTTGGCCATTCCATCGCCTTTTGAAAACGTTACTCTCTCTCTCTCTCTCTCTCTCTCTCTCTCTCTCTCTCTTCATGAATAACATGAAGACGATTATCAACTAACCCCAAGAAAACGTCCTTTAGTAGTAATAACCATATACGAAACGCTTTGATTAATTGATTTGTGTTTAAACCCTTATTGAATTAAAATGAGTTGTTTCAATCGTTGTTTTGGTAGTTCTAAGGATGCTAACGCCCAAAGAAATAGGAATAAAAGAATTCCTAAAACCCAAGTAAGCAATTCTATCACACTCTTTCTTAGATTAATTGTCTTCATCTATTATGTCTAGTATGGAAAATCAATTGAATCTGATCAATATTTTTGGATGTTTAATTGGAGGAAAAATAAGGGTAGTTTTGCCTACTGATTACATTTTCTTCTATAATAGTGATTGTAATTATTCTTGTCTTGGTCATTGTGAAGTTGTTTCACCAAGTTTTTTAAAGTTAACGATAAATGAGGGGATTATGGATGAAAATTATGGAAGTCTACGAACTGATTTGGTGTTTACTTGTTGTCTTGTTAGTTTAATCTGAATAGATAAGTAGGAATCTGTAATTAGACAGTAGATTTGTGACTTCTAGAGTTATCGAGTTCAAGCTGTTGAGTTAAAATTTTGAACTCAAGTATGTTCAATCTTGAACTCAGTGGTTGAATGACAAACTTTAAAATTTCGAACTCAAGTATTATATATGTTGTACAATTTTTGATGTCGAATATAACGAATGATGGTATGTTTATTGTATTTTGCTAGTAAGGGTAATCAGAGTGATATGCTACTAAGGGTACGAATTTTGTTAATTAGGACTGTTGAAAAACAAATTGGACGTATTAAGGATGGAGGGAGTGTAAGCGGAGTGATATGGTTTTGTCTTGCAATAATTTTTTAATTTCTGAAATGTTGTTGCAGAGGCATGGAATGCAAAATGCTGAAGAGAGGAAAACCCTTATAGAGTATGGTATCCAGGAAAGAGCAATAGTACCTGTTAACGATGATCATGGGGAATGGTGAGTGTGATTTTGTTCAATCCTTTCTAGTTTTGGTAGTCTGATTTTAGCTTGGACATGTTATTTAATGGTATTAAATGACCCCCCCTTCCCCCGACTAGGCGGGTGCCTCTTCGAAGGCGTTGGGGCATGTTGATGTCTGCTATTTAATTGCTATTATATTTCTGGTTTTGAAGCGTGCCTGAGGAGCGATTGAGTGCCAGTCCCACTAAAAAGAGGGTGACATTTAATTCTAATGTCAAGGTTTATGAACCTGTTCTAGTATGTGACAGTACTGATTCTTTGCTAGATGAAGTTAGAGAAGAGTTCAAGGAAAATATAGTTAAGTTGAAGGATGATGACTTGGGTTCTGGAAATGATATGATCACATCCAGTGTTGGATCTTTCCCGCAAAATCATAGGTACCAGAATTGCCAAGAGAGTGATTATGAAGCTGAAGAGTATGGTGACAGTGATTTGGATTATGAAGAGCATCAAGATGGAGATGATGTAGAGGGAAATGGTGACATCGATGTTGGTAGATCGGCTGGGTGTCAGCATCAAGAAGTGTGTCCGGAATCAGTGGTAACTGAATTGGAGGTATCGAGGACAAGAAATCATTTGCTTCGGGTGAACTCGGAGGAGGTGAATAGTCCATTTGAAGCGCCAAACTTAGCTGATGAAGGGAATAGGGTGAAGGCTGGATATGCAAGAGATAGAAGCACGCATATCCGTCCAGTGCTCAATCCAGTTGAGAACCTTACCCAGTGGAAAGCTTTGAAATCAAAAGGAACTCCCCCTTCTTTGAAATCACAAAAAGAGAACTCTATGGCAGACATTGAAGCACCTCAAGAGCTTACATGTAAGTTAAAGCATTTATCACCATCACCAAGACCCAAGTCAAAACAATTCAAGACTTCTGATCAAGATGTAGCTGTTGATGCTAGTCTCTCAAATTGGCTGATTTCTCCTTATACAACTCCTGTCAAGAAGACTAATCAGAGCAGTGGGGTGGAAACTATCGCATCAGATGTCAGTGGTTCTCAATGTTCCAGCTCTGTGGTAAGCTTTGAGGATAGGCCAATTTTAGGTGCATTAACAATGGAGGCGCTGAGACATGTGTCTGCAACCAAGTCCCCCAGAAAATCGCCTACTCATAGCCCTGATGAAATGTTGATTATAGGCACAGTCGGGACCTACTGGAATACAAGAACTCAATGAAGGATTCTGCAGGATCAGATTCTTCCTTCAGAGGCATACCAAGAGCTTTGGGGGAGGTGTTACATAGCTTGATATAGCCTAGTTTGTGAGAGAATCATTTTTTCTTCCGGTTTGTATCACAAAGATTGTTCTCCTCCCTTTAGAATTCTGCTGCATGATACGCAGTTAATTTGTTTGTTGTAATTTACTCATTTTTTTAATTAGTCGATGAGGCAATCTGATTATTCTCTTTGTGATATCACCTAGTAGCAATTGCAGTATAAAATGATCCATTATTCTTGATCGCATGACACATGTCTTTTCGATTTGAGAAAGTTCAAGAATTCAATCAAACCACTATGCTAGATGTTAGTTGCAATGACTAAGTCTCAAATTCAACTAAAAAAAGAGCAATGGACTCTCTCGCAATACACACATCTGAGCTCGACTAGATGTTAAAGAATTCAATCAAACCACTATGCCAGAAGTAAATTGCAATAACGAAGTCTCATATTCGAGTAAAAAGAAAACCGATAGTCTTTTGCAATACACACACATTCTACACCCATCTTTGAGGAGTGAAGAGAATGAGATCTTTTCCTGCTAAGGAGAATAAGAGATGCATAAAAAAAAAGATAATGCATGGCGCTAGCAGAAAACTTCAAAATGTTACAGTCTCTGGGAAAACAAAACCCATATCATCTGCAGGACTAGAATGAATACCAAAACTAATTATTGACCTTAACTCGAATAATGGCAATTCCAAGTTTCAATTTCCATTGAACAGTCCTCTATATCAACTTAGTAAAATATGTGGGCTTATTCGTCCATTTTCGCACGCTTAGATGGTGGCTGATGTGCAGCATCCTCTCGATCTACTTGCTCTTCATCTTCAGATGTATTTTTCTCCTCTCCTAGTTTCTCAGAACCCTTTACAGACAGTGTAACTGCAGTAACAGGATTGCTCTTCTCTAGAGGATCTGATGCTTTTGTCGAAACATTGGGAGCATCTTTGACAGGGGAAATTGGGTCTCCGTCTGTGGGCTGTGCCAAATGGTTCTCTTCCATGGTGGATGATGAGGCCTTGACTAAGTCGGTGTCTCCTGATTTGTTTTGTTTCTCAAACATCATTTGTAAGTACCGACCTTGTTCCTCTATCCGCAACTGTAATTTCCTTTGGATCTGCAAAAACAAGAAGAAAAAATCCACTAAGGCATTACTCATTCACAACATCATCCATCCCTTGATAGTGTTGGGATATGTTAGAGCCAAAAATATTTTCTCCAATAGTTATGATTTTCACAAGTGCAACTAGCCCCAAGAAGCTGAAAAATGAGCAATTAATAAGAAATACCATGAAGCATTGACCAAAACAAAGATTATTCTCAAAGATTGCAAAGAAGAAAATTTAAAACTCCTAATTCTTTTTGTTAGACATTTTCAGTTTTCGGGGTAAAACTACGACCACCATGGCCATGACGACCATGACCAACTTTTTACTTATATAATAAAGAAACACAAGAGAATGATATTATGAAAAGTATTTCTTTAGAAAAATCCAATGATATCAATTAACGTTTTTTTCTAGAATATGATATGAAAAGTAATTTGGTGACAGCTTTGTCATGAAAATCGAAAACGTCAAGTAAGCTGAATTTGAGGGCCTATTATTTAGTGTCAAGAAGTGATGAACCATGAAATAAGATTAAACTGTACCCTTGTGAATAGGTTATACCTCAAGCTGTTCATGCAGCCTCTTTTGAACCTCCATCTGCAATCGGAGCGCTTCAGTAATCTCAATACCTCTGAACAAAACATGTTTGTCAGTAACATGGACATACAGTTCTAGCATTAAACTCATGTTTCCAATTTCACCTAGCTTAATTAATCATTACAAATTCCCCTAATGGTGCTATCTGTATATCATACGGAGTATTATTTAATCAAACTGTCTCCCAGTGGCATGCATTCCTAGTTCGCAATGGTTCAATCGAGCACCCAAAAAATTTCAGAGAAATGACCTAGTAATTGTGATCTACATGTTCCTTGTCCGCTGTTGTTCAGTCGAACACCGAAATATAAGATAATTGTGAATTTTTGAGTTACTTTTATGTGTATTTTATGGTTGTCAAAAAATTATAATTTTATAAAGGATAATCCAAACACCCACTACAAATGTGCTTGATCACCGCTGCTCTCCACAGTCCACACTAACCCATCGGTGCATTAAATATTGTACATTTTCTTAATGAAGCAGAGTTGAATCAAGTAACTTACGTTTTCAGATCCAGAGAGGACAATTCGTCAATTGAAGTTGGGTTCTTCTCTGAAGTACCTTCATAATCAAGAAAAACTTTTGCATTAGGTGAGGAAAACACAACAAGCTCAAGTGAGTCAAAGCAAAAGTAGCATTTTATATTGGAAATACAGCTTCAGCATCCTCAATGCCACTGCAGCGACTGATGCCATATTTAACATAAATCACATGTCACTATAGATTCTGGGTAGCCCCAAAGAACACTAGTAGGTCACATCATCATTAATACAATACAGAACAAGGTATCAGTAAACAGAAATCAGATGACGAATAAATTAATTAGGTGAATTGAAGTGCGATGCAATTGTCAATCTAATAAAATATGGATACAACTATTTCTTAATTAAAATTTGGTAATACTAAAACAAAGAGAATCACTTCCAGCTGTCATACAGTTAAATCATTTTTTAGTAAATTATTACATTCAGAAACAAAATGTTTTTCTTGCCATGTCTTGCAAGCAACTGAACACTCCATTTAAAGGTGTGTAAATATACCTTCTGACATAATAAAAGATTGAAATAAAACAAAACTAAATACCAGATTAAGAATATATATATACCTTCTGATGGCTCGGGTTTGTATCTAGCCGTTCTATATTTCTGCATTTTCACAGAAAAGAAAATTTCTCCATTTATAAGTGAAGAAATACAAGAGAACTCGTATCAGGAGAGTTTAGCACAACCGACCTGCAAATGGCTTTTGACGTGATAGATCGTCAAACCCTCAACTTTCATCAACTTTAGGACACCCTTGGGAGTTGCTCCTGTAAATGAAGAGTGCAAAAGATCAATCACAATCAACTAACCCATCAATTATCACTAAAGGTACAGATCAAAGGATCCATATACTTTCACTCCCTCCAAGCCTGCTGACTGCATCCACAAAGGCTTCATGCAGTTCAGGTGTCCATCGCATCCGATTTTTTGTTGGAGCACCACTTGAAGAGGATGCTGGAGTAGCCGTAGCCATAGCAGTAGTAGGAGTTTCTCCAGAGGAAGTAAGGTGTACTGGGGGAATTTGGGGCTGCTCTGAAGGCATAATGTTAAGTTGATTAGAGACCTGATGTTGTACCTACAGAGAAATCGTCAATTTTGTCTCTTATAATCCTTAATAAAAAGATAAAAACATTAATATTAGTTAACATGAAAATATGTTCTTATAAAATGAGCTTAATAGTAGAAACTTATCCTGGGAAGATATACTCACCTTAGGCTCTGGATCAGCAGCAAAAGAATCAGCCAAAAGATCGCTCCAACTAGAACTCAAAGGATCATCATCACTAAACAGGGGGTCAGCCCAATCAAAATCAGTTCTCTTGTTAAGATCCTCGGCCGGAAAAAAACCATCACCAGAATTGGGACATTCTAATTGCCTATTCTGCATGGAGTTGTTAATTGAATAATTGTCGAATGGAGGAAGAGATTCAGTAGGCCACGGACTTTCATTTAATGTAGAATAATGACTTGAAATAGTGGATTGGCCATTAGAATGAAAAGAATGGGATGAGACTGCTGATGTCCCAGATATTATTGATTGAGACATGAAAGGAGCTTGCTGTGAGAGCTTTTCTTGTGCAGGAAGGGATGAAAATTGAAGATCTGCAGAGAACTCATAAGAAGATGAATATAAAGGACCAGCAACCCCGCTGTTGGGAGAGATTGGCGAGAAATGTGCAGATGGGTGGTGTAAAAGTTGTCTTTCCCCGGTAACCTGCTGGGAATTGGGAAATTCTAGGTATTTCTCTTCATGAGTGGTTGGGAAAACAGGTGCAACAGACGATAGAGCCCCTGTAGAACCAAAATCGGAGCATTGATTTGTATTTGATCGTTGAATATATAAAGTATGGCGTGCCTCCATTGATATTCACTTATAGCTCTGCAGCAAGTATAAAAAACCAACTAAACTAAATATGCTCGCGGTTCGAAACCCACCAGGGCAAACTTCAAAACCAGCATGACGAAACAAAGGACCAAGTATCTGTCACATTCATAAAAAATCAAGAGCAAAATTAAGGAATGACGGATAGAGAATGCACTACCAAAATCTTCTGCTGTAAAGTAAAATGCACGTAAAGCACAAGAAATAAAAACACACCAGTGAGGAACAAACCAACTTCATCTTACAATCACATGAATACATGATAGATCATAAGGTAGAAAGAGAAAAAAAAAATGACCTTTTCAAGTCAAAGTCGTCACTGTTGTAGACATTACAGTATTTGTAACCAAATGACTAGAATAAAAGTCGTTATTAGAGTTTAGTAAACAAATGAATTGAATACAAGCTGTTCTTAGACTATTGAAATCATGGTGAGAAATAAAAATGAGATCTGGCAGATTATATGTCTTGTCAAAAAGAAGCCGACATAAATCGAGTGCATGTTCTGACTTGTGTGAGTCTGAGATAGTTTATGCATGAACACTATAGCGTGTTCTAATGCATTCCATTATGATATCACTAATTAGATCTATTCATTTCCATTACTCTACTTTTTGTACTATCAATTATCTGAGCTGCATAGATGGTAAGCAAATCATCACCAAAAATCTTTAATAGCAATAATCACAAATCAACCACTCGTAATTCAACTAAATAAGCTCCCGATCCAATTTCTCATTTTGCAAAGGTTCGAGCATTCACCGACAAAATTTGCTACCCATATATTAGGTAAAACGGTGAATTCAACAACTGACTATTATATATATCTTCATAACAAGAAAGAAGGTAAGCACGAATAGACCTAACTCCATACCCCCCACCCCCTCTTTGACAAAAATCCTACGAAAAAACATCGCTCTAAGGATTACAAACAAAACCGAAAAAAGTCATTATGTAAACCATGCAACAACACCAATAAAATATCCCAGCATTTAGCACTAAGCATTCATAAAAATATACAACTTTTCCACAATCATCAACTAGACGAAAGCAAATAATCTTATTTAAACAATTGGATTCCAAACATAAAAGGGCATATCCAAATTAACACAAAAATCAACATAACAAATTATGGAATTCACATAAAACTCAATTCATCAAGGAAATAGTAAACAATTAACAAAGATACGAAAAGGGTAGCTGAATTCTAATATAATCAAATTTTCCAATATAATTAACTAAACGCACTAGCAAAGATTCTCTTTTAAAAAAAATCAAAACATAAAAAAAGGCATATCCAAATTGACATAAAAATTAACATAACAAATGATAAAATTCAAATAAACTCAATTTATCAAAGAAACACAGAAAAATTAGCAAAAATACGAAAAGGGTATATGAATTCTTACCTATAATGCAAAAAACCAGAACTTGAGAATCAAACAGCTCCATATCAAATTCATCACAGCTCATGCAATTGAAAGAAATTCAAGATTACATAAAACTATTGATTTTATTATGAGAAAGTGCGGCGGCTCGAAATAGAGAAGTGGGTCCACTTAGATTCCCTCACCGGTAGAGGCGGAGAACATCAACGATTGAGAGCATCTTTTGTTTTCTTCCTTTTATTTCGTTTTTGTGTCTTCCATTTTTAATATCAAATGTAATAATGTTGTCAAATTTGTATTTGGTTCTATTGCTTCGTGTAAAGTTCCCCACGCTTGGGTTAACTCGTTAAGGAGCGTGCGTCTTAGTTGTTGGAATGCGGAACCGAGTCGAACCTAAATTGACAACGTTTTTTTTTTTTTTTTTCCTGTAAATTAGCGATGAGGTTAGTTTCGAATCCAGGACCTTTTGATCACTAGCAAGAGCCTTCTCCACTAGGTTATTCGATTAACTCTAAATTGACAACGTTTTAGTTAATTTTGTTGGCTAGCTGCCTTATATTAATTTTGTTTTATTGAATCGATCTAAGTACTAGTGAAGTCACTATATAAATCACTTTGTCCAAGTTCTATTATACCTCCATATCAACTAGGATGGAGGGAATACTATTTATATACAATTTGATAAAATATTAATTATTAATCCAATGTCAAATTTAAAGCTCGAGGATTTTTATTCCATTGATAGCAACTGGAAACTATAAAGATGTAAGGAGATCAAGTAAGCTAGTTAAGCTAGCTCTCGAGTATGATTGAACAAGCGTCTCGGTAAGACCTGTCTCGTGTTTATCTAATACGCGAAATGTATTATCGTATAATTGGTATGTACTCAAAAATCATTGAAAAAGCATTTTTAAATATAATTTTATTGAATTCTTCATTATATAATTGAAAAAATGTATGATGAAAAAATTATATAAAAAACCAAAAGTACCAATTAGCAATAAATGAAGAAAGTAAATAACTAAGAGGATTTATCACTAAATATATGTTGAACAAATTTAATTTTTGAAACACCAAAGAAAATATCTCATTTCTCATTTATCATGAAAACTGAGATATTATGATTTGTTATTTTAAAATGACAACAATATGCTTCAAAATAAGATTTTATTCCATTTTGGTATATAATTTGGAACCTTCACAGTATATTCGAACTATTTGTAATTAATGATACAATTACAAAGTTACAAGAATTATAAGTATCAGGACAACAACTTCCCTATCAAATACTCCCTCCGTCCCTAAAAGATTGTCACATTTTGACTTTTGTGGTCAATTACAACAAAATTCGATCACGAATTCTCACTAAACGAAAAGAAGTAATATAGTCTTGTGGGACCTCGTTAGATTCGTCTCAATATATATTTTTGAAATATCAACTTATTATAATTTTTTTGCATTTAGAATAAGAGATATTTATATTTTAAATCGTGTTTTATTGACCACCAAAAGTCAAATGTGACAATCATTTAGGGACGGAGGGAGTAATATATTCTCTTTATCTCAAATGAGTTATTCATTTTAATTTTCATTATCAAAGTAACGAACTCGAGGACACGTTTTTTTATTGTCCAGCTATTTTTTCTTTTTAATTTATTTTGACACTACTGTTTTTTCGATTTGTATCAATACTATTATTTTGACACTACTCTTATTTTTTCAAATGCCCTACTAGTGTTTATATATACTAGATGTGTGTACACAGTCCAGCCTGTGTGCAATTAATTTATCATATTTATAATATATAATTTTTGATCAATTGATAAATATAATATTTCTAGGTTAATACTATTTCTTTTATCTTAATTAAATTTAATTTAATGTGTAAAATAACATTAGATATTAGAAAGAAAAAAAGCCATTTTCATAAAATGAAGATCAACTTTTTTATGCCTATTAGTAAGTAGTTATTAAACAAAATATTTATATAAAATTATATATTCAAAATTCAAAATATAGTTTATTCTCCTAATTTTTTGGAGAATTTAGAACATGGGGCTTCATTTTTTTAATAACTAATTCATGCCTTCCCATATTATATATGGTAAGATATATATATAGTATTTTTTAAGCGGACAAAAAACTTTTTGATTTATTTCTGATTTTTACCCCTAAATTGTGAGGTACTTTTGAATCTGCATCCTAAATCATCCAATTTAACATAAATAAAAAATTTTAACCGGTTGTCCTGAACTATGCAATTGTTTTCTATGTGTCCTTATACTATTTATCATATATATGTGCTTATGAGACCGTTTTTTCAATTTTAAACAATGAAATAATTATTGTACCATGCCCCTGTACTTTCTATCTTTTTAATATTTTACATAATTAAAAATGCCCCCCATTTCTTCTTCAACACACCTCACCGCTGCCCTTACCCCGACCCACCCCTAACATATCTCTTGTTTCACGTTATCCTCCCCATAGTAGAAAAATCGACCAACCCCCTCCCTCTGAATTACCGCCCATCGGTTCCACGCTTTGAAAACTACCGCCCATCAGCCTCCCCAGCGGTGAGATCAACCGGCCTTCCAAACCAGCAAAATCCCATAAAATATAAGCTTAAAAGACTTTAATTTTGCTATTTTATAAGTAGAGTAGCTCAATTAATTGAAGATGCACACCTTTTTTTTATCAAATATCTTGGTGATCAAGAGTCTTGAAGGAACATTCAGATAATCTCCCTTATAAACCCGTTCTGTCACATTATGACATCACTAGATCAAGTATGTAAATGCTTGATAGGGCGGGGATGGAGACGAAAGGGGTGTTTTTTAATTATGTAATATATTGACAAGATATAAACTACATGGGAAGGGTACAATAGTCATTTCATTATTTGAAATTGAAAAAAACGATATCAGGGAGCACATAGAAATGATTGATAGTATAGGGGTACATAGAAATGATTTTTAGCCAATTGCATAGTTCAGGGGCAATTGGCTAAAAATCCAAAATATAAAGGACAAGAGTATCTTTGAAATGTAGTAGTACAAGGAAAGTACTATCCAACTATTTTCATAGCCTTGTTAGTGAGAAAACAATGATTGTGTTAATTGAATTATGTTAAGTGGGTGGATAATAGGGACTACTTTTGAGTAATCCCACTTTTGATGTTTTGTAGAGTAATCCCACTTTTGATGTTTTGTATGGTTTCTGAGAGTTGGAAAAGGCCAAATTGGCATATTCGGAAGCTAGTTGGAGTAGTAGGCTAGTAGCTCGTACTAAGAAGTGGGCCATTTACAATTTGGTTTCAGTGTTAGTGCTTCAGCTTGCGGTAGAGCTTACAACAACTAGTAACTTTCTGACAGCAAAATTAAATAGGCTAGAGAGACTGATAGAGGAATGGTGTAAACTTTTCTTTTCGTAAACAATTATGCTACTCTCTTCAATCCAAAAAATGTGTGATTTGATTTTTTTGAAATTGAACGTTGATCATCAATTACTAATTATTAGTTATTCTAAAAAATATAAAATTTATATAATTGGATTCGTTATTCCAAGTATTTTTATAATAATTTTTTTTAATTAAAAAAAAATATAAATAAATAATAATTGAAGGTTCAACATTTATCTTGATATGTGAGAAAGACACTTTTTTAAATTAGATGGAGTAGTAAATAGTGATGCTACCTCGCATGGTTCATCATCAAAATAAAAGAAAGGTCTTCACTCTTGAACAGGAACATGTAATGAGTTTTGAAGTACTGTTCCGTGCTAGATATTATAGTTTTAACTTTTATACTTCAAACATTATTTAATACAACTTATTTTTCCAATTTTAATCTTGAATTTAGTTTATAAAAGTCTTCAAAAAATGATAAAGTGAGGTGTGATTATTAAATCTGGAGTGTAAAAATCAAAGGTCAAATATCAATACACTTTTAAAAAGTGTTCAATTCAGAGCAAAATAATCATTCCAGTCAATTTTGTTTTACTTGCCTTGTTGAATGTTAATTAAAGTTATTAATTATTAAGTAAACTAATTTTTCCAATTGAATTGAGATTTTGGAATAAGTGACCTAGGCTCGTCTCGTCTTGATAAAAGCACGCGTTCAAGCTAGAATTTATCGAGCTTGACCTCCGCACGACTCGTTTCAGGTGATTGAGCATGTTTAGCACGGGCAACACTATGCACACACTGGAATAGTAAATTATTATTCTTAAATAGTGGTTTTTTAGGATTGTAATGACTATTTTACCCCTCCCATTTAACTTCTTTAATTACCACACTCTCAAATAGGGGGTCAAAATAGTCATTTAGTGAATAGTAATTCACTATTGTGGTGTGTATAACAGATCAGGTTTAGCACCTAATCACTTCGAAATTATCAAGTCGAGTGTGCGACCTTCCTTTGCCTTCTCGTGAAATGGGATGACTTTCATCAGCTCCGCACCGCCACTTCCAATGTCATACACCACCTCATTCCTCGGCGTCCCCCTCCCCACACCCACACCCACCTCTACCCCCAAACGCATCAGTATGTCCTCCTCAAACCACCCCACCACCACCAACTTCCTCACCTCAATCACCAAACTCCTGTTCGGCCAATCCCTCCCCCCCTCTCTCCTCATCTCCACCGTCCGCTCCACCTGGTCCACCACGTGGCACATAATGATGTCCCAGCTCGCTCCTTCCGACCCCTCGGGCTCTTACTCTCGACCCTCCTCCCAGTTCCGCTTATCGGGACCCGGATTTTTATATAGGCGTGACGAAAGAGCTAATACTCATAACATCCACCTCTACGTGGGTCTACCATGTCCCTGGGCCCACAGGACACTCATAGTGCGTGCCCTCAAAGGTCTGGAAGAAGCGGTACAAGTGTCGGTTGCCTCTTCCGGGGACGATGGCACGTGGGTATTTAAGGGTGTTGGTTTTGTTGATGGTGAAAATGTTGTTCCGACATTAGATAAAGGGAATGGGTGTAGAACGTTGAAAGAGGTTTATAATCTAAGGGAAGGTGGTTATAACGGTCGCTCAACTGTCCCTATGTTGTGGGATGTTGGAAGAAAAGAGGTTATTTGTAATGAGAGTTATGATATATTGGAGTTTTTTAATTCTGAATTAAATGGGGTGGCGAAGAATAGTGACGTGGACCTCTCACCGCCTTCTTTGAAGACGAAGATTGAGGATTGGAATCGAATTATTTACCCCAATGTCAACAATGGAGTGTATAGGTAGACAAACTGATATTGAGAATACTGAAGAAATTATAGCTAATTTGGAGTTAAATTGTAAAATGGATTCTATGTTTTTATGGGTTTGAATTGATGAAGATAATTGGATTGTTGTGCTAATGTTTGGTTTATGTACTTAGGTGTGGATTTGCACAGAGTCAAGAAGCATATGATGTGGCGGTAAAGGGACTGTTTAGTACATTGGATATGTTGGATAATCACTTGAGTGGTTCAAGGTATCTATGTGGAGATGTATTGACGTTGGCGGACGTGTGTTTGTTTACTACTTTGATTCGGTTTGATCTAGTATATAATGTTCTATTCAAGTGCACAAAGAAGAAGCTGATTGAATATGCAAACCTCTATGGTTATATGCAAGATATTTATCAGGTATTGTTTCGCTTGATAACTCATAAATCGTACTATTGCGGTTTTGATTTCAGGTAATTGATGAAGATATATGTTTGTTGAGCTTTGTGTGGTGCAGTCTGGTGCTAGAAATACTGCACCAGTGAAACTAATGTGGTCTAATTGCATTGTCACTAGTTCTTATAGTTGAAAGTCTTTGGTAAACTGACTACCATTGGTTCCATACTTTCATTGTTACTTTAGCGTGTAATAGAGCACTAACAAGGCTATATGAGAACAATGTATTGCAAAAAATTCTGAGTGATGTGCAATTTGTAGCTTGTATAGCATAGCTTTAGTAAGAACATAAGGAGACCTAGATGAAATAGCAAAATCGAGGGAAATTGAATGTGGTGGAGACGTCTCATTTCTTGTAATTTTGAGGGATCTGTTTAATATAGTTTTGGTCTGTTTTCAATTTTATCGAAGTAAAAAACAATAGTTTTACTTTTAAGCTAAACTCTCAAATTTTAAAATTCAAGCCAATGAGCCATGAATTCTTGATTACTACAGAGTAATGGTGCCACCTTCACCTTGTTTCTGATTTTGAAATGTTCAACAGATTCCAAAAGTTGCTGCAACTTGCAACTTTAGAGCAATCATGGAAGGTTATTATGGAACACTCTTTCCTCTAAATCCCGGCAGCATTCTACCGGTCATGCCTTCTGGATGTGAGCATGACCTGCTCTCTAAACCCCATGGGAGAGAATCTTTGTCATCGCCAGATAGAGCAGTAAACACATATGTATCATAGGTAGAACTCAAGTGTATAACTTTGAGAAATTACTTCTAATTTACTCCATGTCTATATATACAAATAAACGTGTTACTATTTCACTTGATCACTTCGCCAATTCATTCTTGATATGTATGCAGTGGTTTATTTATTTTCTTGTCCCGTCATTAAAAATGCATGCTTCAAGAATCATTTATTGTAAAAGGAGTATTAACTACAGTGATCCGGGGTGAAGAAACCTATGCTTAAGTATTAAGGTCATGTGGCTCTGTAATAAAATGTCTTGTTCATGGAATTCAACTGGCTAGATCATATGCCTTGTCTAGATAGGAGTGAACAAAAAAGGGATTTACCATCTTCAAACGACACCTTAAGTTGTCATAATAGTTCATATAAGCTTTGTTAAAAGTAATCCTTCATATAATAGTATTCTTCCCATTATTTACTGGTATGTTAGTTACTATGACTGATGTAAAATGTTCTTTCTTGTGGTGCTACATATTGCCTCGGCTGATCTTATGCAGGATTCCCTATGGAAGCGCAAGAAGCCATGGAACATTACTGCTTGATGTTGATCTCTTAGGCTATGCTTCGTTCTGTTGTTCTTGTGATGTTACTCCAGGAATAGTTGAAGATTTGTGATTGAGAAAACTTTCCTCTTCTTTGCACACCAAAAAGGTATCCCTTCTCCTTGCCTAATCACCCTCTTATAGAATATTCCATATCCATGAAGTCAGATAATATTAGTTCCATACACTGATACACGCAATTTAGACCTTAACGTTGGCGAGGAGGTAGAATGCTTATGATCATATGTGCTATTTAAAGTAAAAATACGTAGCAAAATTCAATGTTTTTGGCAGGTTAATATATCATACTTTTAGGATATTAACTGTTTGTTTCAATGTCCTATATAATAGAATAAATCAAATTAACTCATTATATATTCTTCTGAGTTATTGTTAATTAGGAAACACCCTTACCTTGCTTATGCCTTAGACTACTTAAAAATACTGAGTTATAGTTAATGTTTTATGTGACCAAACTGTTATTGAATTTGTTCTAGTCATCTTATTCACGCACTTTAGGAGAATAATAAAGAACTTTAAATTTAAAAAACATATGCAAATGTTTGAAAGTGGAAAATAAGCCTATAAACGAGTATTAAACCTAGTTGAGCAAGATTTTAATCCTTTGAATGCATGGTTTGACTTCGTTTGATTCAATGTTGAACCCGAAAAATTAGGTTCAATTGAATATTGGAAAGTCAAGGTTCGATTCGATATTTACCCATTGAATGTTTGAGTTTGAGTTTGGTTTGAAAGTTTGATCGAACGTTAGAAAAAAAATATGTTGGACAAACACCATAATGGGTACGGGATCATTTAGGGAATGGGTTATATGAATTTGGGGCCAGTTGAGTGACTTAGTCCAATACACTTTCTAATCGAATCGAGTTTCAGGTTCGAGTTCAACGGAAACTAATAGAGCTTGTGTTGAACTAGTCAAAATACAAGTTTTAATCCATTGACTAATTGATGTACATTTTACGATTTACCTCTTTCATCTATTTTAGGGTATGACTTTTATCATTTTTGATAAATAAAAACAGCTTTAAATTTTAGGCACATGCCTCTTGTAATATTGTGTGTGATCGTCCTTGCACTGCTAATAGTACAGTTCATTGCTGCAGCTCCAGCTGCCCACTTTGCCACCGTTATGTACCGACATTATTCCTTTTTGTTTCTCATTTTCATTTGTACTATTATTATTACTCCCGACCTCCTATTTCCCATTAAAATTTGGACACAAATAAATAATGTTTAGTATGAAGGACTTGTTTTTTCATGAATATATTTTCATCTTAAATTTCTAGATTTAAGTAATTCAATTTGAAAATTTTACCACTATTATTGTTTTCAAAGCGAATTAAGATAATAATAATAAAATTGTTTACACATATTTCTTGTTAATAATTGTATATATTTAGAGAAGATGATTGCAAAATTACTTCGGTCTCCTGTTTATTTATTAAAAGAAAATATAACTAATATTTAGCTTAATATATATATATGATCTTAATTATTAAATATAAAAAAAGATTTTCTTTTTTTTGTAAATTAGCATAGATGTGAGTTTTGAACCCAGAACCTTTTGGTCACTAACAAAAGCTTTTCCACTGAGCTAAATATAAAAAGAGATTTAGATTTAAAAGTCATGGAATTCAAATCCCTAATGTATCAAATTATAAAATTGAAAGCACAACACTTGAACGCGGATCCTCTAGTCAAACCTCATAATAACCAAACAAAAAGCCAACATTAAACAACACATCCAAATAGCTACATGGGACCTTCCTCTCCAATACCTTCACATTAGTTCACACAAAACCACATTCCTTCACATCATTTAATTCATCTTTAATTGTCATTTATCAAATCTCTCATGAAAATCAAATTTGATTAACACCACTAACAATTCCCATCAAACTCATTTGTAACTTGTCTCACACAAATTAAAGTTGATTAACACCACTAATAAACAAATTTCATCAAAATCAATTATAAATTCTCTCATACAAATCAAAGATGATAAACACCTCCAACAATTTTCATCAAATTCAATTATACAATGATTTCTCTTTTTTTTGCCAACTATTATTTCACAACATATATAAAAGTCACACCTTGCCATCAATACTCTCTTTGCCAAAAACAAAAACAATCAAGCTCTAGACAGACCACCAAAGAAAAACTCACAAAATATTAATCTCTCTTCAACTTCAAAATTTGAGATTTATCAATCATATTATTAAACTGAGACAAAAAGAAATTGATCTTTCTTCTTCATCTTCAAAATTTCAGATTTATCAATCATTATTATACTGAACCAAAAAAGCTGTCACATGGGTAGTCTTTGGTTTTCCAGCTCATTCTCTCTCCTATTCTTGATTCTCTCTCTCTTCACCATTGTTGGCTTCTCATCAGATCAAACAAGCATGGTGTTCAAAGGCTGTGCAAACCAGAAGTTTCAAGACCCAAGTGGAACTTATTCACAAACACTTGAGACTCTTTATGACAGCTTGATTGCTCAATCTGCAAGCTCAAAATTCTACAAAACTACTTCTGGCCAAGGCCAAACTGCCATTTTTGGGCTTTTTCAATGCAGAGGTGACCTCAATACAGCTGACTGCAATGATTGTGTGAAAACAACACCAAAAATGGCTGATAAAGTGTGTGGAAAAGCTATTGCAGCTAGAGTACAGCTTGGAGGGTGTTACATGAGGTACTACTGGAGTTATAATGATTGTGTTATGTTAAACATTAGCGTTAGCCTACTAGCCACGACATATTACTCGCAATAAGGAGGTCCATTTGAGACTCGTATCAGGGATAACTAGTTATCGTCGTTAGAGTATATATACATAATGTAATTTGAAGGTCTTCTTGATAAATTAATCTAGATAGAATTATTCGTGTTGCAGGTACGAGGTATCTGGGTTCAAGGAAGTGAGTGGGACTGAGTTGCTTTACAAGATTTGCGGGTCGACTCAGGCTAGCGGGGCCGGGTTTGGTGATAGATTGGACACTGCTTTAGGGGAGATAGTGAAAGGTGTTGGAAATGGGAATGGGTATTATGCAGGTGGATATCAATCTGTGTATGTTTTGGGACAGTGTGAAGGTGATTTGGGTACAAATGATTGTGTGCAGTGTGTGAAAAACGCCATTCAGAACGCAAAAAGTGAATGTGGTTACTCCATTTCTGCACAGATATATCTCCAGGATTGCTACATTAGCTACTCTTACTATCCTAATGGTGTCCCCAGAAAATCAGTCTCCTCAGGTAAATTCCAAGAATCTCTTACGTTATCGTACCCGATCGTGTAAATCGGGTTGGATAGTGCGCAACATTACCCAAGGATAACAAAAGAGGTGTTTCAGAAGTATATTTCAAGAATCTTTTAGTATAAGTTAATATTTCTTTAAGCATTTTAATATACCATGTGTCACTTAAGTGGGGACTTTTACTAATGAAGATTATTAAAGTGATTAGTGAATGTCATATTCAAGTAATTTGAATTGTTTGAAAGTAGGGTCCGTTTTCTTTCTAATCTTTTCTTTAAATTTGTTTAGGGACAAAGCAAAATACTCAAAGGACAATTGCAATGGTTTTAGGAGGTTTGGTTGCTGTAGGATTGATAATGGCTTGTTTGTTGGTAATAAAATCAGCTGTCAAGAAGAAGAGCAAATCCAAGTTCTACACTTACAACGGATGAGGTAGATTTTCATTTACTTAGTTACTTATTAAGCTTAATTTGTTATCATTATGTTATAAATAATTGCGATTGGTTTTTTATAATTTAAACAGTGATTTTTTGCAAAAAATTGAAGGTGGATTTAAAGGAGTAAAGAGAAATGTAAAGATGGAAGATCTATTGGGAATTGTAAAGGGGGTAGGATGAAAAAAGAGATTGTAGAGGGGGGTGAATTTGCTTTACTAGGAGTAGGAGCCTTACTTCTTAGCCAAGTTTTCACTAATCATCTTTATTTGTTTTTTGTTTTTTGCTTTCTAGTATTTAATTAAAGAGCTGTCTATAGTTGGCTAATTAGGTGTAGTTTCCTTCTTCATTAAAGAGATGAATGTACATCCACAAGCTAGATATCAAATGAAATGAAAATGAAATGTGACCAATTATTATTATTATTATTATTTGCTTTTTTTGCTTTACTCTAAAGCTTATGCATTATTGCTTTACTATCATCAAAAGGGTAATATAATTTGTCTCTTTTGAGGTCATAAAACAAAAGGGTATGCACTATGGAATGCAACCCTCTTTTGTTCTTTGGGGTCCCAAGCATTTGCAAATCAAAAACATATATAGGCTCCAATTTATTTGCCTACTGTCCTATCATATGTTGTTTAATAGTTAAATATATCTCGCGATTTAACTTTTCGCATACTCCATGATAATGATGTGTGGGCACCGTTAGTCCGTTAAAATGACGGTTTCATCGTTTTAGTAACTCATCAATTACTTAGGTGGTCTTATGAAAAATCTTGCCCAATTTTGGTTAATGATTTCAAATGCAATAGTCTCTGTCAACAACAGCTATATATTGAGATTCCATATTTTGTCTTGCATTAAATATCCCCATCAATAGTTGGCTCCATCCGCGCTCTTGTTGGTGCAACTTGCACGTATATCTTTAGGTGAAACAGTTGCTGATGTTTCAAATCATGAAAAAACCACTCGGTTGATTATCGAGTCAAACTCGATTATCAAGTATTACTCGACGCTTCACTCGCATAGAAAGATGCTACTTTACGCAAATATTTTTCTTGCATACTACAAGTTAGAGAATGGTACCTTCCAAATTTCTCTTCATACTCCTATAATATGCTAAATCTATTACTGGGGTATTATTATAGTAAAAATCTAAAAATTATCATAATTACTTGACCAACGGTAACATGCGTTCTTTAGCGGGTAATGCAGTCAAATGCATTTTTTTGGGAAAACTTGGTCATTGGGCCGTTTTAAAAGATTTTGGGTGCATTGCGTAAGTTTTTCTGTTTTTGACGATGGCAATCTTGGTCGTTCATATTTATAGACATTTAATCATCCTTTTTTTTAACTTTTGTTTTAAAAATTAAAATAAAACATGAAAAAAACTAATTAACTAATAAAAGGCGCGAAATTCAATTAAGAAAAAAGAAAAACATTAAAAAAAATTAATAAAATTTAAAAAGAATGAACAAAAATAAAAAAAAATTACAAAAAAAAAAACGATAACTAAATGTCTATAAATGTGAACAGACAAAATTGTCCTCGTTAAAAACTTACGAAATGCATCCCAAATCTTTTAAAACGGCTCAGTGACCAAGTATAGTTGAGTGATTCAATGTGATTTATTTAAAATGAGGGTAATTAACTGAAAATATTACTTTCAGCAATTTTTGATGTCATTGTTCCTTTCTCTAAATAGTGTAAAATATAGGGTGAATGACATATGGGTCCCTGAGTTTTATCTTTAATGTCAATTGGGTCCCTAAGATTTTTATATTACCATCTTAGGTCCTTGCATCAATTTTGAGTTGCTCAATTACCTTTATATCCCCTTATACTATTAATACTTAATTAAATTTGTATAATAAAAAATAATTTGATAGCTTAGCAATTTAAATAATTATATTATATATAATTTTATATATTCAAATTGGATAGTTTATGTTAATATATATACTTTTTATTTTTCATAATTATCAATTTAATTTTAATATTATTGATTAAATTTTAGTAATTAAATTATGAACAAAAATAAATTATTTTTATTAGATAAACATTAATTAAATGTTGAGTTATTTATAAAGAGGGGCATAATGGTCAATAATGCATTTAATTTAATGTTAGAGGACCCTATTGACATATAAGATAAAACTCAGGGACCTAAAGTGGTAATATAAAAAACTCAGGGACCTAATTGACATTTAACATAAAACTCAGGGACCTAGATGTCATTTGCCCGTAAAATATATGAAGTCTATGAGTTGGTTTACGTATTGTTGAGTTTGAAGCCCGTCTTGATACCAGTTTAAACTATTAAGTATATGATTTGAGTATGAAGCGATGACCCACTACTCCAACTTGGGGCGATTCAACTCATGCACACATCCACACACTCGAGTAATATTTAGATGCTAACTAGGGAGTTATGAGCATATGCTCACACAGGGTCAATTTAGTAAAAACAACCCACATACAAAAATCCCATACCTTTCCCACACGCCCCACCCACCATTAAAACCCACCCCCACTACCCATTAACTGCTAATTGTTGCTAAAATCCCTATAATAATTCCAAAGCTTCTTCCAAATCCCACAAAAAATGCTGATTTGTTATTTAAAATCCGAAAAAGTTGTTCCACAAGTCATCAAAAATCTGGAAACTCTCTGAAAATCCCATAAAAATGCATCCATAATCATCCCAAATATGAAAACCCTTCCACATATCATCGAAATTCTTTAAACAATTTCGGAATCCCACAAAATCTTTTCAACCCGGAGAACGAAAATCGTACGACAATGTCAACTTCAACATCTTCGTCTCCATCTGCTTCATCAGATTGTATTGTCTTGTTTGTTAACTTGATTTAATTTGATAATACACTGTTGTGGGTTATATATTGTGTTTCATTCTTGTGTAAATCTCGAATTCAAAGGCTTCTTTGTGGGGTTTATATCGTGTTTCATTCATGTTAACACACAATAATATTTGAAATTGTACAGGTTTTAATAGCAATTTTGATTTTAGTAGAAGTCTAGTATTTTGCACAAATTTTACAATTGAAATTTCTAGTGAGGGATTTATCAGGCTGCTATTTTGCTAAGATTGTGTAGATTTTAGTAGGACTTTTGTTGGTGGGTGTTGTTAAAATTCAATTTTATGTTGTTTGGAAGTTAAAATTTCATTGTTACTTAAAGGTATAATTTATTATGTTAATAATCCCAGAGTGAACAACATTCAAGGATAAAGCTTTACAACATTTTACTAAAATGATTCATTGTTGTTTTACAGCATTTACAACCTTCACATTGGGAGGAATAAAACATACAAGCTCATATCCAGTAAGTAATGTACATCTGGGATAATATGCCCCTGGTTATATCCCAATGGAAATGACATTGAGGTATATAGATCAAACCGGAATACTTAAAATACTACGACCTCCTAACATTATAAATTACTTCAATGTATTCAAAGAACTGCATGACCAGTTAAGAACACGGATCAATAGTCACTTAAAGTTCAATTCATCGGCACATTGTATCTCAACCATGAAAACATGGTGGATATGGTATATGCAATGACACAACAGTTATTGGTATAAAATGATGAATTTTTTATCCCGCGGTTAAGTATGGATAGGTATATAATCTCTTATTCATATCCCATTGAGAAGATGACATTCCAACATAAAAAATTAGAAGTTAAATGTTCCAATCCATAGGCATCATATATCTCTACCATAAAACTCATACTTTTACTAACGTTAGAGTTTTAAATGTGCAATTGAGAAAAGATAAATACAACATTGATCTGATGCGTACATAACTATACATCCCACAAGACCATTCGACCAGGTATAATATTCACTTATGTATATCCCATTGAGAGGGGAACATTAGGTATATACATCAGAGCACTATAATTCACATTCTTCAAGAAAAAAGTTATCAAAATGGAAAACTGCCTTCACATACGCACCTTTCCAAACAGTTTTGGTAACTGAATCCGATTTTCTACTCTGATGCGTTACATAACTATACATCCCACAAGACCATTCGACCAGGTATAATATTCACTTATGTATATCCCATTGAGAGGGGAACATTAGGTATATACATCAGAGCACTATACTTCACATTCTTCAAGAAAGTAGTTATCAAAATGGAAAACTGCCTTTGGAAAGGTGCCTTCACATAGGCACCTTTCCAAACAGTTTTGGTAACTGAATCCGATTTTATAGGGCGCGTGCACAACTAATTAAAAAAATGTTTTTTCCCATCCTACCCTTTTCCATTTCCAGCCGTAGGATCAAAATCAACCAACTTAAGGCCCATCCAATGATCTATATTGAAAATTAGCACATGCTCACATTAATTAAGTAAGCACCTAAGATTTTCACATACTCTCGCTTTATATATATAAACAACTTGTTTAAATCATTTTCTTTTATAATAAACGATGTAAACAATTTGTTTAAATCATATAAAGTTTTTTCCCCCAACAAATTATATCTACATAAAAAACATGATTGTACATGATTCATTTAAAATGACGTTTATATTGTTTTTAATTTTAAGATACCAAAAATAGTTTTAAGATAAATAAAATCAAAATCGACTAATATATATCTAACTGGTATGAGTGGTGGTTCGTCGATTATGTTTGAAGAGACATAAATACAAATAGCTCATGAGTTTGCGTTGTTGAATGGTTAAATATATCAATATGTCAAGTAGCAAATTAACAACTAATTATATAAAATCAAAGTCTCTAAATTATCTATATTATATATAAATACCTGAGGGCAAAAAGTTCCACATGTCAACTTCTCATTTTTTTTACAATTAAGTACTTATATACAAAAAAATAACTACCCCTTCACTTTAAAAAAAAGGATGAACAAAATAAAAATTTGCAATTACCCAACATTTCAATTTTCACAATTAATTAAAAAAGAACTACCCTATTCAATCACCATAATATTTACTTTAGTCAAAATATTTTATATCTACTGTTTTCATTTTTTAAACATATTAATAAATATATAATACAATACTTTAAAAAACTTATAATTTGTGATATTAATATATTTATACATGAATCGATTTTATTGTATAATTGTGCACAGATTTTACTGTGCACAAATAACTAGTTTGCTTTAAATGTTAACAAAGATCATATCGTGGTAGTTGAATTGAAAATATTATTTAATTTATGATTTTAATAAAATCTCATCTTTTTTACGTTATAATTAAATTTCATATCCGTGCCTGGAGCCCCCAATAATACACACACCGAAATAGTGTAAGGTTAGGAGTTAAGTTACTATTTTGCTTCCAACAAAAATATCCTCGAATATTATACTCATAAATTACGGGGCAAAATATTAATTTTATTCCCAGAAACCACTATAGTAAAACTTCTATAAATTAATAATCTCTTTAAGATAATAAATTTGTCTCGTCTCAATTTGAGCTAGTTAAAAAAATTAATAAAATCGATAAAATAATAAGATAATACTTCATTTCGAGTAATAGGTTCTAAAGACACGGTATAATCTTCATCATCAACATTGTTCTCAATGATAGTAAACACAATTTCTTCTATATTATGCACCTCTGAATATGCTTCATTTTCACCCGGATAGTTCATTAGATTGTTGATGTCCATCTTATTACGATAGCCACATTGATTGATCATTGTATGAATATATGATTGAATAATTTTAGAAAGTTTATATCATTTATATACAAAATGTTCCAAAATTACTTTATGTTATGTACGTTGAATATAGTACATGAAGAGTAGCTATATACATTTTTCAACGATAGATGTATCCTATATACTTATTTGAATTCAACGTATCAATAACTTATGTATAATACGTTGAATATATACTATTAGTATCATTAAGCTATTTATGTCATTAAAATCTACATATACTTATGAAAAAACTCTTCATCTCATACAAAAATTATTTAAATTAATAAATTATTAATTATCGATAAGTTAATACGGAAGAACTCTTTAAAATGATAAATTTATAGAAGTTTTAGGTTGCGTCTGGTATAGTGAAATGAAATGGTGTAGGAATGGTATAAACAAAGTAATGGAATAGACAAAAGAAAATAATGAATTAATGAATCTTATTACTTTGTTTGGTATGTGAGTAGTAATGTGATTGAATTATCATTAGTCATTACATTCCTTAGTTTGGTACGACATAATAAAGTTAATGACATAATTAAATTACTAATATACCCTTTAAATGATACAACTAAATTATTAATATATTATTCAATCACACGTATTATGAATGATCTTTTTTGTAAAATAATTGAAGCTTCCGATTCAATTAACTATTACCCCCAATTTGGGCGAAATGGTTATTAACTCAAATAGAATAATTCAATTAACTAGGAAATGCAATCAAAATTCATTATTAACTACTAAATTAAGTAATACAAACTAATTTAATTTCATTCCTTACTATCTCATTTCATTCTCGCGTACCAAACACAACGTTAGTGCATTTGGGTGTGTATAACAACCCAGCCAAATTAGTCTATCTGGTTAGCCGCGTTCCACATATATAACGGACCTATCGATTTGTGCCCTAAACGGACTACAAAACCTAGAAAGCTTTAAAACCACCTCCGTCTCAGCTCCGGTACCTTTCTCCAAACTTCCCACATACTCCCAGGTATAATCTTCTGCATATTTATTTTATTTGTTTGTTGTTAATTACTCAAATATTTACTACTAAATTATTTTATATTTTGTATCATTATTATATTTATATTTTAGCTGATTATAATCAGCTAAATTTGAATACTTGTTTGCCAAATGTGCGATTTACTATTACACTTTCAGCATTAGACAGGAATTGAATAATCACTAAGGTTTCTATTAATGTTTAGATTAGTTCTGCTTTTGATTGCATAAATATATTAGATATGTCAAATTGCTCCACTTATAGTTCTGCCAACCGCATTTTTAAGATAATCCAGAGCCAGTCCGAATTGATATTGGAAAAGGTCGCCTACAGAACCTACTTATAGCTGATGGAATGTGTCGAGACTGGTGGATTAATGATTATTATGAGTACATTATTTAATTTTGGACTATTTTTGGAAGAATATGAGCGATTTCAGTGAACTATACGATGAGCAGATTTGTGATTCAGAGTGGATTCAATTGTTTGTTAACCTTATAATTGCTGCAGTTAGTGGATTTTAAGTTATTGAGCTTTTGAGTAGTGTCGCGTGAGCGTGTCACAATATAAGCTCATTGTTTGAGAGATTGAAGTAAGGAGTCGGGTTGATTTGGTGCGATTCTGGTGACGAACTAAGTGGATACATAACAAAGATTAAAAAAGTGATCGAATAGTAATGAGTATTAGGATAACTGAGTTGACATATGGAATTTAAGCATTTCATATACCGTTATGCTACTAAGATAAATGCAGTTATCTATCTTCCAGCATAAGTTGGATGAAGTCACCATAAGATTCTGTGTGATGTGTCTACATACTGACATACATGGTCTACTCAACCTCAAACTGAGAGCAGCCTGTTGACATCGATGGGCCTCTACTCAGCAGAACAGTCTTTGTGTTTTGGTGATTCTTGTGTGTAATTCTGATATTTTGCAGTGTGATTTATTAAGAAGGTGTCTTTCTTGAATACATTAAGTATTTCCTGATTGACAATTTACTCTTCATCTTTACATTGACCGTTCTATGTTATCTTTTCTATTGCAGCTTGATCTATCATTGAAGTAATTTATTTATTCCTATGGATGACGGTGAAAGTATCCAAGCTCAATCATCTATTAGCATTGACCCTTCTGTTGGCAGTAAAGATGGTGTGACTTCTGGTGCCAACCATACTGACGTAGCTGCATCTTGTGCTTCATCTCTTTCAAGTGATAATGCTTTGGCTGATAATTCGAATAACAACAATATAGATGCATATCCTCCACAAGAGGCTCCTACTCCAATGGAACATGATACTTCAATTTCAGCTAATGCATCGGGTGATGGTTCTCAAGTTGCTAATTATCATGCTTCAGTTGAAATGCAGAACAATGGTGAAACTAATGATGAGGTTTCAGCTGGCCTACCTGAAAATGGTGTTTCGGCAGCTAGTGTGCATGAAGCTGCTGCTTTCCAGGATTCAGGTGAGGGTTATGGTATGTACTCTGCTGTTACTGTTTTGATGGTCCTGTTTAGTTTTGATTATTATCATTAGTAGTCTTTAGAAAGGTTTCTCCATATAGGTGGGCTGTTGTGCAGTTATTGAATATACACGTATGAGGACTTTCATTCTCAAAAGCTACAATTTTAACCTTCTGCTCCTGTGGGTCTTGGGGTAATTTTAGCATTGTATGTATGTCTTGGTTGTTTCATTAGAACAGGGCGTACTGTTTAATCCCTTCTTGTATTATATACGTCCTTCAACAGTTAGTTATTTTAGTTTGTCGTGTCATATTACTGCTTCAGCAGTTTGTATAGGTCTTACTTTTATCTGTCAATGACTGATGTATGTATGATGCAGTACATGTTATTTGTTTCCGAAGCCACATTGGTAGTCTATCTTATTGAACTCGTAAGGCAATAACATTTCTCTATATTTTTCTGCTAGCTCTATCTGCTGAAGAAGAACGTCTATGGAGCATAGTGCATGCGAATTCTCTAGATTTCAATGCTTGGACTGTCCTTATAGAAGAAACAGAGAAAATGTCAGAGGTAGTATATTAATTCTCAGAGTGATTCTCTCAGTTACGTATGTTGTGTAACTTTTCAACTCTGCGACTCCCAGATCATTATTCACACTCATGACTATTTTTAATTTCTAGGGTAACATTTCGAAGATAGAGAAAGTATATGATTCATTTCTAGCTGAGTTCCCACTTTGCTATGGCTATTGGAAGAAGTATGCGGACCATGAGGCACGCCTTGGATCGATTGAAAAAGTTGTGGAGGTGTATGAACGAGCAGTTGTGGGGGTGACCTACTCTGTAGATATGTGGTTGCACTATTGTGTATTTGTCGTTGGCACCTATGGAGGAGATCCTGATACTGTCCGAAGGTAATTTGTGGTGATGCTTTCATTTTATTAGTCCAGTATGTGAGGTCAAAATATCATGATTTGTTATTGTTACAGGTTTTAAGTGATCTGTAATTTCTATCTAATCTGATTCAGTATGTGCAACAGCAAAGGTTTGTTGGGAAGCACTTCAGAGATTTAGTCTTCTGATGTGCTATTCCTTTATGTAGCTACTAGGATATATTTCTTTTATACTTCATCTCCCCCTTCAGCTTTTATCTCGTAGGCCTATGTCATAGTTTTTGTAGTTCTCCATGAATTTCGGTGTTGTTAACCGTGGCACATGAGGTGCATCAATATACAATATGCTGCTGAGAAGATCTCGTCCAGTAAGGCTGTATGGCCTCTATCCTATCTTCCTTTCCGGACCTGTATTATTGTTGGAGGAAGGTAAATGAAACAAATTTGGGCCTATTTGATGGGTCATGTCCTAGTTGTGTGCTTTCAGTTCACCACTCATGCTGCTACGATCCCATTGTATCCATGTAAAACCATTCGTGCTGTTTAACAAGTTAGGATCACATTTTATGATCATGGATTTGCAGGTTATTTGAGAGAGGACTGGCATATGTGGGTTCGGACTATCTCTCTTTTCCACTCTGGGATAAATATATCGAATATGAGTACATGCAGCAGGACTGGCCTCGTGTTGCCATGCTGTATACACGTGTGTTGGAGAATCCAAATCAGCAGTTGGATAGATATTTCGAAGGGTCAGTGTTCTTTCATGCTATTAGATTTTTCTATCTTATAATATAGGCTCATCTTGCTTGTACCTATGTTCCAACAAACACCTGCATAATTTCCATGTGTGAATCAGCGTCTCTTTTATTGAATCCTTGTGTCGATCTCTCTCAGTGTATTTGTTTTCCTGAGTAACTGGCACAATTAAAGTTTGCTCTTAACAATAATTAATTTGTATCTAGCTATAGTAGAAGTACTTAAGTTGCTCTCATTTCCATGACGGAGTAGCTTCCATGTAATGGTTTCACTTAATTTGCCGCAAAATATGTAGTTTATAATCCCAACCTGCTCAATTACAGTTTTAAGGAGCTAGTTGCCAGCCGCCACCTATCTGAGTTGCGGACTGCAGAAGAAATTGAGACTGCAGCTGCTGCCGATTCCATAGCCATTGAGCAAGAAAATGGAGAGAATCCAAACAATGCAGAGGACTCCTCGAAGCCTGTCAGTGCAACCTTAAAAGATGCCGAGGAGTTGGAGAAGTATATAGCCATCAGGGAAGAACTATATAAGAAAGCAAAAGAGTTCGATTCTAAGATTGTTGGTTTTGAAACAGCTATCAGAAGGCCCTACTTTCATGTTCGCCCCCTTGTTCCTGCTGAGCTGGAAAATTGGCACAACTACCTAGATTTTATTGAAGGAGTTGGGGACTTCAATAAGGTACTTCAATTTGCTTCTGTTGAGATCCACACTTCCAATTTCTTTGTTGCTGTAGTTGCTCTTTCTATACATTGACGTACAGTTAAGTAATATGTGCTTCACTATATGATATTTGGCTAAACATGGAAGAAGCATCTTTCTTAAGGTGGTTTGAACTTGGATTAAAGCGCGGGCCTTCCATTTTCTTTCTAAAAGGCTAAGTACTTAAATCTCTCATTTGTTTGTCCGCGTTCTGGGTTCATGATATGTTCCATGGTTAATATCTATTTTAAAGTTCCCATGTTATGCATGCAGGTGTTTTGTAATCTTCCTAATGATCTGTTATGAGGCTAGGAGGTTCCCTCCAATTCTATTTGAGGGGCCTCTCTGTTCCACCAGCGGAGTATTTCTTATGCAGTTCTTACTTTTTCTTGATATTTGCCTTAATTTATATCTATATTATTTCTTAAGATCTATTGGTCTGATGTCTTCCGTCCTGAATAGGTTGTCAAGCTTTATGAAAGATGCTTAATTGCTTGCGCCAACTATCCAGACTACTGGATTCGTTATGTTCTGTCAATGGAAGCTAGTGGTAACATGGATCTAGCTGATAATGCACTTGCTCGTGCCACACAAGTATTTGTGAAGGTACAAGATATTTATGCTTTAGAATTGGTTATGGTACATTTGCTATGGCTGTTGCTGACTTCCTATTCATAGTACTCATAATATTCTTGTAAACTCAAAGAAAGTTTTGCGTAATTACACTATGATTAGAGAAGTGGCCTTCTTATTTGTTGTTTACTTGTTAATTTTAAGTATTTTGCAAGTATACTAATTGTTAAGATGCACACCCCACATCGGAAGTCGGTGTCCTCCCGGGTCAATATATTAGATCTTGGGCTATTCCCTCTATTGCCAATTGATTTTAGAGTGGAACCCCATAGACTCTTAACATGGTATCATGAGCCAAGCTTGAGTTAATGAGGCACGTGTAACCCCGCAGATGTTGTTCCGGCAAGTAATACCGGCGAGGAATATTCCGCCTATGATTGGGTTACACGTGAGGGGGAGTGTTAAGATGCACACCCCACATTGGAAGCCGGTGTCCTCCCGGGTTAATATATAAGACCTTGGGCTACTCCCTCTATTGCCAATTGGTTTTAGAGTGGAACCCCATAGACTCTTAACACTAATGCTAAAACTGATGTGAGATGCAAGAGTTTCACTATTCTATATTTTTATTCCAATCACAGAGACAGCCAGAGATCCATCTTTTTGCTGCTAGATTCAGGGAACAGCATGGAAACATCCCTGAAGCTCAAGCTGCTTATCAATTAGTGCACACTGAAATTTCTCCTGGTCTCTTAGAAGCTATCATCAAGCATGCAAACATGGAACATCGACTTGTAAGTTTGTTTCTGAGATACTTGTATTGTGCTTACTGAAGTTTTCATGTCAATAACCCCTGTTTGGCATGTGGCAGGGTAATCTGGAACATGCATGCAGCCTTTATGAACAAGCTCTTGCTATTGAAAAAGGGAAAGAGCACTCACAAGCTTTACCCTTGTTATATGCCCAATATTCTCGATTCCTTTTTTTGGTATGCTCTATTATATATCATACCCTTGTACTTGTAGTTTTGGTTTAGTTACTTGTGCCCGAAACCTTAAATTTGTTTATATAAGAGTCTTCTGCATTCTTTGGCTCATTGATGTAATGGGATAAGTCAAGTGGATCATTACACTACTACCCATACTTCTCATCTATTGTGAAGCAGTAGATGGTCTTAGAACTTCATGTTATGTCTTCTGGAAACAACTGTCCTGTTATCACAGGCTTTAGAGCCATTGGGGTATGTTGTATGAAGGAGCCTAAGTATTGTGAAAATTCTGTAAATGGAATATGGACAAATGTATTATCTAATAATCCCATCTTAATGATTCTATTTAATGAGTACAGAGTTGTAATATGCGTATGTTTTGATGAAGGTAACTGGCAATGTGGAGAAAGCAAGAGAAATTCTTCAACAGGCAGCTGAAAATATACCAATAACAAAACCACTTCTGGAGGTTCTCTCTTTTACTTGCTCTCTTATGCATAAGCATTCATGTTCTTTGTTCAATAAATAGAAGTCTGGTCTGATAAACATTCTCCATGATATGGTGAAAACTGTAGTAATACTTTCTCTGCGGTTGTTGTAGGCGTTCATTCATTTGGAATCAATTCAGTCATTGCCGAAACGTATTGATTATCTTGATTCGTTAGTTGAGAAGTTTATTGTACCAAGCCCTGATAACCAGAGTGTTGCAAGTGTTACTGAAAGGGAAGAGCTATCAAGTATATTCTTGGAGGTACATGTTCTCAGTTCTTGATGACAGTGTTCTGGAGCTATCAAGTATATTCATGGCATATAGTTTCTAATGATTTTATGTGCTCATTTTTTGGAGATTGTTGGCCTTCAATCTGTTGGGGGAACTTAATATGGTGGCTTTTTATTTATAATTGCATTGAATCTTAATTGCAGTTCTTGGATCTTTTTGGAGATGCTCAGGCTATAAAGAGAGCTGATGAGCGGCATGCCAAGCTCTTTTTACGCCATCAAAGCTCCCTTGAATCTAAGAAACGCCATTCTGAAGACTATTTAGTTTCTGATAAATCTAAGCTAGTGAAGTCTGTTATTCCATCATCGACTCCACCAGTTGTAGGCTCATACCCCAGTGCGCAAAACCAATTTCCAGCAGGTTATGGAGTTCAGCCTCAAGCTTGGCCACAAGTTGCCCAGCCCCAAGCTCAACCGTATACAGGATATGGCCAACAAGTAAGCCTAAACAGTGCACCCTATGTTTGCCTAAGCATGAGTTAGTGTTTACAAAGAGCAGTTTTGAACACCAGCTGATCAAATGTTATATTTTGATGTGTTTTGACTAACCCTTTTAGAGCTTCAATAAAAGCTCTGAGAGTGATGTTTTAGTTTGTTTTACAAGTTACTTATAATCTCCAATAAAAAGGTGTGCAAATACCCTTTTAGCGTGCAGGAAGTAGCTTGATTTATGGTTTATCTTATACCTGACTTATATACTCCATGGAAGAAATGTCAGCTCTGTAATTACTGACTGCAAGTAGAAATTGGATCCAACTGTATCATAAACCTTTGAAAAACTACCTTTGGTACCTGATTAACTCCATTCACGTTTGGAGCATTTGCTGGTGTAGTTATCAGCTCAATTGATAAACTTGAAAGCACCCCTCTTAATTTTAACCATTGTTGCTGATTAGAGTTAATTTTTAATATAGAGTTGCATTCTGTATCATTGGATCCTTCTGTATTTTGTAGGCTGCATATGGTGCCTACGGTGGTTACGGGACCAATTACCCACAGCCTCAGGTACCAGCATCAGTACCCCAAACCGCTGCATATGGTGCTTATCCTACGACATACCCAACCCAGGTACTTGATCCTTTTATTCTCGTTGTCTTGGTTCATCTTCTTGTGTATCAACGTTAAGTGAAAATCCGCTGTAATTTTCTAATGTGCTTGAACTCGCTAAAGCTTATAAAGTGGAGTTGATTTCATCAATCCTGTTACTCTAATCTTGTGTTCCACTTAATTTTTCTACATGATTGACTTCAATAAATGCAAGTTTGCTATTAGAGACCAAGCGCTAATTTGCTAGTTTCTACAGGCAGCAGTACAGCCAAGTTATGCTCCACCAGCTGCTGCTCCTGTTGCAGCTGCAGCTTTGGCTCCTGCACAACAGCCTGCTGCGGTAGCTTCAGCGGCTTATTATAGTACCACTTATTATTGAGCGGCATTGACGGAGCTGTGTAATGTTGAGATATGAGGGGCAACTAATCTCACTACAGTACAGTCGTTTTTTTGTAATAGATATTAGACAAATTAGGGCGAAGATTGAATGCAACTGCTTTGATTTTTTTCTTGCTGTAGTGTATCCTTGTTTGCAAATCTACGACGTTCCTATTTGTGTGTTAGGTGAGTAAGTTGTTACATATCTGGCTTGGATCAAATTTTTAAAAAGTAGAGTATTATCAGGCTAACATTCTGAGTCATTTTGAAGTTGCCAAAGGAGTTTTTTTCTTCTTCTTCTTGTTAATCTATAAGAGTTTATTAGAAGCAATATAATATTATTACTAATACTTGAAGAGTGGATTGATTTGTTTAAAACACTTTGGTAAAATATTGATGTAGTTTTAAGTCGTTCTTCCTGTTGTGAAGTTCCAATTCAGTTTATGACTCAAATTATCTTTTTGAGACATTCTTAATTTTCCTGTCAAAAACTTAATAATTGGATTGATGATATATAGATTATGGTATACTTGATAGATTGGCATAATATATCTGCATTATATTAATCTTAAATCGCAACAATCAAGGCCTATGTGCTAACACTTGGATTAGTCTAGTGATTGGAGATGTTACTTGCAATGGTGATATCTCGCTCTTATCATCGTAATGATAAAAGTCGATTTTTAAAAAGAGATCAAAGCCTAAGAGGTGGCGGAGACCATGACCCCTGTACTAAACATCTCATGACTGTTCCCTGTTGTTTCGTCTTGAACTTGATCCTCAACCTCCCATAGGAAACTAGCATATGCTGCATGAACATGGCTGTAGAAACAACAATGTCAGAGTCTTTCTAACAATGGGGAACTCAATCATCAATTGTTATGTAAGGTTAAACTGAACTGTAAACTTCACCTGTCTTCTGATGCAGTTTGTACAGCTCTCTCAAAGTAGATTGTAGCTCTTTCTTCATCGCGATGGAGCTCCCACACTAGCTTAGCATACTGCGATAGCACCTCGCCATCACTTGGGTCTGCTAGAATTGCTCTCGAGTAATATTCCTCAGCTCTTTCAAGATCTCTTTTTACCTACGTGATATTGCATCTCATCAGTCTCTGTCTTATTCAAAATGGTTCATTACTTTATTTACGCTTCTTATCAATCGTAAAGTAGTAGTAGTGCTTGCGGTTTGCTTGGGTCAATTCAGACACAGGTCACAAGGGAGAGGTTGCATACTATACTCCCTAACCACTCCCCTTGTCCCGTTTATGCGTGAATCTTTTTATATACGTTAGGGTAGCTATTTTTACGGCTCACGTTCACTCTCATTATTGATTCGATATATGCTTTTATGAAGAAAAAAAACTGACTTCATGGAAATAAGCCATGAAAGTATGTATTCCCGAAAAAATATGAAGATGGAATGAAATTTCAGGGTGAGGAGAAGATGCTTACTTGGTACAAGAATTGAGCATAATTTCTCAAGAACAAAGGATTGCCTGGACTTCCCTCCAACACACTTTTTAAATGCTCTTCCACACCAATTCCATGGTTGTAATCGCCGCCTTCTTTGTCGAAAGCTACCGGCCTATATCCGCCGCTATCTCCCCCTCCTCCACAAGTCCCCCCAACATCAGTATAACAAAATTCAGCAACCCCAAGTCCCCTTGCAAGAAACATTTCATTACTATCTTCTTCACATTTCACATTATGTACATAACCAATATCATACCCCATCTTCACACAATTATTGGCCATACTATACTGTTTAACACTACCTAATAATTCATTTTCTTTGGTTATTGCTTCTTCATCTTCCTCATCACTATCTTCATAATCAGAGCCATAACTCAAATTATTATGCACAGAAAAAGAGGGAATTGTTTCAAGAAAAGAGCTATTAGACTTGCGTTGAAATTTTTTAGGCATGTTCAATAAGGAAAACTCATCAACGTCATTACTACCATGTACTAAACTTTCCAGGTTACTTTCGGAGTGAGCTCTCCTAAACGAACCATTTTTCGAAACCCCAACAAAAGGGGACATAGGTGATGAATTGCAAGAAAATGTAGAAAAGTTCCGTGTCCCGGAAATCCCCATGTTTAAATCCTGCATCCGCCCCTGACCAATGTCCGAATCCTGTGTCCGTCCCTGCCCATAATGACAATGCAGGGTTTTGCTGTAACCTGGACTTGAGGTATGTTTATATGATGCATCATATTGAAAATTATTAGGACTTTCTGAAATGGATGTTAGAAGAGAGCCAAGAAGTGGTGTAGAAGCACTCTTCAACAACATATTTACTAGTTTGTAGCTCAACCCTTTTGAGGAGAGCAAGAGTTTTTTCACTTGTTGAATAAATCAAAAAAGGAAATGATAGGAGTGATGAGTGGTTGAATCATGAATGAGGAGAAAAAGATCGCGTTTTTATAGGATGGGTTGAGTTTAGGACAAAGAATTATGTTGATTTGTGTGAGATTTTACAAGTGGTATGTGGTAGAGAATGGAGCAATGTTAGCTGTATAGAGAAAAGTAGATGTTGCAATCAATTTTGTTTACTTCTTCCATGTTGGCAACAACTTGGAAAGGTCACGTTTTCAACTACAAAATCAAGGCTTTTGCACCGTTGAAATTTTTGGACAAAAATATATGAAATGAGCTGTGTGATGTTAATTTGGTTGACGGCTTGACGCCCAAAAAACCGAAATGGGCGGATTTTTTTTTGTTTGCACGAGTTAGGCTAATGGTCAACTCGTCATTAAATTAAAACTATGAATTTATGTTTGAGTCTTGATGCTCGTAATATTAAAAGTTCAAGTTAAATATTAAAGTGAATCTCTTGTGGGCGTCAAGTCATGCGTTTATGGTGTGTATGAATCTTAAGTCACTGTAATTTAACTCTCTCCCAAGCAATCGATTTGAAGATTGGTCGGAGTGGTGGGGGTGGATGTGTTGCATTTGTTCTTGGAAATATATAGAAAACAAAAACGTTTTTGGTATGGATAATGGATGATGATGTTTTAGGTTGATTTTAGCCTTACCACACACGTCTTAATAGGTAAACATTTATTGTGGGTGGCAGTGTTATTTTGGAGAATTTCGGGCACGAGTTACATAAGCTAATTCATGTATATAGGTAATTTCCATAACTAGGTGTAACATTTTCTTTGCATTGTTGGATGATGAGAAACATTTACAAAACTTATGAGTAACGTTGGAAGGCTATAATCAATAATATTTGAGTTGATATTGCATCCGTATATTTCAGTCCAGTTTAGGCATGCGTAGAAGTTGTTAGTGTGACGGTTTTATACTTTAAATTAATCATGCATAATACTATTACTCCTTCCACTTTTTGGTCTAAATTTTTGGATTTTTTCTTTAGTTGTCGTTATACCATAATTAATTGTTATTTTACATTTTCAATGTACTTTTTCAATTGAAGTTATCAACCATCCAATGATTTGATGAACATCAACTGTTATATTACATTTATAATGTACTTTTCGATTATTTTACTTTTTCCTAATTTATATATAAATGGCTAGAACGACCACTAAAAAAAATTGAGTGAGTATTATATTATTAACACGCACATTATTTTTTAAAGATATCCACCTAATCATTAATACTAGTATATAAATTAGCCGTCACTTACCTTCATCGTGCTTAAGAATAATTATCTTTAATTATGCCTTACCTTTATTGTTTAAACTAATGATTTAGAATAAATGGTTTTAAACTAATGATTTAGAATAATTATCTTTTAGGTTTCTACTTTATAGGTTATTCTCAGTTTCTCACACTATAGAAATACAAAATTGTTTTGAGGTCCTTCAAGTTTAACAAACTATATAATCTATCAACTAAAAGCAGATCTCTCCATATTAATAAACCCCTCCTACAGAATACTATTATTTCCGAAACAACCCACCTTCAAAAACTTCTTCTCAAATCACACCACATAAATCAAAATCCCATTTGTATAATGAAGAAGAATATTCAGAAAAATCCAACTAAGAAGAAAACAATTGAGATAAACATTTAATTGAAAACCCTTTAGAATAATGTATATATAAAAATGGATCAAAACAGAAAATAATCTGTTTAAAGATCAGATTTTTGTTGGTCGGAAAAATAAAAGTAAATGCTGGGTTGCAAATGTTTGTATTGGAATCGGGTCGAATATATAACCCCGCCCGAACCTGATACCTTCTCTCTGCCTGCCCCTCTTCCTCAATGGCCTCAAGGTTTTTCCTTTCTTTATAATTTAATATTATTTTTGTGAAAAAAGATGTTCAATTTTGAATTTTGATCGATTACTTTTTAAGCTTTGAATTAACAAATTGTGCAGTATTTGATGAAAATATAAAAAGATACTACTTTAATATTAGTACGATAATTGTGACTAGAATTGAAGTTGAAGATATCGAAATTCGTTAATTTTGATCGTAAAAAATCAAACTAGACAATCTTTTCTAGATGCGATTGAGGGGGTTGGTTTCAATTTATTGACTGTATTGTACGTAGTAGATGATATCATGATCACATCAAAATCCATATTGATATTTTTCCTAATGATCACGTAAAAATCGAATTTTAGCTCTTTTTGGGGAATTTGATTTTGTTGCCAATGATTGTAGTGTATATGTGAATATTTCATTTTCTTACCTTTTACTTTTTGTAGAAAAATGTTTAATTTCTGCAAGATGTGCTTTCTCTTCAGCTTGATAGTTAAGAAAATTGAGTGAAATTATAGATTAGAGTTCAGTTTGTGCATCTTAGTTTTCAATTTAGTTCCAAGTTTTCTGACTAAGCAATAAATTCATGAAGAGCTTCTGATATTTGTTTCTTGTAATATGATTGAATTTGTAGTGCTTATAGCTTGTATAATAGAAAAATGACATTGTGCTTATCTCGAACGGAGATGATAGTTAATTTGGTTTGAGTTACTTTGGGGCTTTGTTTTGTATGTGTTTCTGTGGATTCTTAATCTTTTGTATCAAAGTGAAGTTTATGTTTTATGTGCATGACGCATCGTTCAGCCTTCCGCTATCACTTCAGATGGTTATGTCGACTGAGTTCTTTTGCTAATGTGTGATGTGAAGCTATAATGTTTGAAGAACGCAGTAAGGATTCTTCATTGATGACAACATCAGTACAATTGATAGTCCTCGTCGCTCAAAAAATTGAAACTTTTTTTGTTCTTATATATTTATCTAGGACTATGTGTTAGTGTATCGTCTTTTCTGTGCAGCATAAGCCTTTCTACTATTTCTGGCAATTTCTGATGAAGGAAGAATGTCTTTTGGCAAGTTAATAAGCTGTTGACATGAATACATCTTAATTAAGGATTATACTTACTTTCTTTATGACTATTACATTTTCTGTCAGGCTCAGGATTTGCAAGTGGAGTGATAAATCTAGGTGAACTTGAAGTTCAAGAAATTACCCAGTTTGAATTCATCTTCGGCTGCAATCTGGCAGTGGACAGAAAAAAAGGTGCCAGCTTCTATAAGCCTGCAGGGATACCTAGTGGATATTTCAGTCTGGGTCACTATTGTCAATGTAATGACAAACCTTTACGTGGATTTGTTCTTGTCGCTAGGGAAGTGGCTAAGGCTGGAGATCCTTGCCTTTCCATTTCTAATGATTTGCCTGCACTACAAAGCCCCCTCGATTATTCGTTAGTATGGTTCTCAGCTGATGGAGGTGAGGAAAACATTGACGGTGGTGGCTTCTTATGGTTACCTCAACCACCTGATGGTTATAAGGCCTTAGGATATGTAGCCACTAACTCGTCTGAGAAGCCAAGGTTGGATGACATAAGATGTGTGAGAAGTGACCTAACTGATCAATGTGAAACCTATCGCTTGATAGTTAACACCAGTTCTTCATATTTCCAGGTACCATTGGGGGTCTGGAGCACCAGACCTCTACATAGGGGATTGTTAGGCAAAGGTGTGTCTGTAGGATCCTTCTTTTGCAGTATTGATAAGATCTCTTCTTGTAGGGAAGAAGTACATAGTATTAAATGTTTAAAAAATCTGAATACTAATCCACATGCAATGCCCAATCTTGATCAAATTCATGCACTCATCAGGCACTATGGTCCTACTCTATTTTTTCATCCTGATGAGAAATATCTTCCATCTTCAGTTGCGTGGTCCTTTGAAAATGGATCCTTATTGTATCAACGGGGAGAATCAGCAGGTGAGCGTGTTGATAGTGAAGGATCTAACTTGCCTAGCGGGGGATCAAATGACGGGAAGTACTGGTTAGATCTACCAAATAATGATAGAAGGGAGAGTGTGGAAATTGGTAACTTAGAAAGTGCAAAGCTCTATGTTCACGTGAAGCCTGCATCTGGGGGGACTTTCACTGATATTGTAATGTGGATCTTTTGCCCCTTCAATGGACCAGCTACTATAAAATTAGGGTTAATGAATTTTTCCCTTAGCAAAGTTGGTCAACATGTTGGTGACTGGGAGCATTTTACTCTTCGAATTAGCAATTTTACAGGAGAGCTCTATAGTATATATTTTTCTCAGCATAGTGGTGGTGAATGGGTAGACATTGATGATTTAGAGTTCATAGAGGGAAATAAAGCTGTCATATATTCATCAAAAAGTGGCCATGCTAGTTATCCACATGCAGGAACTTATATACAGGGGTCATCGAAGCTAGGCATTGGAATAAGGAATGATGCAGCACGCAGCAAGCATTTTGTAGATTCTAGTATAAACTATGAGATTATAGCAGCAGAGTATCTCGGAGATGGAGTGGTTAGCGAACCATGCTGGTTACAGTTCATGAGACAATGGGGTCCAACGATAGTGTATGGATCGAGGACTGAACTGGATAAAATCATCAACCGTTTGCCTGAGTCGATGCGATGTTCTATAGCAAGTATGTGTGGTAAGTTACCTAATGAACTATATGGAGAGCAAGGCCCTACTGGTCCCAAGGAGAAGAACAATTGGATTGGGGATGAAAGATCCTAATTCTTGCAACCCGTGGAAGGATTTTTAGGTGAGACTTTTGTAACTACGTGTACATTTCATTCTTTCTGAGTATTTTATGATGTATATAGAGTAATGTACAGATTTTATGTATGATATATATATATATATATAGGGCCAGATTTGACAATTTACACTTGAAGGTGTACACAGATGTTGGAAGTACTTCAGATTTTTTTCATTCCCTTGAGTGATAAAATGTAACAGGCTATTTCTTTTCGTTCTTTTTTGTTAATGGAGAGTAAAATAAACTCTCTCTCTCTCTCTCTCTCTCTCTCTCTCTCTCTCTCTCTATATATATATATATATATATATATATATAATATATGTGGGAGAGAGTCAAACATGATCTAACTCGAACTATAGACCTTCAAAATATTATCACAAGTCTTACCAATTCAGTTATGTGTTCTGGTGAAATAAGTCATTTGTTGATATTGTTGAATTGGTTACTTTAAATTATAGTATTAATTTATAATCAAATTTGAGTATTCTTAATTAATAATTTAAACATTTTTTTTATTAAATTACCTATATTTTTTCATAAGAATTTTATATTGTTAAATTATTAATTCAATCGTTCTAATGAAATTACCTTTATTTTGTTAGGGATATATACTCCTATATAACTTTATTTTATTGCAATTTGGTTCGTCTTTCGTTTTCATGTCCACACTTTGTGCTTAGTGGTTAACTTTTTCACTGGTTCCACGTGACCGTAACCCAAACGATTGGGGAGTGTTGTGATTTAAGACACATCTTGTCGGATTGTTGTTCAGAAGAACCTTTCTTTTGTTTCTCACCCTACCTTTGTGCTACCGCTCTTTTGACTTTTGCAAACTCGCCCTCTTTACAGGCAGGTGTCGGCCTATTCTTCAGTTTCGATCCAGGACCTCCGATTGATATCAAAAATATTTTTCACTAAGTTATATAATTAACTCAGTAGATGTCGGACTTTTCATTTTATTAATAATGATTATTATTTAATTGATTTGGTTATTCAATAATTTTCTATTTGATCTTATATATAACGTTATGATTGTCGAATTAATTATTTTTTAAGAGTATCGTATGTTAAACTCAATTGTACACAACTTTATGTGATACTCGAAGCCCTAAAAGGAGAATTGAAATTTTTTTTATAGGATATCAAAACTGTTTTTCTTTGAAAATGGAAAATCTGTTCACTGGATTTTATTCACTCACTTTAGCTCATTTTAATTGTTTTTTATCCTTGTGTTAGTCGTCGACCTTCAATGTATTTTAGTTTTATTATTATATATGTAAGAAAATAATATTATAATAATACGTCTAGAAAATAATACCTTCAAAATTAAAGGACATAGTAGCTGGTAGGAAGTATTGTTGGCATCGGATGGGGCCAACCAATATATGCATGATACTTAGACGTGAAAATTTGAGTTTGATTACTTGTTGGATTGATTATTGTGTTGTCTTGAGTAAAAAGCAATAATCCATAAACAAGAGGATTACACGACTCTGTAAAATATAATTTGATGTTTAAATCGACTAGATAACCGTATATGCTCGCAGACATTGTTGTTACACTAGGTTAAAAAGATAGTTTGGTACATAGATATCTGAATAATTACTTGACTCGATAAAAAATTTATACCAAATTGACTCATTTGATACTTGCTAATCCAATTCAATAACATTAGAGTATTATTAAGAACAGTTTTTTAGGGTCCATGTTAAGATTTTAGTTTAAACAAATAATGTGATAGAAAAATTGCATAAAAAATTTGATATTAAAATAAATTTACAGAAATTTTCTTATATATTTACATATTTATAATTATTTTCATCTTAATGTCTTAACTTGTGTACAAGAACATATTCTAAAAAGATTATATGAAGAAGAGCAAATGACACCGGACATCACTAACGTTTGATTTGTTTATGACATTTATCACTGATGTTCAATTCCCTACTAAAGACATCACTCAAGTTCCAATAATACTCAACCCGTCTACTTTTTGTTAATTTTGTTGAAATCGCAATTTTAAGCACAAAAGTTAGAAAGGACAGTTTAGTCACGACACGTAAAATTATACCAGTTTCGTTTTCAAAATTGTATCCTTTCAAGATTGTACTTGTTAAATTTTGGGGCTTTAAAAAAATTGAACATGTGCTGTTTCTCGAAAGCTTTAATTGATGGCCAATTAGGAGAGAAATGTAATATCTAAAAGTAGTTACTAATAATTGTAAGTGTTGTGATTAAATTGTCCTTCTAATTTTTGTGCTAAAAAATACGATTTCAGTAAACATGAGTGATGTCTTTGGCACAAAAGTGAATTTCAATGATATATGTGATAAATAAATCAAACGTTAGTGATGACATAGTGGCATGGTGGAGCCCACATGGCATAGCTCAAATGGTAAGGGGCTTCATTATAAGAGTGTGCTTCTCCACAAGTGTGTGAGTTCGATCCACGGCAGGTGCATGAGTAACTCTGCATTTGTTCATGGGAGGATCTGCTTGTGGGTGGTTATCCAGCCTCTCTCGACACTCTTGAGGTGAATTACCAAACCGCTAAAGACACATTCCAGATTCACCTCATTTATTAGGCGATGGACTAACCAAGAGCATATCATTTATAGTGGCATGGTGGATCACATCACATACATAAATGACCTAGAATTATGATAAACGGAAACACAAAAATAGCAGACAGGTTGGGCCCACTTCACCTCCCTTGCTTTTCTTACCAGTATTGTATACCTTCTCCACCTGAGTTGATATAGACACACTCAAGTAGTGTTTTAGAAATGAATCACTATATTACCCCTATCACCCCCCTTAGTAGCAAATGTAGAAATTGAAGCAACTTATAATGCAGGGTAAACTAGTCATTTTATCTTCTTCTTTTTTACTTCTTGGGTGTGTATATAGCAAGGACCACTCCTCCACCTACACCTTTATTCAATCTTTGTTAACAATCAATCACTTCCATCAACAAACATACTACTATTAACCAAACAAACCCTCCCCCCCTTTGATTTTAAGTATCATTTTTTGTGGTAAATATTGAAGCTTTATTGATGGAGAATTTTGGGTCTGAAAATTCTGGTACAGGGTCAGTTTTGGGCGTGTCAAAAGAAGAGAATAATATGAATATAGTGTTGTCAAGTGAGGATTCAAATTCTGCATATGCAGATGAGGCTGAGGTGGAGCTGGGGCTTGGACTTAGTCTAGGTGGGGGTGGGTCTAAGGGTAGGGGTGGTTCAAAGGGTAGGGTGGGTCAGTATGCAAGAATTCTGACTGCTAAAGATTTTGGGTCAACAAAGTCTACTTCTTCTTCATCTGCTTCCTCTGGGACCAAAAGGGCTGCTGCTCAATCTGTGTCTCCTCCCCACTCTGGTGTCAGGTAGATATTTTCTATTTAATTTTTAAGAGAAATTTTGGCTTTTGTTTTGGCATTTTTTTCATTTTTAAGATCACTAGAATTTTTTTAAATTAATTTTTGGCTTTCTTATTTATTTACTTTTGCTGTGAAATAAAATATTGTTCAAGAAAGTATGAGGAATTAGTGCTGTTAATGTTATTGAGTCGAGGTAATTAGTTGTTTGTTTCGGGTATCAATAATTTTATTCAACTCCGGTCCAACTCTGGATGTTAGTGGAGTGGCCGAGTGGGTATTGAGTCCGGTTTTTCGAGGGAGTATCAAGCGGTAATGGGTTACATGGTCAATTCCTAGGTAAAAACATGTAAGAAAACTAGAAACAAGTCTGGATTTAATGGGTATTGGGGCATGTAATGGTAACTAGCGGTTGTTTAAAATACAAAATAATATTTTCTACATGAAGTCGTGCGAGTAATGTAGTCGGGTTTTGCGGGTCCACTATGGAGCAGTTACGGGTTACCAGTCCTCGACAGCCCTATGTATGATGGAGGAATATATATTCAAGTTGCTGATACTGGAGTTCATTAATGTGGAATCTTTGTGATTTTATCTATGTTTTTAATTGAAATGTATGATCTTTGATGTTTGTAATTGAAATATATGATCTTTGTTTAAATATTGATAATCATGAATCAGATTCCCAAGTGGTTAAATTTTATATGCATTAAAGCATTTCCATTGAATAATTCATGGAATGCTTTATGCAGGGGCATCTTTACAGTATGACTGGAAAATGGCACTTGCTAACTTGCTATATTGGTAAAAATTGGATGGTCTTTCATTGGAATCATTTATGTATAGAAATATTTGCATGCATCTAAAGGAAACCAAGTAATCTGTCTTGTAGAGCAGTTCGTGTGGCTGATGGAAAGAAAATATCTTGGTGGGCACGCCAATAGGGAAATATCGATATAAATAAGACGGAGTTCCGTAGAACTTATCTGTTTCTTAGAACTTAATCTCAGAAAAAAGATGCATCACATAGAAAGAAAGATAAGAAGTAGAGGAAAGTCCAAATTAGAGTACATCAATTTTCTTTTTTTTCTTTTTTTCCTAGCATTCACTAGCTGTAGAAGAGATGATCACATCGCCCCTTCTATGATATAGATAATGTCACTTCTATGACACCCGCTTATTTTAAAGCTTGCATGGAATTGCTAAGCTACTGACACTTTCTTGTTATTCTGTAACAATACAATAACATATTCTTCGAATTAGAAATTTAAGCTCTCATATCTCGTAATAAGTATTAGTTCTTTGGCTTTGAGATAAATTTAATATCGGCTTTTTTCTGTATTTCTGAAGCAGTCAGGTTGTAGGATGGCCACCAATAAGAGCTTATCGAATGAATAGCTTAACCAACCAGACAAAGAATCTTTTCAGTGAAGAATTTTCCTCATCAGTTGAGAAACATAAAACCAAAAACAATATTGAGAAAAGCAGCAAAGCTACTAATGAGAAAAGACTTGGAAGCTCTTCGCTTTTTGTGAAGGTGAATATGGATGGACATGCAATTGGTAGGAAGGTTGATCTAAATGCTCATCGTAGCTATGAGGCATTGGCAGAAACTCTTGATGACATGTTTCATAAATCAAGCGCAGCTATGACAACAAACAAGAGTGAGCAATTCTCCTTTTAATTCTCATATTGCAGGTGGAGTGGTGGGCTAATTGATATACGCCCTACCAGATTCACTGAAATATGTTTTCTAAGATGATAAATATACAGATATTGGGTTATAAATGAAGAATATAACAATACAAAGAGTAAAACACAATTGTTTTTTAAAAGCTAATAACTGTGGGAGATAACTCCACAAGACATGATCAGCGAAGTGTCTTAACCCCTGGTTATTATAGCTCCAAATGGTGTTCCTTGAGTTGGCAACATAGGTGTAGGTAACTATAAAAATGATAGCTGAGAATATACTACTTTCTAACTCGCTATGATATTTACCAGTTGACTCATAATTTATTTTCTTGAACTGGATTAGATCGGGAGGTTCAAGATGGAATGACGGGCCTGTTGGATGGATCTTCTGATTTTGTGCTAACCTATGAAGACAAGGATGGAGATTGGATGCTAGTAGGGGATGTTCCTTGGGAGTATGATTCGTTCTCTTAATTCATTCCTTACAAACTTGAGTTTGCAATGGATATATGCCTATAGACTTCTCTCTAATTAATGTTCATGACTTTTAAAAAAAATTCTTTCAAAAAGAAAAGTTTTTAGGATGTATCCCTTGTTTGATTAGCATTTGTCAATGCCACTATTTCGTTGTTGACTCTGCTTGAATTCTATCAGGATGTTTCTTTGTTCTGTAAAGAGACTCAGAATCATGAAGACCTCTGAAGCCAACGGTCTTGGTATGTTGTCAAATTGCACATGGGAGATAGTTGTATCTATCATTAGTTAACTACACCTTGAGTTTCCTTTTTCGTGTTGCAGGTCCTAGATGTCAAGAAAGAAATGGAAGGCAGAGGACGAAGCCTATTTAGGTTACTCCATCTCCTTGTCAAACAATCCATGTAAAAAGAAGTATGTAATGCAAAAGAAAACGGAGGTGCTAAAACCTTAAAAGCATTAGTAGAAAAAGCTTGGTCTTGGGTAGGCCTCTTTGGGTTGTTTCCATTGACTAGTATATCGAGATTGACACGTCCGCCACTCATACCTCCTGAAGTGCTTAAATAACATATACTAATATATAATAGATAGAAATACCAGCATACTATAACAGAAGATGTTTTCTGCTATTTAAGTGTGGGATGTCAGGGATAAGCTTTGTAAGCTGGTCATTGCCCAGAATATTTTTTTGATTTTGTTGATGTTTGTGAAAAGAAATGGTGTTTCCTGTTGCATGGATCCATAACAAAAGTTATATTAATTGCAGTAACTTTCCTTTTTCTTATGTTGGTACTAATTTGAGATGGGCACTTCCTTGTACAACTGTTAAGAGATCTAAAAATTTGAATATAGTTTTGATTGCTTGATCTGAAATGATATTGCTAGAACTTACAGGTTTATTTGCAAAATAAATTACTGTACTAGATTTCTATGCAAGATATGAAAAAAAAACATGAGTGTGAAGAAGTAAATTTGTAAAGGCCTTCAATGGATCTTACACAAGGCCGATTACTGGGGATGCACTAAAAACTGGCATGTCTGCCCCTCCACTGGTACTACTGCTTTTTCTCCTAGGTTTCGCTTCGTCGAGCATTGTCAGGACATCCCTCATAGAAGGTCTATCCTTGGGGTTCTTGGCTGTGCAAAGGATTGCTATTCTTAGGACTAGCATCATCTCTTCTTGCACATGTTTAGTAATTCCTACATTGTTGTCTACTGCTTCTTCTAGTGGTTTGCCATCTCTAATCTTTTTGCGGACCCATTCGTTAATGTCCACAGATTCTCCGAATTCTGGTTCTAAGACCTGTTTCCCTGTAACAAGTTCCATGAGAACAACTCCATAGCTGTAAATGTCGCTCCTCTCATCAACTTTCAATGTATATCCATACTCTGCAAAATCAAAACCAAATAGTCAATGTTAATTCAAGTAACAACACGATTCACTTGGGTAAATACTACGGATACACTGTGAACTAACCTGGAGCTATGTATCCGTAAGATCCAGCCACCGTTGAAACTGTTTCGTTCTTCTTCAGCATCGTTTTGGCTAGACCGAAATCTGCTATTCTAGCATCGAGGTTTGAATCAAGAAGTATGTTATTTGGCTTTATATCGCGGTGGATAACTGGTGGATGACAGTCATGGTGGAGATAGGAGAGTCCTTGTGCAACTCCTAGCGCTATATTATAGCGCGACACCCAATCAACTAACAATTTTCCAGCTTGTTTTCCATGCAAGGCTTCCCCAAGACTACCATTTTCCATATACTCATACAAGATCATGGCATCTGTGTTATTGTGAAGGAACCCTAACAGCCTAACAATGTTCCTATGCCTCAACTTCCCAAGAACATTCACCTCCCCTACAAGATCTTCGCCGGCTCCCATCTCAATTTCAGTTCCTGATCTCCACAACTTCTTGACAGCGACGGAAGTTTTCAACCACTGCATCTCTGCCTTGTAAACGGTTCCTGTTGCTCCCATCCCTATCTGATTTGATTCCTTGACACAAGCTAAGATGTCACTGCTAGTGAATCTAAGCCTCTGGAATGCCATCAATCTCCAAGGCCACTCCCCGTTTCCTGGTTCATATCTTTCCACGAAGCAGCTTCCATGAGCATACCACCTATTGTACAGAGACCAGGCACCAAACAATGCAATTACCAGAGTTAGGAGCGTTGAAATCCCAATCACCCATCCAACAATTATGTGTTTGTGTAAGCTCTTCTGCTTCGTCATGTAGGCTGCATTTTGCGCACATGGAGGAAGGACGCCACCACAAAGGCCAATATTCCCAATGAGATCATTTGGACTGATAGTCCTCAGCATACCATTTTCTGGAACAGGCCCTTCCAACCTGTTGAAAGATACATTGAGAGTTTCCAGGGCTGGAGAATTCCCGAAGTTTTCAGGTATTCCTCCAGTCAAAGTATTGTCGGAAATATCTAAAACAGACAATGTAGGCATCATAGCAATTCCTATGGGAATGCCGCCACTTAATTGATTGCTTCTAAGATTCAAGCTTACCAATTTCTGACATGAAGCAATGCTCTTGGGTATGTTACCCGTGATGTTATTTGAAGAAACATCAAGCACAGCAAGAGATGGACAATCCTGGAACAGATCAGGGATTTCGCCTAGCAAGTTGTTCTCAGCAGCCAAGAAATTTTGCAGGGTTGGAATGGAAAGGATGGAAGATGGAAGAGAATATTGAATCCGGTTTTTGGAAACATCAATGAAAGAAAGAGATGTAGAAGAAGCTAGATCATTGGGAATTTGGCCAGTAAGATGGTTATTGGCAAGTTCCAGTCTTTGAAGTTTTCCAAGTTTACCAAAGCCTGCAGGGATTGTCCCAGAGAGCAAATTATTCTGCATTCTAACGCGAACGAGGGACATACATGTCGATAGGCCATCTGGTATAGGACCGGTGAAACCGTTGTTAAATAGGATAAGCTTGGTGAGGTTACCTTTCTCACACAGCCTTTCTGGAATTGGACCAGAAAATGAATTGGATGAAATATCCAACCATTGCAGTGGCGAATTTCTGCCAAGACCACCCGGCAAGGGACCTGATAAGGAATTGTTCCAGAGCTCAAGTACTGAGAGCTGAGCTAAATCTGCAATCCCATCAGGAATGGATCCGGATAAGTTATTCCGCATCACATTCAGAAGCTGCAGGTTCTTGAGGTACCCAATCTCAGATGGAATAATTCCTGACAACATATTATCAGACAGATCCAACGATTGAACGGAGGTCAGGTTCCCAATGCTGGATGGTATTGGTCCTTCGAGACTATTCTGGTACAAGAAAAGTGTATCAAGTTTCTGTAGCTTCCCTATTGATGATGGTATTGTCCCACCAAGATTGCCAACAGCAAGATCAAGGTACGTGAGATTGGAAAGATTTCCAATTTCGTTAGGAATACTGCCCTCGAATTCATTGTATCCGAGAACAATAGTCTCGAGGGCAGAAAGTTCTCCAATCTCCTCTGGAATTCTTCCAGTGAGATTGTTCCCTGACAAACCAAGAAACTTCAACTTCACCAAATTCTTGTAAGATTTCGGAATTGAACCTTCAAAGAAGTTCCCTCTCAGATCAAGCGTCTCCAGCATCGTCGCATTGCCAATATCCTCAGGAAGATAGCCTGATAAGTTATTGCTTGATGCATTCAAGACTGTCAGCCTTACAGAAAATCCAAATCCACCTGAAAAACTTCCAACAAAGAAGTTCTGACTCAAATCAATTGAGTTCAATGCAGTAAAATTCGAAAACGATTTTGGCAAATTGGAGGAGAACCCATTGCAGCATAGGTTGAGATCACTAAGACTTTGAAGCTGTTGAAATTCATCTGACACAATTCCAGAAATATTCATATGGGACAGATCAAGCTTTTCCACTGCTCCATTTAAATTGCATTTTACACCAGTCCAGCTACAATGAGCTGAACTATTCACTTGTTGATCATGCAATTTCCAATCTTGCAAATTATCCAGAGGATCAATCAGCTTATCTTTTATTGAAAGTAAAACTGAAGCTTCATTCTTGAACTCAATTTTCCCCACCACATTGGAGAAACATTGATGACAACAAACCATGAAAAAACAGAAAAAGAAAAACAGTTTAAGAAGTGGGAAATTCATATTGACCATAATCATTTGGTGGGGTTGTTCTTTTTTTGTTGAATCTTGATCACTTTTCCACCATATCTTTTGAAGAATGAGGGTGGTCAGGTGGGGTAGAGAAGGAGATTAGAAGAATCAAATACAGAGTGAAGAAATAGATATATATGCATGGTAATGAGGAGAAAGATTGATTGATTATTGGTGGCTTCACTTCATTTGGTGTGGTTGTTATTTAATATTTAATACATTTTTATTCATTATTTTAATATATTGATATCACATTTTCATAATATTATTTTTATCCTTCATATAATAATCTTAAAAAAGGAATTAATGATCAAAGTTTAATGAAAAAACGAAAACATATCAAATGGTAAGTGGTAGTGATTTGAATGGAAGAATAATAAAATACTGTAAAACATATGAATGAATCATATGGATAAATTAAGTAAAGAAATTGTGAGATCTTGGGTTCTGAAACAGGCTGTTAAAGAGGGATGTAATAACTGGAAATCTTGGATTTGATTGGAAGTCACTCCGACAATAAACATGGACAGAATGTGCTTCTTATTAATTGCTCTTATACTCCTTATATTATTCTCCATTTATCATAGTCAACATTTTTATATATAATTAGTGGTGAGGTGAATTTCGAACAATACTCTTGTTATTATTGATAAAAATTTTGTTTACTAGACTGTTCGATCAATTTTATCTAAAAGGTTTGATTAACTCATTCGTCCTAGATTGCTATTATTACTGCTCAAACTTTTCCTTAGAAATCTAATTACTAGACTTTTAGTATTGGCTTTGTGACTAATGTTTTATAATTACAATATGTTTTACTGATTACAAATTAGTGTTGTGCATGATCCGAACTAAATGAGCTGTTCGTTCGGATAGACAAGCAGGCTCGGTAGTATATATATTAGTTATATTTAAATTGTAGTGTTATTAATGATATTTCATAATTTTAAAAAACCTTCATTTTTCAAGGCTCATTGATTAAGGTAGTAGACAGTTGTCTATTCATTTTTTACATTATATTGTAAATATTTATGTTATTAATGTTAATTTTTATTGAAACTTAATGACTATATTACCTTGTTACAATTAATTGTTTAAATAAATAATTTTTGAATAATATAATTAAACTTAAAATTTTGAAATGAGCTATGAGCTAGTTCGGAAATAACTCGACATGCTTCCAGCCACCGAGCTTAAGGCTCATATAATGATGAGTTGAATCGGAAATTCTTGAGCTCAAACTCGACTCGAGTACAACTCTAATTACAGTTGATGAATATGGGTAATATTCTATGTTACATAACTACATTGCTGAAAGTAACGGTAAGTTTATATTCAAAACGATTTTAAAATCTCAAAATGAGACCACATCGTGTACTATTACACTGTTAATATATAAACATAGAGATTGGAACAAAAATCCCCAACGTATTGATAGAATTGTTAATTTGGTCTCAAACTTTTTAGATGAGTTATGGAGTTTGCAGCAACCCCTCATTTGTTTTTTTGGAAAGAACTGTTTCTACTTGCTATTAAAATTAGAAGTAATGAAAATGATTTTTTTTAATAATTAGCGATAAAATAAATTTCGCAAGAAGACTTTTTAATCTAAAAAATCTTTTTTAGTAGACTATTCGATTAACTCCCACTTATGGTCATTTATCTAATAAAGATGATTCTTAAAGCTTTCACTTTTTTTTTTCCTTTTGTGAAAAGGAAATAAGATGCCTTCTTTTGGTTTATTCTCTTAATCTATTTCCTAAAACTTCATTCCATCTTTAAATTTGCAATGCATTATCTTAATACGTCATAACATGTGAATTCATATTAAAAAGTTTAGTAGTACTTTTATTGAAAAAATTGTCGAAATAGTCCTCGATAGTGGGATTAAATTGCACTTTAGTCCTCAATAGTTACACGATTGCACTTTAGTCCCCAGACCATGTTTTCCAATAAAATTGAGGTCAAAACATAATTTTTAACAATTATGGGGTCAAACACAATTGTTAACACGATTTTTTATGGTTGTTTCCAATGAAGTCTACAATTATGGGTTAGCTAATGGACAAACTATAATATAATGGTTGTCGAAATAGTCCCCGATCATCGGATCTAATTGTTAAAAAATGTGTTTTGACCCCATAATTATTAAGAATCCTGTTTTGACCCCAACTTTATTGGAAAACATGACCAAGTGCAACCTTTTGACCACATTCGAGGACTAAAATGCAACCGTGTAACTATTGGGGACTAAAGTACAATTCGATCCCACTATCGAGAACTATTTCGACAATTTTGTATACTTTTATTTGGCAATCAAATTAGTAAAAGGCTCTTGGTGTAGTGTAGGGCTGGTATAGTTGGATTAAATTTCACTCCTACTTAGTTCACTTGTGATGAAATTTATATATGTTGCAAGAATGACAAATATTCATGAATTGTGAGTGAAGGTTACTCTTTCTCAATGTGGGCCCTTCAATGTCTCAAACATCATAAACAAAACTAGGAATTCATTATTTAACATATTACTTTCTAGTTCATTGAGCCAATGAAACCATAATAATTTATTCAATACATCCAATTCATTTTCTTCATATTCTCTTTGTCCAATTTCCATTTCTGCCACCGGCAAGCTATTAACAACAAGAATCCTTTTAGATAATTAAAGGGGCATGCACTTGGAAAAATACAGGTTGCAAAGTCTATAATTGCCACCCTTATAATTAATTACATGAAACTAATTAACAATTTCATGATATAGTACTAAAATGCCTATAATATTTTCTTTTCCTCAAACATTAAAAGTTACAGAGAACACTAAGCTAATCACCTTAGGTAAAAATTTCTATAATATAAAAAGAGCAAATGAAAGAGAAATTAGGAACATGGAAAATCAATCATAGACTGACTTCTGAGCCATATAAAGAATGATACAAAAATGCCAACCCTCAAATCTCAATAGAAATATCCAAATGGTATTATTATAAAACAATAATCCAAATATATTCACATGCAAACATGTGAAGAAGCTCTAATCTAAAAACAGGGTGATGTGTGCCAATTTATATGGAAGCCATGTGAGTTTAGAGAAACATATATATCAGCTTCCATTTGTTGCTTAAAAATATTAGAGTTAATCAAATAGATTAGTACAAAAGTTTTTGTCAATAACTTAAAGTCTTGAGTTCGAAATTCATCTCATCGCGAATTATCAAATAAATAAATATGTGTATATATATACTTATCAGCAAGAGATATGTGCATTTTAAGACACTACTATTTAAATAAAACTCATCAACTAATTAAAAGGGTATGTCATAAATATATGCATACATTTTTCATGCTTTTAGATCAGAGGATCCAAATATTATTATGGTTAGAACGAACTTAGAAGTGTCAAATGGTATATATTGATAAATTAAAATAATGTAGAAAAAAAATTTGTAATAAAAATGTTGGGGAGCCATCGCCCAAAAGTATGCATATTTATGCATCTTGATCTAAAAAGGTGTCATAGTAGTGGTTAGCTTTCATGTGGCACATGCAAACGTCTACGCCCACGGTTTCACAATTAACTCTAATCTGAATATTTAATTAGGTTAGTGATGTATATATAGTCATAGCAATTTTCACATATTTAGAATAACAATTTATATATAAACACATTCTATATACTTTAATTTAATTTTTAACTTTACGATCTAATAAAATAATTGGTATTTCATACGATTCCCTAAATGTTGTAGTTTATCACTATACTAAATATCGATATTATTGAAACTGAAAAAAAAAATAACTTGCAGGGTCGAGATTAAGGTATTTTGTGAACTACTATAATTATTCCCTATATGGCCATAGCCCATATGTAAGTCAATGTTAAAGTTAAAGAGAACATGTCTGTAGCTGGACTGTTGAGACCATATACGAAGCCCAATTTAGGTTGTTGGGCTAAGCTGAATTTGTAAACAATGTGCTTTATAAGGACTCATTTTTGTGAAAAGTTTGATAATTGACAAGAAAAAGTTATTTCGATCTTAAAATTCCTCACTTATACAAACATAATTTCACAAAAGTATTTTTCGTTGAAAGCCCCTTGACTTATAAATTGTAAGACACATTTGACACATAATACCATGAATCATTAGCAAGCTTTACTTAATATGACCTACATCTACGTGAATAGCAGTTCAAGTACAATTTTTTTATTTTCATTCGACCTCATATAATATGATTAAATGAGGTCGAATAACGGAATAAGAGGCTAATGAGTGAAATATTACTAATGGATCAATTTACTTACCCACTACCCAGCCCATTTGACACTTATAGCCTTATAGAGTTATAGCCTTATAGGACACAACATACAACATACTCCCTCCGTCCCTAAATGATTGTCACATTTGACTTTTGGTGGTCAATAAAACACGATTTAAAATACAAATATCTCTTATTCTAAATGCAAAAAAATTATAATAAGTTGATATTTCAAAAATATATATTGAGACGAATCTAACGAGGTCCTACAAGACTATATTATTTCTTTTCGTTTAGTGAGAATTCGTGATCAAATTTTGTTGTAATTGACCACAAAAGTCAAAATGTGACAATCTTTTAGGGACGGAGGGAGTATTACACAACACAATACAATACAACTAATTCTTGAAAATCTATGATGATTGATGATTTTGAATTTCTCATGAAAATGTGGTAATTAAGATAAAAGAGAATTTGTGATCTTTATTAAGATTACAGTTAAGTTTTGTGAAAGTGAAAATGAAAGGCTATCATTTTTACACACACTACTATCAATTCCTCACCCTTTATTTATCACTTCCTCTAAGGCTCTACTCACCAATTCTTTTGCCAAAAACAAGTATGGCAACACTACGTTTTCTTGCTTTCTCTCGATATTCCCCAAAACCTCCTTCTCTTCCAGTTCCAGGTACTCTTCATTACAATCTCTACAACTTTTATGTTAATATGTTTCTTGCTTTTTACTTTTTAGTAATGCCGTTTTCTTGCTTAAAGCCTACCCATATTGTAGATTTTGTAATGTAATGAAGAATCATGGTTGATCAAATTTCTGATTTTGGGTTAATTGGGTTTCCTTTAGTACTTAAAATTAACGAGGTGGCCAGAATTCTGATCATATCCTCGATAGTAGATGTCACATTTTTAAAGTTATGTGAACATTGTAGTTGTGAGCTATCTTAATATAGTAAAAATGTTCATGATTGACTTCGGGTGAAGTAGTAGATAGTTTGTTGCATTACCTACCCTTTTTACATATTGTTAAGTAGTAGATAGTTTTTTGCACTCCACTCTCGAGTTAGTTCGGATACAGCCTCTTTGTTATCATAGGGATACTGAATCCCTATTACCTCGGTTGGTAGGAGCCTCTTCAAAGGCATGAGGGGCGGAGGGCATGCTGATGATGAAACATAGAAGGCTCTGATTTTAAGTTGTCTTCATGACTCAGGGACGATAGTTGGTATTGTTCATCATGGTTTGCAGTCTTCATTTAATGGTCAAGCTCCTCAACTACGTTCTCTACATCTTCCAACTCAGGGACAAACTACTAGAATGCCAAGATTGACCATGATGATGGTGACACCAAAAATCCAGTTTATACAAGGATCTGACGAACAGACTATACCAGATGTGAAACTAACAAAATCAAGGGACGGCACCAATGGTATGGCTACATTCAAATTCGATCAACCTTCGGTTTTTGATTCATCCAGCGAAGTAGGTGACATCACTGGATTCTATATGATTGATGAAGAAGGGGTGCTTCAATCAGTCGACGTCAGTGCGAAGTTTGTTAATGGAAAGCCGGCAGGGATCGAGGCTAGATATGTGATGCGTACTCCACGAGATTGGGACAGGTTCATGAGGTTTATGGAACGGTATGCCAATGCTAATGGTTTACAATTCGTAAGAAGTTAAGGCAATGTATATTCTTTTTCCCTCTTAGTTTCCCGATTTGGTCCAAAATGGCTTATTGCAACCATTGTATTCATATAGATGACCTCACTTAATGAGATAACCCTTGGTTTGATCTAAAATTTTCTACTCGAGTTTTATTTCGTTCTTAAGTTTTTATAGAAAGCATGATTGTGTCTACTTGTATTGATTCTTGTGGTTGTTATTCTAACAGTTTATTTATGTTTATTTAAATATTTGTTTTTGTTGTTTCTGGGATTATATCTACTGTTGCAATTTGCCTTCTCCTATTGAAAAATGATTATCGAATATTTGCACAAAAAGTTAAACTCTAGTAGATTTTGTTTCATAATCAACTTGCAACTTAGAATACTGAGAGTCCAATTTCAATCTACTTAATGACAAGAAAATGAGATGTAATAAACTAAATCTTTTTTTATCGTTAGCAACTCAACATGAAGAATCTTTCTCCCTTACATTATTCATTTACTGTCTCAACAATGCCAAATTCTGTCTATAAAAGTCCAAACCAGCTCCAACAACTCACAAACAAAAAGGACAACTAATGGTATGGAAGCTTCCATCACCCACACAATTATTTGTTTTTTAACTTGCAACCAAACTGTGATGCACCTTAAGACAAAAATTCATGATCTAACATATTATAGTAGTATAGTAACACAAGATGGAACACATAGGCCAAAACAGTAGCTTAGTGATATCTTGATTATCAGATTTCATTACAAAGGATGAGCAGGAAAGCGATATGATAAGAGCAAAAGGGAAGCCTAATGATATCATGAAGTAACCAAGATTTGTAGTGGAATTTACTGCCGGTGTGATCTATAAGATGATCCAGAAAATGTGCATAGTTCAATATCAGCTGGACCATTGATTTTGAGTACTCTAGTTACATGTATGTCCTAAGAGCACATTGTTATGTCTTTACCAGAATAGGAGTATTTCCAAAATCACGAACGCTGTCCTTGCTCCGTTTGCCATGAACTTTTTGCTGCATCGCCAGTGGAAGCATCTGAATCAGCACCACCATCCTTTTGTTTTGCGAAAATAGGATCCCATTCATGAGGACCAATGTACTCTCCTTCTTCAAGTAAAGCATATTTCCAACTAAGCTCTTCAACAAAATTCTTATCAACACGATTTTCAACGATTTCTTTTCTTAATTTTGTTACTTTGTTGATAACTCCTTGCACAGCCAAGTCAAAAGCATCTTTGAAAGTCTCCAGCTTAGATCGAGGATCAGCGTATATAATATTAGGAATTAGACTAATAACCTCCTCTCTCATTTGATTCACTTGCTCCACAGGAATTTTACTAAGCAACTGCTCTATGCTGATATTTTTCTCGCGAACATCCTTCTCTGATATGTAAACTGAATATTTCGAATAATTCTTGGGAAGATGCCAAGTGTACTGAGTGTAAGCAGAACCAGGGTGAAAGAAAACAGGTATACAACCTGCCAAAATCGAATCAAAAGCTGATCTTCTAGTATATGAATCACCTTGTGGCTGTAGGCAGAAAAGTGAGCTCTGAAACATCTGCATGATACTGCTGGGCGAATGACACTTGCTCTCTCCAAAATCGCATTCCAACAGCTTGCACACTTTTGAGTCCTTGCATTGACTGATGATTTGCCCCCGAATCGATTTAGGGTTTCCTGGACGAGGAGCACCAGCAAAACAGAATAGCCATTTTCTGTCCAATTTACTCATCCTGTCCTGCCAAGCATAGACATCTGCATCCTTTGCGGGATGGAAGTACGTGGGATAAGGGATGCCAAAATCATTTGCTTGCCATGGGCTAGATTCAACCACAAGCATGGACATATTTCTGGCAGCTGGTAAGAGCAAAAGCTTATTGCCCCAATCTGATTCTTTATCAGATAGTCTCCTGAAATCCCAAGTAATTCTACCAGCAACAAGAAAATGATCCTTCCCTCCCATGATGCTCCATTCTGGCCTCTTTGATAGCCAGTCAGCCAATTCAAGAGATGCAGCATCTCTTGTGGATACATTGTGACCCCAAAGATATCGTGCAATATCAAAACCAGCATAGAAGGGCACAAATATAGCAGCAGCAAGAGATGAATCATTAGTCAAACACTCATATTGCTTCATCCTATTACTAAATATGACATCCACAGCAAACTGATTTGTAGCATACCATCCCATGTCTGAAAACACACCTTCAACATTCTCTAATGGAGGGCCTAGACCAGCATTGGTAGTGAACTTACACATATTGGTCCAAAGACTAAGACTCCGGCAATGTTCAAGCATATCGTCGTTGAACCTAGGCGGAAGGTCATGAACATAAATGTACTTCCCACCACACGGATCACTCTTATTGTCTACAGTTCTCAATGCCCTCATGAAAGGGTAATCTCCGGGCTTCTTTGCATGACTTCCCTTTATAGGTTTACTTTGACTTAAATCCAGAGGTGGGAGTTCAGGATTGCTCAATGTCTCCCCGCCCTTTCCATTCTTCTCATTTACAATACTAACATCAACCGTGGAACTATTAGAACTAATCGAATACTTAACAGGATCGGACGGGGGACTAAGCTTCCGCGTATTACTAAATTCAAAACGCAATGTAGCAGGATTTACCCGCTGCGACTCATCAGCAGTCCTACCTCCAAGAACAACAAAATGGAAGTACAACAGCAAGAACCATAACAAAGCTGACAATAAAGCTAACAAACACAACCTTGACTGATGACTCTTACCTTGCCCCCTCTCCATATGGTCTAAATAGGGTGTTGCCACAGAGCGGCGTCTCATCAGATCTCAATCAAACAATCATTCATCATCATACCACAATCAAATATTCATCAACAGATAATTATTTCCAACACCCACAGAACCAATTCCCCTTTCTCACACCTGATTCACTCAAAAGATCAAATCTTTACCACACCAATCACTCAAACCCTAAACCCAAATCAAGAACCTCTAATTCTTGATAATCTGAATAAAAAACAGAGCAATAGTATGACAACCAAGGTCACTAACTCTAGTAGTGCATGAAATAATACAAGGGGGCTGATTTTTTGTATCTAAATGGAGAAAACTTGAGTCTGCTACAAGTAAGCAACAGTTAACTAAATTTGGTATGATCTGTAGCTAATTTCAGTAACAATATACCGTAATGTAAGAACAAGAACCAATTAAGAACTTATAATAAACAAAAAAACAGAAATAATCTGATCAAATTGATAGGACAAAACTCAAGAAAACTAAGCAGAAAGACTTAGTTGAACTTACAGGGTATGAAGAGGGGGGTGGGGTGGAGGGAATACATGAAAGAGATGAATGGGAAGCAATTATAGAGAATGAACTGTAGGCGTATTATAGGAAGGGGGCAAGATTGTGAAGCGTAAGATAGCATGGCGCGGTTTAAGGAATTTTAGTGTGTGTCGGTAGGGGCTAATTTGCGCGTATTTTGACTGCCTGCTAGAACATTAGTATGGTATTAGGCTGTGTAATTATTATTTTGCCCCTTGAATGAACTTTCTCAATTACTATATTTCTAAATAGAGGGGCATAAACATAATTTCACACCAAAAAGTGTTACTGTTTTGGTGTGTGTATAACAGTTCAGCCGGACGTGGCACAACTTTAGTGGGGGGAGTGTAATTTATGAAATTAAATGAATGTGGTCATTGAGGATCTTAAATCTGTGGGTGATTATTAGTTTTTTTTTTTTTTTTTTGTAAATTAGTGATGGGTTGAGTTTCAAACCACGACCTTTGGTCACCAGTAATAGCATTTTCCGTTAATATATTCGATTAATTCAATGGGTGATTATTAGTTAAATTGGAGAAAATATAAGGGGTAAGTTACTAATTTCAAATTTCATTTTACACTTTTCAAAGTTGATTTTTTAAATGATACATATATTTTTACTCAATCACTTATTATTGTTCCTCTTCAATTTTATCTTGAGGCCTATTCTAGTATTGAAATTAGATCATTGATCAATTTTTAAATTTCAAATTATATATATTTTTTAATACCCATAACTTTACTATTTTGATCCAACATGTAAATGCAACATATGTTGTAGTTGTAGAATTTTCTAGTTCGATGTCTAGTTTATTAACTTGCCAGAAAATAAAATTGAAATTTTACAAGTGATTAAAATAATAGTATTAGCACCCATTTGGAACTTCCCATCAAGTTATTGTATTAAAATAGTAATTATGTTGTAATTTATGTGCATTAGTAATAATTTTATGTTTAATAATTCAATGACATAAATAAATAACAAACAGATCCTTAAAACATTATTCATCAATCATCATGCATCTATTAAATACTAGTAATAAACTTTTTTGTAAATTCGAACTTAAGATCTTATGGTACTAAGAAGAGCCTTTTTCATTAGATTATTCGATTAACTCTTCATTGGAATATTTTTGAGATGTTTTGTTCAATTTTATTTGGGAATGGTCAAATGAAGAATCACACATCATACATCATGTAAGGAGTTGTATGAGTGCATTAAACATAATGACTTCATCACAGATTTGACAGCTAGATTTGAGTCCGTCTGTTTCTTAATCATGCACCGTCTTTGGAAGTGCTTGTCATGGCCTGGTCTTAACTCTTGTGGGAGATAATAGTACTAAATTACTACTAGTGTTATGAAGATACTTAGCTTCACAAAGATTCAAAGACTACCAAACTTAGTAAATTATTCAATTTTAGGACAATAGGAAGAATCTTAACTACTTTCATTTTGTTGCTTCCTTCCTTCTTGGGCTTAATGTTTAATTATAATAATTAGAACTTGTTCTAGATTTCTTTCTAACTTTTATGACTATGAAATGTATGCTAGATGAATTTTGAGCTGAGCGTAATATATATAAATATCTGTAAATTACTTTAATCAGATAAATGATTATAATAGAAAAATGTGACATATCATAATATGTCCAATCAAAAAAATGTTAGAAAAGGATAATTCAATTTTAAGTCATGATCCTTTAGTCACACACTTATACATACGTCACAATGTATATATCCGTGGGTTAACCTTTTTTACTTGTCTAATATATATAAAGACATTGAATTGATTGGTTGATTTATCTTATTTGACATGGATATATATAGTAGTCAAAAAGTATGTAGCCCCTTCTTGTGTGCGTTTATTACATGCTAGAAACATTGCGCGTGATTTGATCATCACGTTAAAAAATTGAAATAATATTACCTCCATTTCTAAATGATTGACATATTTTAACTTTTTACGATCAATAAAACACGATTTAAACGTAAATATTTCTTATTTTACATTCCGAAAAATGGTAAAAAGGTGATATAATAAAAATATATATTGAGACGAATCTAACAAGATCTCATATGATGATATGACTATATTATTTCTTAATATATTTAATGTGAATTAATAGTTAGATTTCCAAAGTTTAACCAACAAAAATAAAAATGTGATACCCATTTAAGAATGGAGTGAGTATAATAAAAGTAATATCTTATCTCGAAACTAGTAGTGATAAAATTAATAAAATAGAGTTGCATTGTTGTAAACTTGTAATAATCAAGGACAAGTGCGGGAAAAAGTATATGTAGCCTTCTTGTTTGCGTAAATTACATGTTAGAAATATTAGGTGAAATTTGGTGACATTAGAAATTGGAATAATAAGCACATGCATGCGTTACATGGTTGCACGAATTTAATCGATTATGAGTTACTGGTCGGCATATATACAAAAGTCTTGCCAATCAAGAATATAATATAATGACTCCAAATATGCATGCATGTCTAGTAATTCACGTCGCCATCTTTATTATTATGAGCTGTTCATTTAAGTTGAAGACTTGTTCATAATTTCATTGCTTTATTTGAGTTGACCATTTCAATTTTGAAATCCCATCGGTAATAGTGTGAGTTTAAGGCACCCATAATGCACGACTCCATATTCGAAATGACTGTGGTTTTCCTAACCTTATTTAAGACCTTTGAATTATGGCAAATTAGCTCTTCTTCTTGCACTTGCATCTTGATTCTTGCATGTGTGATGTCTGAATTCTTACAGCCCAAACAGGCAAACAGTAATGAAGAAGACGACAATCTACAGCTCAAGTGGATTCTTTTACCAAGTGTTTGCATTATTGCTTCAATGCAAAACTGAAACAAGTAGCCTAGGAAAGGGATGCGATCATACCATCACTAATGTACCGGATCTCATCAGAACTATGAAGTTAAGCGTGTTTGGCGAGAGTAGTACTAGGATGGGTGATCCCTGTGAAGTCCTCGTGTTACACCCCTTTTTACGTTTTCGTTTTTGATCAAGAAAAAAAAAGTAGCCTAGGAAAGAACAAATCCAATAATAAGGACACAAGTTGATCTGTTATACACACCCAAATAGTGGGTTACTGTAGATTGAATTTACCATTCTGCCCCCCTATTTGGAAGTGTAGTAATTGAGAAAGTTAAGTGGGGACAGAATAGTAAATTTCAGCAATAATAATTTATTATTTGTGTGTGTATAGTGTTATCCGGACACAAGCAAGTAAATCAGTGAGGTACGAAGTTTAAGACTAGATTGCCAACTTCATAAACTGCATAGTCTTGTTGTCGTTATGCAAGAAAATAAGGATTGTTGTTGGGTTAATTATTCTATAATTGTAGGTGAGACGTTGGTTGATAATTTCCCTTTTTTGTTGTGTAATTTTTAGAATTTGTTGTGCACTTTTATTTCTTTTATATAGATGATTTAGAAGAGAAGATGAGCAAAAAGTAATTTTGGGGTTTGGAATGAAGAAATCTATAATTTTACAAATCTTCCTCTAAATTTTTATTGTGGGCCAGTTCAATATACATCATCTGAAAAAGTATCATTTGTACATATTTTAATCCATTCCTTCCCTATTATTGAGGTAATACAATATTTAGTCCATCTAGTGTGAATGCTCTTAACAATACAGACACAAAAGAAAAATTAACTAAAAAAACGTAACAGTACAGGAAAAAACGAAAAGTACAGAAGAAAAAAAAACTAAAAAACGTAACAATACAAAAATAAACGAAAAGCACTTACTTTATATCTAAAAAACTTCAATTTTTATGCTATGAAGAAGATATGGTGGTTTGATTTTAGAGAGAAGTTCAAAAGTTTATATTAGAGAAAGATGGAGAAGAAAGTGAAACATGGGAATAAGAATTAATAATATGGTTTTTCATATTTTGATGGAAGACGAAGGGTAAATTAGTCATGTCCTATGAAGTTTGGTTATTTAGGCAAAGAAAAAAATATATAATTATTTTGTTGTTTATTTCATTGATTATAATTATTTAGCCAAATTTCTCAAAAATAATAATCCTTGAGTCTATTAGAGGCAGAAGAAAACAAGCCTATTCTAAAATAAAAAGTCATGAAATAAAACAATATTGTTTCCGGTGTATCATCTTCAACATCATCACATTGTGAACCAATAATATGGCGTCACCACTCTCATTACAGAATCCTCTTCTTCCTGGTCTGAAGCCGTTGACTTCTTCAGCATTTCCACTTCACAGCTACACTTGGTCAACCCCAAGAAACCGTCGTCTCACAGTCTCATCTTCTTCAGCGTCTCCTCTTTCTGCTAACGACATTGTTGTGCGTATGTAATTAATTATATCAATTTCGAAAATATGAAAAATTAACACTCCCTATATCCCTAAAATATCGTCCAATTTACTTCTTCAAAACTCACTATTAACAAACTCGACCCGATTGGTCTAGTGATTGAACTAGTTGGGGTTTCGGAGGTAGAATGTCGTGTAAAGAAGGGGTTGAAAATTACTGTAACTAAAAGGTAGCTGGACCTTATTAATAGAGTTAAACAACCTTGATTTGAATGTTAAATAGTAAATCGGCATGGAAATACTACAGTTTGATATATATTTTCGCAAAATATTATACAATGTATCGAATATATAGTTAAGATATTAAAATTGGAAATTGGTCGGTTTTTTATGGATGGATGATTTATTGAAAAGGCTGATAAAAATGTGGCATTTTGCAGGTTGGTTGTGGAAGTGCATGCTTGGACTATTTAGCTGCAGTTGCATCTTATCCTAAGCCTGATGATAAAATTCGTAGCACTAGCTTCAAGGTGTTACTATATACTATACTTCATCCAAAAAATATTGACATAGTATTTGATTTTAAATGGTCAGATTAACAATATTTGATGCTTAGTTGGTATAAAGAAGTACGATTTGAGTAAAAATTATCATGCTAATAGATAAGTGTGTTATATTTTCATCAACTATTGTGTAAATATATTTTAGTTTAGTTTTGATCAAAATTTGAAACTTGACAATCTTTTCGGGATGGAGAGAGTATGCTATATGTGTACATATATTTGCCAATTACTCGGTAATTTTCAAGGTTTACTGAATGAGTGATTAGAGATTAGACTATTGTAGTACAGTTTCGTTACATGTAATGTGAGGTTGTGCTGATAGGTGCAAGGAGGAGGAAATGCTGGGAATGCATTGACCTGTGCGGCTCGTTTAGGCTTAAACCCTAGACTTATTACAAAGGTATAATGATGTAGTGATATCGTTCTCGAGTGTATCTTTCAGTCACTGGTTTATTTGGGTTACAACATATTGGATTGATGCCTTTTTATTCAACTGGAAATGGGTATTGACTCGTAAGTAATGTACGATAGGTGGCTAATGATTCTCAAGGGAATGGGATACTGGATGAGCTACAAGCTGATGGTGTTGATACTTCCTGCATTGTGGTATGTGTAATTCTACTAGAAAATATCCAACCTTTGTTATTTATTTATGTTGTTGACCCTGTATATTGTTGCCTGCGGGTTTATACTTTCCTATGTTTTTGAATATTTTTTAATAGGTCTCAGAGGAAGGAAATTCACCCTTCACCTACATCATTGTCGACAACCAAACGTGAGTGGCTGTTTTGTATTCTTTTTTGTAAGGGGGAGTATGAAAAGGAATGAGTGAAGGTTCTCTTTCAGCTGATTGCTTAATATGATGATTAATTCAAATTAAATATGTGAAATTAACAAATTTTAAGCATTTGGCAGCATGACAAGGAAGATACCTCAACAATTGCAAACTATATATATACTCGCTTATTAGCGCTATAACGTCATTTGGCTATGTGTGATGTGGGACTTAGTACTAAATAGATAATTGTGGTGTACCTCTCTCAGACACACAGTAAAAGTTTCGTTGATGTCTTTTCCTGACAACTGCATCTGTTTTTTATATAGCACTGTTATATTTTCAGCTAGTTGCCGATTTCTTTCTCATTTATCTGATGAACAATTTGAAACTTAAAATCTTAAGACATATATATATTTGTAATTTCTCAGGCGAACTCGAACATGCATTCATACTCCAGGAGACCCTCCCATGGTACCTGAAGATCTTACAGAGTCTAATTTATTTTCTGCATTGAGTGAAGCAAGACTTGTCTATTTTGATGGAAGATTGCATGAAACTGCTCTAGTTATTGGAGAAGAGGTGATTTCAGATTCTGAATTTTGTGCGACTTTTAATATATACATATCAGGATTATCCTTCCTAGAATATGTAGTGGTGGCAGAAAGAGAGACAAAATCCACTAATCTGCAAAGTTGCAATGTATTTTAAATCACATTGTTCTTTAATAGGTTCTAAATGTAGCTTTTTAATTTTTCAGTGCAGGCAAAGCGCAGGGGCATTCCAATCCTAGTTGACGCTGAGAGGAAAAGGGAGGGATTAGACAGTCTTTTGGATTTGTCCAGTTATGTTGTGTGTTCTACGTCATTCCCACAGGTAATCTAAGGGTATTCTTTCTAGCTACTGTGACAAAAGTTAACCACAGGCTCTTACTTTTGTTAGAATACTTAAGAGTATCTTTTCTAGATGTCATTTCAAGATTACAGCAATCTTTGGAAAATTACTGGGTTTAATTTGATATATAACTTTGAAAATTCAACATATACTTCATTTTTCAGTAGAAGATATGATGACTAACAAGACATGGGGCCGTGTCGGTGTTTTTCTTCAGAAACATCTGTGCCTTTGTTCAATGGAAGCTAACTAGTCTAAGTTTGTCACCTAATTTTCTTTGTAAATTTGTCCCATTGTAGATCTAACGTCTTCAGTTTCATTCAATCACTGAGTCTATGCAATTCCAGATTTCATTCCTCTATCCAGTTATTGTTTATGCTGGTGACTTACCAGTATTGGTAAAGGAGGTGTTGACTATGGTACTTCACATTTCACAGACATTAATGGTCAATGGAAGTAGTCGCAAAGCACGATAATTTAAGTAGCTGTTCTATGTGATCCTTGAAGTGATGCATACTTCATTCTCTAGAGATGTATGAGTTACTTGAGGAATATTAAGATGCATTCGCCTTTCGGCAAGGTTCATGTCTGGAGAGCACTTTTAGTTCACATGCTCACCTTTCACCAATGCGGGTAGCACTTTACCACTTTAGCTATATATCTCCCTGCCTCGGTTAAGATAAAGAACTGACCCCCTGCATGCTTGTTTGAATTAACGAGCCACATTAAGGTCATAAGTTCGTATTGACTGTTTCCCTAGAGGTAACACCGCGATTGCACTGTTCTGATGAAACCATGGGTTTATGTTGCAGCTCCAATTTAATTTTTGACCCATTTAATGCATTTTGTCTGACAGGCATTCACTGATGCCCCATCTGTTCCCAGTGCACTTGTTTCCATGCTTCTCAAGTTGCCAAACATTAAATTTGCCATTGTGACATTAGGTGAAGAAGGTTGCATAATGCTAGAGAGAAGTTCAACTGGTATATTTGTCTTTTTTCGCAACAAATTTCATAGAGTTTGTGACTCATACTCTCAGCTTTCTCACACGAATTATCCATTGCAGGAGATTTACTTTCTGAAGAGATAGAAGTGGATGAATTGTTAGAAAAGCTGAAGCAGGAAAAAGATAATACTGCAACAGCTCCAAAATGCATATCCTCGGTAATCTATGTATTCTATACATGTGAAATAGCATATTCATCTGGCCATATTGTTTCACAGCCTCAACGGGTTTTCGGGGGGATGGAGTTTTTCATTTGTGTTGTGTGACAATCAGAAGTATATGTGTTTTTGAAATACTGAAAGGTGTTCCCATGTTCTGTTTTCCATGGAGGCACATTGCAACTTTTTAGCGCACGGGGTGAATTAACCTGCACGTTCTTGCCTATTTCCCTCCCAAGTACCAGTGAAATATATATATATATATATATATATATATATTCACTCTGCAAGATTACTAAATTGGAAACATCATTTATGTTTATTTAAATTAAAGTTGTCTTGCTCCCATTTTGTAGAGTGCATCTGTTTTACGAGCAAAGGGAATAGGAACAATTGGTGGAAGGTTATTTGTTGGAACGGCTGAAAAGATCCCATCCTCTGAGCTTGTTGATACAACTGGCGCCGGTGATGCATTTATAGGAGCAGTTCTCTATGGTATTTTGTGCTACTTTATCGTAAAGAACTTTTTGATTCTTGTCTTCAAAAAAGTTATGCATGTAAAAAAAAAACCCATAATAGTTGTACCCTTTCAATATCATAAATGAATTCTATATATGATGTTTTTGCTGATGAAGTTTTGAAGGTATTGATTCTTGTGTTGGTTTTTGTTGTTCATATGAAGCCATATGCGCCAACATGCCCCCAGAAAAGTTGTTACCCTTTGCTGCTCAAGTGGTAAGTGAGTTTATTTGAACCCTCAAGTTTAAGCTCATGTATGTTTTTAGTTTTAGATGAGTGAGGTTTAGTTTATGTATGTTGTGAATGGTAGATTTATGCCCAGATGCATCTAAAGGAATATGTGGACTTCCTTTGTTAATTGTTTGCAGGCTGCTATAGGTTGTAGAGCTTTAGGAGCAAGAAGTGGTCTCCCATACCATGACGATCTTCGCTTGGCATCTTTCTTGAGGTAGCAGAAAATACTTAAATAGTTTCATCACTGCATATGGTCTTTTATATCGTTGCAGTTTTTGAACAGCTCAGGATGACATGCATATGTTCCATTTTTCCCTATTTCTTTACTTAGACTTGGACTGAGAACAAAAAGAGACAAGACCATTAATTCAGACAAGTTTTTTACTGTAATTCTAATCAGCAATTTTGTTGACTACTCGAAATTTCATCATCGATTCATATTATTATTCTGGTGTGTATATGAGATAATTATCTAACTACTTCTCATAAACAAATAGAAGAATTCCACAACCATGATCCTTAAAAAAAATTGGGAGACAGAATTGAAACAAATTACATTTGTTAAAGAACATGAATTTCAGAACTCAGATAAATGTTGAAGTTGGAAAAAAACTAATTTGAACTCATAAAATTTCCTAGAGAGGCATGGGAAAGCTAGAGTGTGAGTAAGGTGAATGTGGTGAGTTCATGACAAAGGAAGGGGTATTTCCAGCACTATGAATTTGTGACGATGGGGTTCTAGGAGTCATAGGGCTTGGTGATCTTGGCCTTATGACGTATCTATTCTCTCCACTTCTCCTCGGCCCTTTCTCTGCCCATTTGAGCTCCTCTTGCTTTACCATGTTAGGATAGCCCATACAACAACCCATCTGGCCTGCTTTTTGTATATACCTGAAAAGTAAGGATGGATTATTGATCATTTGCATAATAATTGGCAAGTGACAATCATAGGGAAAAGTTGTGATTAATGTGATTTAGGGGTCACAAGTTTCACAAATAAAGATTTGAGAAGAACACACAAAGATCATTTGCATGTGGGATGATTTGAACTCGTGATCTCTCGCTTATGCTGTCGCATGTTAGCTATCTGGTGTCTTCCTTATGAGTATAAAACCAAGTGTTAGAGAGTATTTTTCACCTTTGGCTAAATCTTTTTCCGAGACATTCGATGCACTTTCGGCCTTCTGTCATCTCTCCCATTCCATTTCTCAGACATCGTTTGCAATAAACCCTTCCGCAGACCTGAACTTCATATAATTTGTTATCTATGTCATGAAAAGACTAATAATCTGGTTAATTAAAGATTCTGTTCATTCAATTATGAGAACTGTTTTATTGGACTCTCATGAGTGTCCATATAGGTATCTCTCAGTTAAAATGTTATATGAGTAGGTTTTCAATATTGCATGATTTAGATGCATGGGTTGAGTGAAACAGAAATATTGAATTACCAGGCAACGATGGCGAAAAATGTAAACATAAGTACTGCATATGGTACAAATGTTGGAATGTGGAATCCCAGGCCTTCTCCGTCCCCCCTTCCCATTATAACCCCCCACCATAGAAGTCATGCTTATTCCACTCATATCAGTAAAAGCCACACTAGTTTCAACCCCTCCATGATGGCTGAACTCTGCATGATGATGTCCTGTAAAAGGCTCGCCATGATTCCTTGTCGCATGATGGTGATGATAACCATGACCACTATGCACATGCATATGATCACCTACTTGATGGTGTCCGTGGTGGGGAAGGTGGGTTTCAAATGGATTACTTGCGGTAGCACCACCAGGCATGTGGTGAGGGTTGTGGTGGTTCTCAGATGGAGTATGATGGTTAAAGATTGGATACTGAATATGACTATTGTTAAAATGATGTCTTGATGCTTCTATGCTGTGATTGAAATCTAAGCTTGGAAGCTTGTTCAAAGATGAAGATGATGAACCAGTTTCACTAGATATTGTTTTCTGCATGGAGTGAGATTTTTTCTTTTCAAGGGAAAGACTATGCTGTTGTTTAATTTTTTTCTGTTGGACTTCAGCCAAATCTTGAAAACTCAGGTTGACTGAATCTTCTGGGATTCCTAGGTACATTTCTTCTAGCTCTCTTCTTGCTTTCTCCAATGTTGACTTGTCCCCCATTGTTTCACTCCAATTTTTTATTTTCCTTTTTTGAAGAGAAGTAAGAGAAGGGAGGCGGAGGCGGGGGCGGGGGCGGGGGCGGGGGCGGGGGTGGGTGGGTGGTGGTGGGGGTTGGTTATTAGAGAAAGATGGTAGGAGAGGTAAGATTGAACTTCTTGATTATGAAGTTATGAAAGAGTTTGTGATTATTAAGATTAAGGAGAGGTATATGTAATATTAATGCTGTGAAGATGACTGGGTAAATTGCAGGCCGGCTATTTTGGCATTACTTTAATATAATGACAATTGATTGGTTTAATTAAGGTGAAGATTACGATACAACTTTCTTACATTTAGACTGTTACATGTGAGTTTCTATGGGCACCGAACTTTATTATTACAAGTAATATCTCGTAACCATTAGGATACTTTAGTGGTAATACCTTCGTTTTACTTGAGATAACCTTGGGAATATATGCATGTGTTATTAACTTATTATACGTTTTGTTTAAAGTTAATTAAGAGGGCTATGGACTGTGTCTGACACTTTGCGTGTTATAATTTATTAAGATTATAATATATGTTTTATTTGCTTTTACAAATTAATTTTAAATAAAAAATAAATATTATGATCTTTAAGTCAGTGTAATAGTGAGAGTTAAATGTAACAAGTAAATTCAGGTAATAGTATATTGTATCGTAAAGAAAATAATTATAGATAACTAAGGTAGTACAATTTTTTATACTATAATGTTAGTCAATAATCCCATTACCTGCTTAAGCGTAATCGAAGACATGATGATGTAATAGTACTCCATATTCTAGAATGCCACTAGGCAACAAGTTTTTTTTTTTTTATTGTATCGAAAAATAGATAATACTAAGTGAAGAGGGTGAGTCAACCTTTGACTATTGTTCGAGAAAAAAACAATTTAGCAATCTGCAGTGTCGAATACTTCGTCTTCAGTGTGTCCCGATAAGATCATTGTGGAAGTTGGTCCCAGGCCGGTCTTCTCCCCCTAATCATAATTTCTTTCTTTATATACTGATTCAAAAAAAAAAAAATAGCAATAGAATATTTATATCTTTTACTTATTTAAAATTGACATTTGTTTCCAACTCAGTTATCGGATAGTGGCACAGTTGTTATACTTTGATCCTCAAATTAACTGTTTCATTCAAAACTAATGGAAAAACTGTGTCACTATCGTCTATTGGAGACCAAAGTATTACATTATATCGCCATCAAGGATCAAAGTGCAATTCATACTCGTTATATGAAATCATTTCGGCAATTAACATAGGTTAATTGACAAATACTTTTGAAATGTTCAAGTTCTTGTGGTAGGTACCTCCCTCACTCTCTCCCTTTGTGTGTTCCAACCACCGTGGATGAGTGTGCGTGTGGAGGACATTATGTGTTACCAAAGTTACCATATCCGGACACCCGGTTTCTTTTGAATTGGTGTGTGTGTGTGGGGGGGGGGGGGGGGGGAGGACAATTCGTTTCTCCCATTGCTAGTCCTGGGCAGATTCTTCTTCCGGCACCGAAAGGAAGTAACTCATAGTGACTACTCTTCCAATTGATATCGCTATCTTCAAACCTCTCAGGGTAAAACTCTTCAGGATTTTCCCCATGTTGCAGTATCTCTCCCGATTGCCCAAACGTTCACCAGGACTCTCGTCTTTGCTGCAACATTGTAGCCTCCAATCGTGCATTGGCGCATCGTTTCACGAGGGAGTAGCAAGGTAGCAGGAGGGTGCAACCTGAATGTCTCCTTCACCACCATGTTGAGATATTTTAGGCTCTAAATTTCCCTTACCTCCATCATAGGTTTTTTCCCTACTTTGCTTCGTATTTCTGCCTGAACTTTTTTCATCACTCTCAGGTCCCCTACAAGCATATTCTGCAAAACAGAACACCATTTTAAAGGAATGACTTGTTTACGTACTACTCTGTATATAAATTACTGATGTTTATAATATGTCATATTTAGATTAATTCGAAATGATAAGAAGTCATAATGAATGTCCATATCTTAATAATAAATGCACATAACAGAATGTTATTGTTTAATAAATGATTTTGATACACACAAGGTTGAATGAATGCATGCTGGTCACGCATACCAAAATATTTATTAGTCGATCATATATACTTTATTATGTCTCTGTTTGTGGTGACATAAATCCCTCCCTACAACTTAAGAATTAAGAATTTTCACAACAACAAGGTCTACTCGAAATTTGTAAATTGTTCAAACATATTTTTGATAAAAAAAATTAATTTTAATAAATATTGGGGAAAATATTTATGTCATGATTTATTTTTTTTAACTCAAAATTAATGAAGTAATAATAATAATAACATAATATAAATAAAAATCAATATAATTTCAAAAATATGTTTGGACAACTGTAGCCTTGTCAATATGTGCCCAAAAAATGACCAAGTTACTTTTGATACATGTGTGATCAAGTGTGATATAGAAACATGTGTGATCGAATGGTGACATTGTATAAAACATCTGTAATCAAATTTCATTTAGGAAAAGGATGGAGGGGCCGAGAATTAATGTCATGTTAACTATATATATAAAAAAAACAATAGTAGGTGAATGAAATTTTATGACCCGAATTAGGCGATCTTAAAATACACTAGATTCATTTCCACTCAACAAGTCCAAACAGAGCCAAATCTACAAATTATAGACCTCTATTATGTTGTATTCTTTGACAGAATATGTCATTTGTAGTTGCAAAATATAAAATTATAAGTTATGGTGTTGGAAAAAAAACATTAACCAAACACAATAACAAAATACCACTTTTCTCTTTGGCCCTAAGCTCTACCGAAAACAAAAAAAAATCACACATCAATTTGCTCTCCTTTTACACTTACTCGCCTGTTTTCTCCCTATCCATGTTTGCATGTGTGGTTTCAGAAACATGTTCACTAATACCAGCAACTTGGGAGGATAAACAAGGGCCTAAGCTTCCGAGGCCCGATTGTTTCAAATACATTTCCAATGGAAGGCTGGTAGCGTTAACAAGGTTCGTTAGGCTCATCCCCGCCGCTGCAGCGAGCAGCTCGTCTTCGCGGGTAGGATGAGAATTGAGATCTAAGCTTGTCTTGCTCGCCTCCATTTCTGCCTCGTCCATTTGGTTACCATCCAGGGTGCCATTATTTTCTGGATGAAGCATTTGCAACAGTGCTTCTCCAACTGTGGCATCTGTTTCAAACGCGTTTCTTATGGCTTCTTGATCTTTTTCTTGGGCAAGTTCTGCTTCACGGTCCGATTGGCGTTTTTTCTTACGCTGCATAAGTGTTTTAAAGCGACGTCTAACAGTTAAGCAGACATTGCACTTACAAGTTGATGGGTGCTTGCCTTTCCCACTCGGAGGCTGAATGCACACAATACAAGAGCAACCAGGACGATGCCGAGGGTGTTTTGTGGTAGCACTGGTTGAAGCATCAGCTATTTCACTCATGTTGTCACCTAAAACTGCAGCAGTAGCCAAAGCGTCCAAGCCTGAAGGTTCACATTCAACTGGCAATTTGCTCTCACTGGTGATTTTGCGCCTTTTAGGATCTGCAATAGCAATTTAACTTGGGAAGTCAAAACATGAAGATAAGCTTGTCAGCAGGGAAATTTGCCAATATACATGACACGTCTTCGGTCACATTAAGCAGAGATATATAATAGCAGCTCAACTAACTTGCATAAGGATACCAGACTCCTACTCAAATCTACCATATGTGTAAGAGATCAAAATTTCAAGAGAAGGAACTCCAAAAGCATTTAAAGTTTGAGAAGAGAAGTCTGAGCATACTTCATGTTGGCTGCACAGCCTAAAAGAGCATTTAACAACTAAAGAGAGATAAAGCCAACAAAGAACAAATCGAAGGGGTTTCAGTTTGTTAAAGTCGATCTTGATGTGTATGGTCTCACATGCTCCTTGCGCGATGAAAGATAAAAGAGGTACGGAAGATAAAGAAGCTCACGTCTCTTTGAACATGTATGACAAATGGCTTCAGTGAGTTAGATACATATAAACAACACATCCAATTGGTATGCACATATTTGGCATTAAAACAAGTTATCAACATGTTGACAGAAACAAACATGTGAAGCAAAGAACACACAACAGAGTTAAATGCAGCATTTGTTAAAGAAACATTAGAGTTCACGTGCCTGCCCACTCCAGAATAGGTAAGCCCTTAAACAAGAGATGCAACTTGTGATGAAAATTTGATAGTGTTCTTTGTAACGTCACCCTGACTTTACTTACTATCTCCTCCTCTTTTCGGAGAATCATTTCTAATCTACTTGCTATGCACATACATATATGTCAACGTCCAGTGTGCCCAAGCTCAAGATATGAATTACAATTTAGTACCAACTACTATCTAACAACGGATGCAAACATAATGTCACATGAACAATTCCAACAGAAACTTCCCATAAAAAAATTAAACAGATTAAGTCGACCGTCTAATACCTTTATTCACTCTCTGCAAGGCATCCAGTTGATGTACATTTATATCCTCAGCTGCAGAGCACGAACACCTGGAAACAAATATATCCATTAAGTCGCAGGAATTGCATAAGGTTATTGTTTCCTAACTGTTCATTTCTAAATTTCTTTGAAGCCTTATATTTTATCCATTTTTCTGTTCATCTATAATAATCTGTGGCCAGAATTATCACAACATTACATCAACATATTCTCACTCCATTACTAGATTCTCACTAGCCTACCACAATCATATGACAAGTGCCTGACATCCGACATGCCAATTGGTAATATATAAACAACTAAAAGAAAACAGAGAACTCGATGCTGTTTAAGATCCTGGGTCTATCGGACACAGCAGGTCGAAGATATATAAAACGAAAGCACAGGTTGTTTAATAAAAAAAAAAATCTAATCAAGATAGTTCCGCACCTAATATTTTCTGTTTCGTTTTCACCCTGTACCTACTCTAACCCAACTATTGAAGAACGAGAAGAAAATATGCTATGTAGCAGCATCTTATCCTTAAGTATAGTTCCATCCCCGCACATCTAATAAAGATAAATAAATGGCCAACTAAAACTCACTTGCAAGAGTAAAATACCTCCACTTGTACACAACGAACTTTTAGTTGCAGATGTAAATATACATATGCAATGATAGTAAGGGAGGAGCATACAAAAACACAAGCTATTAAACAAATGGAGGGGAGAATGGGGATTGCCTGCCTGGATCCAGCATGACAGGATAGGATAAAACCACTTAAGAAGTGAATTAATACTTAACTTACATAAATGCAGAATCGAACAGTTATAACATAAAATAACATTCTGCATGAATTAGGACTTATATACAGACCTTCTCAAGTCCCAAATGTTGTCAGAGCATGACCACTTTGCAGGAATGAGAATGTCAACTGGCAACATTCGCCATTTAGAGCAACTGTCACACTGAACCCATTGTTCCTCATCTCTGAAAAAAGAAATTGCATATACGCCATAGCCCGTAAATTTCCTCAGTTTTAGAAATATAACATGGTAACTATGAGATAGAAGTTAATAAATGAAAACCCTTAAGTTCACTGCCTTAGTGTTGCTTACCCAGATGGCAGGGAAGTAAAAATTGTTTTCTTCCCAAAAACTGGAGGATCCTGAGTAACAGAAAGCAAATCATGAAGAGAACGTCATAAACATGAGAAACCAATTGATCTTTCTAAGTGTATGAGTAATATAATACACATGTGCAGACTATCGTGTTATCATTTGTTTATTTAAGTGGGCTGAACATACATCATACTCCTCAATTTCGAGGTCCTCAATCAAGATAATATTTGGCCTGGCAGTAGGGGATGGACGAAGCAAGTCTTGTGCTTCTTCCCATGTAACCTTAAGTTCCATAGCATCTTCACTATGAATGAGAAGCCTTTTATTTTTGGACCCAATGTTTCGAGCTGTCTTCTTTTCCGAAGAAATTAGCCTCTGAATACTCTCGTTGCTTGTCCTGGCCCCATTCTTGAATTTAAATAACCACAAAGGGGCTGGTTAGCAAGTTGCTGAAGGTGGGGAATATTAAGTCAGTCAGAAGGCCAGAGGTTCTGCTTACCACAAGCACATTATCATTCCCACCAGCAAAAGTAAATTCTTCACCAGAAGAAGCACCATTAGCGAGCGAATTTATTTGGATCTCCTGCAGTTGTAATTAAACACATTACTCGACTGCAGAATAGTATAATCCTAATTTTTTAATGACAGGGATAAAGACCTGTGCATCATTGTTCGTAGCCTTCCGCGCACCAATCACCAGTTTACCACCAGGTTCAATTCGACTGAAAGTCACTATATATTAAAAATTCAAAATCAATAATTACAGAAAGAAATTACAAAATGAACACATATCTATTCGAGTAAAAAACAATTACATCTTCAAAAGAACAATAATAACTCAAGAAAATGTTCATCATTAATTACTCGAACATCAAGATAAAGTTCCCTCAAACCAAAATTTATTGGAAAATATAATGAAAATATTAGGAAGCAAAGGGCTATTGTCAGAAAATTTCAAGTTACAAGAAGATACCAGTATCTCCTGCTTCTAACTGCATATTCTGTATGCAAGGGGTTACACCTTCCAAGACGTACATCCTACTGTTATTGTTGGGCCAAAACCTAAACTGGAATGTCCACTCTTTTCCTGTTATATCTTGAACTCTAATTGGGATTCCATCAGAATTATTGATGTGGGGAAAATAAGTCTGCAGAGAGAAATTATTTTAAGTGGGACCTCACAGTCATAAATCTCAATGCAAGATGAAGGAGCAAATATTAAGTAAATAACAAAATTCTTACTTCAGCGCATGCTTTGGGTAGAACAAGACGACCAATACGACCCGCATCACTGGCACTAAGAATCTTCTCAAATAGTGGAACAATGGTAGAGTTCAAACTTAAAGATATGGTTAAGCTCTACAAATTATTTGACTCAAATAAACAGCTCATATATAATATGCAATGTCTAATAATTGTAAATTCTAGCATAAGCTTACTAAACTCTAACGAACAAAGTTAACTACATATGTAAAATATTGTTAAAGGATACTGCCCAGATATTTGTTTAAGCTCCTGGTCTGTAATCCTCGGCCAATACCGAGGAAGTAATTGATGGCGACCACGCCCATCAGCAGGAGGTCTAGCAACACGTGCTTGAGGAGGTGGTGGTGGTTTCATGGCCTCAGAGCTACCACTAGGAGTAAGCTTTAGGGGTTTCTGTAGTATGGGTAGCATCTTTTGCCCTTGCTGAGATGGAGAACCGCTATTACGTTCTGGTCCTTCACTCCCATTAGCATATGGTTTTATACCCAATAGAGTGCTTAAGGAAAATTTGGGAGATTCATACATATTTTTCACTCCATCTTGGTGTTTGTTCTGATCAGGTCTAGTGTATGGAGATGACCCAAAAACCTCTTTGTTGAAACTTGGAACCGAAGGTACTTCTCCTACTTGAACAACAGTTGGTTCCTGTTTCGATTGTTTGGGAGTTACGTATTGAATATCCTTTTCCTTCTCCTTCTCCTTCTCCTTCTCCTTCTCCTTCTCCTTTTCCTTCTCCTTTTCCTTCTCCTTCTCCTCCATAACTTGGGCCACTTGTGTGAACACCTTTCCAAGACCATTTGCAGTCCCATTACTGACATGCTCATCATGAACCTGCGATAAGGATGCAAATTTAACACACAATATTTTTCCATATGGTAAGGTAATGAACACCATAAACTTTCTGTAAACAAAAACACTATGTGTCAAAGGACACTCTTGCATAGATTGCCAAGCGGAACCAGTAATAAACCTTCCAATTATTAATTAATTAATTGAATCACAGCCTCAAATCATCTAAAAAGATGACAAGTTGCTTATGCTATGGAGAGTGGGAAACAGAAGGAAATTCTAAGAATTATCACTAAGTAATATAGAATTGAATTAACCTGAAGATACAAAAAGTTGGCCAAGTTTCACAATAAACATGCTCGTGCAATAGGAATTTGCAAATTAATTGTTTTTAGGAAGAAGATAATAAGTAGGTATCAAATGTTACTCTTGGCTGATGATTGATCTCGTTTTTCGTAATTTTACTATACCTGTGTTGTTCCCTTTGTTTGAGCCTCTGAAAGCTTGACACACGTAATACAACATATACCTCCATAATCCATGTATTCATGCAAACTTTTGGAAGCTACACATCCACAGTGAACCCGCTGCCATAAGATAAACGAGATGTTAAAAAGCATCACAAAACTGAACTACAAGGAAAAAAGTAAATAAATATGCAGGCATACCTTTCCACAGAGTAGGCATTCTCTCCAACCAGTGTCATCTAGGTGAAACGTATGGCAGAACATTAAATTTTCATATGCAGATCTGTACCCCCAGTGTTACATGATGATGGTAAGCATTGTTAAAAAAAATCATATACAACAAAAAGCTCAAGGCATATAAACACACCAACCAGTAGATAATAACAAGAAAAATCATACAGTTCTTATAAAGTGATTTGAACCCTTGTCAACACAGGAAAACAAAAAAGATTTATAGAAATATTTATGAAGAACACAAGGTGTAAAAGTATGTTGGGAAAGAAAGTGTCCTTTTATAATTTCTGATCTTACGTTTTTAATTTCCGAACCTAACAGCTAATGAAACAGGATCGAACACTTAACTGGAACAAGGCTCTATTACTTAAAAGTTGCAAGAGCATTTTAAAGGCTTGATGAGAGAGAGCATGACATTCTGAGTACTGTAATGAAATGATGTGGGTCTAAGAAATCAAGTCCTGAGACCAAATTAAGTCAATACTGGCCAGATAAAAGGTTCATTAACATCAAAAGGCGGCAAATTTGATATGTTGCATTACCACGATTAACACATGCAACATGAAACTGAACAAAGTAAATTGTCATTTAGCTCAATTAATGGTTTGGACAAGCATCAACCGACAGACAAACGGGAGAAAGAAAAGGCCAAGGAAACGATTACCCACACCACATTTCTTGCTGCTCTAAGAGTTAAGTCTGCAAGTACAATTCACATTCGCCTACTTTCTGATTAAATTTTTTATGGAATCAGCGCATATGAGCTTCACAAGTCACAACATAACAACATGCATGGGTACAACTACAAAAGCTTTTAAAATGAAAATTTCTGTGAATGAATTGTTTCTTCATGGTTGAAGAGTACTTGTTTTGTACAAATAGGAATCTAAAACATCCAATGTAATTTATTTCCAAACATCTAAAAAAAGAAATACAAGTAAAAGAAGCATAGCCAATAAGTGAGATGCCAAAAAAAGCCAAGACTGAGAAACAAGAAATACAAAAAAGTAAGGAACTTTCAACATTCACAGCTTATAACAATTGCCTATAAAAGTGGAAAACATGAACTTTATTCACATTTTAGTCTACAAATTAATATTTACATCCCAAAATTACCCTCCCACCATTAAAATCGGACACTCACAATTCAGACACACGTTCAATTGGTCAAAATATGAATCTAGACAAAATGCTTACCCACAGTTGTTACAAAGGGTTGCATATCCACCTGACCTCAAACCCCAACCTTTTTTCCACTCGGACGACGTCGTCACACTACATGCCTTGTTCATGCATATCTTGGACCCCATTATCTTCAATTTCAACCCTCGAGCTCTGAATCATCAACTATAACCAAATCAAGTGATAGCAAATTCAAACCCTAAATTCATTGAAAGAACTATAGTTGACCAAGATCGACTAAATTCAAACCCAATAATCAAAATCAATAAAAGGTTCAATCTTTTCAGAAACCCAACAATTTATTCCAAAAAGCAATCCACTAAAGCAGTTGATTAGCAAATTCACTTCAATTAACTGAATGTAACATGCAATTGAACATCCAAACAAACAACCTTCAAATGTTTTCAAGTAAAAAACCAATCTTTTTTATAAACCCAACAGTATATTCCAAGAATCAATCAAATACAGCAACTGATTACCAAATTAACTTCAACCAATTGAATGTAACATGAAATTGAACATCCAACACAAGAACCTTCAGACAAAATTAGATCTTTGATGAGCAAAACATAATACTCAAATTGGGTTTATTATTTGGGTGTGGGATGAGCTATTTGTTGGTTGCAAGTCAATTTGGAAGCAATTATGTTAATTTTATTGTATAATAAATAAAAATAAGAATATGATAATATGCATGTGTAGATGAGACAGAGATAGAGAGAGAGACAGAGAGAGAGAGAAGAACAAGAAGAAGTGAGATAAAGAGGGAGTATTATATATAGTGAGTTAAAAAGGAGGCGTGTATGCATGCAAACCAAATTAAGATGCATAAAATTACATGCACGAAACTATAAACTTCAAAACCATCGAATGTGGCCAGGTTTTATTACCTCAACTAAGGCAGATTTTAGTTACTGTTTTTGGATTTTCTTTAATTAAATATATTTCGGACTTTATTTTTTAGTATCTAAAAATATTACTCCTTACATCCCTAAAAGATTGGTATATTTTGACTTTACATGGTCAAATTTTGGAAACCTTTTTAATAATTCTCATTAACTAATAATAAGATATAATATAGTCATATGATATCTTGTTAGATTCGTCTCAATATATAGTTTTAAACTATCAACTTTTTATAATTTTTTTATATATAGAATAGAAGATATTTATGTTTGATATCGTTTTTGTTGATCATGAAAAATTAAAATGTATAATTTTTTTAGGGACGGAAGGAGTATATTTAAAGGCGTTAAAGGGAGAGGAAAAGTGTTTTTGTTAGGGTTAAGATTTGTTTTTCATTTTTTTTCGGACAAAGGGGAGTTGGGCATGTCAGTCAAAATGCGTCGTAGGATGTCTGAATTCAGACTCGAGGCAGCCACTTCCATTTTTGCTTGTTTGGTAAGAGAAATAATTAGTTTTAATTTTATTTATTTCTTGTTTATATTTTTTATTTTTTACCATTTCTAGCTATTATATGAAATGTAAATGTATCTATATCGACACGTGTGTTCTAAAGATAAGGATTTTTTGTGAATAGGTATAAAGAAATTGATTAATATGGTTGTCTAATGAACGTTCGTGTGAACTTAAATTACCTTGTATAATATAATCTGATCTAATATTACATGTTTCATTGTTGTTTTATATTTAAATCCTCACATATATATTAATTAGAATATTATAAACAAATTTAATATAGTGAAAATCTATTTTATTTTTTAAAAGTTATACTTAACGCATTGTATTATGATAATTGATTAAATATATGTATGTGAGAGAGAGAAAATTATTGAACATGCTAGTTTCATGAGGTTACAACAATTATTATCAATTTTTTTAAATATGTTCAATTGTTTCTTGAACTAGTTATAGATTGAATAATTCTACTTATGCAGAAGAAGAACGGAGTAAAGTTTCTAAAAACATAGTGAGTATATATATGAATTGACCATTTTGGGTCTTCAATATCAACATTCAACTATGATACCAGTTCTCAATCATCATGTAAGACTTCTTTGGTGATTTAAATAATAGTAAGAATTAAAATGACAACAAATTAAGTAGCACGAAGAGGTGGACTTGTTTATCGTTAAACGCCTTACATGTTTAATATGCCGTCCATTTCTAAATTGACAACAAATATTCATGATTCACACCACTATTAATTTATAGTATCAAACTTATATTATTAATAGCAATATATGATCGAAAAAATTCTATATTCAAGAAATCAACACATTAAAATTAGAAATAAATTAAGTGACCTTTGTTTTACACGAGGGAGTAACTAGAAACTTCACCAAACAAAAAAGTTCGATTTCACAACAATTCCACGGAAGAGTAGATACAAAATGTTAATGACGTTAGATAGCATATGAATAAATCTCTCCATTCATTTTGCTAAGGGCCATTTAATTTTATACAAAGTTTAAAGAAAAATTTGGATTAATCTTGCAAATATATATTTTCCTCCATTTTTCTTATCAAATTTGGCGAAATGGGACCTTTAGAAGGATTTACTATTTTATAAAAATGATAATTAGATTAGGGGACGAAGGGATCATACATTCATACAGTAATCTCAGTTTAACTGGATTACTTATACATCTGTTCATCAAGTTGAAGACTGAACCAAGTTAGAGCCAAATCCCAAATCAATAAATGCAAGTTACTTAGATTAAAACTGAAAATGCAGCCAAATGGATCAAACCTTATGCAATGGGCAGGTTCATGAACATAGAGGACCACTCCTGGTCCTGGGTATTTTGTGTACATGATTACATTTTGACCAATACTCCAATAGGTAACTCTTACAATTCTTCTACAATGACTCCCTTAATTACAAATTAATATGGAATGACTAAAATATATATTGTTGCAGGAAGTAGCTATAATGGCAGTTATCATATTTCATAGGCTAGAAGTTACTTATATCAGTGCTGGTGGTATTGAATCACGTCTCAGTTTCAAAACCAATGTTCCAAAATCCATCGGGAGTCAATGGAGGTTCATTTTTATACCTGTGCCTGGAAACTCCATCATGATGCTCACAGCGCAACTTCTTTATTCCACTAAATTCATTTCCTTCACGTGGAAGTACAGCATCGTAGAACTTCCTGCATTGCTTGCACTCCATGCCCTTTAACTTTTCCCTCTCAGCTTTCTTTCTCACTGGTTCCACAAACTTAAACCTGGATACCCCTAGCCTTAGAGGTGCCAATTTCTCTTTCTTTGAACTTGATTTAACATTCATGTCATGTGTTTCATCATCTGAATCGACAACGGCCATATCTTCAGGAAGTATTTCACTTTTGGAAGCCTTCCCCTGATTTCCTCTTAAGTTCTCCAGGGGAGTATCAAGAAAATCATCATGTAGATCGGGCCCATTTTTGCTCTGATGGGATCTTGTATCCCTCCAATAAGTGGCGTTGCGCTTTGAGCCTGCAGGTGGACAAGATTTGAGAATTCTAATGCCACCTGGTGCACCAAGGATGTTTGAAGGAGTCAAAGACTTAGTTTGCTGAAGTGGTGCAGCTCCATTACCGTCCTCCAATGTATCTCGTTCATCAGTATGCCCTGTAACTTCAAGAGCAATGCCACAGGCACTAATAATTTACTTTCGAATCTATAATAAGGTGTACAAATGTGATAGGAAAGTGATGGAGAATGATGGATCGCTGATGCCATTTTATTCAACATTAACTCAAACATTTCTCAGTTAATAAATTGCTCAAGTAATCTAAATGATCAAAATGTAATTAATTTTAGAGCATATGGGACCAGAATGGCATAAGTTTATGCAAGCTTGTTTTGCATATGGCTTATAACTTAAGGGAGTCCACCTAACCTTTTTTCAGTTCTTACAACTAATGTCTGGATAGTTTAGGCACATGGTTGATTTTCAACTGAGTTTGTATCCAGAGAAAAGGCTCAGCTTAACTATAGAACTCGTATAAAAGCATCTGAGCATACCAGCTAATTTAATTGGAGTTTGATTGAGCTTAGCTTCAGCATCGTCTCTCATCTTCGTTGGTGGAACTTTCGCAGACAGAAAATTGTACTGAGATTTCAGCTTCTTATAAGCCATTACCATCTCTTTAAGTTTCTTCTTTTCAGACAGTAACTCGGAGTCTCTAGCTTTTATCTGCTGGAGCAACTTCTCATGCAGAACCATCCCCTCATCAGACTCGTTGCTTCTTTCTTGGAGATTTAGTTGAAGCTTGTCAACATTATGTTGGAGATCCTTTAGTTTAGCCAGAAGAGAGTCATTCTGTTTCTCAAGGTCTTCCTGCTTCTTCCCTCTCGTTTCGCTTTCTAATTTGTACAGATCGATTTGTTGTAGTAGATGTTCTTGCAAATTTACTCCATCCTCAAGTTCTTTATTTTTCTCTTGCAGTACCCTCTGGATCTTATCAATCTTATTCTCCAAGTTCTCTACCTTATCCAGAAGAAACCTATTTTCCTTTTCATACTTTTCTAATAACTGTTCATTTTGCCTTCTTTCTGAGTCCCGTAATTCAATCATTTGAAGTAGATTTTTATGAAGATCCTTACCTCTAGCTATTTCAGCAGTGTTCTCATTGCATTCGCTCTGAAGTTTAACAACATCTTCCAGCGTCCTTTCAAGTTTATCAGTAAGTTCCTTCTTCTTTACTTCATGCTCTGCGAGTTCCTTGTCCTTCTGTGCTATCAGTGAACTCTTTGACTGCAGCTTATCTTCTAATTCCATCTCCCTATTGAATTTATTAGACTTCGTCATCAGCTCAGACTGTAATCTCTCAACTTCAAGCGTCATAGTCTCTTGTTTATTTACTAGCAGTTCACTTCTCTCTTTAAGCTCTTCAAGCGTGTTATCTTTATCAACTAACATCAATTCTTTTGATCTAATAATGTGCTCTAGGTTTAACTTCACTTCCTTTCCCACATTTACTTCATCAGTTTTCTGTTTCAACGTCTCACTAAGTTTCTCCATCTGCAGCAATAGACCTTTCTCATTTAATTTGTACTCATCTTCAGCATCCTTCCTTGCCTCATAATATATTTTCTGCAAGCTCTTAGACTTTGACTGAAGATTTGGATACAATTGGTGACAAAATATATATTCTATTTGGGAAATCCTGTCTTTTGCTTCTTGAATTGTGGCAACTAGTATAGTACTAAGTCCAGAGACATGCTTTGCATCTTCACTTTCCGCAGTATCGGCCACCTGAGGACACTTCAACAGTTCTTCGCCTTCCATCTTTCACACCCTTCATATAAATCAAAATTGATTATACATGAGAAGTACATATTTAGACCATTCATATATCTAATGACCATTGAGAATTACATGATTTTGACAGGATCAAATGAACATATCACAAAAAAATTAGGAGAAATATAGCGTTCGACTGTGGACCATCAGAAAAGATAAGCACAATGAGAAACACTCACAAGAAATCAATCAATTCCAAACCTTTTTGACAGAGGCCGAGTTGACTCCAAGTATTCTTCTAGCCACAAATTTTTTTAGAAATCAAGTAGTTCGACAAGCTTCTGGAGTAGCCGCAGACCCCGCATTGATTCTTAAAGTTTCACCTACCTAGTATCCAAAATTACCTACATTGCTTTCAATATTAGCTAACAATTTTCTGTATACGCTCATTGCAGATAGAACAATACAACATGAGTATTAATCAACACAAAGCAAAGTGAATCCTACATAAAAGGAACAAGAATTCATCACTATCTACAAAAATAGAGAAACAACAAGAGGACTAGTGTTATTTGCACGCTAACACGCTCAACCAGAGTCTACCCAGTCCACACTCGATGATTAACTGTTGCGGGTAAGTCGACAAATGAAGGCTGCTACTCACCGAGCGTCATTAACAAGTTTGCCCTTAAGACGATGAAATTTAACAAATACATGTGTATATATTAAACCATTTGAATCGATCCCTACTTTTTGTGGGTGACTCCAAATCGTCTCAACTAATGAAATCACATATACTACTATAATTACCCAAAAAACTAAAATTATTAAAATATTTCTAAAAAATAAATTAGTGAAACCAAATTAACAAATCAATTACGTATATAAATTTGTTTTATATGAGTAATAAACAAAAATGTATTCAAGGATCCAATTAAATTGAATATGTACTGTATAGCTCAATCTAGCCTAAGTTGATTACATTTTTACCCAAATATGCTTAATAAACTTCGTACTTGGGACTAAAGTAAAATTGTTAATTGATGAACTTTATTTTGAAATCAGATGCAGAAAAACAAAATAATGTAGCTGAAAGGACTAAGGATGGTTATTCAATAGATTAACCAATTTATAATTAAATGTAACAGATAAATAACGAATTGAAAATTGGAGGATAAAAAAGAGATCAAACCTTGGGGAAGAAACTCAAAGAGAGTTTACGGCGCGAAAGGCTTTTGATGTTTCAATTTGAAAGTCGTATTTATATCGAAATGCTAAATGAATCGTTGATCTGGGAAAAATGGGTAAAGATAAACGTTCATTAGAATTGGGTTGGGTTGGGTTGAATAAGTTTGATCCGAAAGTTTGATTAAGGTATATACAATATATAAATTTTTTACGCCCGCCTCTGAAATTGCATTGTAATGTTATTTGATTTGATGGATTGACCTCATAAATTATCACGGGTCTTTCTAGCACGTTTTGTCCTCGCTCACGTGTTTACCGGACACTTTTCAGTGGGTCACTATATCAGAATAACCTCAAGTCAAACACGCTTAACTTTGAGGATCATTTTAATGATACGGAAGTAGTACCAATCAAACATGTCACATCGTTAACTTTGGACCAGGTATATATATCAAAAGGGAATCTACTTGGACAATACATAGTTTTTTATACATTAACATTACTTGTAGATTGGTATCTGATGGGAGTTAAATAAAATAATAATAATATAATCATGAGAATATTGTCTAAATAAGAGTTATAAAATTAAAATATTATGGAAAGGGCAATAAAAACTCACGAACACTATTTAAGTGGAAAGGAGTCAATGAATAGTGAGTCGAGTCGAGTCAAGTTCAAGCTCTATGAGTTTTAGTTTTAGTTTTACTCTAGAGAGTAAGCAAAATCATTACCTCAATTCAACCAATTTTTTTAAAAAAATCATTCGAGTTATCTCCACCGATGTTCTCTTTTGTAACGGAGACCATATAATATTTTTTTTGTATGTGTTGGATAGACTTCGCATCAACGTCATAGCATGTGAACCACGCTAGGGGTAATTTGCCTATTTTATTATTTAGTAATTATTTTTGACAATCTTTTTTAATTATACATATTAAATAAGTAAGTGATGTACATTTTAAAGTTTATAAGGGGATATAGGTAAATTGCCGTATTTACCAATTAGCAAGTTAACAAGTCGGCAGTCCTCAGTCTTACGAGATAGATCAGTACAATACAGTCACACATAAACACTACTACTACACCATATCGTCATCTTACCATATCTCACCACCACCACCATGTCCTACGTCCCTCCTCACCTCCGAGCCACCGCCGCCACCACCACCTCCGCTGCCGCTTCCGCTGATTTATTGCCTAATAAACTCAACAACGGCTCACATTTTTTACCAAGTAAGGATGTCCTAAATAATATCACTAACAATCATAATAGTAATAGCAATTATAATAATAAAACTGAAATGAAGTTTCTCCTGGAATAATGCAGCAGCAGCTACGCGCAGCTCCACCAATACTTACGCGCCGCCGCGTGCTATCTCGGTTCCGGATATCGTTTTCCCCAACTGGAAACCTTCTGACCGTGTTCTTCGCCTCAAAGCTGAGCAGGTACAATTATTATTATGATTTCTTTAGCTAATTGAATAATCAGTTCTGCTATAGTTCGAAATGAGAATGTTTTAGTTGTGGGGTTTTAGAGTATTTAGGTTTCTGTTTTGGTATTATGGATTAAGAAATTTTATGGTATTTGAAGAAATGGATTTGAATATACTCTAATTTGGCTCTTGAACTCGAATGTGTGAAGAATCGATGGGATACGAGTCATACTACCCTAAAATTAATCGACTATAGTTGGAAGTATAGTAGATAAACCACGTTGTTGCTCTGGCATATTCAATGTATACGGGTACACCCAGTAGAATATCTCCTACTTATATTTGGTTAGTCATTTTTTCGTTTAGGTAAGTAACAGGAAACATTGTTGAACATATATGATTGTTGCTGCGTTGATGACAAAGAAGTAATTTTGTAGACTTTTTTTGCTTTGTCTCGTGGGTTCCTCGTAGTATTTGAGATATGAATATTGAAATGTGACGACATGTGTTTGTTAAAATATTAGAAAACTAGATTAGACATCTAAAAACTACAAAGACAAATTGATGGATGGAATTGTATGGAGCGTTCGGGTAATTTACATTAGGCTTCTGCACTTGGTCTGTTTTTTTTACAGATAGAAGAAATTCGTTTGAGGCTGAATGTAGATGTTACTGTTTCTCCGGGCTCACCTCCTGCCCCTTCTCCTATTGAGTCATTCAGCGACATGGTAACTTGACTTAGCATTTCTGTTTTCATTTAATACAAATTTTGTTCATTTCAATTAATGTCTTGGCGTGCTATTGTCTAATATTATTTCTCTTATGCAGTGTTTACATCCAAGCATTATGAGTAATGTTGTTGAGCACAAATATACCACTCCAACTTCTATTCAGGCTCAAGCCATGCCTGTCGCTCTTAGTGGAAGGGATCTTCTAGGATGTGCAGAAACTGGAAGTGGAAAAACTGCTGCTTTCACTATACCTATGATACAGGTTTGCTCTTTTCATTATTTTAGACTCAGGAATGCAAATAATGAAGCTACATGACTGTAAAAAACTAGTATAACTGTTTATGGCTTATTGATTCCTTTGCAGCATTGCCTTGCACAGTCTCCTGTTAGACGAGGTGATGGACCTTTGGCATTAGTACTTGCTCCCACAAGAGAGCTGGCTCAACAGATAGAGAAAGAGGCAAGTTAGCTGATTCTAAGGGTATCTCTTTTCTTTTACTATGATTGTAAGTAACCCAACGTCAGTTAATACTCGTAGTTAGTTGCTGTTGAAAGACTGTATCTTAGTATTCATGTTTGCAGCTTTAGCATTGGATCTTGGAAGGATAATTGTATATTTTTGGATGTTTCTGTATTCAGTAACTGTGTACAGATATGCATAATATATTCCGAGTCACCTATTTCCAAAATATAAATTTAAATTTGTTATCTTGGGAAAATGTATATTTGAATGTGAATCTAGCAAAGCACATCTGTTTTGAGATGACTTCTGGAACTGAAGAAACTTCTTTTGAGTCTGAACAATATTGTAAATAAATAGTACCGCCATTTGGGATCTTTTACCATTTCAGAAATCCCAAAATATAGCCAGCCCCATTTTGACTTATTGTGGGAGTAAGAAATGGATCGATTTTTGAATTGTGAGATTAATTTGAACTTCTCTTAAATTTAGTGCAAAAATAAATGGGTCTTTACAATCAGGGATGGAGGGAGTATATGAAAGCTTATGCTCACAAAAAATATTTGCTCTTTAAATCTTTATATGAAAAGCTTATACTCACAAAAAAATATTGCTTTTAAAATCTTCTCTTCCAAATATAATAGTACATGAGTTGACCTTTGTTTATGTTCCAGGTTAAGGCTTTCAGCAAATCACTGGACTCCTTTAGGACTGCAATTGTCGTGGGTGGCACTAATATTTCTGACCAGGTAGTATATTGATCTTGACTAATCACATGTCCTCTATCTTTATGTTGACATAGATAATTAGTAGTTGTTTAATTTCTATTATTTCCTTTTCTAAGTATAAGAATCCTCCTTATTGATGAATACTATATACTTACTCATCTTTGTAATTGCACAAGGACAGAGGTCAGAGCTTCGAGCAGGCGTTAGTATAGTTGTTGCTACTCCTGGAAGATTCATAGATCATCTGCAACAAGGGAATACGTCTCTCTCACGGGTATCATTCATTGTGTTGGACGAGGCTGATAGAATGCTTGATATGGGATTTGAGCCTCAGATAAGAGAGGTAAACATTTCAAAGAGATCACTATAACCGTCTGCTACCAATTTTTGTTTTTTTTTTTATAGTTGTCTCTTTCCTTCAATAATTTTCTTTTTCCGAAGTGTTACTTATTTTCCTTTAAATTTTAGTGAATTCAGAAGATTTCGTTTTTGTTTAGTCCTATTGCTGGTCTCTATGATATTTTAAGCAGTTCCAGTGATATATTGCAGGTGATGAAAAATCTTCCAACGAAGCACCAAACCTTGTTGTTCAGCGCTACAATGCCTGTGGAGATTGAAGCACTTACACAGGTTTATTTTCCTTCTAATTCATTTGTTGATCTCTCATCTCACCTGTCTGTGTTCTGCTACTGAATCTGAGAACTTGATGTTCTCATCTTGTTGGTTAGTTGTTCTTGCAAATATTTTGGTGTGTCTTGAATCTAATGACAAGATTGCGAAGTGAATTAGTTAACGTCACTTTAAATTTCAATCCAATAAGTACATGGCTCAAATATTTGCATGTTACAATATCTCTAAAAATATTTATGAGCTTCAATGTAACTTTTAAAACCACTCTTGTGATTATTACGTGGTCCATGCTCACACTGAGCTAGACACTCATTATCTCCCTGATTCATATTCTTGTAACTGTCTTGTACTCTTGTATGAAATTCATTGCTGTATTATCAGCTTAATGAGCTTTACATGATAACATATTAATTACTTTCAGGAACACCTGACAAATCCCGTGCAAGTAAAAGTGGGGAAAGTCAGTAGCCCCACTGCAAATGTAACCCAGAGTATGGAGAAGGTATCTGAAAATGAGAAGGTACGTCGATCTTGAAACAAAAGGTATATAATTACTACAGATTGTTATGGTATTGTTTTATTGAAAATGGAGGTTTTCTTGTTATCAAGGTCAAGGCTCATGTTGATCTCCTCAACCTATTTATGCTCAGATAATTATGACAGAGTTCCTGCATGATGCATATAGGTAGTGTATGTGATGTTAGTATGATGTCCTTGTTTATTGAGCTTGGCTAGCTAAGCTATTTTGATTAATAGATTAAAGTACCTCTTCTTCATATATAAAACTGTGATTTATGAATGGAAAGTGTTTATCCAGAAGATATTTTGCGTGGGTGCTGTTTGTGTTGGCTAGCAGACTTACGTAAAAGAATTTTTAAATTCTTCCTAAACAATAATGGGATAATAGTAAAATATCTTCTTCCTATTGCAGCTGCTTCTTTGAAGTACGTACCATCTCTTGACCAAATGAATCAATTTCTGATTATTTTGTTTTAATAAAATGAATCTATTTTTTGGAATTAAGTGGCAATCTTATTTGTTGTTCGTTACCATGACTATCATTGTAATTGATGGTACCATTCCCTGCTACCAAGAACATTATTTTGGACAAAGGTCTGTCTAAGCTGGCCTTAGGTATTTCAAAGATGCATATTTGCATTGTAAGATGTTATCATGCTAACCGAATATTAATTACTCGTGAGACATATGGTTGTAGAGTTCTATCTGATTCTGTTCTGGTGGCTAGAAACAATACCGAAGCACTAACATTATGTCTTTCGTTTTTGTAGATTGACAGACTTCTTGACCTGCTTGTAGAAGAAGCTTCTCAGGCGGAACGAGCTGGTCGCCCCTTTCCTTTGACAATAGTGTTTGTTGAGCGAAAGGTATGACTGTATGACCAAACAGCTCAAATTCCAATTGATGCGTTCAGAACACTATCTTGTTCATCTACTGCTGAAGTTTACAATCACTGAAATCTTAAACCTTCCTGTTAGTCTGTTAAAGGCTCAATTTCCTTTACAGTATCTCCTGTAGGAAGAAACTGCAACTTTTGTTTTCAGCCATCTGTATATCCAGATTTAACACTTTTTATCTCTGTAGACGAGGTGTGATGAAGTTGCAGACGCATTGCTCAAACAAGGTCTCCTTGCAGCCGGTCTTCATGGAGGCCGTAGTCAAAATGAAAGAGAGACTGCACTTCGTGACTTTAGGCATGGTCCCATTAGGATACTGGTGCGTCAAGATTTATAATTTAGCTTGCAGGTTCCATTGCCAACCAAGTGTTTATCTGTCTAATTCGCTGAGCCTGAATAGTAGTTGTCAGATTCTCTGATTAAATTCCCAAGTGGTGTTGCATGGTCACCGACTAAAGTAGAACATCGATGTACATGTTTACTGATTATAGTAGAGTCAACCTATTCCTTTTCCTTTTCTCAAATACATAGATGGTTACTTCTGGAGTAAAATATGAAAAGCTTTCGACAATGATCTCTGGAGGATATTATTCCAAGTAATTTTAGGATTAACTCTGTAATTGCTGGCGTCCTCTACACTATTTCTACAGAAGACGTCTCTTGTTGTTGTCTTTCTGTTGTTCTTAAATGGAACTAGCTCTCTGCTCTAGTGAGCCTGAAGTTAAGAAGTTAATCTTCTACAACTTATGTTTTCTACTTTTCCCACTTGCAGGTTGCCACAGATGTTGCTTCTCGTGGACTGGACGTGACTGGTGTGGCTCATGTGATCAATCTTGATCTTCCTAAGGTAGAATACTGATGCAGTAACAGTCTTAGTTTATTTTTCTTTCTAGATTTGCCAATATGTCAGATAACTCCTGTTTTTTTTTCCACTAGAGTAGATGCTTATGCTAATTAATGTTTCTTGTCTTCTAAATTCTAATTAATACTCCCTCCGTTTCAAAAATATTTGATTGTTTAGTCAAAAAGTACTTTATTAAGGGGTTAAGAAAATTTACTATTATACTCTACATAATACTTTGAAAATTAAAACTAACCTCTAAAGCAAGGTGAAAAAGGGAAGTATGAGTACAAAAGTACATTGAATTCCGTAAATAATCAAATATTATGAAAAAGTGAAGTTTTTTCTAAACAATCAAATATATCGAAATGTAGGGAGTATTACTTAATATAAGTATGCTCTAGTTTCATGGCAATTATAACTGATCTTGTTTGGCTGCATAAACTCTAGACGATGGAAGACTATGTACACCGGATTGGAAGGACAGGCCGTGCAGGATCAACAGGCCGAGCAACATCATTTTACACTGATAGAGACATGGTGTGTTCCCCTGTACTTCTGGTCTTTATTTCTTTGTTAATTCATGCATTCCCACTTACAGATGTTTTCTTCCTAAATTCATTTGTGGCAACTGTGGCCAGTATCTTGTTGCCCAAATAAGGAAAGCAATTGCAGATGTTGGCTCTGGAAATTCAGTGGCGTATGCCACTGGGAAGGTATAGTTTTCTGTTTCTCACCTTTTGCTTATCCCTGGCAATTAAGTTTTTTTTTTTTTGTAAATTAATACTTGCATCTTGTCTGGCCTTTTTCCTACCTCATTCCGTGTTCCAGACTGCTAGAAGGAAGGAAAAAGAAGCTGTTGCTGCTCATAGAGAGGCAAGAGCGACAATGTCTAAAGTCCCCTCATCAGGATTCTCATCAATAAATGTGGAGGACAAGTACAGGCACATGCTTGCATCTCCAATGATTAAAAAAGAAGGCGCTGCAGATGATGCTTGGGACGACTGATTAAGTAATTTATTGCATCGTCAAGATTTCAACGAGGAAAAGCAGATATTGTAAGCTTCTAGAGTACCAGTTGGCAGTTATCATGCATCTTATTCCAAGTCCCATCGTCTATGGAGTGCATACCGTGGTGAAGCATTGATAGTTTATATGTCCCGTTCACTTTAGGTTATTATACACTTGATGTAAGCATTTTGTAATCAGTAGACATGGTCTCATTCCATAGTTTGTTGCCCTGTGTTATTCCACATACATTCTGTAAGTCATCCGAGTTTGTACATAATCTTAATTGGAACAATTGTTTTGGAAGTCGGTTTTTCACTGTTCTTTCCTCCTTTTCACCCTTTAGTTGAAAGCCTTGTTAACAAAATCAAAGCCATCAATGGTTTATAATACGTGCACCTTAGGACATTCCAACATTACATCATTATTTCATTTGCATAAGTCTTTATATTCTGCTTCTTGGGATAAGGCTTGGCTTGGTTGTTTTCACAAATCTTTTTAACGATTAATATGTGTGCAGTTCGAACACGACTTAATGTATTATGTTTGGAATGTGTTTGGGTCCTTCATTGAAGTGTACGGTTCTCTAATTAATGTCGACACTAACAGAAACACAATCCAAAAGACATCATGACCTAAGAAATAGACATCTTGGATGATCCTTAGGAAGGACGCTAAAAGTGGAAGAGGAAAGAGCTACAATTTGAATGCAAACCAGCTACAATTTCTATAGTAAGCAGAAACTCACGTCGACATTACAGGGGATTTCATGTGATTGACAACAACCTCCTGTAGCCGTAGATACCCACTCCTGTAATGCTCAAGGGAGAAGGAAAGCCGCCTAATAGCCTCTCGGCTCTCCTCTGCTCCCTCCCGGATGGTTTCCTCCTGTTGTTTGATCGTCGTCTCCAATTCTTTGACTCTTGCTCTCAGCTCGTCCCCCATTTTGCGCTCCCCTTCTATTACGAGCATCAACTTAACGTGCTCCATCTGCAATTGATGCAAATGCTGGCACATTGTATCAATCCTATCATCTTTAGAATTCATATCTGTAGTAATTTCCTCAACTTTGGCACCAAGTTTCACTTTCTCTGCTACTATCATGTTATAGTTCCTAGTTATTGCAGCAAGGCTTCGAGTCAATCCTTCCACTTCATTTGTTTTCTCTGTAACCATTTTCTTCAGTAGCTCGGCCTCTACTCCTGGGGAAGTTTTTGTTTCTTCTTTTACTGCCAGGGCTCGTCTCAGGGATTGACAGCGCACATCCAACTCTTTCACTGTGTTCTCTAAACTTGTTCTCTCTTTTTGCAACTTGGTAATTTTTAATCGGAGATCTGAGTTCTCTTCGGATAATTTATTGTCTGCATTAGTTATTGTTTCTATTAGTCGCCTGACCTCTTGTTCGCGATCTGACAAATTGGATTTGTATCTTTCCATGCGATCATGCAGTTTTAAAACCTCTTCTTCTGATAGCCTGAGCTTTTCTTTGACATCCCTCAGCTCTTCCTCGTATGCAGTTGCATCAGGGCGAACAGCCTCAACGTTCCCAGTCCTCGACTCTGAGGAAGAGCATTCAGACTGATCTTGATGTATCCTTAGTTTCACCTTGGCACTACGAAGTTCAACCTCTAGGTCACAGGTTTTCCTACGCAACATGGGGTCATCATCATTAACCACAGAAAAAGCATCTGATTCTGGTTCTGATTCAGAATCCATAGGTGATAATTCATATCCTTCTCTATATCCCAATTCCGTACCATTTCCCCCTGTACCAAGGAAATAATCGAGCCCTTCTGCCCGAACCCCTGATCTACGACGATTAGGCCATAGATCAGGTGAAGGGCATGCGGAGGGCACTTGGGAACCAGCCTCAGATATGCACGAGCACGAGGCCTGAGACTGGATATCAATCCCTGTTGCATGATCACATTTTTCGGACAACGAACGATACATGCGGTGGAACTCCTTAACAAGGGTAATTAATTCAGGCCGCCTCTGATAATAGAGTTCAGCCTTGTTGGCAAATGAATCTGCATCCTCCTCTACAAGCTTTAACATTCTTTTGATATTCTGATCCATCTCTGCGATCAGCATTGCTGTTAAAATCTTTTTGGTAAACATAACATCCAAATCATTGATGAAGTACGATAGCATGCAATTATTTTGCAATAATTTTTTCTAAATAAATTAGGATAAAATCTGATATTAGCCTTATATGATATGTAACTGAAGTATTTGGAGAAAGAAAGATGTGAGCTTCATGTTTTCCCCAAAGAAAAAATCAGCGCCGGATAATTCTCTCCTCCATTTTACTATAAAAAGTGGTTATAGTTTTATTTTTCTTTGTTTTTTACCTTGCCTAAAGTAGCCCTTTAAATAAAATAAATATTATGTTACCCAATTTATCCTATATTGATTATATGACGAGACTCACTCTTCATATATGTTCTTCAGAGAAGATCCACAAGAGTCATACGAGCTTTAGTATGGCTTACCTGGCTATCGATGAATAGTGGGCGTTTATTAAAAGAGAAGATCCACAAGAAGAAACAAAATGTACAATTAAATTTGATCCACAATTTTCAATGAAAACTGGACTATTGATTGGCATAATATGGAAGAGTAAATACGTTATACTATTTTGACTAGAGCTTCTTCCTAACAAGTTTTGTTTTTGGTGAACATGCATAATAATGGTATACTATATTACTTTCAGGTCCGTCATGTAACATGTTACTGCGCAAAAGTTTGATGTTCATAGGAAACTGCTGATGTGTTACAATAGTCCTCAGATGGTCTCCAGTCGACACAAGCTTCGTCGTGATCCATTAGTGCAAGAATGAAGAACTCGAGCCAATATGAATGTACAACGAATGGTTCTGGTTTATCTAGATAATAGAAGAGATGATAGTTTCAAACAATCAAAGAACAACGAAAGGAGTGGTTTTCGGTGTTTATGTAAGGGCATCGTCGAGTATCATTGTATCATTCAAATTGAGACATAAAAAGTGAAGAGTGAAAACTATCCAGCTACACTTCTAAGGAAACAATAAAGTAACTTCACACTTTTACAAGTCACACAAGTAGGTAAGGTAAGTCTTGCAGTGAAGAACCTTACCAGGCATAGAATAACAGATTTTGATTATGTATGCCTGTATGGATGAGATTTGAAGACCAATAAACTGGATATTATGGAGTCCAGAAAATAATGAATTTGTATGAATTATGGGGTGGTCTGCACATTTGAGTCCTTGGATTTGTTTTCTTCAGAGGATGGCCTGTTGTCTGAGTCAGATTGCCGGACCTCTTCTATCATTCTAACAACTTCGATAATGTTAGGCCGCATGTCAGGAACCTTAGAAACGCAGGCCATTGCAATTTGTAGCATTTGCACCATTTCTTCTTCTATATTTTGGAACTTCATCAATTCCACGTCGAAGACTTCAGCAGTCCATTCTTCTCTGACAACCGACTGCACCCATCTGGGAAGATCCACCATTTCATCACGCCCTGGTGATTGAATTGGTTGCTTCCCTGTAAGCATTTCAAGTAGTAGGACACCAAAGCTGTAAACATCTGATTTATGAGTATGCTTTCGTGTTTCCATCACCTCAGGGGCACGGTACCCTGGATAACGTGATGGAGCAGAAGGGAAATTCATGACAGGGGCTAAACCAAAATCAGAAATGCAAGCATCCATATCTTGGTTCAAGAGTACATTTGAAGACTTGATATTTCCATGAGCAAATTTCGCACCACCGTCAGAATGGATATGAGCAATGCCCTTTGCTGCCCCAAGAGATATCTTAACTCTAGTTTCCCAATCAAGAGGTGTTCTGCCAGAATTTCTGCTTCCTGCTAAAGCAGAGCAACAAACATTCAAGAATAAATGAAACTACGTAATAATGCATCATTTGCTGAGTAGATAAAATTTAGGTGTACATCGTGTATAAAAGTTGAACTACTTTCAATTTTTATCCTAGCTAAACGTAGTCTAAAATAGATCTTCATGCAAATGCTCTGTACCCAAAAGAAAGAAATGGGATACTGGTGTGGTTAACATGAGATCAACCTGTGACAGGAGCATCATGAAATTATTATACTCCACTCTAATAGCTAAGTTGAACTATATCATAATGCATTATGTATTATTTATGCGTCTGATTGTGTGTGTGTGGGGGGGTGTGGGGGTGGGGGGGTCAATGTAATTAGTTTACCATGCAAGAGCATCGACAAGCTGCCATTTGAGAAGTAATCACAAACAAGGAGCTTCTCATCTTTGGAGTAATAATACGCCCGTAAAGGCACCAGATGCAGGTGCTGACCAACTCGTCCTATAATCTCCATTTGCTGTTCAAAGTCCTTCTTACTCACTATAACTTCTTTCAACCTCTTTACGACTACCGTGGTTGATTCCTCCAGCACTGCCTTATATGCAGTTCCAAAGCTCCCCTTGCCGAGTACTTCTGCTGATGCCCTCAACAAATCATCTAGATCAAAATTATAAGAAGATCCTTCAAAGAAAACCAATTTATTCTTTTCAGGTTCCTGCACCCCACTACCAAACTCCTCTCTTGGTTTATCACCCCTTCCACCACCAGAACTCTCGCGTTTCGGCACTCTTCCACCTTCACTTTTCTTTCTCTTTAGACAGCACAAGCAAACAATCAGAACTAGAAGAAACAGCAGTACCCCACCTCCTGCCGCAATTGCTATTATAGCACCTAGTGGGAATTTCTTCTTTGAACTTTGTTTTCGAGGGCCTTCTGATGGAGGAAAAGAGACGGGAGCAGGAGGAAGGATATGGGAACATGGATTCAGAGGCTGCCCGCATAAACCGGGGTTGCCAATAAATGATGTGTCTGGGAACGTTTGAAAGACGGAAGGAATAGATCCATTAAGATGGTTAGAACTCAAGTTCAATTCTCTAAGCCTAGGTAGGGTGAAATTTGGAATAGGTCCGGAGAGGGAGTTATTTTGAAGATTTAGTCTGGTAAGTTGAGTCAAATTTTGAATGGTTAATGGAATGTTGCCTGTAAACACATTAAAAGAGAGATCTAAAACTTTAAGCTGCTGGGACAAGGAAGCAGGTATAGTACCAGAGAAGTTATTGCCTTGAACAAAAAGGTACTGTAGGGAGGGAAGGGAAGCTATATCAGAAGGAAGTTCACCGCTCAATAGATTGGACCGAAGGCTGAGAGTTTGCAAAGCATCCAACTTCCCCAGAGTGTTATTAGGAATCTTCCCATAAAGTCCAACAGCTGGAAGCCGAAGGGAAACAACTCGGGTCCCATCCTCAGAGCAGTTAACACCAACCCATGATGAGCAGAGAGGCGTCGTAGAAGTCCAGTTGAGCTTCCGTCCATGTGGAACCACAGCAGCAAAATCAAGAAGAGCTTGTTTGTCCGAATTCAAATCACCAGCAGCAAGGGGCAGAAGATTAACAATGAAATAGAACAGAAGAAGCACTTGATGAATAGAACCAAATTTCATGAGGAGGACATCAGGCGAATGAAAGAGAACGCGGTTACGCTTTCCTGCAAATAATTTAACAAAATGTTATTAAGTTACCATATTAAATTAAGTCACAACTCACAAGATCTGCAAGATGCTAGGAAAATGGAAACACTAGTTAGTTGACAATCCTTATTAAACTCTAGAGCACATACATAATCGACGAACTGGTATGACTTTCCGTTTACCTTTGTCACTTGAGTTTCGATTAATTTTAAAGAAAAGAAAAGCATTCACTCTACCCTAAGGAAAAGTAAGACTGCGATCTACCAAGAAAAGTTCCACGCTCCACGCATTAATATTTTACTACATTAAACAAACTAGTATTAATTCTACCAATTCCCAGCGGTCCTTTTTCATTAAAATTACAACATTTGCACAAGTTGGGCTTGCTAAACCACTAAACCAAATTGAATCAAGAAAACACATTACATCAAATTTGCAGCAACACATCCTTATTACAGTCTACCGAATTGCGAGCATACAAACGAAACAGCAGATTTGGAGCTAATGGACAACCATTACCAGAATAAGCTAAAACCAGTAGCCAACTAAGCACATTCATAGAAAATTCAGCACACATTAGACTTGGTTACTATTGTAGGAGATGCATCCCACATTGAATACGTCAAACCAATGAGATAGATTATTTACTCATGCGCTTTATCCATCTATCTATAATCGGTTGGTTTTATTACAGACACCGGCGAATTCTCTAACAGTTATCTTAACATAGATCTACCAAGTAATATAAAATGCAAGAGAGAAAGAAAACTACCTCCAACCATTTTTTAGACAAAACTTTGCTTCCCGTTTTCTCTCTCCTTTTCTTGATGTAATAAATCACCAAAAACGCTGAGTTGGAAAACCGACGCAGGAGCTATTCCCTATCTTGAAACTCAAGCTTCTCGACGACCCAAAAAAGAGAAAACCAATCAAACCAGAGCTCAATAACCTCATTTTAGTTCTGCTGCATGAATTTGCAGATCCAGTAGTCAAATTCCACTTAGCTCAAAACCCAAAAAAACAAACAAAATGGTCCATTAATTCATGAAACGTTGAATAAGATGAAAATCAAGAAATCTTGAAGCTAAGCAAAATGCAATTGGTGAATTAGGTTGGATTTTGGTGAGTACAAGTAAAGAAGTAAATCAAGTAATAGTACTCAAAACTGTGAGAGTGATGTATGTATATCAACAACAAAAAAAGGAAGAAAAAAAAAGGGGTGATGTGAGTGTGTTGGAGTATTTGTTTTTTGAGAGGTTGTTTTAATGATAACAAACTGTCAGTTGCTTTTTGGGGTGTAATAATAATAAGAGTGGATCATGTGAGGACTGTAATTAAAATACCCAAATTAAACAATGTAGAAAAGGAGAGAGAAAAGGTATTTTAGCTATTAATGATGTTTCTTTGGTATTTAAAGAAAAAAGGTGTAATAAAAAACTTCCACCATCTAAACTTGAGTTGTTCTACACACACCCAAGTAGTGACTTGGACATTAATTTTGGGAGATGAAAATTACTATTATGTCATTTTATTCGTAAGCGTAGCATTTGAGGAAGTTTGATGGAAGGGTCAAATGGTAATTTTACTTATCAAACTTAATATGTAAACGTATTATCTTTTCTTATTTGAATAATTTTGTCTCCTTATTAGATGATGAGAATTGATTGAAGAAATCTAAGTCTCTAGAAGCATTTTCATTTTTGAATTTATTCAATATTTACATAAATTAAAGTGTAAGTTTTTTTTATTGACATGGATCATTTCAATTTGAAGTAAAATCATAATGTTAATAGTCAAGAGTGTCAAATATCATTGAAATATTTTTCAAACAATATATTAAAAATATTTATGGTCAATGTTTGAAAATTTTACATCAAAAATAAAAATTAGATAATTTCTCAAGAATAGAATGAATATAATTGAGTTGAACTTTTTATTGTTATTTGAAAAAAAAAAGATTTTTAGCCTGTTATTATCAAAATAAAGGGTTTGTATCCATATATTAAGTTTTTCCTCAAAAAATGTTATACATAGTTATTAGTATCTCAATAAACAAAAAATGATGTAAAGAACAAAGAACTACATTGATATTAACACATGTATGAATCTAAAATTAAATTCATACTGACATTCTACTTGATTTTAATTCCTTAATTTTTTTTACTACATCAAAAGTCAAAGCAATTTACATATGTACTCCTTTAATGTTTAGAGTACAATAGATATGGGATGGCATTTACTGTTTGGGGGTGGGTAGGTGATAGTGGGTGGTCCATGCTATGGTTGTCATTTTATTCATTTAATGCAAACGGGCTTGTGCAGATTTAATTCCTCTGTACTCTCATTTTATTTTCTGGATTCCAAACAAATGTTTGTGTCACAAATTTATGACATGCTTTAACTCATTTTATTAGGTCGATGAATCTATGATATGGGTTAGAAACAAAATTCGATTGATCAAGATCGTTGTAATAAATTACAAGCATCAACGAGTCCTTAAATGAGGAATTCCACATTGAATCCATGATATATGGACAAGATATAGTACTTCTAGAGGATCGAGAGTACTTTAATAAATTAATTGATGTACATAATGATTAATTTTGTTCTAAATTTTCTAATTTAACAATTCACAATCCGCAATCCACGCACATACTATTACTATTAGTATTAAAAATTAAAATTCGAACAACTTAATCTTACTTAGATCCATGCATCTCTAATGTGAAGTGAGTCGTGCATCGATATAACAGCTTAAGCTTTACTGCTTACATCATACATTTTACCGCATGCATATTTTGGGTTTTGATTTTTTCACTCCATCAATTTATAATCACACTCCACTTTTAGTGTTAAATTACATTTATACCCTTATTTTCAATCTATGTATAATTATAATATAACTTTTCATAATGAACATGAGGGTTAAAAATGAAAATGTGGAGTGTAGTTAGTAATGGATGGAGTGGAAAAATCAAAAGCCTTATAAAATGAGTGTAATATGTAAGCACCATACTATTTTGTTGTTCAATGGAGGTTGCATGGCAAATATTTTATTTGAATTGGAAATAATTTTATTTCCTTAATTTCCTTCGTCTCTTTTTCTTTACATACGACTTTTGATTGAAAATATAAAAAGAACTACTACTTGTCTGGATGGAAATAAAACAACATCAATAATTACTAAGCATATACATACATATATATGAGTACATATTGAATAATATTATATACTATACTCCGTATGTTATTTGTGAATATATACATTTATTATGAGTTAATTATAAAAATGATCCTATTAAGCGACATATATTTTATATTCATTTCATTTCTTAAAATTAAATATAAAGATGAATGTCCAATATTAACCAAATTCGTTTCGAAAATCGACTACTTGATGAGTTGAGGTTAATGGGTTATGATGTAACTCTGAGTTAGCTAAAGAAAAGACGTACACGGGGATACGGTGGTACTACATTTATGGTCTAAAATGGAGAAAATAAGAATGGGGTGCAATAATTGAACATATCCGTCACCAACTAAATAATGTTTGTTGAGAAATGTCGAAACAAATATGTTGACCCATATGTTTTGGTATAAAGTATTATGTTCCTGAACGCAACCATGCAAATAATGCAATATATAATAAGTAAGTCGCCAAAATAGTATTTGAATAAATAATAATCATATTGGATAATTAAGTTTTCTCCATAATGTGCACGAATGCACGAAACGGAAAATTTAATTTAGAACAATTGAAGAAACATCAAAGAATATTCGCAGTAGAGTCCTCAAAATAATTTCCTAAAATTTACTTCTTAAATCACTTTTTATTTTTAAGGGATTGATCTAAATCTTGGTACAAAATTAGATTTCTTATTTTTACACCAATCTCAATAGAATATTATTTAATAATGACAAAATAGAGGAGAGAGATGGAGATAAAAATGAAAAGTTGGAGGAAAAATGAAGAATATATATAATATTTTAATGGGAGTATAAGCTTGGTGGACTTTGGTGGAAAATTTATTTGAGATTTTTTATACAATAAGGCATTTAATATTTTGTATTTCTTACACTTTTTGCAACTTTACTATTCTATATATAGAACGAAGAGGTGTTAATATATTGCAAATGCTTTAAGGATGTGATAAACCACCAATTTTTTAAACTGCTAACACCTTAATTTGGGGACAAATCCAAAAATTGAACACTTAATATTTAGTTTCTGGTTTTGTTGCCAAATTAAGTTGTAGGCGTGTTCTTCCCTAAAGTAATGATTAAATATTTAACACAAAGCATCTATAATCACGATTCTTCATCTATTTTTAGCATCAAAGTTAAATTAGGGACCAAATTGTATCGATTATGAGACATTCTTATAAACCAATTATTTAATGTGATCGAAACACAATTATCGTATGTATTATTTAAGATCATTTCAGTAATTTTTTATGAATTGGGGAAGAAGAATTATTTCGAAAGATAGAGGCCGGAGGGAGTAGTACCAATAGCTAGGATATATCATTGCTCGTCATCATTATTATTGATCATTTTTTGCAAGACTTGGTTCTTCTCGAGTAATCATGCGGTCTTGGGTTTATGAGATCGAATTCGTTTCAAACATGCAGCATAATGCAATAATTGCAAGCTATTGATGTAAGGCATCTTCGAAGACTTGATTTGAATTTGTCTAGCTCTTTGGCTCTTTCTATTTCTCGCATGGCCCCTCCTTTACACATGCTGACATGCTCCTCTAAGCATTATAATTAATTAAGTTGATGACAGCTATGAGCTACCCAATATTTATATCTTTACTTAAAAAATTATTTATATAATCTAATATATAAATTGAGTCAAATACTGTAATTTATAGGTAGCAAACGTAAAATCGAAAAAGATGCATGCATGGTAGGACATGATTATCAGGAAACACACTTCAACATTATGGATGTACTACTGATGATTCACCCACTCACCTTGAAAGACCACGTTGTAACTGGGAATAAAAATTCACTTCAATTCAAAAAAATGTTTTTTTCGCATATCGAGATAAATGTTGGATCTTTAGCTTTTAAATGAATGACTTAACCATCTAAGCTACACTTTCACTTGATTTATATTTACACTTTTTCTGATACTCACTTCATCCCTTTTTGTTGGAGACATTTCATTTGGCACAAAATTTTAGCAAAATTCAAATTCAACTCACAATCTTAATTTTCCCTCCACTTTTTTTAATTAAATCGGAATCAATTAAGGGATTTCTATTTTAGAAAAGTATCTCTATCAATTAGGGATAGAGAGAGTATATTACAAATTTTTTGAAAATTACATATAAAATATAATGATACCGAAAAACTTACCCCACCCCCCTTAAATCCGCCCCTGTTTCTAATAATATTAGTTTGCTCCCTTCAATTTATGTAATACACATGTATTTCACCACTAATGATAGTTATTATCTTCCCAACATTATTCTTAAAATTTGAGACTAGATATAGTATTATACTCCCTCCGTCCCTAAATGATTGTCACATTTGACTTTTAGTGGTCAATAAAACACGATTTAAAATACAAATATCTCTTATTCTAAATGCAAAAAAATTATAATAAGTTGATATTTCAAAAATATATATTGAGACGAATCTAACGAGGTCCCACAAGACTATATTATTTCTTTTCGTTTAGTGAGAATTCGTGATCAAATTTTGGTGTAATTGACCACAAAAGTCAAAATGTGACAATCTTTTAGGGACGGAGGGAGTAGTAAGAAAAAAGCAAATGAAGTTACAAGTGATGTAATTAAAAGACAAGACAGAGTGAAATAATATCTCAATTTGGTGTATGAGAGAAGACCAAAGAATCTTTTGGGCCACATTTACTATGTTTGATTGTAACATTTCCTCTACTACAAAACTTAATTCCATTTTATAATCCTCTTACCATATCATACAATTTCCAATTACCTAATAGAATAGGGTCTGAATTGAGATGTGTCAACCTACTTTTTGGCTGGTTGCTGTTAGATTAGATACTCTATTTGTGATTATTGTAATTCTCGTTTTACTCAAGTGCTTCAGTTTATGCGTTAATTAATTTTTAATCAACTTCTGATATGTCAGCTTCAATTGTAATATATTGCAACGCAGCTTCAATTAATTTTTAATCAACTTCTGATATTAATATTATACAGTTGAACCAACGACAGAATTACTTGATTCAAAATTCTGCATATAAATGCTTGATTCGACCTTGTATAGATAATTTATCGACTCAAATACGTTGACATTTGTTTAACAAACCTCTAAATGGAATACAGTATCATTTAATTATGTTTAATTTCGCTTAAATGGAGTATGATCTGATTCATACAGTCTTATTTATATTTCATTTCACAATCAAGTCGGGAATAGGGACGAGACATTGACCAACTAAGCTACCTCGAGGCTCGGCTCAATTCTATACTTCCCCCAATTCAAAATTAGTGGTCTTTTAGAATTTTCACAAAGATTAAGAAAACACAAAAACATTCTTTCAATGACTCTTGTACCCTTATTTAAGTTGGAGTAATTACTCTTGGAATGTGGCACTCAAAATAATCATGCAAGAGAGTTAATCGGATAGCCTAGTGGAAAAGGCTCTTGCCAATATGACATTTATGTTATTCAAATTTCTTTTAACAATATATAAGTTCTTTTGATTTTTTTTTTTTTTACAGCGTTTATTTCAAGCTTCTTTTTTTTTTACAGCGTTTATATAATATGACATTATATATAATGTTCGAAAAAGAAACTTTGAACTATCTGTATATAGTCTCAATTGTATTAAGTAGTTTCATTTAATTGATTAACTTTTGTAATATACTTTTGTTGCTTATTGATTTTTTGAAACATGTGTTTTAGTTTAATGTGCCTTCATTTTTTAG